>JARQOD010000008.1:164216409-164304977 GCA_033576555.1 Oophaga sylvatica | reverse complement strand
AAACGTTGGGGAACGTGGTGCCGGACACCTGTTTCCTTCCCGTCTGCTCTCTTTTCGTTACGTGATTGCTCTTTGTTGAGGCATGCTCTGTGGATATATTTTTGTTGTTCCTACCTCGTCATTTACTCACACACCCTGCCGCACGTGACGTTTTCTTTCTACACTGCGCAGAACGTGGCCTTTCCGGTACATGGCACCATGGCCGGCCGGCATCTGTCTCCCACATAACGTAAGACGTGTGTCTTTCCAGAGAGCCGTTCATGAGTGGATCTTCCTTCATGAAACATGGATGACAAGACTTCAGTGGGGAAGATCAGCGTGTCCTCTGACTCCGTGTCCACCCTGAACAGCGAGGACTTTGTGCTAGTCTACCAGCAAGGGGATGACATGCATGCTGCAAATAATGGCAGCGATGACGAGAAGACCGGCCTCAAGGTAAGGGGCTGCACCCTGGGGGGCTTTGTGGTATAAACATGTTTTAATCCTTGTTGTTGACACTTTGTTCCGTCTGTCAGCACCATTCTTGCGCAGCCTGTTCCTCCATCCTTTAGTTTCGTGTCTGCACTCGCCTGCCCTCACCTTCGCTGTGACGATTGATTGCTCATCGCGTGGATTGGTGCAGGTGGAGACGGCACATAAACATCTCAAAGGATCAATATGAGGATCAAAAGGTTAAACGTATGGAGAGAAATGTATTGCCATACTTGTGCCTGCTTCTAAAGAATCTAATCGACAACATATATACTGACGTAGCAGGCACCAAATGGACGTTTGTCCCGCGCCGGCGTGCTGCGCAAACTGCACAGCGCAGCATCTCCAGTGCAACTTAAATTAGCCGTCATGCTCTGCAGATGGCATGGGTGCCGTACGATAACTGTGCAGGGCAACTGGAGATCTGTGGGGGGAGTAGTTCTCTTTGGTCAGAGTTATGGATACCTTTTGGGTGCATTTTTTCCCCACTTGAAATGCATGTATTTTGGGTCTAAAAATACTCTTAGTAAATGGATTTTTATAGTTGCACTGTTTGGCTTTTATTGGCTTCTTTGTCTCCTGCTGGCTGCCGAATGAGTTAAAGGGTACCTTGTCTTTACCCTAATTAAATCTGACAATACACGTGACCGAACGGTTGGCCGAATCTTTGGATCGGCAGACAGCTATCTCTTCCAACTCCCCCATACAAATCTGCGTTCTCTCATCTGTTTTCATCGGGGAGAGAGGAACAAGCTGCTGCCAGACCCCTCTGGCAGCGGCTTATCTCAGTTGAACAAAATGATCGCCCATTGATATTCCAAAGGACCGATCCTTCTCTCCCCCCAATATCATGTCAGGGAGGTTCCCTTAAACATCATAAGATTGGGCAGTCTGGCTGAAATTGGGGTGTTGTGGAAAATTTATTTAATGTGTTTGTGGCCTTATATAGTCTTTGAGCGCCTGTACTCCGCTCTGTGTGTGCTTTTAAATGATACATATCAAAAAACTGACCGGCACATCCAAACATAGATCTAGTGTGAACAGGTGCTAAAACCTAGAGTCACCAACTCATACACATTCAAGAAAAAAAGGTAGCACACTGTAGCGCTATAGCTTGCGGACACAAAATATGAAAAATGAACTGCATGACTGCCTTAGAAATATGAAAAATTGAGAAGTCTTAGCGCATAAAAGGGGTCATTCCACATCAAGTGGACCAGTTTTAAAAATCGTCCCCACTCGACCATCTCCGATTTTGTTGAAAATTTATAAGGATGTACATGTATGTTTGAAAAGAGGTTCTGTAAATTTTTAGGGCCAGATTTCAAATACATTGGGCACTGTTGACCTTTCACTGGAGGTTCCACCAAGCCTGCGGCTTCAGCTAAGAGGATTTTGCAAACTTTGGCACATAGCCATTAGAGTTCTATACTGGCTATGATGCTGAAATTTGGCATACTAGCTCAACTTTTGCTGCTAAACGCGATAAAATTATTACCGGCTATGACAAAACAATATTTCGGCCGCAATTTTGTGTCAAAGTAGCTTGTAAAACGCGTTGCATAAAATTTATGCCAAACTTTGCCCATATATAACTCAAGACCAAAAACCAATATTAACTGGTGCTTTGCCCTGTACACCAAACATCTACATGACTTTGCATTGCTGCAATATCATGGTCAAACCATATGTATTTGTGGAAATATTCACACCCACATATGATAAAAAACTTAAAAAAAATGAATTTTACCTATTTTTAGGTCAAATTTCTCAAAAAGGGTACCCCTAAAATATATTAATTCTGATATCATTAGAAAGAGCACATTTTTCTCTACAAGGATCATTGTTGTTTTTTTTGGAGTCTCTCAGTTTAAGAAAAGAAAAATGCCACTGAACATGGTGTTATTTATGCACGTAATGCATTGATTTTGTGTTTGATTTTCAGATTCTTATCACATGTTACAGAGTTGTATTGTTGCTAGCAATGTCTATTATAATCAAAAACCTATAAACCTTTTTGTTTATGAAAAGTTATTGACTATTATTACATTTTAATGCATATATTATTTATTTTTTTGCGATGGAGAATGAAATTGATGAAGAATCGGCCCAGTGCTCTATCGGCCTTGCGAACAATTCGAAGTGCCACCTTAAGACATTCACCCATAGCAAGGATGAGTTGAAATTGTTTACAAGCTTTGGATTGGATGAATAGAAATTGCTGCGTCGACGAGTGGGACTAAATTTTGACGAACAATCACAAATCTGTTTACACCATGAAGCTTCATTCTTGACCAAATATGAGCATTTGCAAAAATTGTGTTGCAATCCTTTTGGGAAGAAAGGTCATAACACCAAAAAGAATTTGCGAGCTATCAATTTGTTAGCAGCTGACCAGTTGAACGAATTTACAAAGAATGATGTGAAGCCTGGCCAGAAGATGTGTGCATCATGTCAAAAAGAATTTGCTAACAGGAAAAAATCAGCTGATCCAGTTTCCTCTGAATCAGATCCAGATGGAATGGAATGATCTCCTGAAAGTCTAAATTCATCCATTGGCATCTCTCCTCTGAAATATCCACGGGTAAGCCAGCGGGATTCACTTGGATATGCAAGGAGAAAGATAAGCCAGGTAAAAAATGAATTTTCTAGCAAGATTGCTTCAATTGGAGGGCTTGAGCCGAAAGACATTGAGCAAACAAAAACAGCACAGTGCAAAATGTGTCTGGATTACAATCACCTTTTGGCAGATTTGAAGCAAAAGCTGCAGGTGTCCAGTCGGGCAGAAAAGGTCCAAATCTTGACATTGGCAACTAAAAGTTGGTCCATTAAGGCTATATCAGACAAATTCGGTGTCTCTGAACGAATGGTCAAACAAGCTCGAAAGCTTAAATGTGAACATGGGATCATATCCTTACCTAGAATCAAGTGTGGCAAGAAAGTTTCTGAGGAAGTGAAGAAAAGGTGCAGGCATTTTTTGAGCATGATGAATTCAGTTGAATGTGCCCTGGTAAAAAAGACTATGTATCAGTGCGAATAGCAGGAGAAAAAAAGCAGATGCAAAAGCGACTATTACTGAGCAATATGAGGGAAATGTTTGTTGCCTATCGGGATCGGAATGGCCCTAAAATTGGATTTTCCAAGTTTTGTGAGCTTCGGCCAAAGTGGTGCGTAACCGTTGGATCTGCTGGAACACATTCCGTTTGTGTGTGTACCATTCACCAAAATGTCAAACTAATGCTTGCAGCATGCCCAATCAATGATGACTACAAAGAGCTCATATGCAAAATGGTCTGTGGAATTGAATCCAAGGACTGTATGCTTGGCCGTTGTGATAAATGCCCGGGTCCTGAAGTTTTTAAAAGAATTTCTAGTCAATGTGTTTGTCAACAGTGACCCTGAAGATATTATTGAGTTCAAACAATGGATTCACACTGATCGAGACACGCTTGATACCAAACAACTGACTATAGAAGATTTCATTGAAGAATTGGTTTTGAAAATTTCTAAACTTTGTAGCCATCACTACATCGCCAAGCATCAAAGTAGCTATTTGAAATCGTGGAAGGAAAATCTGAGACCTGGAGAGCTTGTGATCCTTATGGACTTTGCTGAAAATTACTCATTTATTGTTCAAGATGCCATTCAAGGTTTCCACTGGGAAAATAGTCAAGCTACAGTACACCCATTTGTAATTTACTTCAAGGAGTTAAATGGTGAAGCTGCGCAGAACATCAGCTTGTGCATAATCAGTGATTGCTCACGACATGACACAGTTGCAGTTCACACTTTCTTAACAGTAATTGTGGAGTATCTCAAGACTCTCATCTATGGGATTCGTCATATCCACTACTTCAACGATGGATCTGCAGCCCAGTACAAAAATTTCTAAAATTTTCTCAACTTGTGCCACCACAATGCTGATTTCAATATCGGCGCTGAATGGAATTTTTTTGGTACCAGTCATGGAAAGTCGCCCTGTGATGGGATTGGAGGGACAGCAAAGAGGTTGGCAGCTCGTGCCAGTCTTCAACGCCCAACTAAAAACCAAATACTGACCCCGGTGGATTTATTCAACTTTTGCAACGAGCAACTGCATGGAATCAAATTTTTTTGTTCCAAAAGAAAAAATTTACGAAATACGGGTAGTTCAAGAGGAAAGGTTCAAAGATGGACATAACAATTGCTGGAACAAGAGAAAATCACCAGTTTGTGCCAATTGATGACAAAAAGATTTGCATTTCA
This sequence comes from Oophaga sylvatica, assembly GCA_033576555.1. Taxonomy (NCBI): domain Eukaryota; kingdom Metazoa; phylum Chordata; class Amphibia; order Anura; family Dendrobatidae; genus Oophaga; species Oophaga sylvatica. The sequence goes on along the minus strand of JARQOD010000008.1, from coordinate 164,300,261 downwards.
AGGGTGTCAAATGACCCATCATCTTTCATTGCCCATGTAGATAGATCTGTCAGATCAGAAATGCCTTTTGTGCCAATTGCAAACCTCCAGCCAGGGCAATACATTGCCTGCATTTACGATAGGAACTGGTGGATTGGAAATATTTCTGAAATTTCAGTCGACGAACATGATGCATTAATAAATTTTATGCATCCTCATGGACCAGCTAGCTTCTTTCACTGGCCTGTGAGAAATGATACATGCTGGATTCCCAAGCAGTCAATCATTGCAATAATTCCAGCACCAGCTGCAACAGCAATGGGCCGACAATACAGCTTCTCTGAACCGATTATGTTGCAAATTCAGCAACAATTCCAGACCACTTAGACTGAACATTATGGCTTGGGAACCAACAAAGATACCCAATATTAGGCTTGGGATCCTAGGCAAAGACACCCACCCTCAGGCTTCGGAACCTGCGATAAAGAGACCGCCCGCGGCTGGCCTTGCACGGCTATCGGCCATGGCTCCTAGGAGATGGGGCTGCCAATTCTCGAAAGACAGCATTATTACAATTCTTAATAGGATTATAATACCAATTCTTAGGGAATTGGTTGTGGTATAACCACCATGGACCAACGCAAGGGTTTGAATAGTGCAGTTACCATTCATTGCTTATTAATAAATAACACCATGTTCAGTGGCATTTTTCTTTTCTTAAACTGAGAGACTCCAAAAAAAAAAACAATGATCCTTGTAGAAAAAATGTGCTCTTTCTAATAATATCAGAATTAATATATTTTAGGGGTACCCTTTTTGAGAAATTTGACCTAAAAATAGGTAAAATTCGGTTTTTTTAAGTTTTTCATCATATTTGGGTGTGAATATTTCCACAAATACATATGGTTTGACCGTGATATTGCAGCAATGCAAAGTCATGTAGATGTTTGGTGTACAGGGCAAAGCACCAGTTAATATTGGTTTTTGGTCTTGAGTTATATATGGGCAAAGTTTGGCATAAATTTTATGCGACGCGTTTTACAAGCTACTTTGACACAAAATTGCGGCCGAAATATTGTTTTGTCATAGCCGGTAATAATTTTATCGTGTTTAGCAGCAAAAGTTGAGCTAGTATGCCAAATTTCAGCATCATAGCCAGTATAGAACTCTAATGGCTATGTGCCAAAGTTAGCAAAATCCTCTTAGCTGAAGCCGCAGGCTTGGTGGAACCTCCAGTGAAAGGTCAACAGTGCCCAATGTATTTGAGATCTGGCCCTAAAAATTTACAGAACCTCTTTTCAAACATACATGTACATCCTTATAAATTTTCAGCAAAATCGGAGAAGGTCGAGTGGGGACCACTGGTCCACTTGACATGGAATGACCCAAAGGCCAATTTATGTGTACCTGGAAGCCACGTTAAGGCTATTCTCGTATCCCAGGGTAATTACCCCTCCACAGAGATGTAGATTTTAGTCTGAAGAGGATTCATATGTTCCCATGCAGACAGACTTTTCTAAGTGAGGATTGGCATAGTTAGGACCTGGGATACGAGAAGAGCCTTAACGTGGCTTCCAGGTACACATAAATTGGCCTTTTTATGCGCTAAGACTTCTCAATTTTTCATATTTCTAAGACAGTGATGCAGTTCATTTTTCATATTTTGTGTCCGCAAGCTATAGCGCTACAGTGTGCTACCTTTTTTTCTTGAATGTGTATGAGTTGGTGACGCTAGGTTTTAGCACCTGTTCACACTAGATCTATGTTTGGATGTGCTGGTCAGTTTTTTGATATGGCCATTGCAGTAGCTTTAGTTATCCATGGTAAGGACCACTCATATAGTGAAAGTTAGGGATACCTAAGCTACTGTCCCTGCCCTGCACATGGGGTAAGTGACATAGCTTATCAGAAGAACTATACTACATTTCTAATTGGAGGTATTTGCTAATATAAGTTATACCTACTACATATTGGGATAGGATCTTGGAGATGCTCCCACTTGCTGGGCAGAGCGAATGTTCATGTGATCGGTGGGTTTCTCATGACCTAGATCCCCACCGATCTGCAGGACATATGAGTTAGGTTAAAGATGTGTTTTATTTTATTTTTATAATTGTAAAGATACAATTTAAATATGAATCTGTCAGCGAGTTTATATCTCTTTTCTGAGCTCCTCTCTGCTGACTTCTGACCATATAAAAGTTCACCTCACCTTTGATTTGGCCATAAATGAGGTTAGAAAAAGTCATAGAAGAGTTGCAAACTTTGTCGGAACTCGCTCACTGATGGATTCTCAGTTAACTAATTCTGAAGCCACCAATGTGCAGGGAAATGGAAGCAAAATGCTGCAAAATGTTTAATGAAATCGAAATGCTAAAACACATGCATTTTGCAATAAAAATAAAAAAAGTTGTTCCCCCCCCAGGTACGCGGCATCTCTCCACTTCTGTCATACAGCGTTGTGTATACCGGGGGGGGTCAGGGAAAGTTTGGGGCAGCTTGTACACCGGAATCTGCGGTCATATTGGCGTGTAATATTCAGTGTTTTATCTACAGATTGTTGGGAACGGGAGTGAACAGCAACTTCAAAAGGAGCTGGAAGATGTGTTAATGGATGCACCGTGTGAAGAGCCGGAGCCGCACACAGCAGAGGTGGAGAAGGATCTTCCTGATGATGATCTGGATGAGTCTTCCAATGAAACCTCCTCTTCATCCTCTATCAACCCTTTATCTGTCGGGATACAGAAGCAAGAAATGAGCCTGCCAGTGAAACCGGCACAGCAAGGTAATGCAAGGGCATATCAAATTAATCTGTGTTTTTTTTTGTTTTTTGTTTTTTTTTTACAAAACTCCTTTTCATGTAATCGGAGGCATATAGTGTTACGGTATGTTCCCACAGACCTCTATAGTGGCTGCATCATGAAGTTATACCAAGCGTTAACACCGATGAGTGTATGAGCCTTTATTCTTAATCAACAGGTAAAAGTCACCTGTTATATGCCAGGGTTCATACATCTATGCAGTCCAGCCTCCTCCTTGCATATCTTACCTCCATCTTGATTCCCAGATTTCTCCGTATTTGCCAAGCACAATAGGTAGTAATAGAGTTTTAGTCCTGTTTTTCTCTGATGAGGCTGTTTGCCTATTTAAGTTCTGTAGGGAGTATTATTTGGCCTATAAGTTTCCTCACGCTGGCTTGCCACTCTCCACAAGGGGAAACGTTTCCCCTTGTTTCTCGCTTTATACTCTGCAGTTGTGGTAATACTGTGATTATCCTTTCCGCTATATTCTCCAAAGTAAGCTAAGAGATTAAAATATATATTCAAGAGGCTGGACTGCCATTTCCTGGATATAACTGTGTGACAAGAGCTGTGCAGTCATCATCATGCTCTGTGATCTGAGCTGCAGCACAGGAGAACGGACACGAAGCTCTAAACATCCGGCTGCAGAGGGAACTGCGAACTGGTGCCGGGTATCAGCCCTGTAATAACTAATTTCCTAAGGATGCAGTAAGTCTTCAATATACAAGTCCTGGAAACCCTTTTAAAGATAAAATATTTAATTTTTTGATGCCACATTTTTTTTACGGTTTGCCCTTTGTTAAAGGGATTGTGTTATGTTTTATTTTTCACTCCCATGCCTCCAGGGTTCCTGCTTGCCAGGGGGCATTGTGTTCCTAAAGATTGACGATTCTGAAGGGGCCTAAGCAGCATCGGAGGTGTGTAGGGGTCAGAAGCGGGCCAGATCCCGCGATCCCAGACATTTTTCAAAGCAGCGCTTACAAGAGCTTGTAAGTGCTGCTCAGCACTCCTTACCTAGGACACCAACTACATAGTTACATAGTTATTAAGGTTGAAAGAAGACTTTAAATCCATCTAGTTCAACCCATATCCTATCCTAACCTGCCCTAACATGTTGATCCAGAGGAAGGCAAAAAAAACTACTTCGGTATAGACTGCAGAGGTGGCAGGCAACCTAAGCAACGAGCAATAAACTATAGAATTATAAATCTCTTCCATTCTTGAGAACACAGAGGATTTTTAATAATGGGTTAATTGCAAAGTTGCTTATTTTCAGCCATTTTACCAGATTTCACAACCCCTTTTAGAGCAGAATATCCAACTCCTGATCTAGGCCTGTGTTGTGCAGCCGAAGAGATTAGTATATGGTCTCTCCGGTTAAAGCTGCCTCTCATTCCTTAGGAGGCCCTGCGGACACAAGTCCCAGCTTTATGCACACGTTAATGACACACTTAGCAAAGGAAATGCAAACCCAAAATCCAATCCTTTGACTAAAGTGAATGCTCATGTTGCCACATAATGTTATGTCAGGACATTGCTCCATTTCCTATTCTTCTCTACTACTTCCCCCCATGATCCTCCAGGTGATGAAATGAGTGTTGAGACAAGGTGTTGCATAATGATTGCACGGACTGTGGTTACAGAAGTTACTTTTTGTTTTTACAACCCATGAACAATATCTTGCCTCTTGTGAGACTGTTTTTTTTTCCTTTCACCGTGTTAATAGCATTTTTTTCAGAACTTAAAATATATTTTTATATCCTGTTAAGTGTTGAACATTAGATCTGAATGTTGGTTTTTTTTTTGGCGATCATGTGCTCCACTTAAAGGGAATCGGTCAGCAGGGTTTTAGACGCCAAAGTAACACCACCACATTAAAGTATCAGTAATGATCACTTCCATACCTTTGTATTAGAAGTCCGAGTCTCCAGTGTCACATAACACATAGAGAAATTCTTATGTAGAAGAAATCAGAAATGCAGAGTTTGGCCGGCACATTCGGGTCTTTGGTTCTCCGGCCTGTTTCTCCTCCCAGCTCCGGCCTCCTAACAGTGATTGACAGGTCACTCTTCTTTGTGAACTCCTTCCCCGCTGGAGATCTGGCACATGTGCTGTCATTGCATGCACAGTAACATACTGATATTGCAAGAGCTGGAATATCCATACGCATACAGGAATGACTGCGAGTGCGCGAGATGTCGGCCAGGGGAGCAGATCACAAGGACTGACTTCTCGTGCAGTCGCCATAATTCCCGTGGGTAGCACGTGTGTAGAATGATATTCCGACTCTTGCATCATCATCATCAATAAGCTCCCTGGAATGATGGCGCCTGTGCTAGATGTCAGCCAGGGGAGCAGGTCACAGAGCTGAGTGACCTGTCAATCACTGGCAGGAGGCCGGAGCCGGGAGGAGAAAGAGGCCGGTGAGCTGTAAAGACAGACCAAGCCGCTGCGTAAGAATTCACCAATGGATGACGGGACAACGAAGACGCGGATCTGTAATATGAAGGTATGGAAGTGATCATCATTACTGGTACTTTATTGTGATGACGATACTTTGGGGTCTAAAATCCTGTGGACAGGTTCCCTTTAATCGTCGTTTAGACATATTGCTTGTTGTAGGGAAAGTCTCGTCATTCAGGGTACATTCTCACGGGGCAATTCTGCACCAAATCTTACAGATTTCAATGCTGAAAAGCTGTGGATTTGTTTGCAGGTTTGAATTGTAAAGAACGATACTGCTGTGAAAATCCACAGCACAGATTCCCACGCTGCAGATTTCACGTAATCTTAATGCAATGGGAAAGGTTTTCTCGTTACAGATTGCACAGATTTCTTTTTTGCAAACATATGAATTGAAATGCAAATTATATGACTTGTTTCTGTTGACTTGTCAGATTGCGCTGATGGGTCAGAGTTGTACTCGCCCGTTCCTGACGAGGACAGCGTTGTGTTCAGTAAGCTGACCTATCTGGGCTGTGCATCTGTAAACGCTCCTCGGAGTGAGGTAGAAGCTCTCCGGATGATCTCGATTCTACGGGGCCAATGTCAGAACGCACTGGATGTGACGCTCTCTGTCCCCAACGTCTCAGAGGGGACAGTCAGGTAGGACTTATTTATTAACCACTTGCAAAAATTGCAACTCTATGAAAATAAGTGCAGAAACTGATTTACTTTATAACTGTGTACAGACTTCTCGACCCACAAACGAATACCGAGATAGCAAAATATCCGATCTACAAGATCCTGTTCTGTGTCCGAGGCCATGACAGCACTCCAGAGAGCGACTGCTTTGCTTTCACCGAGAGCCATTACAATGCTGAACTCTTCAGGATACACGTCTTCCGCTGTGAGATCCAGGAGGCGGTAAGATTGCGTCAGAGCAGGTTATGTTTTTTTTTGTAGATCAGTTAAAAAAAAAAAAAGTGATATATAAATTCTTTAATTAGAAGGATTGTCCATCTTCTCAAAATCGCTTACCCTAACCGCATCGGCAGCCGCTTTTGTGCACGCGTTAAGTATTTGCAGCAGAAAAATCTCCTCCAAACATTAACGTATAGGCTGGAAAAACGCGTAAAATACACACACGTTTTTGTCGTGTTTTTTTAAATGCATTTATTTTCACCCTTTCGATAACACTGCTGTCCAGGATATAAGTCGTGATATAAGTTATATATCTTTTTATTGTTCAGGTGAGTCGGATACTCTACAGCTTTGCTACAGCGTTCCGGCGGTCCATCAAACAGACGCCTCTCGCTGCTTCCATCCCTCCTCAAACCCCTGATAGCGACATCTTCACTTTTTCTGTGTCACTTGAAATTAAGGAGGATGACGGGAAGGGTTACTTCAGGTAAGTTCTTTTATGCGCTCACAGTTTTATTTTTATTTATGCAACATTTAAAGTGGTTTCTCCTGATTGTAAGAAATGTGACTAAATGGAGGAAATGGCATAAAAGAAACTTATGACAAATTCACTTTTGCTCCACTTGTCCCCACATGTTTGGGCTTATTTTGCTGCAGCAATGACATCTCCGTCTACCTAAGTGACCGCTGCTGCCAATCACTGGGTAAGTGGACACTTCATTGCTGTAGCAAGGTAAGGAAAATCTGGCTGCCATCACCAGAGTATGAGTTCTTATATTTTGTGTCCATTTTCTATAACCTGTATAAGACTTTTTGCAGCAATATTGTATGGAACTTTGAGGCCTAACTTGGGGGTCTCGCTGCCGGGCCCCAACCAGTGGGCAGGCTGCAGCCACGACCCCATGACTTCAGTGCACATGACCGCTGCAGCCAATCATTGGTCTGCAGTTTCATGCTAATTATGTTGGCATCATTTCCGATAAACGATTTTACCATTTAATAGTAAAAAGTACAGTTCACTTAAGGAAAAAAATCTATCACTACTTTCCTTTGTTTCCTGCCTGCATTACTGTGCGTTTATGCATTTTTATTCTTTTTAATAGCGCGGTTTCTAAAGATAAGGACAAGCAGTGCTTCAGGCTACGTCAGGGAGTCGACAAGAAGATAGTTATATATGTCCAGCAGACATCCAACAAAGAACTAACAATTGAGAGGTAAGTGTTTTTTCAGCTTCAGATGAAGGAAGGGAGACACACTAGTCATTACTAGTGGGTAGGCGGAGCCCAGATGGGATAGACACCTCAGATTAAAAAAGAGTGTTGACCGGCCCCTCCAGCTCGGGCTCCTCCTACTCAGCTCTCCAGTTTTCAATTTGAGGTCTCAGAGGATGGTCGCTGCTGGAAGCAGCTCCTCAGAAGATTTTATTATTTTTTATCGGATAAGAGACTTGGATCACCAAATGTGGTCTAGAGGTCTCAGGGGTCTCAGCGCTGCTGGACTCCCACCTCTCCCTTGGCGGATCTGTATTACCCTATATGGTGGTCCCTGCAGAACCCTGCCGGCCCGGGGGGATGAGGATGGCTTCCCTGGCGGGGGCGCAAACCGCGCTGCAGGGGTCACTGCGATCCCCGCCCTGGGGGGAAGCATGGGCACGCGCCAGAAACCCCTGGGGGTCCCTGTGGCGCATGGCGGGGTGAGTACTCCACATTTTTATTATGTGTATGAGTGATTCAGCGGCTGCTGCGGTAGCCGCTGTTACAGTAAATGTGGTGACTGTTATATTTTGTCCGCAGGTGGATGCCTGCAGGACGGGGATCGCGGGACCGGAGAATGGAGGAGTCCCGCGCTTTTTTTTTTTTGAAGGCGGGGGGCGTGGCTTCACGCTTCCCGGGCAGGAAGCGCTCACTGAGCGCGATTTTCCTCTGCCTTCTCTTCCGGCTGCCTCCTCAGTGCAGCGGCCATTGCAGCGCTCCGGGCTCCTCACTCTCCGTTCCTCCCGCACAAGATTAAGAAGACAGCACCGCGAAGTTTAACTGTGAGTCGCTTCTGCCTATCAGGGCAGAAGCTTAAAGACTTCTCTCCCCGCAGCGCAGGGCTCTGCCACACTGAACGTCGCTAAAGTTAGCGACGCTTTTTAAGTCGCAGGATTTTTATGAGATATGAAAAAAGATGCAATATTTTAGCGATCTTTTTCGTTTAGTGTGGCATTCCTTGAGGAGTTCCTGTCAGCACCTGCTTCCTCATAAGAGGCACCTGGGGTTCACACATCTGTCACATTAATACAGGTTGTGGAGAGCTTGTGACTTTAACCCCTTATCAGGCGGTTAACCCTTAATGGTGGGACAGCTGGGGTAACCCTTTCTTTAAGAGTTAACCTTCAGCTTTCGTCTTATTTTTTTCTAGAAACCACACTGTTTCTCGTTACTGTCAGGTTTAACCTGCCATTGTACTGGGTAAGACATGTCAGATCAGAATCAAAGTGCGGACCATGTCCCGACTCCGCTACAAGATCGGTCTCGTGTATCTGATACACAGACATCGACTGCGTCAAGCGCAGCGGTCGGAGGACCCAGTGATGTAAAGATGGAGGCTCTCACTCGTTCGATTGATAGCCTATCTAACCTTATAGGTTATTGGGTGTCAGCCAAACCCCCTCATGGCAGGAAGCGACGCAGGCCGGTGACTTCTTTCACATATAGCGACTCAGAGAGTTCTGATGTGGAGGGTTCCCCTTTAAGTTCAGGGGGAATATCCGATTCGGATAAAGAAGATCGGCAAAGGCACTCTGCCTCTTTTTCGGGCCGTGTAGAAGCTTTAATTGAAGCTATGAGAGAGGCGTTACAGTTACAGGAGGAAGTAACTACTCGCCCTGGTAAGTCGGCCCGGATGTTTCAGGAGTCGCATAAGTCACTTTTGACTTTGCCATCCCTGAGTGAGTTTAATCAAGCAGTGGAGAAGGAGCGTTTGTGTCCAGACAAACGTTTTCAGGGGACACGTCTATTTGAGTCACTGTATCCGTGTACTACGGAATCGATTGACAATTGGATCCCTTCTCCTGAAGTGGATGTCCCTTTATCTCAGCTTAGCAAATCTTCTTTACTTCCTATTAAAGGGAAGGCGAGTCTACAAGACCCACTGGACAGAAAAGCGGAGTCGGCGGCAAAATCCATTTACGAGGCCGCGGGTCATGGTTTCAGAGCAGTACTAGGCTCCATGTGTGCTTATAAAGCTTCCCTGGTCTGGTTGGACCGTTTGCGGAGGAAATGTGAACCTCAAGTACCTGAGGTGGACGAACTGTTCGAATTGTTAGAAAGTGCATTCCAATATGATCATGATGCAAACCTGGATACTGTGTCACTGCTATCCAGGACACAATCCTCGGCGGTCTCAGTCAGGAGAGCTCTGTGGCTTAAACAGTGGACCGGTGATGCGGTTTCCAAGCAAGGTTTGCTATCTTTAGCTTACAAGGGCGGTCAGCTATTTGGATCTGACCTCACGGAGCTGATTGCCAAAGCAAAGGCAAAAGAAGCAGCTTTACCACAGCGAAGAACTGTGACTTCTACGCCTGGCAGACCTGGTGCCAGTAATGGTCGACGGTCCTTTCGGTCAGGGGACGATTCGGTCAGCCCTCTTGGGGGTCGGGTCGTCCCTCTTTTTCGGGAAAAAAGACCACTCAGAAATCCCGCACTCCCTGGAAACAAAGTTTCCGTCATGACAAGAGGGAATCTGACAAAAAGCCCGCTAAGGCGGATTGACGCCAGGGTCCCGCTCGAGGGCTCTCGAGTGGGGGGTCGCCTGCTCCAATTCAAATTGGCCTGGGTTTCCCGTGTCCCAGACTCCTGGGTGACGCGGGTTGTGTCGGCAGGCTATTTCATAGAGTTTTCTTCCCGACCCCCGAACAGTTATTGCCAATCTCACATCCCGTCAGAGCCCGAGTTATGTGCCGCTTTACTGCAAGAAGTCGAATTTCTTCTGCAGAAGGGTGTGGTGGTACCGGTTCAACCAGAGGACAGGGGAAGAGGATTTTATTCCAATCTTTTTGTGGTCCCCAAAAAGGAGGACAAGTTTCGCCCATCCTGGATCTCAAAAGATTGAATCGGCATGTCCACACCCGAAAGTTTTGCATGGAATCGCTTCGTTCCGTGGTGGCAGCCTTGTCGCAGAACGACTTTTTGGTGTCAATCGACATTCGCGACGCCTATTTACACTTTCCAATCGGAAGGGCTCACCAACGTTACCTTCGTTTTGCCATAGGGAAAGATCATTACCAATTTGTGGCCCTGCCTTTCGGTTTGGCCTCAGCGCCCAGAGTTTTTACAAAAATTCTGGCGCCTCTCATGGCGATTCTTCGAAGACAGGGAGTCACGATCCTTCCTTATCTGGACGACCTTTTGATTGTGGCGCCCTCAAAGGAGGAGGCGGTGACGGCTCGCGACCTATCACTTCAGCTCCTGGAGGACTTGGGGTGGCTGGTCAATTGGGAGAAGTCGTCTCTGGAACCGTCACAATCAATCCTGTTTTTGGGGATGCATTTCGACACGGTACGAGCAGTGGTGTCCCTGCCTCCAGACAAGCAAGCATGTCTCCTTCGGCATGTACGGGTGATGAAGTCTTCAAAGACAATGTCCCTCCGGAGATGTATGCGCCTTCTGGGGTTGATGGTGGCTTCAATGGAAGCACTTCCGTTTGCCCAATTTCATTCCAGGGTTTTCCAAAAGTTCATTCTGAACCACTGGAATCGGTCGCAGACCTCACTGGATTGCAGTGTTATCATCTCTCACAAAGTACGAGAGTCTCTAGGATGGTGGATCCGTCCGAAAGAGTTATCCCTGGGGAAGTCTTTCCTTCCTCCAAAGTGGTCTGTCATAACCACCGATGCCAGCCTGACAGGCTGGGGGGGTGTTTGGAACGATCTCTGGACCCAGGGAGTATGGTCGTCGGAAGAGTCTGTTTTGCCGATCAACATCCTCGAATTGAGGGCGATTTTCCTTTGCCTCCAACACTGGACGGTCCCTTTAAGCGGTCTGCCTGTCCGAGTACAGACAGACAATGCGACGGCGGTCGCATATATCAATCACCAAGGCGGGACAAGGAGTTCCAGACTCATGGTGGAAGTATCTCGGATTCTGATATGGGCAGAGACCAGAGTGCCAGCTATCTCTGCGATCCACATTCCAGGAGTTCAGAATATCACGGCGGACTTTCTAAGTCGCGAGAAGATGGATCCCGGAGAATGGAGTCTTCATCCGGAGATTTTTGCACTGCTGTGCTCCCGTTGGGGAACTCCCCAAGTGGATCTGATGGCATCCAGGTTCAATGCCAAGTTGCCGACATTCATGTCCAGGTACAAGGATCCGAAGGCTGTTGCGGTGGATGCTCTGGTGGCTCCGTTGGACCAATTCAAGCTGATCTATGTGTTTCCGCCGATATCCTTACTGCCTCTGGTTCTCCGTCGGATCAGACTGGAGAGAATCTCGGCTATAGTGATAGCCCCAGATTGGCCAAGGAGAACGTGGTTTTCGACTCTGTTCTCACTCCCGGCGGCACCGCCAGTTCCACTTCCTCTTCGCCCGGACCTGTTAACCCAAGGGCCCGTTGGTCATCCGGACCTGAAGTCTCTGCGTTTGACGGCGTGGCTCTTGAGACCGAAATATTGACCCGTCGAGGTTTTTCAGCCGAAGTCATTGCCACTTTACGAGCGGCCAGAGGTCCGGCTACTACTAGAATTTATCACAAGACTTGGGAAGCCTTCTTTTCGTGGTGTTCGGGTTCTTCAAGGAATCCGAGGATTTTTTCCATTCCCAATTTGTTAGCTTTCTTGCAATTTGGTCTGGACAAAGGTTTGGCAGTTAGCACTCTGAGGGGTCAGGTTTCTGCTCTGTCCTTGCTGTTCCGAAAGGCTATCGCCTCGCGTAGGGACGTGCGTTCCTTTTTTCGCGGAGTAAACCCGCCAGCTTCCACCGCGTAGGGCGCCTGTGTCTCCTTGGCGTCTCAATCTTGTTTTGGAGGCTCTTCAACACGGGCCTTTTGAGCCTATGGACTCTGTTAGTCTTTCTTTGCTCTCTTGGAAGGTTGCCTTCCTAGTAGTGGTCACTTCTTTGAGAAGGGTTTCTGAATTGGCGGCTCTTTCTTGCTCGCCTCCCTTCCTGGAGTTTCACCCGGATCGTGTAGTGCTACGCACACGGAGCGACTTCCTACCTAAGGTGGTGTCGCAATTTCATGTTAACCAGGATATTGTGTTGCCTTCTCTTTGTCCGAGTCCAAGGAATGCGAAGGAACGGGCCTTGCACGCATTGGATTTGGTGCGGGCTTTGAAGTTTTATTTGACTGTTACTCAAGGTTTTCGGAAGTCGGACTCTCTGTTTGTGATTCCAGCAGGTCGTCGACGTGGTCAACGAGCTTCCAAGGACGCTATAGCTCGTTGGATTCGGTTGGCCATTTTGGAAGCGTACCGACTTAAGGGCGAACCTTGCCCGATTAAGGTTCGAGCTCACTCCACGAGGGCTGTGGGCTCGTCATGGGCCTTCCATCAAGGGGCCTCGGCAGCTCAGCTCTGCAGGGCGGCTACCTGGCGCTCTGTCCACACTTTTACGAAATTTTATAAGGTGGACGTTAGTGCTTCCGCTGATGCAGCCTTGGGACGTAGAGTCCTACAGGCGGCGGTAGTTTAAAGTTTCCTTTAACCTGTTTTTTTAGCGCTAGTTGCGCAGTTTTCTTAGGTTGTTGGGTTCTGCCGTTTCTGGTTTTTTTCCCACCCTATATTTTTGGACTGCTTTGGGACGTCCCACTAGTAATGACTGTGTCTCCCTTCCTTCATCTGAAGCTGAAAGACGGATTTTGGTAAGATCTTACCTGTAAAATCCTTTTCAGCGAAGAAGGGAGGGAGACACAGATCCCTCCCGTGGCAGAAGTGTGTTGTTGTTTTCAGATGCGGCGTGACCCTCCTCTGATAGCGATTATCTGGGTCGAGGTCGACGCGCTACGGCTTTGTTCCAGCATCGCCAGCTCATTGCAGTGGTCAGGTCCAGTGAGTAGTACCTGGAACTGTGTGTTTTTTTACCTAAATGCATGCATAACCTGTACTCTTGTGTTTTTTGTCTCTGAAGTCCTTCAGAAGGGGTTATGTTGCTTCCGCTGGTGATATTGCTCTTCCTTAAGCTTGTTTACAACTGGAGAGCTGAGTAGGAGGAGCCGAGCTGGAGGGGCCGGTCAACACTCTTTTTTAATCTGAGGTGTCTATCCCATCTGGGCTCCGCCTACCCACTAGTAATGACTGTGTCTCCCTTCCTTCTTCGCTAAAAAGGATTTTACAGGTAAGATCTTACCAAAATTCGTCTTTTATTGATACCATTTTGTTGTGTATATGATCTTTTGATCGCCCGTTATTGCATTTTATTGCAAAGTTGCAGCAACAAAAAAAAACGTAATTCTGGCGTTTTGATATTTTTCTCGCTACGCTGTTTACCGACTGGATTAATTCATTTTATATATTGATAGATCGGGAAATTCTGAACGCTGCGATACCAAATATGTGTATATTTGATTTTTTTTTTATTGTTTTATTTCAAATGGGGCAAAAGGAGGTTGATTTGAATTTTTATATTTTTATTTTTTTTAAAATATTTTTAAAAACATTTTTTTTTACTTGCTTCAATAGTCTCCATGGTAGACTAGCAGCTGCGATCATCCGATCGCTTGTGCTACACATAGCCTTGCTCAATGCAACACATAGCCTTGCTCAATGCAACAGAAATGCTCACTTGCTATGAGCACCGACTGCTGGGTGACGCTCATAGCTATCCGGCTATGACAACCACAGGGGTCTCCTGCAGACCCTAGTTGTCATGCCAACCTATTGGCGACCCGCAGTCATGTGACACACGCACTGATGGGGCGGCATTAATGATGCGCTTCCTGCGCGTGCATGTTAAATGCTGCTGTCAAAGTTTGACAGCAAAATTTAACATGTTAACACTGCAATTCCACCCGAGGCTGTCGGGCACATGACTGCTGATCAGATCAGCTGTCATGTGCCAGAAAAAGTTCAGGCTCATCGCTGGAGCCCGCACCAAACGGGGAGGCATCCAATGTTGGATATATCCGTCATTGTACGTTAAGGGTTTAATTTTAACGATTACATTTCTTTAAACCTTAACACCCAACTTGCCCTGTGTATTGCAGTCTTGCCTTTGACCACTAAGGCTGGTTTCACACTAGCGTATGGCTGCGCTGCAGAGGGCTGCGGACTTCCTCTGTGAAGCTCCACCCTTTGCCGCACCTCTGCATTGCTGCCTGCGTACCAATATGTAACATTAGGTACACAGGCCGTGCAGATGTGTGCGGATGCCGCCGCATGCGTCGTTTTGACGGTGAGGTGACCGTAACAAAATGCAACATGTTGCGTTCGGTGCAGGTCACAGAACCGTCAAAACGATGCATGCGGCGGCATCCGCATACATCTGCACGGCCTGCGTACCTAATGTTAAATATAGGTACTCAGGCCGCATGCAGAACGCATGCGTACATAGGTGGAGCTGACCAGAGGAGGTGCGGCGGTGGGCGGAGCTTCACGGAGGAAGTCCGCAGCTCTCTGCAGCGCAGCCATACGCTAGTGTGAAACCAGCCTAAGGAATGCTGGGAGTTGTAGTTTTACAGGATGCTGCTCCCTGATATTTTCTGGCTTTTGTGTGTGGTTCCTCTAGGTGTTTTGGACTCCTCCTCAGTCCCGGTAGAGACGTACGGAATAGCGACATGCACTTGTTAGAATTGGTAAGTGACTGGTTAACCGGTAACGTATTGAAGGGTCAAGACCACCAGACTCCTAGATGAAGGTCCTGAGAGGGGGAGCAATGGTCTTTCAGACATTAATTATTCCAAAAAAAGAAAAAAAATGTTGGTGAAATATATGGAAAACTTAAAAAGTTCACGCTGCCGTGATATTTTGTCATGAAACTAGGGCGTTTAAATAAAGGCAGCGATAGTGATTTCATCATCTCATTCCTCATTGGTATACCCCTCAAAAATGTCAATGCCTTGAACATCGATGACAGCTGACAATGACGTCTCCTGCTGTTGTCTGCTGAGACCTGGCGTCCCATTCTTGTTGGAGGGCGGCCCTCAGATCATTGCGGTTCTGGGATACAGCGTTACTAGTCCCTACATGGGGACTCAGCAGATCCCATGGGTTTTCTATGAGATTCAGGTCTGGAGAAGGTCCATGTGTGTGCAGCCGTTCCCTGATGATATTTACATAGTAGCGTCTTGTCACTATACCATTCACAAAGTGTAGGGTAGGTCTGTATTCACCAGGCCACCAAAGGCTCGTCTGGTGACAGTAGTCACTGATGCAGAGCGCTCTCCTTGACGCCTCCAACATCGTTGGCAGCCATGATTTCTGCTCAGCGTTAGCGGTGGGCAAACGTGAACAGACACCGAACACAGACTTCACCAGGAAGTCCGTGTTACTGTTTGGATTCAGCCCCCCCGAACACTGGGTGTTTATTGCATGTTCATGACAGCACGGCAAAACGCTGCTTCTGATCGGTGGTAAAATTATTACCGCCAGTCAGACAGCTGCGGTTCCCATTTGATAGCGTGAGCGCGCAGCTTTGATCAGAGGTATAACGTTTACCTCCAGACACTGGTGGTGGCTGATGGGATTACTGCTCCCATCATCCTACGCCTGCTGCTGCTGATAACAGTGATAGCACGCGCCGCTGATCGGAGTATTCATCAGCCTGCGCTCTATTTAAATAAAAAAAAAACCTGTGTGGGTTTCCCTTCATTTTTGAGAACCAGCCTTGGTAAAGCAGACAGCTGGGGGCTAGTATTGTCAGGCTGGTAGGGGGCCATGGATACTGGTCCCCCCAGCCTAAAAATGGCATCCTGCAGCCGCCCAGAAGAGGCGTACATATTAGATGCGCCAATTCTGGCACTTTGGCTTTTCCCACTTGCCCTGTAGCGATGGCAAGTGAGGTTCATATTTGTGGGGTTTATGTCATTCTTTAAGACACAGAGCCTTAAAGAACAAACCATTTTCTTAATTTATCTTGAGGTGACATTACTACATAGCTGGTAACTTGCGATGTCTTTTTTTTTTTTTTTTTTTTAAGGAATCCATGGGTAAAAGTTCAGATGGAAAGTCCTATATCATCACTGGAAGCTGGAATACGAAATCCCCACATTTCCAGACTGTAAATGAGGAGACTCCAAAAGGTATTAAACACTTATGTAATAGGGCAAATGATAAGTGCAAATTTGAGTTTAGGAGGGTGAAAGGGAATCTGTTAGCCGGACTTCACCCCCCAAAACTACTTATATGCACATGTAGCTCTTTCATAGAAGTCCAGCAATACCTTTTACATGGCCAGTCCGTTCTCTTACATAGTTATTAAGTTTGAAGGAAGACTTTAAGTCCATCTAGTTCAACCCATATCCTATCCTAACCTGCCCTAACATGTTGATCCAGAGGAAGGCAAAAAAACCCCAAGTGGCAAACAGTAAGCTTCACATTGGGGAAAAAAATTCCTTCCCGACGGCAATCAGACTAGCTCCCTGGATCAACGCAATATCTAGGAAACTAGTGAGTATAGCCTGTACTTTTCAAGCAAGGCATCCAGTCCCTTCTTAAATTTTAGTAAGGAATCACTCATTACAACATTAGACGGCAGAGAGCTCCATAGTCTCACTGCTCTTACAGTAAAGAATCTGCGTCTGTGATTATGGCTAAACCTTCTTTCCTCCAGAAGTAGAGGATGCCCCCTTGTCCCCGTCACAGGTCTAAGAGTAAAAAGATCATTAGAAAGGTCTTTGTACTGTCCCCTCATATATTTATACATTGTAATAAGATCACCCCTAAGACTTTGTTTTTCCAAACTAAATAACCCCAAGTGTAATAACCTGTCCTGGTATTGCAGACCCCCCCAGTTCTCTAATAACCTTGGTCGCTCTTCTCTGCACTCGCTCCAGTTCAGCTATGTCTTTCTTATACACCGGAGACCAGAACTGCACACAGTATTCTAAGTGTGGTCGCACCAGTGACTTGTATAGAGTTAACATTATGAGCATCTATGCCTCTTTTAATGCATCCCATTATTTTATTTGCCTTTGCAGCAGCTGCCTGACATTGGCCACTAAATGTGAGTTTGTCGTCAACCCATACACCCTGGTCTTTTTCAGTGACAGTTTTGCCCAATGTTTTACAATTAAGCACATAATTATACATCTTGTTTGTTCTACCCAAGTGCATGACCTTACATTTATCCCCATTAAAGCTCATTTGCCATTTATCAGCCCAAGCTTCTAGTTTACATAAATCCTCCTGTAATATAAAATTGTCCTCTTCTGTATTTATTACCCTGCAGAGTTTAGTGTCATCTGCAAATATTGAAATACTACTCTGTATGCCCCCTACAAGGTCATTAATAAATATGTTAAAGAGAAGCGGTCCCAATACTGACCCCTGTGGTACCTCACTGCTAACCGTGACCCAGTCCGAGTGTGCTCCATTAATAACCACCCTTTGTTTTCTATCCATGAGCCAGTTCTTAACCCACTTAACATATTTTCCCCTATCCCCATTGTTCTCATTTTATGTATCAACCTTTTGTGTGGCACCGTATCAAAAGCCTTTGAGAAGTCCATGAACACCACGTCCACTGCGTTCCCTTGGTCCAGTCCTGAACTTACCCCTTCATAAAAGCTTATCAGATTAGTCTGACAAGAACGGTCCCTCGTAAACCCATGCTGATACTGTGTCATGAGATTATTCTGCCTCAGATACTCCAGTATAGTATCCCTTAAAAAACCCTCCAGGATTTTACCCACAGTAGATGTTAAGCTCACTGGCCTATAATTTCCAGGTTCAGTTTTTGCCCCCTTTTTGAATATTGGCACCACATTTGCTATACGCCAGTCCTGTGGTACAGACCCCGTTATTATGGAATCTTTAAAGATTAAAAATAATGGTCTATCTATAACTGTACTTAATTCCTGCAGTACTCGGGGGTGTATCCCATCCGGGCCCGGGGATTTGTCAACTTTAGTGATTTTTAGACGCCGCCGTACTTCGTGCTGGGTTAAGCAGGTGACATTTAATGGAGAAATTTTTTTTATCACTGATCATGTTCTCTGTCATGGGATTTTCTTATGTAAATACAGTTGAGAAAAAGTCATTTAGCATATTGGCTTTTTCCTCATCCTCATCCACCATTTCACCCAGACTATTTTTAAGGGGACCAACACTATCATTTTTTAGTTTCTTGCTGTTTATGTAGTTAAAGAATATTTTGGGATTATTTTTACTTTCTCTGGCAATGAGTCTCTCTGCCTCAATCTTTGCTGTCTTGATTTGCTTTTTACAGAATTTATTCAGTCTTCTGTATTTATTTAATGCCTCATCACTAACTACTTGCTTTAATTCCCTAAACGCTTTCTTTTTGTCCCTTATTGCGCCCCTTACAGCTCTATTTAGCCATAGTGGTTTCCTCCTAATTCTAGCATGTTTATTCCCATAGGGTATATACTGTGCACAGGTCTATTCAGGATACTAATAAACGTCTCCCATTTTCTTTGTGTATTTTTATGTCTCAGGATATCGTCCCAGTTTATTGCACTAAGATCATCTCTCATCCGTTGGAAATTTGCCTTCCTGAAGTTTAGTGTCCTTCTAACCCCTCTTCTACACATCTTATTAAAGGATACATGAAAGCTTATTATTTTGTGATCACTATTACCCAAGTGACCCCCAACCCTTATATTTGATATGCGGTCTGGCCTGTTGGATAATATTAGGTCTAGCAGTGCCCCCCCTCTTGTTGGGTCCTGAACTAGTTGTGAAAGGTAATTGTCTCTCATAGTTGTCAGAAACTTATTACCTTTGCTGGAACTACAGGTTTCTGTTACCCAATGTATTTCAGGGTAGTTGAAGTCCCCCATAATAATGACTTCTCCTTGAGTCGCTGCTTCATCTATTTGCTTTACGAGGATATTCTCTGTTGCTTCCATTATTTTAGGAGACTTATAACAAACCCCTATCAGTAATTTATTATTTTTTCCCCCTCCCCTAATCTCCACCCACAGAGACTCTACATCTTCATTAGATTCACAGATATCACGCAGGATGGGTTTTAACACTAGAACTACTGATGGAGTCATTTTGACTCCTTTCGTTTTTTATTTCTCTTCTGTGACTACATTTTTCAGAATTCCGGCTTGAAACTCGGTGACTTTTCCTCAAATATGATGTGAAAAAAGATTTTGTGAGAATAAATAATTTTGGTGAAAAATTTGCGCGTTTTTTTCAAAATTTACCAAGAACTACTGAAGGGAGTCACTTTGTGCATAATTTTTTCACTCTGTCTTATTTACCCTGATGTTCATATAGATGTAGTTCAATTTACATGTCAACTTTTCACATTTTCCTTGTGTTTTACCTGCTTGTATTACTGTGTAATGCTGAACAAAATAGCTTGTTTACTCTAGGCTGTTATCTTATGCTAATTTTTGATTCATATATATTGACACATATAAAGAACTGTACGCTTGCAGAAGCATGCAGGAACAATAATTTACAGTTTACTCTATCTGATGAGGAGCTAGATGCATTCATTGCGATATTCTATGCTCGTGGAATATCTGGCACGAACCGTCACTCGATTAGCAGTATTTGGTGTAATGACTGGGGAATACCGTTTTGCAAAGCGACAATGTCTAGGGACCGCTTTGTTGAAATTATGAGGTTTCTCAGATTTGATGAGAAATCTACTCGATCGGAGAGACTGCAAACGGACAAGTTTGCTCTATTTTCTACTGTGTGGGACAGGTTTTTTGAAAATTGTATTGCGTGTTACAAACCTGGCCCATACATAACGGTGGATGAGCAACTTTTCCCAAGCAAAACTAGGTGTCCATTCACGCAGTACATGCCTTCCAAACCAGATAAATATGGCCACAAATATTGGCTAGCTGTTGATAAGGAGAGCAAATATCTGGCAAATGGCTTCCCTTATCTAGGCAAAGATGACACACGCCGTGCTGAGGACCGTTTAGCTGACCATGTGGTAATGAAGTTATTGGACCTGTTTTTGAAAAAAGGTCGCAATGTTACAACCGATAATTATTTTACTTCAGTAAAATTAGCTAAACAGCTAAAAAGCAAAGGAACAACCATCGTGGGAACACTGAACAAGATAAGGCGAGAAGTGCCTAAAGAAATAAAATCCATGAAAGAGGAATTGTACAACACTAAAGTGTTTAGAAATGAAGACAATTTTACACTTACAGTATATCAAGGAAAGCCCAACAAAAATGTTGTCATTTTGAGTTCCGTGAATGTAAATAGTTGGCACAACTCTGTTAGTACAGAGGTGCTCCAGTAGGTTCCCAAACCTTATCGTATATCAATAAGAAAACTGGGCACACTCTTGTTATGTGTAGAGAGATATTTTAATACGTACACTTGGTCACAACACAGACGTTTCGGTCAACTTAGACCTTCATCAGTGTACTAGTGACCAGGTGCTATCAGAGAGATTTATATCGTTTGCTGTGAGAAATATGGGTGAGCGCTGGTGACCCCTGCTGGTGTGCTAGGATGATTATCAGCACCTGTGTATCAGGCAAAAAAAGGGGGAGACAAGGACTCCACAGACGCGGCAGTGGTGGATGCCGCGTCTGTGGAGTCCTTGTCTCCCCCTTTTTTTGCCTGATACACAGGTGCTGATAATCATCCTAGCACACCAGCAGGGGTCACCAGCGCTCACCCATATTTCTCACAGCAAACGATATAAATCTCTCTGATAGCACCTGGTCACTAGTACACTGATGAAGGTCTAAGTTGACCGAAACGTCTGTGTTGTGACCAAGTGTACGTATTAAAATATCTCTCTACACATAACAAGAGTGTGCCCAGTTTTCTTTTTGTCATTTTGAGTTCCGTCCATCCAGATGTTGTTGTTGCGTCTGATTCCGCTAAAAAAACTCAAGAAACTGTAAAGTTTTACAATGAAACAAAATATGGAGTAGATGTAGTGGATCAGATGGCACGAAAATATACCACATGAACATGCACAAGGAGATGGCCTGTTCATGCATTTGAAAATGCCTTAGACTTTGCGGGTATAAATGCATGGATAATATTCAATGAGATAACCCACCAAAAAATGTCACGCAAGGCATTTTTGCAAACGCTTGTGAGAGAGTTGAGTGGTCCTTATGTCACAGATAGGGAAAAGGGTTCCACGTCCCAAGTTTCTACATGCTCAGAAGTGATGGTTCAAACAAAATTTTGCCAGATCAAAGAAAAGTGCAAGAAAAATAGATTTGTCGGCAATTGTAAGACTTGTGGTAAGTCTTTGTGTGGGCAATGTACTGCCATAAATCAAAGGCAATGCCTAAAATGCGAAACACCAAATGTTTAGAAGGTGAATTCTGCGCCATATTTTCATTTTTATGCTCCTCCACCTACATTTTCTCTGCTTTTTGTTCTTCAGTTGTTGTTTATATGTGTGCACTTGAATAAAAAAAAATGTTTGAAAAACGTCTGTAGAAAAATAAGAAAAGCAGAAAAAAAACAATCAAAAGCATTACTGTTGGATCTCACAATAATAATACATTACAAAAAATATAATTATTAATAAATAACCACAAATGAAACTCTAAAAATAAACGAAAACAAGCAAGGAGTCAAAATGACTCCTTTCAGTAGTTCCAGGCGGGGTCACGAGTCCAGTAGTCCTAGTGTTAAGGATGATTTTACATATAAACACACACCCCCACCTCGCTTATTTTTACGGTCATTTCTAAACAGACTATAGCCCTGTAAATTAACCGCCCAGTCGTGGCTCTCATCCAGCCAAGTCTCAGATATCCCCACCATGTCATAATTATGTTCCAACAAAATTAATTCTAATTCCGCCATTTTGTTGGTGAGGCTTCTGGCATTAGTATACATGCACTTTATGTATCTCTCTGAACCTCTATTCTTTCTTAAATTATTAACTGTTCTAACCCCAACCCCCATGCCACCCCACCCCCAATTTCATTATTTGTGCCCAGGTCTCTATCTGCACTGCCTTCCCCTCCTATAAAATGAATACCCTAGTCCCTAGTTTAAAGACTCCTCCAACCTTCTAGCCATTTTCTCCCCCAGCACAGCTGCACCCTCCCCACTGAGGTGCAGCCCGTCCCTAGCATAGAGCCTGTAGCCAACTGAGAAGTCGGCCCAGTTCTCCAGGAACCCAAACCCCTCCTTCCTCTGTTACTGAGAAAACAGCATTTGATTTGATATGCAAGTGTGGCTGAAGAGCTATGGTAGATATGAAGCCTCTGTCACTCCAGCTCTATTCCGCGCCCAGCACCACCTCCTCCTTTTTGGCTGAAGATTCCTGTGCCTGATAGGAGAGAGGCTGTCAGTCAAGCAGGAGGAGGCGGTGCTGGGCGTGGAATAGAATAGTGACAGAAGCTTCAGATCTACTAATAGCTCTTCCACCTCATTTGCATATCATTGCGTATTTTACTGTAATGTCCCAGTTAATATTTTGAAAATTTGTAAAATTCAGTATGTGATCGCTGTATAAAAAATCATCATTAACCACTTATGGATACAGCAAGTTTTTTTTTGCTTCTTATATCTCAAATAGCCAGAACGGTTTTCTTATTTTTTCCGATAGAGATGTACTGTGGATTGTATTTTCAGCTGCAGATGGAAGGAAGAGAGCCACAGTATTCATTACTGATGGGGGTAGGCGGAGCCCCAGATCAGGATGTCACCTCAGATCAAAAGAGTGCTGACTGGCTGGCCCCTCCAGCTCGGGCTCCTCCTACTCAGCTCCAGTCTAAGATTTGAGGTCCAGAGGATGGTCGCTGCTAATGCAGCTCCTCAGAAGATTTTATTATTTTACATTCGGACAAGAGACTTGGATCACTAGTTGGTCTAGAGGTCTCAGGGGTACCAGCGCTGCTGTACCCCAACCTCTCCCTTGGCGGATCTGTATTTACTCAAAGTCCCTGCAGAATCCTTGCCGGCCCTGGGGGATGAGGAGAGCTTCCCTGGCGGGACGCAAACCACACGTGCGGTCACTGCGTCCCTCGCCCTGGGGGGAAGCATGGGCACAGCGCCAGAAACCCCTGAGGGTCCCTGTGGCGCCTTGGCTGGTGAGTACTCCACACAAAATTTTATTATTAATGTGTGAGTGTTTTAGCGTCTGATGGCAGCGCTATTACATGTATATCAGTATGCTTCAGCACTGCGGTGACAGCGCTATTACATGTTTATCAATGTATTTCACCAGCCTCTCCCTTGGCGGATCTGTAACTACATTATGGTCCCTGCAGAATCTTGCCGGCCCTGGGGGATGAGGAGAGTTTCCCTGGCGGGGGCGCAAACCACACACTGGGGTCACTGCGCTTCCCGCCCTGGGGGGAAGCATGGGCATAGCGCCAGAAACCCCTGGGGGTCCCTGTGGCGTTTCGGCTGGTGAGTACTCCACATTTTGGTAAAATGTGTGTGAGTGTTTTAGCGACTGCTGCGGCAGCCGCTGTACAAATATATGCCGATGACTAGTTTTTCTATGTCCGCAGGAGGATGCCTGCAGGACGAGGGAAAGGAGGGGAGTACGCGCTCTTTTTATTTTTTGAATTTCGCGCCGCTTCTGAGCGCGCTTTACTGCAGCCTCCATTTCCGGCTCCTCTACATGGAGCACACGGAGGCAGAGCGCGGCGGCCATTGCTGACAAGCGAGCCGGCCGGGCAGAAGCTTAACCCCTTCACCTCCACAGCGTGGCTATTGCTGATAAAGCGCTGTAGGTTGAAAGCTCCCCGGATCGTTCTCCTCCCCTCCCGGCTAGAATACGTGTCCAGCTTGGTGAGTCGCTTCTAGCCCGCCGGGCAGAAGCTTAACCCCTTCACCTCCACAGCGCGGGCGCCGTCTGGGGCACTTCTGAGTGACAGATTGCGCTGTCCTGCGGCTGTTCTCGCATAAGGGGCTCGCACACTCTTTTAATATTAATAAAGAGGCTGTGGGGAGTCTGCGACATTAATGCTGCCACTATACGTTTCCGCTGACGATCCTGATGGCGTCGCATAATATTGCGATCGTTTGTGTGTCATTTTTAATGTCGCTATTAGCTGCCAATCTGGGCGATCTCATTAGCATCGCATAGGCGATTAGCGATCTCCTTGACAACTTTGGCGGTCATTGCGTTATAAAAAACAGCGCAATTTTTTAGCGATCTTGTGGAACGTTTTCTGTTTAGTGTGGCATGGCTGTCCTGCAGCTGCGACCTTATAAGAGGCGCCTGAGATTCGCACACCCTTTTTCACTATCAAGGTTGTGGGGAGTCAGCTACTTTAACCCCTTCTTAGGAGGTTAACTCTTAATGGGAGACAGCTGGGGTAGCTCTTTCTTTTGAGCTTTAACCCTTCAGCGTTTGTTTTTTATTTAAGTACTGCTCTGGTTACTGACAGGTTTATCCTGCCATATACTATGCAAGGGTATGTCAGAGACCCTCTCCCAGATCCGTTACGGATCAGCCTCTCGTATCTGACACGCAGACCTCGACTCATACACGGTCAGAGGTTCCAATGGTGTCAAAATGAAGGCCTTCACTGGTTTCTATTGATGACCTTTTAGGTTATGGAGTGTCAACTAGATCCTCTCAAGGGAGCGACACAAATCGGTGTTTTTCCTTCTCGCTTAGCGAAGAAGTCCGATTCGGTTAAGGAGGATCGGCAGGGACACCCTGCTCTCTCTCAGGGGCCGTACTAAAATTTCTGTGGAAGCCATGTGGACGTTACAGTTACCAGAGGAGGTAACTAGTCGTCCTGGTAAGTCGGCCCGGATGTTGCAAGGGTCGCATGGGTCGCGATGACCTTACAAACTGTATCCGTTTTTCTACGGAGTTATTTGTTAATTGGACCCCTTCTCCTGAAGTGAATGTTCCTTCATTCCAGCTTAGCAAATCTTCCTGGTAAAAGGGAAGACGAGTCTGCAGGACACGCTGGACAGAAAAACGGAGATGGCAACAATTTCCATCTGCGAGGCCGTGGATCATAGATTCGGTATTAAGGATCTAGGTGTACTTGTTAAGTTCCCCTGAGCCGGTTGGACCGTCTAAGGACGGCGTGGCAAGTTTCCCTCTATCAGGGTGAGTTTCCACGGTCAGGAAACGCTGCGTGTTTGGCGCTGTGCGCTGGCGCAGCGCCAAACACGCAGCGTCCAGATGTTACAGCATAGTGGAGGGGATTTCAAGAAATCCCGTCTCCACTATGCGTAACAATACGCAGGTGGCAAACCTGCGTAAACGGACATGCGGCGCGTCTTTTCAGACCGCAGCATGTCCTCGCGTATTGCGGCGACGCTGCGTCGCCGCAACAGAATATTACACAGGGCTATGTAGCCCTGCGTTCTTTCCGGAGGTGTTCCGGAGGTGTCCTGAACACCTCCGGAAAGATCGCGCGTCAGAAAGGGGGCGGGGCTTAGACGGAGCGGAATTTCCGCTCCGTCAAAAGCGCTATGGTTCCGGACCGTGGAACCATAGCCTTAAGGTAGATGGGCTTTTCTAGTTGAAGGATAATGCGTCACTGCTATCCAGGGCGCAATCCTCGGCAGTTACAGTCAGAAGAGCACTGTGACTTGGATGGAACGCAGTTTTCCAACAGGGTTTGCTATCTTTAGCTTAGAAAGTGGTCAGCTATTTGACTGACCTCACGGAGCTGATGCCAAGGCAAAGGCAAAAGAAGCAGCTTTACCGCAGCGCAGAGCTGTGACTTCTGCGTCTGGCAGGACTTGTGCCGATAGTTATCGGCAGTCCTTTTCGGTTCAAGGGATGATCTGACCAACCCTCTGGGGGTTTGTGTCGTCTCTCTCTTTTTAAAAAAAAAAAAAAAAAAGGGGGAATTCTCAGAAATTCCGCATACCCTGGAAACAGAACTTCTGTTAAGGCAGAAGCTGGCAAAAAAAAAAAAAAAAAATTCGCTAAGGCGGACTGACTTCTGACATTCCGTCAGAGCCGAGCATGAAGTCGCTTCGCTCAGTTATGGCAGCCCTGTCGCAGAACGATCAATCGACGTTCGCGACGCTTTTTGGCATGTTCCCATCGGAAGACCTCACCCAGGTTGTGGCTCGACCATTCGGTTTGGCTTTAACGCCCAGAATTTTTACAACGATTCTGACGCCAGAATCTCATGGCAATCCTTCAAAGACGGGGATTTACGATTCGTCCCTATTTGGACGGCCTTTTCGGTTGTGGCTTCAAAGGAGAAGTCGTCTCTGGAATCGTCGCAGGCAATCCTGTTTTTGAGGATGCATTTCGACATGGTACGGGCGGTGTTGTCCCTACCTCCAGACAAGCAGGCATGTCTGCTCCAGCATGTACAGACTATGAAGTCTGCGACAGCAGTGTCTCTTCGGAAGGTATGCGCCTTCTGGGTCTGACGGTGGCGTCCATGAGGTTTTTTCCGTTTGTCCAATTTCATTCCAGAGCTCTCCATAGGCTCATTCTGAGTCGTTGGGATCAATCGCAAGGTTCGCTGGATTGCAGCGTCATCATCTCTCACAGGGTGCGAGAATCCCTAGGATGGTGTTTATGTCCAGGAGCGTTATCCCTGGGAAAGCTTTTCCTCCCTCCGAAGTGGTCGGTCATAACCACCGATGCCAGCCTGACGGGCTGGGGGGGGGTGTTTGGAACAATCTCTGGATTCAGGGAGTATGGTCATCGGAAGAGTCTGTTCTTCCGATCAACATCCTGGAATTGAGGGCGATTTTCCTTTGCCTCCAACATTGGACGGTCCCTTTGAGCGGTCTGCCAGTCCGAGTGCAGACAGACAATGCGACGGCTGTCGCGTATATCAATCACCAAGGTGGGACAAGGAGTTCCAGACTCATGGTAGAGGTGTCCCGAATTCTGATTTGGGCAGAGGCCAGTGTGCCAGCCATTTCGGCGATTCACATTCCAGGGGTTCAGAATATTACAGCGGACTTTCTCAGTCGCAGAAGGATGGATCCCGGGGAATGGAGCCTCCACCCGGAAGTTTTTGCACTACTGTGCTCTCGCTGGGGAACCCCCCAAGTGGATTTGATGGCATCCAGGTCCAATGCCAAGTTACCGACGTTCATGTCCAGGTACAAGGACCCGAAGGCTGTGGCGGTGGATGCTCTAGTGGCTCAGTGGGATCAGCTCGAGCTGATCTATGTATTCCCGCCGATATCCCTACTTCCTCTAGTACTGCGTCGGATCAGACTAGAGAGAATTCCAGCTATTTTGATAGCTCCAGACTGGCAAAGAAGGGTGTGGTTCTCGACAATAATGTCGCTGTTGGCGGCAACTCCTTTTCCACTCCCTCTTCAACCGGACTTGTTGACTCAGGGGCCCGTTTGTCATCCGGACTTGATGTCCCTGCGTTTGACGGCGTGGCTCTTGAGACCGAAATCTTGACCCGTAGAGGTTTCTCAGCCGAGGTCATTGCTACCCTTCGTGCTGCAAGAAGTCCGGCTACTACTAGGATTTACCACAAAATTTGGGAAACCTTCTTTTAGTGGTGTTTGGGGTCCTCTCGGAACCCGAGAAAATTTTCCATTCCCAACCTGTTGGCTTTTCTGCAGCATGGGCTAGACAAGGGTTTGGCAGTCAGCACCCTGAAAGGTCAGATTTCTGCTCTGTCCTTATTGTTCCGGAGAACCATTGCTTCAAATAGAGACGTGCTCTCCTTTTTCCGAGGTATATCTCGTAAGTTTCCGCCGCGGAAGGCGCCCGTGTCTCCTTGGCGGCTCAACCTTGTTTTGGAGGCTCTTCAGCATAAACCTTTTGAGCCTATGGTTTCTGCTAGCCTTTCTTTACTTTCTTGGAAGGTGGCTTTCCTTGTTGCAGTCACTTCCTTGAGGAGAGTTTCTGAGTTGGCAGCTCTTTCTTGTTCGCCTCCTTTTCTGGAGTTTTTTCCGGATCGTGTAGTGCTTCGCACTCGGGGTGATTTTTTGCCTAAAGTGGTATCACAATTTCATGTTAACTAGGATATTGTGTTGCCTTCACTCTGTCTGGATCCGAAGAATGCGAAAGAGCGAGATTTACACACATTGGATTTAGTGCGGGCCTTGAAGTTTTATCTATCTATTACTCAAGGTTTTCGTAAGACGGACTTCCTGTTTGTGGTTTCAGCAGGTCGTCGGCATGGTCAACGAGCTTTCAAGGATTCTATAGCTCGTTGGATCCGGTCAGCTATTTTGGAAGCTTACCGCCTTCGGGGTGAACCTTGCCCGATTAAGATTCGAGCCCATTCCACGTGAGCTGTGGCTTCATCGTGGGCTTTTCATCAAGGTGCCTCAGCAGTGCAGCTCTGCCGGGCGGCAACTTGGCGCTCTGTCCACACGTTTACAAAGTTTTATAAAGTGGACGTCAGTGCTTCCGCTGATGCAGCCCTCGGACGTAGGGTCCTGCAGGCAGCTGTAGTTTAAAGTTCTGGATGAACTTGTGTTTAGCGCTGGTTGCGCTTTGTTGTTAAGGTTGTTGGGTTTCTGCCTTTTGTTGGTTTTTCCCACCCTTATTTTTGAACTGCTTTGGGACGTCCCATCAGTAATGAATACTGTGGCTCTCTTCCTTCCATCTGCAGCTGAAACACGGATTTTGGTAAAAACTTACCTGTAAAATCCTTTTCAGCGAAGGAAGGAAGAGAGACACAGCACCCTCCCAAGGCAGAAGTGTGTTGATGTTTTCAGATGCAGCGCGACCCTTATCTGATAGCGATTATCTGGGCTGAGGTCAGCGCGCTAAGGCTCTGTTCCAGCATCGCCAGCTCATCGCAGTAGTCAGGTTCCGTGAGTAGTACCTGGAACTCTGTGGTTTTTGGCTTTCTTTGCATGCATAACCTGTATCCTTGTGTTTTTTCTCTGAAGTTCCTTCAGAAGGGGTTATGTTGCTCCGCTGGTGATCTTGGCTCTTTTCCTAAAAGCTTTGGTACGACTGGAGCTGAGTAGGAGGAGCCCGAGCTGGAGGGGCCAGCCAGTCAGCACTCTTTTGATCTGAGGTGACATCCTGATCTGGGGCTCCGCCTACCCCCATCAGTAATGAATACTGTGTCTCTCTTCCTTCCTTCGCTGAAAAGGATTTTACAGGTAAGTTTTTACCAAAATCCGTGTTTTGCAGAACGTGATGTGTTGAATGACTCCATTCATTTTACTATATAGAGTAAGGGAAAATGGGAAAAGATATTCAAGTGCTGTGAAATATTAAAAGAAAATAAAAAAAAATAAAAATGTAATTCCGACGATTTGCTTTTTTTCATGATCCTCCATGCCAGTATGAGTTCATGGAAACCAAACTTCTACTTACCGTATATAGTTTTATTTGCTTGAACAAAATTGTTACCTTGTAAAAAAAAAAGTATAGATTTTTATTTTTACATCAGTAAGGCTGCATGAGGTCTTGCTTTTTATGTGGCAAATCCACGTTTTTATTTGTACCATTTTGGGATACATTCTATGTTTTAATCAATTTTTATTGCACTTGTGGTAGGTACGTCTTGTAAAAAAAGAAAAAAACACCTGCATTTTTTTTCTCTTTACTAAATTTACCAGATGGGTTATCAGTTTTATTTTGTGATTGGAATTTTACAGAGACATCGCATTTCTATTTATTTTTATTTTTTTTATTTGTTTTATTACCGTAACTGTAAAATAGGTGATTTGTTTTTAATTTTTTACATTTTGGTTCTTTTTTTGTAGCATTATCGGACTTTAAACGTTTGATCGCTTGTACTATTTACAGCGGCACTCCACCATTCCTGTATATAAAGATCACCGTCTCCTATGGTTGAATGTCACAGGAGAATTACCGTGGTGGGTAGGAGCGCCTGAGCAAGCCCCAGCCGGCTGTCAGGGCAGCCCATCTGCTCCCCGCAATAACTCGGCAGGGGGTCTTTCCAATGTGATCCTACAGAGCGAAGCCCCACCTAAGAATAAATAATTCATAGCAATGTCCCAGAGAGTCCTTTAACCCCTTCATGACCCAGCCTATTTTGACCTAAATGACCTGGCCATTTTTTGCAATTCTGACCAGTGTCCCTTTATGAGGTAATAACTCAGGAACGCTTCAACGGATCCTAGCGATTCTGAGATTGTTTTTTCGTGACATATTGGGCTTCATGTTAGTGGTAAATTTAGGTCGATAATTTTTGCGTTTATTTGTGAAAAAAATGGAACTTTGGCCAAAATTTTGAAAATTTCGCAATTTTCAAATTTTGAATTTTTATTCTGTTAAACCAGAGAGTTATGTGACACAAAATAGTTAATAAATAACATTTCCCACATGTCTACTTTACATCAGCACAATTTTGGGAACAACATTTTTTTTGTTAGGAAGTTATAAGGGTTAAAAGTTGACCAGCGATTTCTCATTTTTACAGCAAAATTTACAAAACCATTTTTTTTAGGGACCACCTCACATTTGAAGTCACTTTGAGGGGTCTATATGGCAGAAAATACCCAAAAGTGACACCATTATAAAAACTGCACCCCTCAAGCTACTCAAAACTACATTCAAGAAGATTATTAACCCTTCAGGTGCTTCACAGGAACTAAAGCAACGTGGAAGGAAAAAACGGACATTTTAATTTTTCCAACAAAATTTTTCTTTTAGCATCAATTTTTTCATTTTTGCATGGGCAACAGGATAAAATGGACCCTAAAATTTGTTGGGCAATTTCTCCTGAGTACACAGATACCTCATATGTGGTCATAAACCACTGTTTGGGCGCACGGCAGGGCTCAGAAGGGAAGGAGCGCCATTTGACTTTTTGAATAGAAAATATGCTGGAATATTTAGCGGTTGCCATGTCGCATTTGGAGAGTCCCTGTGTGCCTAAACATTGGAGCTCCCCCACAAGTGACCCCATTTTGGAAACTAGACCCCCCAAGGAACTTATCTAGATGCAGAGTGAGCACTTTGAACCCCCAGGTGCTTCACAAATTGATCCGTAAAAAAAAGAAAGTACTTTTTTTTCACAAAAATTTTCTTTTAGCCTCAGTTTTTTCATTTTCACATGGGCAACAGGATAAAATGGATCCTAAAATTTGTTGGGCAATTTCTCCTGAGTACACAGATACCTCATATGTGGTCATAAACCACTGTTTGGGCGCACGGCAGGGCTCAGAAGGGAAGGAGCGCCATTTGACTTTTTGAATGGAAAATATGCTGGAATATTTAGCGGTTGCCATGTCGCATTTGGAGAGTTCCTGTGTGCCTCAACATTGGAGCTCCCCCACAAGTGACCCCATTTTGGAAACTAGACCCCCCAAGGAACTTATCTAGATGCAGAGTGAGCACTTTGAACCCCCAGGTGCTTCACAAATTAATCCGTAAAAAAAAGAAAGTACTTTTTTTTCACAAAAATTTTCTTTTAGCCTCAGTTTTTTCATTTTCACATGGGCAACAGTATAAAATGGATCCTAAAATTTGTTGGGCAATTTCTCCTGAGTACACCGATACCTCATATGTGGTCATAAACCACTGTTTGGGCGCACGGCAGGGCTCAGAAGGGAAGGAGCGCCATTTGACTTTTTGAATGGAAAATATGCTGGAATATTTAGCGGATGCCATGTCGCATTTGGAGAGTCCCTGTGTGCCTAAACATTGGAGCTCCCCCACAAGTGACCCCATTTTGGAAGCTAGACCCCCCAAGGAACTTATCTAGATGCAGAGTGAGCACTTTGAACCCCCAAGTGCTTCACAAATTGATCCGTAAAAAAATGAAAGTACTTTTTTTTTCACAAAAATGTTTTTTAGCCTCAGTTTTTTTCATTTTCACATGGGCAACAGTATAAATTGGATCCTAAAATTTGTTGGGCAATTTCTCCTGAGTACACAGATACCTCATATGTGGTCATAAACCACTGTTTGGGCGCATGGCAGGGCTCAGAAGGGAAGGAGCGCCATTTGACTTTTTGAATGGAAAATTAGCTCCAGTCGTTAGCGGACACCATGTCATGTTTGGAGAGCCCCTGTATGCCTAAACTTTGGAGCTCCCCCACAAATGACCCCATTTTGGAAACTAGACCCCCTAAGAAACTTATGCAGATGCACAGTGAGCACTTTGAACCCCCAGGTGCTTCACAAAAGTTTATAACGCAGAGCCGTGAAAATAAAAAATCATTTTTTTTTTCTCAAAAAATGATTATTTAGCCCCATATTTTTTATTTTCACAATGGTTACAGGAGAAATTGGACCCCAAAAGTTGTTGTCTAATTTGTCCTAAGTACGCTAGTACCTCACATGTGGGGGAGAACCACTGTTTGGGCACACGTCAGGGCTTGGAAGGGATGTAGTGACGCTTTGAAATGTCGACTTGATGGAATGGTCTGCGGGCGGGCAGAGCCCCTGATGTGCCTAAACAGTAGAAACCCCCCACAAGTGACCACATTTTGTAAACTAGACCCCTCAAGGAACTTAACTAGATGTGTGTTGAGCACCTTGAACCCCCACGTGCTTCACAGAAGTTTGTAATGCAGAGCCGTGAAAATAAAAAATCATTTTTTTTCCTCAAAAACTGATTTTTTTAACCCGCAATTTTTTATTTTCACAAGGGTAACAGGAGAAATTGGACCACAAAAGTTGTTGTACAGTTTGTCCTGAGTACACTGGTACCCCATATGTGGGGGGAACCACTGTTTTGGCGCATGGGAGAGCACAGAAGGGAAGGAGCGCCATTTTGGAATGCAGACTTGATGGAATGTTCTGTGGGCGTCATGTTGCGTTTGCAGAGCCCCTGATGTGCCTAAACAGTAAAAACCCCCCACAAGTGACCCCATTTTGGAAACTAGACCCCCCAAGGAGCTTATCTAGATGTGTAGTGAGCACTTTGAACCCCCAAGGGCTACACAGAAGTTTATAACGCTGGGCCATGAAAATAAAAAAAATCATATTTTTTCCACAAACATGATCTTTTAGTCCCCAATTTTTTTATTTTCCCAAGGGTAACAGGAGAAATTAGACCTCAAAAGTTGTTGTCCAATTTGTCCTGAGTACGCTGATATCCCATATGTGGGAGAAAACTACTGTATGGGCACACTTCGGGGCTCGGAAGGGAAGTAGTGACGTTTTGAAATGCCGACTTGATGGAATGGTCTGCGGTCGTCATGTTACGTTTGCAGAGTCCCTGATGTGCCTAAACAGTATAAACTCCCCACAAGTGACCCCATTTTGGAAACTAGACCCCGCAAGGAACTTATCTAGATGTGTGGTGAGCACTTTGAACCCCCAAGTTCTTCACAGAAGTTTATAACGCAGAGCCGTGAAAATAAAAAATCATTTTTTTTCCACAAAAATAACTTTTTTAGTCCCCAATTTTTTTTTTCCCAACAGTAACAGGAGAAATTAGACCCCAAAGTTGTTGTGCAATTTTTCCCGAGTACGCTGATACCCATATGTGGGGGTAAACCACTGTTTGGGCACACGTCGGGGCTTGGAATAAAGGGAGCACTGTTTGACTTTTTGAACGCAAAATTTGCAGGAATCAATGGTGGCGCCATGTCACGTATGGAGACCCCTGATGTACCTAAATAGTGGAAACCCCTCAATTCTAACTCCAACCCTAACCCCAACACACCCCTAACTCCAACCCTAACCCCTACACACCCCTAACCCTAATACAAACCCTAACCATAACCCTAACCCCAACACACCCCTAACCCTAATCCCAACTCTAACCATAAACCTAACCACAAGCCTAACCCTAATACCAACCCTAACCCCAAAACACCCCTAACGCTTATCCCAACCCTAACCCTAATCCCAACCCTAACCCTAATCCCAACCCTAACCCTAATTCCAACCCTAACCCTAATTCCATCCCTAACCCTAATTCCAACCCTAACCCTAATTCCAACCCTAACCCTAATTCCAACCCTAACCCTAATTCCAACCCTAACCCTAATTCCAACCCTTACCCTAGTTCTAACCCTAACCCTAGTTCTAACCCTAAGGCTGGGTTCATATTGCGTTTTACCAGCCCGTTCAACACATAGCGTTGACGGGCTGGTAACGGTATAGCATAACGCGATCGCGTTATGCTATACCCGCTAGTGCAGAGGAATCAGCGATGATTCATCTGTGCTAGCGGTGATGGAGCACAGATGCTGCAGCCTGCGTCCAAGGCTCCGTCACTGAATGACGACACGTCGCGAACGCATGCCGCTTCATGGCATGCGTTGCGATGCGCACACAAATGGGGTGAATGGCAGCGTTAACGGACTGCGTTACACCGCGTTATACCGCGGTGAAACGCAGTCCATCTAACGGACTGCCATAATGCAATATGAACCCAGCCTGACCCTAAGGCCCCGTGCACACGTTGCGGATTCACTTGCGGATTTTTCTAAAATCCGCAGGTAAAACGACCTGCCTTTTACCTGCGTATTTAGCCGGATTTGCTGCGGTTTTTCTCTGCGGTTTTACGCCTATAATGGAATAGGTGTAAAATCGCTGTGGAATCCGCACAAAGAATTGACATGCTGCGGATTTAAAACCGCAGCAAATCTGCGCTGAAAAATCTGCAGCATGTGCACAGCGTTTTTTTTTTACCATTATTTGTATTGTACTGTACATGGTTTCTGGATCTGCTGTGAATCCGCAGCGCCAAATCCGCTGCGGATCCGCAGCGAAATCAGCTGCGGATCAGCAGCGAAATCAGCTGCGGATCAGCAAAGCGGATACACAATCAGCTGCGGATTAGCAGCGAAATCCGCTGCGGATCAGCAGCGAAATCAGCTGCGGATCAGCAGCGAAATCCTGCAGATCGTGCGACAGGGCCTCAACAGGAAAAAATCAAAAAATCTTCAACGTTGTGCACAGCCTATACGCCCTACTAGACAGGGGGGTTCACTTACTTTTTTTTATTTTGATCACTGTGACAGTTTATCACAGTGATCAAAATAAATTTTTTGACTATGCAGGGCGCACTGCGCATGCGCCGGACGGCGGGCGCACTGTGCATGCTCCCGCCATTTTCCAAGATGGCGGCGCCCATGAAGAATCCCGGGCAGCCGCCGGGAAGGATCCAGGGACATCGGTGGACCGGGAGAGGTGAGTATGGGGGTCGGAAGTGAGGGGGGGGGATCGGAAGGTGGGGGCAGCGGAGGCCAGGACGAGGGGAGCTTTTAGTGACGGCGGTGACCGACCGCTGCCATCTTTCGGTGGCGGCGGCCGATCGCCGCTGTGAATCCGTGTGGGGGGGGGTCAGGGCTCGGTGTCCAGCCATGGCAGATGCTATTGCAACATCAGCCATGGCTGGATTGTAATATTTCACCAATTATATTGGTGAAATATTACAGATTGCTCTGATTGGCTGTTTCACTTTTAACAGCCAATCAGAGCGATCGTGGCCACGGGGGGGGGTTAAACCAACCCCCCTGTGGTGAAGCACAAAGGGTCCTGTGCCGGCGGGTCGGGTGACCTTTCAGTGACCCCGGTCACCCGGCCCGCAGGGACGCGATCCTTTCATGACGCCACATAGGCGTCATGGGTCGGATTGGCACTGACTTTCATGACGCCTACGTGGCGTCATGGGTCGGGAAGGGGTTAATTGCGTCTGCAAATGTGTAAACTCCATATAAATCTAGAAGTAACATAAGTGGATATGAATGACAGCAAGCTTCTCTTAATAAACATATATATGAATATGTAACATGGCATGCATACTTAGAATTCTGTTAAAATCCAAATAGGAACGACGGAGTAGACTCTATTCACACAGGTATGATGTGGAATTGCAAATCCGAAAGCAGAAAAAGGCTTGCTGCAATGTGAAAGCCCCTATCTTGGGTTACTGCCATCTTCATAAATGGTTATTGTCAGAGCTTGTAAAAGCAAGCACTTACGCAGTTAACTGCTTATTAAAACTTTCAGCCATTCTTGAGATAGTTACAGTTTTTTCTTTTGTTGACATCTCGTTGCCTTGGAGACCGACCACTATTGCTAGACAGCAGAACATGTGCAGTGCTTACAATCTTTTTTTTTTTTTATTCTATTGAGCTCGTAAGCAGTACTTTGAAGCTGGCCAGGATCGCTTGAGTGCACTGTTAACTCCAAATACTCGGTCAGCTGTAGAGCAGTGTTTACAAGCTTAGACAGCAGCGGTGGTCGGTCTCCTAGGCAACAAGCTGTAAAAAGAAAAGATTTCATATCTCAAGAATGGAGGCAAATTTTAATAAGCAGTAAATTGCAAAAGTGCTTTGTTTTTTACAAGCTCTGTCCATCTATGAGAAAGCCCTGTACTGGTGATGATCGGACACAAGACCTGTTTTTTGGCCTCTAAATACAATCCATGAACGTGTCCACTCCCAGCAAGCAGAAATGTGGATAATGGTGAGAAACTGAAACGCAAAGCAAAGATATTAGGGCTTTAACTAAAGGTATGTTTTCTTACAGACAAGGTCCTTTTTATTACCGCGGCGGTGGACCTGGTGATTACAGAAGTTCAGGAGCCGGTGCGCTTCCTTTTAGAAACAAAGGTGCGAGTCTGCTCAGCCAGCGAGCGGCTCTACTGGCCATTCAGCAAAAGGAGCTCCACCGAAAACTTCTTCCTCAAACTAAAGCAGGTAATGTAGCGTGCTATCTCTGAGCAATAAAAGTAAACTCATCAATTATTAGTGAATCGTTCCTGTGTTGGTGTTGGAAAAAGAGAAGCTGTGCTTTACTCACCCTCTCCAGGTCTCTCGCTGAGTCTCTGCCGCTGCTCCCTTTGTCTGTTCTTGTCCTCAACACTGCAGCCGATCAGTGAGCACAGTGATTCTAAGCTGCTGCTGTCATCTTGGGCTGAGCTGCTTAGTTCACTGATTGGCTGCAGCGCTATCAACGTGACATCAGCACTGCAGGCAATAACAGACACCAGAAGCACCGGACCTGGGGAAGGTGAGAAAAGAACTTTTTTTGTTGTTGTTGTTTGATATGGGCTTCGGCGGTGAGCCCACATTTTTCCCGGCACATGGCAGCTGTTTTGAACAGCTGACGTGCCGGAACAGCCACGGGTGGAATCGCGCTCCACCCGCAGCTATTGACCCATTAAATGCCGCTGTCAATCGCTGACAGTGGCATTTAACATGTGCTTCCGGACATGTTTGGTGTCTGTGAACTCATAACGACCTGGAGAGTCATAATGGCAGGTTAGTTTTAGCATTTAGTGAACCTAGTAAAAAATCCAAACAAAAAACATGTGTGATTGCACTTTTTTTGCAGTTTCACCGCACTTACATTTTTTTTCCCATTTTCTAGTACACGACTTGGTAAACCCAATGGTATTGTTCAAAAGTACAACTCGTCCCGCAAAAAACAAGCCCCCACACGGCCATATTGGCAGAAAAATAAAAAAGTTATGGCACTGGGAAGGAGGGGAATGAAAAAGGAAAACGCAAAAATGAAAATACCTCCTGGGGTTAAATATAAGTAAATTTTGGTTTCATCATGTTGGCGGCTTTAGGCCTCATGCAGACGTCGGTGTGTCATGATCTGGATTAGGCTAGGTTCACATAGCGCTAATGCAGTCCGTTCAGCGCATAGCGTTGACGGACTGCATTAACGCTTCTGTCATTTTGTGATCGCGTTTACCGATCACGCTAGTGCAGCTTCTCCATCTGAGCTAGCAGTGACGGATCCCGAAAGCTGCAGACCGCGTCCGAGAGTCCGTCACAGAATGACGGCACATCGCTAACGCATGCCGATTTCGGCATGTGTTAGGATGCGCTACTGCTATTCCGGCAATGGTGGCGTTAACGCATCCGTTACATAGCGTTAGTGCCGCTATGTGACGGATGCCGTCAGCGCATTACCCGCAACGCAATTTGAACCCAGCCTAAGGAGTTTCTGTGAGGTCTTCTGACTCTAACTCACCCTTTTCATATATGGCTGGGGCAGGTTGGAGTCAGGAGACATATGGCCTACCCGTGTATCATAGGTCATACTCGGGCTGTGAGACTTGTGCATCTGAGGCTTTTACTTAAAGGGGTATTCTCATGTTATTAAATTGCCTTAGGCAGCATGAAAATAAGCAGATTTACAGTTGACTTTTCTCTCCACTTTCCTCCTCCTGCAGTGAGAGGTTTCCTCTCTGTAAGGCCGGGGTCACACTCCTGTAGACTACGGATGAGTGCTACACGAGAAAACATCGCACAGCACTGGGCCCAGTGTTAATCTATGGTGCTGCTCACATCAGCATTTATTTTCTCAGGCATATTCGACATGCGTGTAAAATTGCAGCATGCTGCGATTGTCACCGAGACTCGGCTAAGACTCACCAATGCAAGCCTATGGGTGCGAGAAAAAAATCGTACAGTACTTGGACCATGCAAGTGCTGTCCGATTTTTACACACCGGTGTCCTTTGAAAAGCCAGCAATTCATGTGCCGCATACAGTAAAATCACACTGACAGGTAAGAATAAAATAGATATATACACATAGAATACATATATATATATATATATACATAGAAGAAAAGCTGGCAATTCATGTGCCGCAAACAGTAAGATCACACTGACAGGTAAGAATAGAATAGATATATACACATAGAATACACATATATATATATATATTACATAGAAGAAAAGCTGGCAATTCATGTGCTGCAAACAGTAAGATCACACTGACAGGTAAGTATATAATATATATAGACACATAGAATACATACATATATATATATATATATATATATATATATATATATTTATATAGAAGAAATGCTGGCAATTCGTGTGCTGCATACAGTAAGATCACACTGATAGGTAAAAATAGATATATACACATAGAATACATATATACATTACATAGAAGAAAAGCCGGCAATTCATGTGCTGCATACCGTAAGATCACATGACAGGTAAGAATAGAATAGATATATACACATAGAATACATACCGTATATACTCGAGTATAAGACAACCCCCTAATTTCTCCTTCGCCTCATTGGGGGACACACTGCCATGGGTGTTATGCTGCTGCCACTAGGAGGACACTAAGCAAAATATGTTAAAAGATTAACTCCTCCTCCGCAGTATACACCCTCTGCTGGCTCTCTCGTGAACCAGTTCTTGCTTAGTGTCTGTCGGAGGCACTAGGGTCTGATTTCAGACCCCAACTTTCTTATCTTTATTTTCATTTTTAACTTTATTTTTTCTCTCGGATTAACGGCGACGGGGCCTTTCATGGTTACGATCTCCCTAAAACTTTAACATGTGGGAACGCGGAGTGTCGTCTCCCCTTACCTCCTCCTGCAACCTTGGTCTGTGCTCTCCCCACACCTGCATCGGACGTGAACGTGGGGTGTCGCCCCCACGTACCCCTTTCCGAAGCCAGACCCACAGCATGGCACTTTTTGCAACCATACCTCCTCTACAGCGGCAATTTTGTTTTGGTCTCTCTATCTCCCTATCAAATGGATGATTGATTGAGACAGTGGCTGGTGCCGGGGACCTCTCCACCCCCCTATTATCGGAGTTGGTGGATTGAGCATCGCGGAGCGGCCTAACAAGAATATGAGTACAGAAATGTCCCCCATGCCTGAGGTCCTGGAAGTACCCCGCCGCTCCGCTGTGGCCGCCTGCCTTATAGAACGCAGCCTCTCACTGCCGCGGCCTTTTCCATGCAAGGAAGTGAGGATGGAGCGAGGCACACTGCCTCTACCCCCGCAGCGGCCGCCAGGAGCGCGGCGAACGTTACCGCTACAGAGCGCCGCAACGGCCGCCGCCATGTCGCACGGCCTTTGTCTCTAATTTAGCCCCCGGCTTTTAGCCGCACTTAGGCCCAATTCCGCCTATCTGCTGGCCTGGTCCGCCTCATTCGGCCGACCACGCCCCCCCTCTCCAGCGCTCCTTGCCTGGTCTGTAGAGCGGGCGGGGACGGATCCCCCCCAATCTCTTCCTGCCCACTGTATCTGGCGCTTCTCGCTGCACACGAGAAGCGCAAATTCAGTTATCGGGCCCCACTTCCTGGCGCGTCCTAGACCGGAAGACTGTGGAGAACGCCATTTTCCCTCTCCAACTCCGCGGCAACAACTTCTCCTCTGGGGGCACGCTGAACCTGGGCACAATAGCCACACTACGGCAGGTACACTGCTTCAGGCTGTAACCTCGCAGGCGCTAACCCTCCGCTAGCAGGGAGCAATTAACCCTCCGCTGCAGGCATCATCCTCTCAGCTGCGGGCTCGTTCTGCCGACCATATGCTGCAGACAATTCTGGGCAGCAACACGCGGCACATAATTCCAGCAATCCTGGTCAGCCGCCGTGCGCAGATTTCTTGAGTAATTTGCATTATATCTCAATCAAAGGCTATTAAAAAGGCAGATAAGACGCACACGGTGATATATGCCTCATGTACCGCATGCAATGTTTTTCTACCTCTGCGTATGGGTATGGGTATGTCCCCCCATACAAGATGCCCTTGGAATCCTGGGACCTTAACTTGGTCCTTAATGCACTTCAGGAGTCTCCCTTCTCTTTTGGAAAATTGCCTTTCTCGTGGCAATAACATCCATCAGACGGGTCTCGGAACGGGCTGCTTTCTGCTTTGTCGTCCAAACCTCCGTTTCTGATTTTTCACCAAGACAAGGCAGTGCTCAGAACACCCCCATCCTTCTTGCCAAAAGTCGTCTTGGCTTTTCATCTGAATGAAGACATAGTTCTGCCATCCTTCTGTCCGGCTCCAGTGCATCGTACTGAGAAGGCTCTCCACACCTTGGACTTAGTGAGAGCTCTCAGAAGATACATCTCCAGAACAGCATCTTTTCGCAAATCTGATGCTTTTTTTGTGATTCCTGAGGGACTCAGGAAAGGTTTACCTGCTTCTAAGGCCACAATAGCCAGATGGATTCGCTCAGCAATCCACGAATCTTAACGCGTCAACGGTCAGCCTATCCCGGCTGGGATTAAGGCACACTCCACTCTGTCAGTGGGGTCTTCTTGGGCCGTGGGAGAACAGCAGGGGGGCTGCAGAGACCGCGCCAAGAAAGGGCTGAAAGTCCCCCTCTCGGCTTATACTCAAGTCATATACCGGGGGTCGATGAGGGAGTGGGAGCGGGGGTGTCCTATATACTCATCCCCTCATGCCGCGGTCTCTGCAGACCCTGCTCTTCTCCCACGGTCTCCGGCGCCTGTGTTCAGGCATCAGTGGTATCGCTCATTAAAGTCATGAATATGCACATATTCATGACTTTAATGAGCGGTACCACGTGACCGCTGAAATTAGACGCCTGAGACCGTGGGAGAAGAGCAGGGGCTGCAGAGACCGCACCAGGAGAGGGTGAGTATATTCCATATTCACCTGTCCCCGTTCCACTGCTGCTCGCCGCTGTGTCCTCGCGTCCTCTAGCTGTGAATGTTCAGGTCAGAGGACATGATGACGTGGTTAGTGCGCGCCGCGCCCTCTGCCTGAGCATTTACTGCTGGTGGACCCGGAAGACAGCAGCGCTCAGCGGTGGAACGGGACAGGTGAATATTGCAGATGCCAGGCCCTGAGCCAGCGGTGACACTGGCACCTGTCCCCCATAGCGCGCCGGTGTCCCCGCCTGCTCAGGACACCAGCACCTGGCCCCCAGCGACGAAAGGTGAGTATGTCATTTTTTTTTTTAGTTGCAGCAGCAGCGGCAGCATAAGGGACCTATACTATGGGGCATAATCTATGGAGCATGAGGGGCATAATCTTGGAACTATGGGGCATAATCATGGAGCATATGGGGCATAATCTGTGGACATATGGCATAATCTGTGGAACATATAGGGCATAATCTGTGGAGCATATGGGGCATAATCTGTGGAGCATATGGGGCATAATCTGTGGAGCATATGGGGCATAATCTGTGGAGCATATGGGGCATAATCTGT
The DNA here is from genome assembly GCA_033576555.1 of Oophaga sylvatica. NCBI lineage: Eukaryota > Metazoa > Chordata > Amphibia > Anura > Dendrobatidae > Oophaga > Oophaga sylvatica. The sequence continues at coordinate 164,258,268 of JARQOD010000008.1, read as the reverse complement.
GGAGCATATGGGGCATAATCTGTGGAGCATATGGGGCATAATCTGTGGAGCATATGGGGCATAATCTGTGGAGCATATGGGGCATAATCTGTGGAACATATGGGGCATAATCTGTGGAACATATGGGGCATATTTTTTGTGGAGCATATGGGGCATAATCTGGAGCATATGGGGCATAATCTGTGGAGCATATGGGGCATAATACATGGGCAGCATAAGGGGCACAATCTATGGAGCATCAAATGGGGGCATAATACATGGGGCAGCATATGGGGCACAATACATGGGCAGCATATAGGGCACAATACATGGGCAGCATGTGGGGCACAATACATGGGCAGCATATGGGGCATAATACATGGGGCAGAATATGGGGCACAATACATGGGCAGAATATGGGGCACAATAAATGGGCAGCATATGGGGCACAATACATGGGCAGCATATGGGGCACAATACATTGGGCATAATACATGAGCAGCAAATGGGGCATAATACATGGGGCAGCATATGGGGCATAATATATGGGGCTCCTGATTCAATATGGCTATTCAAAAACATTTAACCTACTTTAATTTTACTTTTACTGGTATCTATTTTTAATTTTGAAATTTACCAGTAGCTGCCTCATTTTCCACCCTAGGCTTATACTCGAGTCGATAAGTTTTCCCACTTTTTTGTGGCAAAATTAGGGGGGGTCAGCTTATACTCTGGTCGACTTATACTCTAGTATATATTACATAGAAGAAAAGCCGGCAATTCATGTGCTGCATTCAGTAAGATCACACTGAGGTTAGAATAGATAGAATAGCTATATACACATAGAATATATATATATATATATATATATATATATATATATATTACATAGAAGAAAAGTCAGCAATTCATGTGCCGCATACAGTAAGATCACACTGACAGGTAAGAATAGATATATACACATAGAATACATATATATATTACATAGAAGAAAAGCCGGCAATTCATGTGCTGCATACAGTAAAATCACACTGACAGGTAAGAATAAAATAGATATATACACATAGAATATATATATTACATAGAAGAAAAGCCGGCAATTCATGTGCTGCATACAGTAAGATCACACTGACAGGTTAGAATAGATAGAATAGATATATACACATAGAATACATATATATATATTACATAGAAGAAAAGCCAGCAATTCATGTGCCGCATACAGTAAGATCACACTGACAGGTAAGAGTGGAATAGATATATACACATAGAATACATGTACAGTCATGGCAAAAAGTTTTGAGAATGACACAAATATTATATTTTCACATGATCTGCTGCCCTCTGGTTTTTATATGTGTTTGACAGATGTTTTTATCACAGACAGAAATATAATTGCAAACATATGAGTAACAAAAGCTTATATTGACAGTTAGAATGAGTTAATGCAGCAAGTCAATATTTGCAGTGTTGACCCTTCTTCTTCAGGACCTCTGCAATTCTCCCTGGCATGCTCTCAATCAACTTCTGGACCAAATCCTGACTGATAGCAGTCCATTCTTGCACAATCAATGCTTTCATTTTGTCAGAATTTTTAGGTTTTTGTTTGTCCACCCGTCTCTTGATGATTGACCACAAGTTCTCAATGGGATTAAGATCTGGGGAGTTTCCAGGCCATGGACCCAAAATCTCTATGTTTTGTTCCCTGAGCCATTTAGTTATCACCTTTGCTTTATGGCAAGGTGCTCCATCATGCTGGAAAAGGCATTGTTGATCACCAAACTGCTCTTGGAGGGTTGGGAGAAGTTGCTCTTGGAGGACATTCTGGTACCATTCTTTATTCATGGCTGTGTTTTTAGGCAAGACTGTGAGAGAGCCGATTCCCTTGGCTGAGAAGCAACCCCACACATGAATGGTTTCAGGATGCTTAAAGGGTATGCCACACTAAACAATCCCGCTAGCGATCTCGTTAACATCGCATACTAATGAGATCGCTAGCGGGATCGTTTTAATATCGCTAGTAGTGGCCTAATTTAGCGATGTTGTTAAGGACGCTATCGCGGTTAGCGATCTCCTTAACGACTTTAGCGGTACTTTTGTACCGCTAAATCGCTAAAAAAAAGGTGCCACACTCAGCGATATAGCGATACCAGCGGGACGCCGACGATAAAAATAGGGTCCGGAACGATCGCTGTGATGAACGAGATCACAGCAGGGGCCACGTCGCTGGTAGATGCCGCACACAACAACATCGCTAACGGGATCGCTAAATAGTGACGTTTTTTAGCGATCCGTTAGCGATGTAGTTTAGTGTGGCATACCCTTAACAGTTGGCATGAGACAAGACTGGTTGTAGCGCTTACCTTGTCTTCTCCGAATGAGGCGTTTTCCTGATGTCCCAAACAATCGAAAAGGGGATTCATCAGAGATAATAACTTTACCCCAGTCCTCAGCAGTCCACTGCCTGTACCTTTTGCAGAATATCAGTCTGTCCATGATGTTTTCAGCTGCAGATGGAAGGAAGAGAGCACAGTATTCATTACTGATGGGTAGGCGGAGCCCCAGATCAGGATGTCACCTCAGATCAAAAGAGTGCTGACTGGCTGGCCCCTCCAGCTCGGGCTCCTCCTACTCAGCTCCAGTCTAAAATTTGAGGTCCAGAGGATGGTCGCTGCTAATGCAGCTCCTCAGAAGATTTTATTATTTTATATTCGGACAGGAGACTTGGATCACTAGTTGGTCTAGAGGTCTCAGGGGTACCAGCGCTGCTGTACCCCAACCTCTCCCTTGGCGGATCTGTATTTACTCAATAGTCCCTGCAGAATCCTTGCCGGCCCTGGGGGATGAGGAGAGCTTCCCTGGCGGGACGCAAACCACACGTGCGGTCACTGCGTTCCTCGCCCTGGGGGGAAGCATGGGCACAGCGCCAGAAACCCCTGAGGGTCCCTGTGGCGCTTTGGCTGATGAGTACTCCACACAAAAATTTTATTATTAATGTGTGAGTGCTTTAGCGTCTGATGGCAGCGCTATTACATGTATATCAGTATGCTTCAGCGCTGCGGTGACAGCGCTATTACATGTTTATCAGTGTATTTCACCAGCCTCTCCCTTGGCGGATCTGTAACTACATAATGGTCCCTGCAGAATCTTGCCGGCCCTGGGAGATGAGGAGAGTTTCCCTGGAGGGGGCGCAAACCACACACTGGGGTCACTGCGCTTCCTGCCCTGGGGGGAAGCATGGGCATAGCGCCAGAAACCCCTGGGGGTCCCTGTGGCGTTTCAGCTGGTGAGTACTCCACATTTTGGTAAAATGTGTGTGAGTGTTTTAGCGACTGCTGCGGCAGCCGCTGTACATATATATGCCGGTGACTAGTTTTTCTATGTCCGCAGGAGGATGCCTGCAGGACGAGGGAAAGGAGGGGAGTACGCGCTCTTTTTATTTTTTGAATTTCGCGCCGCTTCTGAGTGCGCGCTTTACTGCAGCCTCCATTTCCGGCTCCTCTACATGGAGCACACGGAGGCAGAGCGCGGCGGCCATTGCTGATAAGCTCTGCAGGCTGAAAGCTCCCCGGATCGTTCTCCTCCCCTCCCGGCAAGAATACGTGACCAGCTTGGTGAGTCGCTTCTAGCCCACCGGGCAGAAGCTTAACCCCTTCACCTCCACAGCGCGGGCGCCGTCTGGGGCACTTCTGAGTGACAGATTGAGCTGTCCTGCGGCTGTTCTCGCATAAGGGGCTCGCACACTCTTTTAATATTAATAAAGAGGCTGTGGGGAGTCTGCGACATTAATGCTGCCACTATACGTTTCCGCTGACGATCCTGATGGCGTCGCATAATATTGCGATCGTTTGTGTGTCATTTTTAGTGTCGCTGGTGACTGTCAATCTGGGCAATCGCATAGGCGATTAGCGATCTCCTTGACAACTTTGGCGGTCATTGCGTTATAAAAAACAGCGCAATTTTTTAGTGATCTTGTGGAACGTTTTTCTGTTTAGTGTGGCATGGCTGTCCTGCAGCTGCGACCTTATAAGAGGCGCCTGAGATTCGCACACCCTTTTTCATTATCAAGGTTGTGGGGAGTCAGCTACTTTAACCCTTCTTAGGAGTTAACTCTTAATGGGAGACAGCTGGGGTAGCTCTCGCCTTAGAACTTTAACCCTTCAGCGTTTGTTTTTTATTTAAGTACTGCTCTGGTTACTGACAGGTTTATCCTGCCATATACTATGCAAGGGCATGTCAGAGACCCTCTCCCAGATCCGCTACGGATCAGCCTCGCGTATCTGACACGCAGACCTCGACTCATACACGGTCAGAGGTTCCAATGGTGTCAAAATGGAGGCCTTCACTGGTTTCTATTGATGACCTTTTAGGTTATGGAGTGTCAACTAGATCCTCTCAAGGGAGCGACACAAATCGGTGTTTTCCTTCTCGCTTAGCGAAGAAGTCCGATTCGGTCAAGGAGGATCGGCAGGGACACCCTGCCTCTCTCAGGGGCCGTACTAAAATTTCTGTGGAAGCCATGTGGACGTTACAGTTACCGGAGGAGGTAACTAGTCGTCCTGGTAAGTCGGCCCGGATGTTGCAAGGGTCGCATGGGTCGCGATGACCTTACAAACTGTATCCGTTTTTTCTACGGAGTTATTTGTTAATTGGACCCCTTCTCCTGAAGTGAATGTCCCTTTATTCCAGCTTAGCAAATCTTCCTGGTAAAAGGGAAGACGAGTCTGCAGGACACGCTGGACAGAAGAACGGAGATGGCAACAATTTTCATCTGTGTAGCCGTGGATCATAGATTCGGTATTAAGGATCTAGGTGTACTTGTTAAGTTCCCCTGAGCCGGTTGGACCGTCTAAGGACGGCGTGGCAAGTTTCCCTCTATCAAGGTAGATGGGCTTTTCTAGTTGAAGGATAATGCGTCACTGCTATCCAGGGCGCAATCCTCGGCAGTTACAGTCAGAAGAGCACTGTGACTTGGATGGAACGCAGTTTTCCAACAGGGTTTGCTATCTTTAGCTTAGAAAGTGGTCAGCTATTTGACTGACCTCACGGAGCTGATGCCAAGGCAAAGGCAAAAGAAGCAGCTTTACCGCAGCGCAGAGCTGTGACTTCTGCGTCTGGCAGGACTAGTGCCGATAGTTATCGGCAGTCCTTTTCGGTTCAAGGGATGATCTGACCAACCCTCTGGGGTTTGTGTCGTCTCTCTTTTTAAAAAAAAAAAAAAAAAAAAGGGGGAATTCTCAGAAATTCCGCATACCCTGGAAATAGAACTTCTGTTAAGGCAGAAGCTGGCAAAAAAAAAAAAAAAAAAAATTCGCTAAGGCGGACTGACTTCTGACATTCCGTCAGAGCCGAGCATGAAGTCGCTTCGCTCAGTTATGGCAGCCCTGTCGCAGAACGATCAATCGACATTCGCGACGCTTTTTGGCATTTACCATCGGAAGACCTCACCCAGGTTGTGGCTCGACCATTCGGCTTGGCCTTAACGCCCAGAATTTTTACAACGATTCTGACGCCAAAATCTAATGGCAATCCTTCAAAGCCTGGGACTTACGATTCGTCCCTATTTGGACGGCCTTTTCGGTTGTGGCTTCAAAGGAGAAGTCGTCTCTGGAATCGTCGCAGGCAATCCTGTTTTTGAGGATGCATTTCGACACGGTACGGGCGGTGTTGTCCCTACCTCCAGACAAGCAGGCATGTCTGCTCCAGCATGTACAGACTATGAAGTCTGCGACAGCAGTGTCCCTTCGGAAGGTATGCGCCTTCTGGGTCTGACGGTGGCGTCCATGAGGTTTTTTTCCGTTTGTCCAATTTCATTCCAGAGCTCTCCATAGGCCCATTCTGAGTCGTTGGGATCAATCGCAAGGTTCGCTGGATTACAGCGTCACCATTTCTCGCGCGGTGCGGGATTCTCTAGAATGGTGGTTACGTCCAGGGGCATTCTCCCTGGGGAAGTCTTTCCTCCCTCCGAAGTGGTCAGTCATAACCACCGATGCCAGCCTGACGGGCTGGGGGGGTGTTTGGAACAATCTCTGGATTCAGGGGGTATGGTCATCGGAAGAGTCTGTTCTTCCGATCAACATCCTGGAATTGAGGGCGATTTTCCTTTGCCTCCAACATTGGACGGTCCCTTTGAGCGGTCTGCCAGTCCGAGTGCAGACAGACAATGCGACGGCTGTCGCGTATATCAATCACCAAGGTGGGACAAGGAGTTCCAGTCTCATGGTAGAGGTGTCCCGAATTCTGATTTGGGCAGAGGCCAGTGTACCAGCCATTTCGGCGATTCACATTCCAGGGGTTCAGAATATTACAGCGGACTTTCTCAGTCGCAGAAGGATGGATCCCGGGGAATGGAGCCTCCACCCGGAAGTTTTTGCACTACTGTGCTCTCGCTGGGGAACCCCCCAAGTGGATTTGATGGCTTCCAGGTCCAATGCCAAGTTACCGACGTTCATGTCCAGGTACAAGGACCCGAAGGCTGTGGCGGTGGATGCTCTAGTGGCTCAGTGGGATCAGTTCGAGCTGATCTATGTATTCCCGCCGATATCCTTACTTCCTCTAGTACTGCGTCGGATCAGACTAGAGAGAATTCCAGCTATTTTGATAGCTCCAGACTGGCAAAGAAGGGTGTGGTTCTCGACAATAATGTCGCTGTTGGCGGCACCTCCTTTTTCACTCCCTCTTCAACCGGACTTGTTGACTCGGGCCCGTTTGTCATCCGGACTTGATGTCCCTGCATTTTACGGCGTGGCTCTTGAGACCGAAATCTTGACCCGTAGAGGTTTCTCAGCCGAGGTCATTGCTACCCTTCGTGCTGCAAGAAGTCCGGCTACTACTAGGATTTACCACAAAATTTGGGAAACCTTCTTTTTCGTGGTGTTTGGGGTCCTCTCGGAACCCGAGAAAATTTTCCATTCCCAACTTGTTGGCTTTTCTGCAGCATGGGCTAGACAAGGGTTTGGCAGTCAGCACCCTGAAAGGTCAGATTTCTGCTCTGTCCTTATTGTTCCGGAGAACCATTGCTTCGAATAGAGACGTGCTCTCCTTTTTCCGAGGTATATCTCGTAAGTTCCCGCCGCGGAAGGCACCCGTGTCTCCTTGGCGGCTCAACCTTGTTTTGGAGGCTCTTCAGCATAAACCTTTTGAGCCTATGGTTTTTTTGCTAGCCTTTCTTTACTTTCTTGGAAGGTGGCTTTCCTTGTTGCAGTCACTTCCTTGAGGAGAGTTTCTGAGTTGGCAGCTCTTTCTTGTTCGCCTCCTTTTCTGGAGTTTTTTCCGGATCGTGTAGTGCTTCGCACTCGGGGTGATTTTTTGCCTAAAGTGGTGTCACAATTTCATGTCAACCAGGATATTGTGTTGCCTTCATTCTGCCCGGATCCGAAGAATGTTAAAGAGCGGGCTTTACACACATTGGATTTAGTGCGGGCCTTGAAGTTTTATCTATCTATTACTCAAGGTTTTCGTAAGACGGACTCCCTATTTGTGGTTCCAGTCGGTCGTCGGCGTGGTCAACGAGCTTCCAAGGATTCTATAGCTTGTTGTATTCGGTCAGCTATATTGGAAGCTTACCGTCTTCAGGGTGAATCTTGCCCGATTAAGATTCAAGCCCATTCCACGAGAGCTGTGGCTTCATCGTGGGCTTTTCATCAAGGTGCTTCGGCAGTGCAGCTTTGCCGGGCGGCAACTTGGCACTCTGTCCACACGTTTACAAAGTTTTATAAAGTGGACGTCAGTGCTTCCGCTGATGCAGCCCTCGGACGTAGGGTCCTGCAGGCGGCTGTAGGTTAAAGTTCTAGATGAACTTGTGTTTAGCGCTGTTTGCGCATTTTTTCTGTTAAGGTTGTTGGGTTTCTGCCTTTTGTTGGTTTTTTCCCACCCTTATTTTTGAACTGCTTTGGGACGTCCCATCAGTAATGAATCCTGTGGCTCTCTTCCTTCCATCTGCAGCTGAAACACGGATTTTGGTAAGAACTTACCTGTAAAATCCTTTTCAGCGAAGGAAGGAAGAGAGACACAGCACCCTCCCAAGGCAGAAGTGTGTTGATGTTTTCAGATGCAGCGCGACCCTTATCTGATAGCGATTATCTGGGCTGAGGTCAGCGCGCTAAGGCTCTGTTCCAGCATCGCCAGCTCATCGCAGTAGTCAGGTTCCGTGAGTAGTACCTGGAACTCTGTGGTTTTTGGCTTTCTTTGCATGCATAACCTGTATCCTTGTGTTTTTTCTCTGAAGTTCCTTCAGAAGGGGTTATGTTGCTCCGCTGGTGATCTTGGCTCTTTTCCTAAAAGCTTTGGTACGACTGGAGCTGAGTAGGAGGAGCCCGAGCTGGAGGGGCCAGCCAGTCAGCACTCTTTTGATCTGAGGTGACATCCTGATCTGGGGCTCCGCCTACCCATCAGTAATGAATCCTGTGTCTCTCTTCCTTCCTTCGCTGAAAAGGATTTTACAGGTAAGTTCTTACCAAAATCCGTGTTTTTCTGGAGAGAAGTGGATTCTTTGCTGCCCTCCTTGAGACCAGGCCTTGCTCCAAGAGTCTCCGCCTCACAGTGCGTGCAGATGCACTCACACCTGCCTGCTGCCATTCCTGAGCAAGCTCTGCACTGCTGGTAGCCCGATCCCGCAGCTGAAACACTTTTAAGAGTCGGTCCTGGCGCTTGCTGGTCTTTCTTGGGCGCCCTGGAGCCTTTTTGGCAACAATGGAACCTCTCTCCTTGAAGTTCTTGATGATGCGATAGATTGTTGACAGAGGTGAAATCTTTCTAGCTGCGATACTCTTCCCTGTTAGGTCATTTTTGTGCATTGCAATGATGACTGCACGTGTTTCTTTAGAGATAACCATGGTTAACAGAAGAGAAACAATGATGAAAAGCACCAGCCTCCTTTTAAAGTGTCCAGTGGTGTCATTCTTACTTAATCATGACAGATTGATCTCCAGCCATGTCCTCATCAACACCCACACCTGTGTTAATGGAGCAATCACAGAAAAGAGGTTAGCTGGTCCTTTTAAGGCAGGGCTGCAATGATGTTGAAATGTGTTTTGAGGGATAAAGTTCATTTTCTAGCCAAATATTGACTTTGCAAGAAATTGCTGTTAAGCTGATCACTCTTTATAACATTCTGGAGTATATGCAAATTGCCATTAGAAAAAGTGAAGCAGTAGACTTTGTAAAAATTAATATTTGTGTCATTCTCAAAGCTTTTGTCCATGACTGTATATATTACATAGAAGAAAAGCCGGCAATTCATGTGCTGCATACAGTAAGATCACACTGACAGGTAAGAATAGAATAGATATATACAGTCATGGCCAAAAGTTTTGAGAATGACACAAATATTAATTTTTACAAAGTCTACTGCTACACTTTAGGAGTTATGTGTCCTGGCTGCTGTGGATTAAGAGGGTCCACCATGGTAGAATATTTCTCCTGGAGGCTCTGTTTATGGCTAGGAAGGCAGCGGCGCTGAGGTGCATGGGGGAAAATCCCCTTCGATTAATCAGTGGAAGAAATTAGTGAATGACAATTCCATATAAGAACATATTGTATAGAAGCAGAGGATGTCCCCAGAAGTTCCAGAAGATTGGGGAAAGGTGGTGTAATTCGCCCTTGGCGCACTTGGCTCGATCTGGCGATATGGTCCCTGTGGTGCGTCCCTTCCAGACCATGAAGAGTTGGTTTGTGTAGACTTGGGAATGTGAGTCCATACAGAACCTGTTGGTTCGGAGGTGCAGTGCATAAACTTACTGTGTGTGTCTATAGCTATCTGGTTGTATCACTTTTATTTTTTTTCTTTAATAATTTCGGTATTGCGGTTATCGTACTGACATGGAGAATCATGTCTCCAGGTTATTTTTTTTACACACAATAAACATGGAATTTATTTTCGATTTTCAGCACAGCACCCTGAATGGTAAAATAAATGGTGTGAATGAAAACTACTCATTTCCATTCATGCCATGCACCAATCCTGCAGGTTCCTAATTTTATATTTTGATATATCGGACTTTTACAGACAGTGATACTGCATGTGTTAGTTTTTTAATAGGGGAACAGAGTTGTGATTCAATTTTTTTTTTTCAGCAGCAGAACGGAAGGAAAGGAGACACACTAGTCATAACCAGTGGGTACGCGGAGCCCAGATGAGATAGACACCTCAGATTAAAAAGAGTGTTGACCGGCCCCTCCAGCTCGGGCTCCTCCTACTCAGCTCTCCAGTTGTAAACAAGCTTAAGGAAGAGCAATATCACCAGCGGAAGCAACATAACCCCTTCTGAAGGACTTCAGAGACAAAAAACACAAGAGTACAGGTTATGCATGCATTTAGGTAAAAAACCACACAGTTCCAGGTACTACTCACTGGACCTGACCACTGCAATGAGCTGGCGATGCTGGAACAAAGCCGTAGCGCGTCGACCTCGACCCAGATAATCGCTATTTTATCGGACAGAGACTTGGATCACCAGAAGTGGTCTAGAGGTCTCAGGGGTCTCAGCGCTGCTGGACTCCCACCTCTCCCTTGGCGGATCTGTATTACCCTATATGGTGGTCCCTGCAGAACCCTGCCGGCCCGGGGGATGAGGATGGCTTCCCTGGCGGGGATGCAAACCGCGCTGCAGGGGTCACTGCGTTCCCCGCCCTGGGGGGAAGCGATGGGCATAGCGCCACAAATCCTTGGGGGTCTCTGTGGCGCTCGGCTGGGTGAGTACTCCACATTTTAATATGTGTTTGAGTGCTTCAGCGGCTGCTGCGGCAGCCGCTGTTACAGTGCATATTGGTGACTGTGTTTTTTGTCCGCAGGTGGATGCCTGCAGGACGTGGGACGGGGTCGGGACCGGAGAACGGAGGAGTCCCGCGCTTTTTTAAAACCGGCGGGGGGCGTGGCTTCACGATTCCCGGGCAGGAAGCGCTCTGAAGCGCGAGATTTCCTCTGCGCTTCTCTTCCGGCTATCTCCTCAGCGCGGCGGCCATTGCACACCTCGGGCTCCTCACTCTCCGCTCCTCCCGCACTAAGAAGAACAGCACCGCGAAGCGCAGTGAGTCGCTTCTGCCTATCAGGGCAGAAGCTTAAAAACTCCTCACCCCCGCAGCGCAGGGCACTCTCCTGGGGTTTTGGCACACTGAACGCTAAGATCACGATAGCGACGTCTTTGAGGTCGCATAAGCGTTCTTTGAGATGCGCAAAATAGCGCAATATTTTAGCGTTTTACTTGTTTAGTGTGGCATACCTTGAGGTCTGTACTGTCTGCATACCTCATAAGAGGCACCTGTGGGCTCGCACACCAGTTACATTAATACAGGTTGTGGGGAGTCTGTGACATTAACCACCTTCTTAGTCGGTTAACCCTTAACTGGCAGCTGGGGTAGCTCTCTCTTTAAGAGCTTAACCCTTCAGCGTTCATTTTGCTCTTTGGAGAAACCACACTTTTCTAGTTACTGTCAGGTTTAACCTGCCATTGTACTGTGTGAGGACATGTCGGATCAGGGTCCAGAAGGTGCGGACCGTCTCTCAGATCCGCTACAGGATCAGTCTCGCATATCTGACACGCAGGCCTCGACTGCGTCGAGCGCAGCAGTCGGAGGCCCCAGTGATGCCAAAATGGAGGCCCTCACTCGTTCGATTGATGGCCTGTCTGACCTTATAGGTTATTGGGTGTCAGCTAGGCCTTCTCATGGCAGAAAGCGACACAGGGCAGTGCCTTCCCTCCCAGGTAGCGATTCAGAGAGCTCTGGTAGGGAGGGTTCCCCTTCAAGTTCGGGAGGGATATCCGATTCGGATAAAGAGGATCGGCAAAGGCACTCTGCCTCTTTTTTCTTTTTCAGGCCGTGTAGAAGCTTTTATTGAAGCTATGAGGGAGGCATTGCAGTTACCGGAGGAAGTAACTACATGCCCTGGTAAGTCGGCCCGGATGCTTCAGGAGTCGCATAGGTCGTTTTCGACCTTACCATCCCTGAATGAGCTTAATGAAGCAGTGGAGAAGGAGCGTTTGTGTCCTGACAAAAGTTTTCAGGGGACACGACTTTTTGAGTCACTGTATCCGTGTACTACGGAGTTGATTGATAATTGGATTCCTTCTCCTGAAGTGGATGTCCCTTTATCTCAGCTTAGCAAATCTTCATTACTTCATGTTAAAGGGAAGGCGAGTCTGCATGACCCGCTGGACAGAAAAACGGAGATGGCGGCAAAGTCCATCTACGAGGCCGCGGGTCATGGTTTCAGAGCAGTGCTGGGATCCATGTGTGCTTATAAAGCTTCTCTGATCTGGTTGGACTGTTTACGAAGGAAATGTGGACCTCAGTTACCTGAGGTGGATGGACTTTTCGAATTGTTGGAAAGTGCAATTCAATATGGCTATGATGCAGGTCTGGATACTGCGTCGCTGCTGTCCAGGTCACAATCCTCGGCGGTCACAGTCAGGAGAGCACTGTGGCTTAGACAATGGACCGGTGATGCGGTTTCCAAGCAAGGTTTGCTATCTTTGGCTTACAAGGGTGGTCAGCTATTTGGATCTGACCTCACGGATTTGATTACCAAAGCAAAGGCAAAAGAAGCAGCTTTACCACAGCGAAGAACTGTGGCTTCTACGTCTGGCAGGCCTGGTACCGGTAGTGGTCGATGGTCCTTTCGATCCAGGGGACGGTTCGGTCAGCCCTCTTGGGGATTGGGTCGTCCCTCTTTTTCAGGAAAGAAGACTTCTCAGAAATCCCGCACTCCCTGGAAACAAAGTTTCCGTCAAGACAAGCGGGAATCTGACAAAAAGCCCGCTAAAACGGATTGACGCCAGGGTCCCGCTCGAGGGTTCTCGAGTGGGGGGTCGCCTGCTCCAATTCAAATTGACTTGGGTTTCCCGCGTCCCGGACTCTTGGGTGACGCGGGTTGTGTCAGCAGGCTACTTCATAGAGTTTTCTTCCCGACCCCCGAACAGTTTTTGCCAATCTCGCATTCCGTCAGAGCCCGAGCTATGTACCGCTCTACTGCGAGAAGTCGACTCTCTTCTGCGAAAGGGTGTGGTGGAACCGGTTCCACCAGAGGACAGGGGAAGAGGATTTTATTCCAACCTCTTTGTGGTCCCCAAAAAGGAGGACAAATTTCGCCCAATCCTGGATCTCAAAAGATTGAATCGGCATGTCCACGCCCGAAAGTTTCGCATGGATGCGCTTCGCTCCGTTGTGGCAGCCCTGTCGCAGAACAATTTTTTGGTGTCAATCGACATTCGTGACGCTTATTTGCACGTTCCAATCGGAAGGACTCACCAACGTTTCCTTCGTTTTGCCATAGGTCAGGACCATTACCAGTTTGTGGCTCTGCCATTCGGGTTGGCCTCAGCGCCCAGAGTTTTTACAAAGATTCTGGCGCCTCTCATGGCGATTCTTCGAAGGCAGGGGGTTACGATTCTTCCCTACCTGGACGACCTTCTAATTGTGGCGTCTTCGAAGGAGGAGGCGGTAACTGCTCGCAATCTAGCCCTTCAACTCCTGGAGGATTTCGGTGGTTGGTCAATTGGGAGAAGTCGTCTCTGGAACCGTCGCAGTCAATCCTGTTTTTGGGGATGCATTTCGACACGGTACGAGCAGTGGTGTCACTGCCTCCGGACAAGCAAGCATGCCTCCTTCGTCATGCACGGGTTATGAGGTCTTCGACAGCAATGTCTCTTCGAAGCTGTATGCGCCTTCTGGGGTTGATGGTGGCGTCCATGGAAGCACTTCCGTTTGCCCAGTTTCATTCCAGGGCCCTCCAAAGGTTCATTCTGAACCGTTGGGATCGATCGCAGGTTACACTGGATTGCAGTGTTATCATCTCCCACAGGGTACGAGAGTCTCTAGGATGGTGGATATGTCCGAAAGAGTTATCCCTGGGGAAGTCCTTCCTCCCTCCGAAGTGGTCGGTCATAACCACCGATGCCAGCCTGACGGGCTGGGGGGGGGGTGTCTGGAACAATCTCTGGACTCAGGGAGTATGGTCGTCGGAAGAGTCGGCCTTGCCGATCAACATCCTGGAGTTGAGGGCGATTTTCCTTTGCCTCCAACACTGGACGGTCCCTTTAAGAGGTCTGCCTGTCCGAGTGCAAACAGACAATGCGACGGCGGTCGCTTATATCAATCACCAAGGCGGGACAAGGAGTTCCAGGCTCATGGTGGAGGTATCTCGGATCCTGGTATGGGCAGAGACCAGAGTACCAGCCATCTCTGCGATCCACATTCCAGGAGTTCAGAATATCACGGCGGACTTTCTAAGTCGCGAGAAGATGGATCCCGGAGAATGGAGTCTTCATCCGGAAATTTTTGCACTGCTGTGCTCCCGTTGGGGAACCCCCCAAGTGGATCTGATGGCATCCAGGTGCAATGCCAAGTTACCGACTTTCATGTCCAGGTACAAGGATCCGAAGGCTGTAGCGGTGGATGCTCTTGTGGCTCCGTTGGACCAATTCGAGCTAATCTATGTGTTTCCGCCGATTTCCTTACTTCCTCTGGTACTACGTCGCATCAGACTGGAGAGAATCTCGGCTATATTGATAGCTCCAGATTGGCCAAGGAGGACGTGGTTTTCGACACTGGTGTCGTTCCTGGCTGCGCCGCCATTTCCACTCCCTCTTCGCCCGGACCTGTTAACCCAAGTCTCTGCGTTTGACAGCGTGGCTCTTGAGACCGAAATATTGACTCGTCAAGGTTTTTCAGCTGAAGTCATTGCCACTCTGCGAGCTGCCAGAGGTCCGGCTACTACAAGGATTTACAACAAGACTTGGGAAGCCTTCTTTTCGTGGTGTTCGGGTTCTTCAAGGAACCCGAGGATTTTTTCCATTCCCAATTTGTTGGCCTTCATGCAATTCGGGCTGGACAAGGGTTTGGCAGTGAGCACGCTGAGGGGTCAGGTTTCTGCCCTGTCCTTGCTGTTCCGGAAGGCTATCGCCTCGCGTAGGGACGTGCGTTCCTTTTTTCGCGGAGTAACCTGCCAGTTTCCGCCGCGGAAGGCGCCTGTGTCTCCTTGGCGTCTCAATCTTGTTTTGGAGGCTCTTCAACACGGGCCTTTTGAGCCTATGGACTCTGTTAGTCTTTCTTTGCTCTCTTGGAAAGTTGCCTTTCTAGTGGCGATCACTTCTTTGAGAAGGGTTTCTGAGTTGGCGGCTCTTTCTTGCTCGCCTCCTTTCCTGGAGTTTCACCCGGATCGCGTAGTGCTTCGCACACGGGGCGATTTCTTACCTAAGGTGGTGTCGCAATTTCATGTTAACCAGGATATTGTGTTGCCCTCTCTTTGTCCGGGGCCGAGGAATGCGAAGGAACGGGCCTTGCACACATTGGATTTGGTGCGGGCTTTGAAGTTCTATTTATCTGTTACCCAAGGTTTTCGGAAGTCGGACTCTTTGTTTGTGATTCCAGCAGGTCGTCGACGTGGTCAACGAGCTTCCAAGGATTCTATAGCTCGTTGGATCCGGTCGGCCATTTTGGAGGCTTACCGACTTAAGGGCGAACCTTGCCCGATTAAGGTTCGAGCTCACTCCACAAGAGCTGTGGGCTCATCGTGGGCTTTTCATCAAGGGGCTTCGGCAGCTCAGCTCTGCCGGGCGGCGACCTGGCGCTCCGTCCACACCTTTACAAAGTTTTATAAGGTGGACGTTAGTGCTTCCGCTGATGCGGCCTTAGGACGTAGGGTCCTGCAGGCGGCAGTAGTTTAAAGTTTTTTGTTAACTTGTTTTTTAGCGCTGGTTGCGCATTTTCTTAGGTTGATGGGTTCTGCTTTTTCTGGTTTTTTCCCACCCTTAGTTTTTGGACTGCTTTGGGACGTCCCACTAGTTATGACTAGTTTGTCTCCTTTCCTTCCGTTCTGCTGCTGAAAGACGGATTTTGGTAAGAACTTACCTGTAAAATCCTTTTCAGCGAAGGAAGGAAAGGAGACACAGCTCCCTCCCTTGGCAGAAGGTGTTGTTGTATTTGCAGATGCGGCGTGACCCTCCTCTGATAGCGATTATCTGGGCTGAGGTCGACGCGCTCAGGCTCTGTTCCAGCATTGCCAGCTCATCGCAGTGGTCAGGTCCAGTGAGTAGTACCTGGAACTGTGTGTTTTTTTTTTGCCTAAATGCATGCATAACCTGTACTCTTGTGTTTTTTGTCTCTGAAGTCCTTCAGAAGGGGTTATGTTGCTTCGCTGGTGATATTGCTCTTCCTTAAGCTTGTGTACGACTGGAGAGCTGAGTAGGAGGAGCCCGAGCTGGAGGGGCCGGTCAACACTCTTTTTAATCTGAGGTGTCTATCTCATCTGGGCTCCGCCTACCCACTAGTTATGACTAGTGTGTCTCCTTTCCTTCCTTCGCTGAAAAGGATTTTACAGGTAAGTTCTTACCAAAATCCGTCTTTTTTTTTTTTTTTTAATTATATATTTTTGAAAACTTTTTTTTTAATGAAACGCTAATGCAAAAATGCTATTTTTCCTAAATAAATGTATTTTGCCACTCTATGAAGGGTATTAAAGCAATTTGGTAATTTATAGCTTACTCATTTCTGTGGATATGCTGTGGATTCACCCTATTTCACAGTGGGTATGCAAATGGCCTCTGCACAGTGGAAGAGAACTTGAACTTTAGCGCCACCTATTGGATTTAGCAATCCTAAAAGTCAATATCGCTACCCTGTCCGAATTACCTAAGGCCTCATATACAATAATGTCAGCTGAATCCGCAAATTTCGACAGGTTTGGTCAACGGCCGAGCTTCTGCTGAGATGGCTGTTGACCACACAATAGGATGAAGCATCGTGCAGCTGACCGCCATGTAATGTGTCTGGCCAGCGTTGGACTGTGTGCACATGATGCGTTTCTATTGAATATTTCTTTTCTCTCCACACGGATTTGGTGCTTTAAATAAGCAGCGTTTTACAGAGCCAGAAAAGTGAAGGAGATTTTTTCAATCTCTCGATGCTTATTTTGTCCTTGCAGAACCAAGACTGTCAATTTTCGGAGCGTATTTCACCCATGTTAATGAGTAGGGTAAAATGACGCAGCAAAAATGCACATATTATAGCAGCGATTTTTCCTGGCAACACATCAGAATTTGCAGCAGAATGTTCTCTGTAGTTCATGAACGTGTGCACATAGCCTTAGCACAAGAAACCAAACACACAATATATGAGCAGTTTAGCCTACATCATTTCGAGCAGTATGACCCTTAAGAGGGACCTGTCCCCAGGTCAATATAGACCGTTTTTGCCCTTTATTTTTCGAAATTTGTGATACGGTTCCAGAAATATAAGCCTTTTTATTCGGTGCTAATTTTCCTGGTGGTTACTAAGTGGGCGTGGCTCACAGATCCTCGGGGGCGTGTCTTTAGGCTGCTCTGCGTAATTACCCTGTCAGCCACACCCCTTTTGAAAAGACCAACAAAATTTGCTCAGGATAAAAAAAAAAGTCCTATATCTCGGGAACCGAATGGTGGATTTAAAGCACACCTAAAATTGCAATACTAGTGGGAGTAACCAGAATAAAGTAAGAGCCAACACTGCCCACTCCTGATCCGATGACAGGTCCTGTGTAAGCGGTAAAGGTCTTCCGGAGTGAGGCATTTGTGAGTCGCTGCTGCTTGCTCTCGGACTGGCTTTGCCTGGCCGGCGGCGGTCTGCACGGCACTCCTGAGTAATGAAGCTGTCTCTTGCCTGGCTTGTGGCTCATACGTGTAGACGCTCTCGTAGACTGCTTTACCTGGCCGGCGGCGGTCTTCAGGGCACTCCTGAGTTATGAAGCTGTCTCTCGCCTGGCTTGAGGCTCAAACGTGTAGACGCTCGCGTAGACTGCTTTGCTTGTCTGGCGGCGGTCTGCAGGGCACTCCTGAGTAATGAAGCTGTCTCTCGCCTGGTTTGCTGCTCGTACGTGTAGACACTCGCGTAGACTGCTTTGCCTGGCCGGCGGCGGTCTGCAGGGCACTCCTGAGTAATGAAGCTGTGTCTCGTCTGGCTTGCGGCTCATACGTGTAGACACTCTCGTAGACTGCTTTGCCTGGCCGGCTGCGGTCTGCAGGGCACTCCTGAGTAATGAAGCTGTCTCTCGCCTGGCTTGCGGCTCATACGTGTAGACGCTCGCGTAGACTGCTTTGTCTGGCCGGTGGCGGTCTGCAGGGCACTCCTGAGTTATGAAGCTGTGTCTCGTCTGGCTTGCGGCTCATACGTGTAGACGCTCGCGTAGACTGCTTTGCCTGGCCGGCGGCGGTCTGCAGGGCACTCCTGAGTAATGAAGCTGTCTCTCACCTGGCTTGCGGCTCATACGTGTAGATGCTCGCGTAGACTGCTTTGCCTGGCCGGCGGCGGTCTGCAGGGCACTCCTGAGTAATGAAGCTGTCTCTCGCCTGGCTTGCGGCTCATACGTGTAGACGCTCGCGTAGACTGCTTTGTCTGGCCGGTGGCGGTCTGCAGGGCACTCCTGAGTTATGAAGCTGTGTCTCGTCTGGCTTGCGGCTCATACATGTAGACACTCTCGTAGACTGCTTTGCCTGGCCGGCGGCGGTCTGCAGGGCACTCCTGAGTAATGAAGCTGTCTCTCGCCTGGCTTGCGGCTCATACGTGTAGACGCTCTCGTAGACTGCTTTGCCTGGCCGGTGGCGGTCTGCAGGGCACTCCTGAGTAATGAAGCTGTCTCTCGCCTGGCTTGCGGCTCATGCGTGTAGACGCTCTCGTAGACTGCTTTGCCTGGCTAGCGGCGGTCTGCAGGGCACTCCTGAATAATGAAGCTGTCTCTCGCCTGGCTTGCGGCTGATACATGTAGACGCTCTCGTAGACTGCTTTGCTTGGTAAGGCTGGGACTAGGGTTGAGCATTCCGATACCGAAACCCGGTTCCGATACCTGAAATCCAATGTAAGTCTATGGGAACAAAATATCGGAATTAAAAATATTCCGATATTTTGTTCCCATCGACTCACATTGGATTTCAGGTATCGGAACCGGGTTTCGGTATCGGAATGCTCAACCCTAGCTGGG
This sequence comes from Oophaga sylvatica, assembly GCA_033576555.1. Classification (NCBI taxonomy): domain Eukaryota; kingdom Metazoa; phylum Chordata; class Amphibia; order Anura; family Dendrobatidae; genus Oophaga; species Oophaga sylvatica. Next base: position 164,239,343 of record JARQOD010000008.1, on the reverse strand, counting down.
ACACTTATACTCTGCGATCAGCTGATGATGCATTCATTCTAGAATGTGCATCGTTTCCAGGACTCTGCACCAGGTCACCATTGATTCTCTTTTCTTAAAGTGATCCTCCAGCAGTACACAAAAAAATGCACTATAAATGGCTAAAATGCCCTATGCCCATCTTTTTTTTTCTGGCACAGCTACTGATTCCAGTCCCCTACTTATTTCTGTAGTATGGCTGCGAACGCCTCAGCCTACGCTATGCATGCTCCAGTTATGCAGTATTACACGTTCTCCCTGGGGTTCAGCTGGCCCAGCCAACCCAAAGGGCTAGTGGCTCAGACCACAAAAGCTCAGCATGAGATACCACCCAGGCGGGGAGGGAGTGCTGACTGCAGAGCACAGTCTGCTGCCCTCATGCGCTCCAGCTCTGCTGACATTGACGTGGAGTTGAACTGCAGTACCTGAGAACGGCCACTACACAGGGTTTGGCGCTATGCTGTTCTGATTCTGTACACTGTATACATTTCGCCGCCGCGGGAGCGCAAACGGCTAATCGGGTGGTGTGCCGGGCCTCCACCAATCTGATGACCTGTCCTGAAGATGGATCATCAATGTACAATTCCTGGACAACTCATGTAATCTGTGTGGCCCCTTTTATAATAGGCAATCAATGTATGATCAGGAGGTATCTGACCGATTGGCGCCCCCTGGTGAGGGGGCAGCAGTACCTGCCTCATTGGTCACACAGGCACAGAGAAAAGTACGGTTGTGTCCAGTATCATGGTATCTGAAACCTGATGCTAGCTGCCTATAGTGGAAAGAGTGTGTTGTGTGATGGCCTCGAAACGCGTCTTGACTGCACAAAAAAGGAGCCAGATTATTTATATACTTACAGGAGATTTTTAATAAGGGGTAAATTGGAAAGTTTCTGGTTTTTACAGGCACTTTTCAGTTTTACCCAATTATGAACTTAAGACAATTTTCGTCTAATTCTCTTTGTGGAAACAGAGATGACAGATCGGTGGAGAACCAAGGTGCCACGAATTCTGTGTCTGAAGCACATGATGTTCTGTTACAGATCGAAAGGAAGGAGCGGAAGAGCAGCTGTGACACCTTCTACGAGGTCATGTGCTTGGAAAGCGAATCGGAAAGGGAGAGGAGGAAAACCACTGCAAGTCCATCCATCCGTCTCACCCAGTGCAGACCGCAAGGAGCCAACATCCCCTCGCCACCGGAGGATGACGAGGAGGAAGGTGAGCCCTCCAGTCCCAGCCACCAACCTAATGCTGTGTCCTGAAAGCGCTCGTCGTGTAACCGACCTCATAGTAACATGGGCTTATGTCTGTACATGGTATGTCCGAGACTAAGCGTCTGACTCTAGACACCCCCTGCTGTTACCTGCCCCACCGGCAGCCGGGTATACACAGTATATGAACCCAGTACATGGCTCCATACACTGTCAGTATTGATGTGGAGAGGAGGTGCAGTACCTGGGAGGTGATATTGACGACCTATCCCATGGATAGATTATCAATATGTTTAGTCTTGGACAATCCCTTTAATTCATGATTGCGAATGGCTGCTATAAAAACAACTCCTGCTGTTGCACACCCGTGTGGCAAAGGGTTTCCACATCTGAACCTTTTATAAATATACAAAGCATATGTGGTAAATATTTGATCGGTGCCCAAGTCTTTTCCCCCGTTAGCCCTTTTAGAAGGGAGGTATCCGTGCGTTGCGCTCTCCATTGTAGTTTGTGAGGATCTGAACCTGCCGAACATTAATAGTCGCACGCTGTGTCAGCTGCTTATTGCAGTGCAGCACCAGAGACCTCCGCTCTTCAGATAGACCCAGTAAGTGCCCCAGCCCGCCACCATACATGTAAGCAGACCCTGACCATAATATGGCTGGGGGCCACACAGAAGCACATCGCACGCTGTATCCGCCGCTTATTGCGGTGCAGCATCGGAGACCTCCGATCTTCAGATAGAGCCAGTAACTGCCCCAGCCCGCCACCATGCATGTGAGCAGTACCTGACCATATGGCTGGGGGCCACACTAGTTGGCTGCAGTGCTGTCAACAAGATGTCAGCTTTGCAGAAGTAAAAGACGCCAGGATCAGCCGTCGAGACTGCGTTGGGTGACTAAAGGCCCTATATTTTTTTTATTATTTTTTGTTTTTAAGCAAACTGCAGCCAAAGGACAAGAGTTTTCCAAAATCCAAAAACCCCATTCAAAGTAAAAGTAGTTGATTCCCCCCCAGGGCCGGCGTCAGCACCTGGCGCACCCGGCAAGTGCCGGGGCCCTGAGCAGGTGGGGGGGCCCATTCGCCCTCAGAGACACCAGTGTACTATGAGGGGCCCTGTGCCAGTGCTTGAGCACACTAGTGTGCCCCCCCTGCTTGCTCAGGGCCCCAGCACTTGCAATACTTACGTCTTCCTGCTCCACCGCTATGATGTCTTCCGCATTTCCTGACAGTGACATTCAGGTCAGAGAGCGCGATGATGTCACGTCTGTGCGCCCTCTGCCTGAACAGTCACAGTGCAGAGAGCTGGAAGATGGTGACGCTGAGGAGTCCAGAGTAGAGCAGTGCCCAGCGAGGAGAGGTATTTCATTTTTTTTAATGTTTGGAGCAATATATGGGGAGCATTATACACTGGAGAATTATATATGGGGCCCATCATACACTTGAGCATCATAGATAGGGCCCATTATACACTGGAGCATTATAAATTGGGCCCATCATACACTGGAGCATCATATGGGGCCCATTATATATGGAGCATTATATAGGCCCATCATACACTGGAGCATCATCCATGAGGCCCATCATATACTGGAGCATCATATGGGGCCCATTATATATGGCGCATCATATGGGGCACATTATATATGGAGCATCACATGGAGCACATTATATATGGAGCATTATATTTGGAGCATTATATGGGGCTCATCATGCACTGGAGCATCATATATGGGGCCCATCATATACTAGAGCATCATATTGGGGTTCATTATTTATGGGGCATCATATAGGGCCCTTTATATATGGAGCATCATATGGAGCACATATGGGGCCTATTCTGTATGGAGCATTATATGGAGCCTATTCTGTATGGAGCAATATATGGGGCTCATTAGAGCTAGATTATTGGCTGTTCCTAGTGTAAGTATGATAATTATGATAAAAGGGCTGAAGTTGCAGATTTATTGTTTTTGTTCTTTGCCCTAGCTTTCTGCATGACTAGTAAAGAAAACAATAGATATCTATTAAGACTTTCTGTTCTTGTTTCTTATTGAAGGCCAGGGTCGTTTAAAACGACTGATTATAGCTGGCATCAGCTTTTGCATAGATATGTGTGAGCACAGGATTTTTAGCAAGTGAGATCAATCTAACTGTGAATGCATATATATGAATATACATTGAATATATGGAATACATATATATTTCCATGACAGTCCCCCCTTAGATACCACTTGCCCTAAAAACCTGCTCCTGTCCCAAAGCGCTGCAACTCTTTTGTGCTGCCGGCGGGTTGAGATATGCCTAGTACATGCCTCCCCTACCGATACAGACTTTTCGCAAATGTGCGGTCAGGAGGACTGTCCCTAGCAGGGGTTCATGTGTTTGCAATCATAGTCTTTATTCAACTGCATGTTCAGAAAAACGTGTGTATTCTTCATCAGGTAGGTCATCTGTCTGGTCAGTCAGAGCATCCACGACATCCTTCATGGCTTAGGTGTCTCTTCTGGTACGGGAGCTTCCTTGCAATGCGATACGTGGATCCAAGCAGGCTTTCCCTCTAGTTTCACAGAGGTTGGTGTCAACTGGGGCTCTTGGACAGGACCATCAAATCTGGGATTGAGTGTTCTCATTTCCAACTTTTTTTTTTTTCCACCAACACCCAGTCTCCTGGCTTTCAAGGAGTGCGTACCGGACACTGAGTCTGGATCTGGCAGTAAAGAGAAAAACTCGAGAATGGACATTAGTTTTTGACCAATTCAATTACATAAGCAAACAAGATATCATTTTGCATATTCTGCTGCTGAGGGAAGAATGCACCTGACTTGGGACTAGACCCAAACAAAATTTCGCATGGTGACAGCTTTTCTGGGTCTCTGGGAGTGTGCCTTACGCTAAATACTTACTGCTCTATATCCCGGTGACTGGGGCCTCTCTAGATGCTATCAGGTGGAAGGTGCTAAAGCATATAGATGTTGCCAGGTAGCCTTTGATGATCTAACCACCCCCTGGTGTGCTGGCCCCAGCTGGCAAATTATCCCAAAACAGCCCCCACAATCCCACTTTCCTGACCCTGTAGTGTGGACTATATATTTAGGAGTAGTCTAAGGGGCGCACGCAGTAAGGGGGGCGCACGCATCACAGAAAGCAAAGCATCACGAAAGACAAGCATCGAGTAAAAGGCAGTTATCCATGGCAGTTAATCAGGGCAGGAATCAGGTAACCCACACTTTGCTTTCTTTTAAATTATGTTCTCTATCTCTATCCTCCTGTGTTCCCTTGCCATCCACATTCACTGCCCCATCCCCCCTCCATCACGACTCATATACATCAGCCCCTCCATACTTCCCTCTCCCATGTACAGTTCCCATGCACTCCTCACCTTCCTAAGAAAACTCAGCCCATCTTGCCCAAACATATCTCAGAAAAAACCTATTTATAAATCCAACAACTACCTGCTCTTTATCTTCCTACTCCTACTGATTTCAGGGGACATCTCCCCCAACCCTGGTCCACCATCCCCCAACCTCAATCCCTACCCTACCTCATTTCGAAACCATAATAATCTTGTTAATATTACTTGCACTCCCTCATCTCCTTCTTTCAACTGTGCCCTCTGGAATCCAAGGTCTGCATGCAATAAACTATCTTTCCTGCACAACTACTTTCTGAACAACTCTCTTCATCTGTTGGCCCTCACTGAAACCTGGATTCAGGATTCTGACACGGTCTCCCCTGCTGCCATTTCCTATGGTGGCTTACAGTTCTCCCATTCCCCGAGACCCACAAACAGACATGATGGTGGAGTTGGCATACTCCTGTCCCCACAATGCACTTTCCAGGTCATCCCCCCAATTCCATCACTCTCATTCCCTTCTTTTGAGGTCCACACCATCAGGCTCTTCCATCCCCTCTCCCTCAGAATAGCGGTCATATATCGGCCCCCAGGCTCATCCACCCAGTTCCTTGACCACTTCTCAGCCTGGCTGCCGCACTTCATGTCCTCAGAACTACCAACCCTTATCCTTGGAGACTTCAACATCCCCATTAACAGTCCTACTTCCACATCTGCATCTCAGCTTCTATCACTAACCACTTCTCTAGGCCTCTCACAGCTTTCAACCTCTGAGACACACAAGGATGGCAACACCCTTGACCTGGTCTTTGTCCGCCTCTGTTCAATTTCCCACCTAAATAACTCACCGCTTCCACTCTCTGACCACAACATTCTCTCCTTCACGCTCACAAATCCTCCACCACCCCAGCGAACTCCTACCTACCGCACATTCAGAAATCTGCAAGCCATTAACCCTCAGACACTTTCAGACTCCCTACACTCTTCGCTGTCCCCAATCTCCTCTTTTTCTTGTCCTAATCTGGCTGTTCAGCACTACAATGACACTCTTAGAAGCACCCTTGACCAAGTAGCACCGCTCACCCTCAGAACTTCCAAACACACAGTAAAACAGCCCTGGCTCACATCGCAAACTCACCTTCTCCAGCGATGCTCTAGGAGTGCTGAACGCCTATGGAGAAAAACCCGCACACCAGAAGACTTCATCCACTTTAAATTCATGTTAAGAACTTATAATGCTGCCCTTCACCTCGCCAAACAGACCTACTTCACCACACTGATCTCCTCACTAGCCAATAACCCCAAGAAACTGTTTGACACTTTTCACTCCCTCCTCAGGCCAAAAGCACAAGCCCCTATCACAGACATTTGTGCTGATGACCTGGCCTCCCACTTTATAGAAAAAATAGATACTATCCGTCAGGAAATCTGCTCTCAACCACCAAGTGCTGTGACTCCCATCCCACCCTGCATTTCCCCTGGCTCAATTTCCACATTTGATCCCATCACAGAAGAAGAAGTCTCCAGACTCCTCTCTTCCTCTCGCCCGACTACATGCACTACCGACCCCATCCCCTCACATCTCCTCCAGTCTCTTTCTCCTGTTGTCACAACTCACCTAACTACAATCTTCAATCTCTCACTCTCCTCTGGCATTTTCCCATCCTCCTTCAAACACTCCATCATTACTCCACTACTAAAGAAACCCGCTCTTGACCCTTCCTGCACAAACAACTACAGACCGGTCTCCAATCTCCCCTTCATCTCCAAACTTTTGGAGCGCCTAGTCTACTCCCGCCTCACCCGTTACCTCTCCACTCACTCCCTCCTAGACCCTTCACAGTCCGGCTTCCGACCCCTACATTCGACTGAAACTGCACTCATCAAAGTGACCAATGACCTTCTGACAGCAAAACGTAACGGCGACCACTCTCTGCTCATTCTACTCGACCTTTCTGCAGCTTTCGACACGGTTGACCACCGTCTCCTACTGTCCAGGCTCCACTCTCTAGGTATTAAGGACACTGTTCTCTCCTGGTTCTCCTCCTATCTTTCTGACCGCTCCTTCAGTGTTTCGTTCTCTGGCTCCACTTCATCTCCTCTCCCTCTCACTGTCGGTGTACCCCAGGGCTCAGTCCTTGGCCCCCTTCTCTTCTCTCTCTACACCGCCCCAATTGGACAGACCATCAGCAGATTTGGCTTTCAGTACCATCTTTATGCTGATGACACACAATTATACACGTCATCCCCCGACCTTACCCCCGCTGTACTACAGAACGCCACCGACTGTCTGTCCGCAGTCTCCAACATCATGTCTGCTCTCTATCTGAAACTCAACCTCTCCAAAACTGAACTTCTTCTGCTCCCGCCGTCTACTAACCCCCTAAATCTGACATTTCCCTCTCAGTGGGCGGCACCATAATAACACCCCGGCAGCAGGCTCGCTGTCTGGGTGTTATGTTTGATACCAATCTCTCCTTCACCTCCCATATACAATCTCTTGCCCGCTCTTGCCGCCTACACCTAAAGAACATCTCTAGAATCCGCCCTTTTCTCACCATGGAAACAACAAAAACCCTCACTGTAGCATTGATCCACTCCCGCCTGGACTACTGTAACGCTCTATTACTTGGCCTCCCCATTACTCGACTATCCCCTCTCCAGTCCATCCTTAATGCAGCAGCCAGGGTTATCCATCTGGCTAATCGGTACTCGGACGCGTCCGCTCTTCGCCAGTCCTTACACTGGCTGCCCATTCATTATAGGATCCAATTCAAAGTACTTGTTCTCACCCACAAAGCTCTCCACACTGCAGCACCCCCCTACATCTCCTCCCTCATTTCTATCTATCGGCCTAACCGACTTCTGCGCTCTGCAAACGACTTTCGACTAACCTCTGCACTAATCCGTACCTCCCACTCCCGACTCCAAGACTTCTCCCGCGCTGCGCCAATCCTCTGGAATGCTCTACCCCAAGAAATTAGGACTATCCACAATTTGCATGGTTTCAGGCGCTCCCTCAAAACACATCTGTTCAGAGCGGCCTATCACATTCACTAATCAAAGTCATTCTATGTGTAAGTGTGTGTGTGTGTGTGTAGCCCATTCACTATCTCCATCCATCCCTCACTCCCTTAAGATGGCTGGACCATCATTGTAAATGCACCATTGTATATACACACCTGTATTTTGTATCTCCCCCACCTCATTGTAGATTGTAAGCTCTCACGAGCAGGGCCGTCTTATTTTGCTTTAATTACTGTATTGTTAACGTTGTTACTTATGACTTGTGTTTTGAAACTGTTAAACTGTAAAGCGCTGCGGAATATGATGGCGCTATATAAATAAAGATTATTATTATTATTATTAAACAGTGCAATTGGGAGTGTGTCATGCCATGGTTTGCGTGTCTCTTGGGCAATTTTTTAGCATCCTATTCTTAAGTGTTCCTTTCAGTCTTTCTACCTTCCCGCTGCTCTGGGGGTGGTAAGGAGTGTGTAGGCCTAAATCTGACCCTACTGCTAACCAGATCTCTTGTGTCAGATTTGCTGTGAATGCGGGTCCCTGATCACTTTCTATAATTTCTGGAACCCCGTATCTGCACACTATATTCCGAAAGTAGCTTCTTTGCAGTAGTCTTTGCTGACTTGGAAGGCTTCTGTCCATCTTGAAAACACTTCTTTGACCACAATGGCGTATTTGAATCCTTCACTTGGCGATATCTGGATGTAGTCTATCTGGATCCTCTGAAGCTGGTAGAGTGGTCTTGCCAGATGAGGTGAGGGGGACTTTCTTCCATACGTCCAGGCTTGCATTTGCCGCAGGTCAGACAGCTGCTGGTGAATTTGGCTGTTAGGGTGGAGATCCCTGAAGCGAACCAGTAAGCACCAATCAGATCATTCATCTGTGTCTTTGATATGTGGGTGTGGGTCCATGTGCCCATTGGACCACCATATGGTTCATACTTTGTGGTAGTCAGGGTTTGAAGTCCATTATTGATAGCCTTCCTTCTTCACATGTTGCTTTTTTCGCATTCAGCTCTTCTCCTTTTGGAGCTTGGTCTTTCAACTTCTTGAGCAGATCCCAGGACGTCTTTTTGTCAGGTTTCTTGTCTTCAGTCGTCATGTAGTAGCCGTCTGGCTCTACGACCTCTCCCACTTCTCCATGTTGTCTTCCTTTGGCCGCTTCTTTGGCTGCCATGTCCGCCATGTTATTGCCTCACGCCTCTTCTGTTCTCAGTTTTCCATACACTTTGATTTTTCAAATTGCCACCATTTTGGAAGTTGGAGTACACCCAGCAGGTCCCTGAAGGCTCCATGGTGCTTCACGGTTGTCCCGTTTGCTGTGATGAAGTCCCTTGCAGCCCAGATGGGCCCAAAGTCATGTGCTATGCCATGCGAGCACCTGTAGTTGGTGTAGATGTTTGCAGTCTTGCCTTCTGCCATCTGGCAGGCCTTCGTCAGCGCTATCAGTTCTGCTTCCTGGGCTGACAGGCTAGGTGACAGACTTCTGGACCACAGGATTTCTTGATTGCTGGTCACTGCACTTCCTGTGTGGAAACTTCTTCATCATCTGCAAATCTGGAGCCATCCAAGTAGAGGATAAATTCTGTAAATTTTGTTCTGGAAAGTCCATATTGTATCCCCTTTGGGAGTGGGAGTAGAGTGGCCGGGATGAGGACTGTAGGTCTGGAGACGGTGACATTATGAGACAAAGGCGATAGAGGCGCCACAAAGATGCCTGGCAGTGGGGAGATTATTGTTGGTTGAGCTTGATTGAGGATTGCCAAGATGTCGTGTGGAGTGAGAGTTTCCAGTGGCTGTCCAAGAGTGATGTCAGCAACCTTGTCCAGGAAGGTGTGTGCTGCAGATACTGCCATCAGGCAGGAGGGTGCTCCTCTTGCAACTGGATCCAAGCGGGCTGAGAGGCAGCCTAAAAGTCTCTGTTTTCCCCTGTGAATCCGTGCCAGGACTCCAGTAGCATGACCTTCTTTCTTCCATCAGGTAGACTGAAAGACTTCTCGTAGTCAGGTAGGCCTGGTATTGGCACTGAGACTGTGGAGTTCTTCCAATCTCCTGAATGAGTTGAAGGCTGCGTCCGATAGAAGGAGCGGGGTTGCGTTGATGCAGCGCACAGAGGCTGCATTAGGACTGAGGCATCAGGGATCCAGGTTCTGCAATACGACACTAGACCAGGGAAGGCCTGCAGCATTTTCGGAGTTGTTGGTGGAGCCATCTTCTCCACAGTGGTCTTCCAGTCATTTGACAGGTGTTTCGTCTGGTGGGCAATACAGTGTCCCAGGGATGTAACTTGCTTCTGACATCACTGGACTTTGTTCTTCCAGACCTTGCGTTGCTGTTCTTCCAGGTAGAGTAGGAGAGACACGGAATGGACTGTGCAGGTATCGATGTCAACCACACAAAAGAGAAGGTCATCCACGTGTTGTAGAAGAGTGATTCTTGCATATTCTGCAATCCAGTTGACGAGGATGGAGGACATTGTCTTGGTGAAACTTGAAGGGCTTGTTCTGAGCACCTTGAGGCAACACTGTCCATATGCACTGCACTGGTGTGTGAAGGCAGGCCCTCCAGGTGGAGGGGAAACACTGAAGAAGGCACTGGCCAGGTTGATCACCGTGAATACCGTTGCGGTGACTGGGACTTTTGAGAGCAGAGTGTGACGGTTCAGCACTGTTGGGGTTTCAAATACCGTAGCCTCTTTCACGGCCTCCAGGCCTTGCACCATTCTGAACTCAGTGGGGTTTACAGTCTTTTTCTTCACTGTGGAAAGCTGGGATTGATTCCGATGGGCGAGGCAGCCCAGTTTGGCCTTGTCCTTCACTATGCGGCAGGGGACTCCCATCTCCCGGCACAGAGCTGGCGGGAAAACAAGCCGCCTACTAGGATCCACATCATGAGAGATGACGACCAGCTGGCTTTCTTGTTCTCCACCAAGGCAGTCACTGTGTTAGCACCTGCTCTGGTCACAGGGAGTCTTCTTGTTGGGACGTCTCCTTCACCGGCTGCTTTTTTCTCAGCACGGGCCATCAGTAGTTTCTTTTTCTCCAGGTCGGTCTCAGGTCAGTATTTGTGCACAAGTTTGAAGAGCTGAGTGGCCTTTTGCCGGTCTAGGGCCTGGGTGAACTGGTTGATTGCAGGGGGCACCTCCTGGTGTTTGCAAAAGATGAACCTCTGGCGTTGGAGCCGGATGAGGTGTTGCCATTCCATGAAGCGAGTAGGGTCCTTCTTGAGTTTGACATTGGCCAGGATATTCAAGTTCTCAGGCCGTCTTCTTAGGCGAGTTCACTTAGACCTTCAGTTGGTCAGAGACATCTTGACCCTGGGTGATTGAGTGGCTTTTCTGGTACTATGTCCAGCACCTCCTGTGATAGGTCTGCAGTGTGGTTGTTCCTGTTTCTTCTTGGGTCAGGGGTGAAGAAAGTGTCATGGTCCCATTTTCCTGGAACACTCTGGTCGCTTTCAGCTTCTGCAGTAGGTCCACTCCCAATAGGTTGCGGGTGCAGGTCTTTGACACAACAAACTGGGACATGATGGAGTGTTCTGGCTGAGTCCACACGCTCAGGGGCTTCATAATCTGGAAATGTCTGACTTGACCATCAATTCCCATGCAGGACGCCGAAGATTCTGATAGGTGAGGTTGCGGAGTTCCACAAGAAAAGATCTGACTACGCCATCCACTCTCAGGATATTGGTCCCACTGGTGGGGTTCCCTGTGGACTTGGTGTGCTCCTGTCCTATGGACGGGGTTCTTCACTGCTTTCTGTGTTTCTTCTTCTTCTGGGCGAAGTCGGTGTTCTGCATCGGTTCCGGAAATGACCAAACTCGCCACAGTTGTAACACTGGACATCCCTTCTGTCCTGGCGGGACTCAATCCTTTTTTGCTACTGCGAGCAGGGTATCCATTGCTATTGACGTGTACTCAGGCCTGGCTACTACCAGTGGTTTCCTGATTGGTTCTCTCAGTCCATGCACAAAAGCCTGTGCCAACATCCGTCTGTGTGTCTGATCATGGGTAATGAGGCCCAAATCTTGAAACACTTGCATCACTCTGTCATGGAACTTCTCCACAGACTCTGTCTTGTCTTGACTCATGTCATGTAGGCTGAGAGTTTGTCCTGTCAGTCTACTTTTGGCCCATTCTCTGAGCTGCTCAATTAGCTTTGGTCCTGTCTCCCAGGCATACGCATCTAACTCTGCTGGAAGCTTGAAGTGTTCTCTCATAATTGGCCAGAATGCATCACCTGCTTTTATTTCCATTACGGTCCAGAGATCAATCCAGGCTGCTGCATACGTTCGCTGGATCTGCTGCATTTTTTGGCAAAATGGCATGGGGTGTATCCCTGGGTCTGGCAGCATACTGATCACCTGGCTTGGGATGAAGGGCTCATAGGATGGTGCCTCTACCTGTCCCTGCTCTCTTGGTGTTTGTGGGTTTTCTTCCCTAGTATTGGGCAGCATGTATGACATTGTGTCTTCATCAGATGAGAAGTGACATGGTGTGCTTGGTGCATATACTGGGTGAGATTTGGGCTTAAAAGTTGTCTTGCTGCATGGGGATTTCCCTCTTCCTTGCTGAGGCTGCGGTGGATCAGTGTCATAGTTCCATATTGGCAGCTCTGCTTGGCACTGAGGTTCCTCATTTGTGTCTGCAGTCTGCAGCTACACTTCCCCCCTGTGAAGCCATGGCTGTGGGCTCTGCTAGCTGTTGTGTCTGGGGGCTACCTGCAGCGTTTTGTGTAGGGAGATTTGCACTTTCTTCTCCTGATATAATGACTGGCAATGTTTGTACTGTGCTTGGGATAGACAGGGTGCCCTGTGCTGGAGGCACTGAATACTGGGACACCACATTGCTTTGATTGGGCGTTGACCCAGTTGATAACGAAGTAGAAAAAGAGGAAGAGAAGGGAGGTGTGAGTGAGGAGCGGTGGGATGTGCCTGAGAGGAGGAGGAAGTAGGAGAGCGAGCACGAGCAGGTGGGTGTGGTGTGGGAGGAGAGAGGGAAAGAGGAGGGGGGAGAGATGGAGGGGAGAGAGGTGGAGGGGAGAGAGGAGAAAATGAAGGAGGAGAGGGTGAAGAAGAAGAAGAGGAAGAAAATGGATGTGTCAGAGATGTGAGGGAGGGGAAAGAAGGAATGATAGGTAAAGAAGGATAGAGAGGGATGGCAGCGAGGAAAGAGGAGAAAAGTCTGAAGGAGAAAGGGACTGAGAGAAGAAAGAGGAGAGGGTGTCCCCCTGTGATTCTTGAGAGGGGACCATTGAAACAAAAATGCCTTCTCCCTGTGGAGAGAGGCGGGGAGCGTTTTTCCCTGTACAAGGCTCCTTATTCAATGAGAGCAGCCTACACCTGTCCCGTGTCTTCACATGATGGACATGTGATGTGTGTGACTCTGAATTCTGCTCTTGTGACATGTCAGTGATCATTTTCTCACAGACGATTTAACACCTTTTCAATCTTATTCACATAAAAAATCACTTCCTGGTCCGTTCAAATTAACTTGCTGTACCTTCTACACGATGCACCACTTCTCTTTTATAGCAGACGGTAATCTATAAACAAACTTTCCAGTGCCTTTCAAACAAAAACAAAAAAAACCCATTTCATTGTGCAGCGTAAAGTCTGCCCGTCCATTTGCTTCTCACGTACTCTGACCTTCTATTCACATGCCTAGCCCTTCTCGATTCTTACGTACTGTTTCTATTACAAAAACCTATTCAACAAAGGTGATTAAAAATCTGAGAACTGCTGCATTCTGGTTCTGTGTGCGAGATTCTTGTCTTCGCTGAATGCCTGATGGGAGGGGTGAGTGAAGCCGCTGCGCAGCTGTTTGTGTTCTCTCACTCAGCCTGCAATTTCCTTATCTGTGGAGTGACCTTGGTCTAAAGCACGCTAGTAGATGTTGTGCTTTTTTTTTTTCTTTTAAAAATGGTTGGAGAATAAAACTCTAAAATAAATTGATTAGAAAAAAACTCTCCAAAATTATTTAAAAATGTACTTAAAAGAAAAACTTTAAAAACAAAAGTTAGATTTAAAAAGAAAAACAGAAAGAAAACCCTACATAGTTTAGTTAAACTCTTAGGAAAAAGATTGACCAAATAAAAAAAAAAAAAACTCCAAAAGCAAAAAGCTGATCCAAAAAAGGGAGGGAAAAAAAAACGTATTAATAGTAAAACTCTAAAAAACAACAAGGTTGACAAGAAGAAAAAACCCTTGTTACTAAAACAGCTAATTAAAAACAGAAAAGAGGTGGAAAAAACTGATTGTAAAATGATAAAAACAAAAGAAAAATACTTTTCGTTGGTGCTGCTCCCCCCTCCCTTATATCTCTGCTTGCTGTGTCTACAGACACTGAAATCACGTATCAAAAAAAAAAAAAAAGATTATCCCTCAGAATAGCAAAAAAAAATGAATACAGTTCAGTCTGAATGCCTGAGAATTTTCACGCTACAGCCTGTAGCCAAAAAACTAGCTTAAAAAGATCAAAACCAGGAAACAGATGTGACAACGTGATTAGCAGAGGAGGGGGGTCAAAGGGGTTTCTCCCTGCTGCAGCAAGCAGTGAATGAGATAGTGACAGAGCGCACGCTGCTCTCAGTGTAAATTTAAAGCAGCGATACCTGATACAGACAGGAAGACGTACAAATGAAACAAACACCCGGGAGTATACGAATCTCTCTTTTAGATGATCTGTGACACATACGAGCTGCTCTGGTAACTGATAACTCACCAATTGCACTGAGTACGCCAATGCTCCAAGTCTATTACCCTGTAGAGACCGGTCGCCCTGCTTGGTACGCCGGCCACAGGAATCTGTAATAGCCTTAATCAAAATTCTCACCATCCACGTCTGATTTGACTGGGATGGCCTCCCCCCTTGCGTGGACGATTACTGTGAGAACTTATCCAATCAAAGCTCCTGCCCTCACACCTGGATTGATCTGGGATGACCTCCCTCCTGTGTGTGAAGGATTGCTGCAGAAACTTAACCAATTCAAAGCCCTCGCCCCTCACACCTGGATTGATCTGGGATGACCTCCCACCGATGTGTGAAGGATTACTGCGTGGACTTATCCAATCAAAGCTCCCGCCCCTCACACCTGGATTTTACTGGGATGACCTCCCTCCCATGTATGAAGGATTACTGCGGGAACTTAACCAGCAATTTGTTTTTTTGCTATACAGCTCCCAGAAATCAGCAAGCAAAAACACAGTCACCGTTCCAACTTTTCTCCCGGTTCACATAAAACATGAAACACATACACAGCACAGCAGCAAACAACTTATATCCCAGGGTTTTGGATAAGGGTGTGGACTTTTTACACTACCTGGGAATGCGGTGGTGACCACACCTGACTGGCAAGAGGTGTAAGACCAGGACTGAGCACAAGGGACTTTCAGGTAAGATGACAAGATTTTCTTACCTTACTTATGGAGCTGCGCAGTCTCCGTCCCGTGAGCCAAGGCCATGGCCAACGCCTCTGTCTCTCCGGTTAGCAGGTCCCCGTGCGTTTCGTCCACTGCCCCACGTTGGGCGCCAACTGTTATGGAAATTTAATTAGGATAAATCTATCCTGAAGTGTTTGCTGGTGCTGTTCCCAATTTTCTATTAAATGTCTTTTTGAGCGCTCAGAACGAAATGAGGACTGTCCACACGGAAGTGTCAGTATAACAGTTAGTCAAGACCCCAGTTTATTATTCATTCAAGGTTTTATACGTTTACAAAAAGGGGCTGGTTAGTCAATTAACATACAATTAAAAGCTGCTAGATTATTTGCTGTTCTAGTGTAATTATGATAATTATGATAAAAGGGCTGAAGTTGCAGATTTATTGTTTTTGTTCTTTGCCCTAGCTTTCTTGCATGACTAGTAAAGAAAACAATAGATATCTATTAAGACTTTCTGTTCTTGTTTCTTATGAAGACCAGGGTCGTTTAAAACGACTGATTATAGCTGGCATCAGCTTTTGCATAGATATGTGTGCGCACAGGATTTTTAGCAAGTGAGATCTATCTAACTGTGAATGCATATATATGAATATACATTGAATATATGGAATACATATATATTTCCATGACAGTAGAATTTACAATAGATATCACTCATGTAATGTAAGAAGTGAAGTATTTGGCATTGTACTATACCTATATTTCTCTGCCATAACTGTGCATCATGAATTGTGGTATGTGTTAAAGGGGCCCACTGAGACTCTTTCGCCCGGGGCCTACGAAACCTGGAGCGAGCCCTGTTCCCCCCACCCACCTTCTAGTTTGATTGACCTCCCTCTTGCCTTGTATATAATTATTAGCCTCCTCCAGCACATGCACACAGAGGTGCGCCCCAGGGCCTGTCCGAGGGTGGCCAGGCTAGGAGAGAACTGGGCTTGAATCACCGAATAAAGTACCCGATTTTATAAATATAAATCATATAAAACTTAATATGAAATGTTACAAATATTATGCATATATACCAAAATAAACAATAATGACGCCATCATCCAATCTATTGACAAAAAAACCTGACTGGCACTTCCAGACTAATGTGAACTAGGTGCAAACCAAAGGGAGCTACCCCCATGTAAAACATACAAAAAAAAGGCTGCACTCAAGCATACTGAAGCATGACAACATAGAATACATGAAATTTTGAATAGCAATATAGCTTTGGAGTATAAGGAAAAATTTGAGACGCTTAGTATAAACATTTGGCCAAACATTTTAAAGCCCACCAACCATCGTCAAGGTGGTCTCAATTCTGGTGAGTCCCTGACCTAATGTGAACATACCTCTATTAGGCTGATATCTGAATTTCTGGGTGAATATGCACCTCTCTCAGTAATGCCTGCATTTATGGGTAAAGTAGGGACCTGGTGTAATTAAAATCACCACCTGGTGGGGGCGGAGTGCTCGGTCAGTAAGCTAACATTCAAAAGACAAAAAAACCTGACTGGCTCTTCCAGACTAATGTGAACTAGGTGCAAACCAAAGGGAGCTACCCCCATGTAAAACATACAAAAAAAGGCTGCACTCAAGCATACTGAAGCATGACAACATAGAATACATGAAATTTTGAATAGCAATATGGCTTTAGAGTATAGGGAAAAATTTGAGACGCTTAGTATAAACATTTGGCCAAACATTTTAAAGCCCACCAACCATCGTCAAGGTGGTCTCAATTCTGGTGAGTCCCTGACCTAATGTGTATATCATCCAATCTATTGTCTACATTTAGAGGGGAGGGGGGGGAATAAAAAACAAATAACCCTATAATATATAGTGATAATATAGTGCTGATGTCTCAGTGCCTACCAGCGGAGGTTGGCCCCCCTACTCCTGCGCTGTGACGCCCCCACTCGTTAACTGCTATCCCTGGGCATTTCGGTAAATGATTTCTGAATACTTCTCTGTTATTTTTCCCCTAGATAACGATGAACCCCTTCTGAGCGGTTCTGGAGATGTATCCAAAGAATGTGCGGAAAAAATCCTGGAAACCTGGGGAGATCTCCTGTCAAAATGGTAAGAGAACATCTATGTGGTATTACATTCTTTATTACAATCATTCCGCCAGACTCCCTTTAATTCAGGAGAACTCCTTATTGTTCAGGCCAGAGAATGATGTTAAGTCCCAGTATCTCTGAACTGGAACCATTAATGCCAATGTGTGGTTGGTGCCAAGAGAGGCTTGTTGTTTTTTTTGCCAGACAAGTTGTAGTTTTGAATGACAACATTCATATTAACATACAGTGTCCTGTAAAATGGCAAAAATATTCACCCTTCTAAATTCAGTACTTTGTAGAGCCTCCTTTGCAGCAATTACAGCTGCAGTCACTCAGGATAAACCTTTATGAGGTTTCCACATCTGGCCACTGGGATTTTTCCCATCCCTCCAGGCAAAACTGCACCAGCTCTTTCAAGTTAGATGGTTTCCTCTGTAGAACAGCAATCTTCAAGTCTGACCACAGATTCTCCATTGGATTAATGCCTGGGCTGTGATTAGGCCACTCTAAAACATTTACAAATTTCCACTTAACCCCTTCCCGACCTTTGACACAGCGTATGCGTCATGAAAGTCGGTGCCATCCGACCTATGACGCATACCCTGTGTCATGAAAGGATCGCGTTCCTGCGGGCCGGGAGAAAAGGTCACCCGACCCGCAGGCACAGGACCCTTTGTGCTTCACCACAGGGGGGTTGGCTTAACCCCCCCGTGGCCACGATCGCTCTGATTGGCTGTTAAAAGTGAAACAGCCAATCAGAGCAATCTGTAATATTTCACCAATTTAATTGGTGAAATATTACAATCCAGCCATGGCCGATGCTGCAATAGCATCTGCCATGGCTGGACACCGAGCCCTGACCCCCCCACACGTAGTCACGGCAGCGATCGGCCGCCGCCACCGAAAAATGGCAGCGATCGGTCACTGCCGTCACTAACAGCTCCCCTGCTCCTGCGATCCGCTGCCCCCACCTACCGATTCCCTCTCCTCACCTTCCGACCCCCCCCTACTCACCTCTCCCGGTCCACCGATGTCTCTGGATCCATCCCGGCGTCTGCCCGGGATTCTTCATGGGCGCCGCCATCTTGGAAAATGGCGGGCGCATGCGCAGTGCGGCCGGCGCATGCGCAGTGCGCCCTCCATTGTACAAAAATGTATTTTGATCACTGTGATAAACTGTCACAGTGATCAAAATAAAAAAAAAAGGAAATGAACCCCCCTGTCATAGGTAGGGACAAATAATAAAATAAAATAATTTTTTTTTTTTTTCCCTAGCGGATTTTGCTGCTGATCCGCAGCTGATTTTGCTGCGGATCCGCGGCGGATATTGCTGCTGATCCGCGGCGGATTTGGCTGCTGATCCGCGGCGGATTTTGCTGCTGATCCGCGGCGGATTTTGCTGCTGATCCGCGGCGGATTTTGCTGCGGATCCGCGGCAGATTTTGCTGCTGATCCGCGGCGGATTTTGCTGCTGATCCGCGGCGGATTTTGCTGCGGATCCGCGGCGGATATGCTGCTGATCGCGCGGATGCTGCTGATTCCCCGGCGGATTTTGCTGCGGATCCGCGGCGGATTTTGCTGGGGATCCGCGGCGGATTTTGCTGGGGATCCTCGGCGGATTTTGCTGGGGATCCTCGGCGGATTTTGCTGGGATCCTCGGCGGATTTTGCTGGGGATCCGCGGCGGATTTTGCTGGGGATCCGCGGCGGATTTTGCTGGGGATCCGCGGCGGATTTGGCGGATCGCGGACGGCATTGGATTTGGCGCTACGGATCCACAGCAGATCCAGAAACCATGTACAGTACAATGCAAATAAATGGTTAAAAAAAACGCTGTGCACATGCGGATTTGCTGAGGTTTTAAATCCGCAGCATGTCAACTCTTTGTGCGGATTCCGCAGAGGTTTTACACCTATTCCATTATAGGTGTAAAACCGCAGGGAAAAACCGCAACAAATCCGCGCTAAATTCGCAGGTAAAACGCAGGTCATTTTACCTGCGGATTTAAGAAAAATCCGCAAGTGAATCCGCAACGTGTGCACGGGGCCTCAGGGTTAGGGTTAGGCTGGGTTCATATTGCATTATGGCAGTCCGTTAGATGGACTGCGTTTCACCGCGGTATAATTCGGTGTAACGCAGTCCGTTAACGCTGCCATTCACCCCATTTGTGTGCGCATCGCAACGCATGCCGTAAAGCGGCATGCGTTCGCGACGTGCCGTCATTCAGTGACGGAGCCTCGGACACGGGCTGCAGCGTCTGGGCTCCGTCACCGCTAGCACAGATGAATCATCTGCTGATTCATCTGCGCTAGCGGGTATAGCATAATGCGATCGAGTTATGCTATACCGTTACCAGCCGGTCAACGCTACGTGTTGAACGGGCTGGTAAAACGCAATATGAACCCAGCCTTAGGGTTAGAACTGGGGTTAGGGTTAGCATTAGGGTTAAGGTTAGAATTAGGGTTGGAATTTGGGTTAGGGTTGGAATTAGGGTTAGGGTTGGAATTAGGGTTAGGCTTGTGGTTAGGTTTATGGTTAGAGTTGGGATTAGGGTTAGGGGTGTGTTGGGGTTAGGGTTATGGTTAGGGTTTGTATTAGGGTTAGGTGTGTGTAGGGGTTAGGGTTGGGGTTAGGGTTGGAGTTAGAATTGAGGGGTTTCCACTATTTACGCACATCAAGGGGTCTCCATACGCGACATGGCGCCACCATTGATTCCTGCAAATTTTGCGTTCATAAAGTCAAACAGTGCTCCCTTTATTCCAAGCCCCGACGTATGCCCAAACAGTGGTTTATCCCACATATGGGGTATCAGCGTACTCGGGGAAAAATTGCACAACAACTTTGGGGGTTCTAATTTCTCCTGTTAACATTGGGAAAAAAATTGGGGACTAAAAAATTATTTTTGTGGAAAAAAATGATTTTATATTTTCACGGCTCTGCGTTATAAACTTCTGTGAAGGACTTGGAGATTTAAAGTGCTTATCACACATCTATAGGAGTTCCTTGGGGGATCTAGTTTCCAAAATGGGGTCACTTGTGGGGAGTTTCTACTGTTTAGGCACATCAGGGACTCTGCAAACGTAACAGGATGCCCGAAGACCATTCCATCAAGTGGGCATTTCAAAACGTCACTACTTCCCATCCGAGCCCCGACGTGTGCCCATACAGTAGTTTTCTCCCACATATGGGATATCAGCATACTCAGGACAAATTGGACAACAACTTTTGGGGTCTAATTTCTCATGTTACCCTTGGGATAATAAAAAAATTGGGGACTAAAAGATCCTGATTGTGGAAAAAATATGATTTTTTTATTTTCATGCCCGGGCGTTATAAACTTCTGTGTAGCCCTTGGGGGTTCAAAGTGCTCACCACACATCTAGATAACTTCTTTGCGGTGTCTAGTTTCCAAAATGGGGTCACTTGTGGGGAGTTTCTACTGTTTAGGCACATCAGGGGCTCTGCAAACGTAACAAGATGCCCGCAGACCATTCCATCAAGTCGGCATTTCAAAGCGTCACTACATCCCTTCCGAGCCCTGACGTGTGCCCAAACAGTGGTTCCCCCCCACATATGGGGTACTAGCGTACTCAGGACAGACTGGACAACAACTTTTGGGGTCCAATTTCTCCTGTAACCATTGTGAAAATAAAAAATAGTGGGCTAAAAAATCATTTTTTGAGAAAAAAAAAAAAATTTTTTATTTTCACGGCTCTGCGTTATAAACTTCTGTGAAGCACCTGGGGGTTCAAAGTGCTCACTATGCATCTAGATAAGTTCCTTAGGGCGTCTAGTTTCCAAAATGGGGTCACTTGTGGGGGAGCTCCAATGTTGAGGCACACAGGAACTCTCCAAATGCGACATGGCAACCGCTAAATATTCCAGCATATTTTCCATTCAAAAAGTCAAATGGCGCTCCTTCCCTTCTGAGCCCTGCCGTGCGCCCAAACAGTGGTTTATGACCACATATGAGGTATCTGTGTACTCAGGAGAAATTGCCCAACAAATTTTAGGATCCAATTTATACTGTTGCCCATGTGAAAATGAAAAAAAACTGAGTCTAAAAGAAAATTTTGTGAAAAAAAAGTACTTTCTTTTTTTTACAGATCAATTTGTCAAGCACCTGGGGGTTCAAAGTGCTCACTATGCATCTAGATAAGTTCCTTAGGGGTCTAGTTTCCAAAATGGGGTCACTTGTGGGGGAGCTCCAATGTTTAGGCACACAGGGGCTCTCCAAATGTGACATGGCAACAGCTAAATATTCCAGCATATTTTCCATTCAAAAAGTCAAATGGCGCTCCTTCCCTTCTGAGCCCTGCCGTGCGCCCAAACAGTGGTTTATGACCACATATGAGGTATCTGTGTACTCAGGAAAAAATTGCCCAACAAATTTTAGGATCCAATTTATACTGTTGCCCATGTGAAAATGAAAAAAACTGAGGCTAAAAGAAAATTTTTGTGAAAAAAAAGTACTTTCTTTTTTTTAAGGATCAATTTGTGAAGCACCTGGGGGTTCAAAGTGCTCACTATGCATCTAGATAAGTTCCTTAGGGGGTCTAGTTTCCAAAATGGGGTCACTTGTGGGGGAGCTCCAATGTTTAAGCACACAGGGACTCTCCAAATGCGACATAGCAACCGATAAGGCTAAGTTCACACGTTGCGGAATTGCCGCGGAAATTTCCACGGCAATCCCGCACTTCTCCCGCGCATTTTTTTTTGTATGCGTATTCCTGCCAGAAACTAGCGTTTTGCAAGCGTAATTAGCTTGCAGAATGCTAGCGTTTTCCTAGCGATCTGTAGCATCGCTTGGAAAACTGATTGACAGGTTGGTCACACGAGTCAAACATAGTGTTTGACACGTGTGACCAACTTTTTACTATTGATGCCGCCTATGCCGCATCAATAGTAAAAAGATCTAATGTAAAAATAATAAAAAAAATAATAAGTAATGATATTCTCACCTTCTGGCGGCCCCCGCAGCTTTCCCGCCTTCAGCGACGCTCCCGGCAACTCCCGGTCCCAAGAGTCCTTTGCGACAAATCACCCCGATGACGTAGCATCACGCGAGACCGCTATGCCATCTGGGTGATTCTCGCAAAGGACTCTTGGGACCGGGAGTTGCCGGGAGCGTCGCTGAAGGCGGGAAAGCTGCGGGGGCCGCCGGAAGGTGAGAATGTCATTATTTATTATTTTAATTGCTGTTTTACCAGGGATATGGTACCCAGGGCCCGGAGGAGAGTCTACTCTCCTCCAGACCCTGGGTACCATCGCACATGAACCGCTTACATTCCGCAAAATTAATGAACATGTTGCTTATTTTTTCCGCGAAGCGTTTTTTTTTCGCGGAAAAAAACGCAAAAATGTGGCCAAAACATGCGGAATCAATTAACATGTATAGGATGCTTAATGCTTGCGTTTTTTTCGCGTTTTTACTGCGGAAAAAACCTTTAAAAAAAACGCAAATATTCCTGAACGTGTGCACTTAGCCTTAATATTCCAGCATATTTTCCATTCAAAAAGTCAAATGGCGCTCCTTCCTTCTGAGCCCTGCCGTGCGCCCAAACAGTGGTTTATGACCACATATGAGGTATCTGTGTACTCAGGAGAAATTGCCCAATAAATTTTAGGATCCAATTATACTGTTGTCCATGTGAAAATGAAAAAAAATGAGTCTAAAAGAAATTTTTTGTGAAAAAAAAGTACTTTACTTTTTTTTACAGATCAATTTGTGAAGCACCTGGGGGTTGAAAGTGATCACTATGCATCTAGATAAGTTCCTTAGGGGGTCTAGTTTCCAAAATGGGGTCACTTGTGGGGAGCTCCAATGTTTAGGCACACAGGG
>JARQOD010000008.1:164191293-164216309 GCA_033576555.1 Oophaga sylvatica | reverse complement strand
TTAATCTCTTTAGATCCAGAATGGGCCTTACGGTCCCATCCTTCTTGGGTACAATGAACAGGTTGGAATAAAAACCCTGACCTCTTTCGACCTCTGGTACAGGTACAACAACCCCGCTGTGCCGAAGAGACTTGACCGCCTTGAATAAGGCATGACCTCGAGACTCCTCCTTGGGAAGGCGCGAGGGGAAAAAGCGATTTGGGGGAAGGCTGGTAAATTCTATTTTGTACCCTGTGGAGACTAACTCCTTGACCCACTCGTCGTGAGTCACTGATAGCCAAGTGGGACGAAACCAGAGTAAGCGGCCGCCTACCCTGGAAAAATTGACCGGATTTTGCCTCCAGTCATTTGTCCGAAAATCTTTGGGGTTTGGACCCTCTGGATCTTGACTGATAAGA
The DNA here is from genome assembly GCA_033576555.1 of Oophaga sylvatica. Taxonomy (NCBI): domain Eukaryota; kingdom Metazoa; phylum Chordata; class Amphibia; order Anura; family Dendrobatidae; genus Oophaga; species Oophaga sylvatica. Next base: position 164,215,911 of record JARQOD010000008.1, on the reverse strand, counting down.
TCTCCCTCTTCCCAGAGGATTGGTCCTGTAGGTGACCTGGCGATCTTTGGCCTGATTAGGCCGACCTGAGCCTCTGGAGGTGGCTGGCATGGCCCAGCCTGGGTTACGAAAGGCTCTAAAACGAGGCTGAGGTTGTCGACGAAAAGGTTGTTTAATCCTTTGCTGAGGAAGGAAATTGCTCTTCCCTCCTGTTGCATCAGATATGAGCTGATCCAATCTCTCGCCAAATAACCGACCACTGTGATATGGTAAAGATGTAAGCGACTTTTTTGAAGTTGAATCCGCTCGCCAGGTTCTTAGCCACAAGGATCTTCTAATGGCAATTGCATTAGCAGCGGCTAATGCTGCGCAATTTGCCGCATCCATGGATGCATTAATTAAGAAGTCTCCAGCAAGAGCTATTTGATTAGAAATCTGGGTTACCTCAGACGGCACCTCTATGCCGTGAAGAGCTCTATTTAGAGACTCCGACCAGGATATCATGGCCTTGGCAACCCAAGTCGCTGCAAAAGAAGGAGAGAGAGCAGAACCTGATGCCTCAAATACCGAACGGGCCAAACTCTCAATTAGACGATCCGTTGGCTCCTTAATAGAGGAGCCGCTGGGAATGGAGAGGAGCGTTTTAGATGCCAAACGCGAAACAGGAGGATCAACCGAAGGAGATTCTGTCCACTTCTTAAGGAGCTCAGGAGCAAAAGGATATCTAGTATTGAGAGCCTTTTGTCCAGCAAAGCGCTTGTCCGGTTTCTCCCGGTGGCGCTGCACTAATTCCTCAAACTCAGGATGAGCACCAAAAACTTTATGGGCTTGCCTGGCTCGTTTAAAGGTCACCTTGTGACCAGAGGTCAAGGTGGACTCATCGTCTATCCCCAGAGTTTGATTGATAGCTTCGATCAAACTGTCAATTGTTTCTTGACTATACTGCGCCTCTATATTAAGTGACCCCTCCAAATCGGAATCCGAATATTGATCACTTGCCAAGGGAGAGGGAGAGCGGGAGACGGAACTAAAAGATGCCGAGGCTCCAGACGGCATGGGCGACACAGTGTGGGTTCGTTTCCCCTGTGTCTGCCTGGTGCGAGCGCGGCCCCTGCAGGCCTGAGGTTCCTGAGATGTAGCCAAGACAGGTGAACCACTGTCCCTGCTCCTATCGGGAGCCTGAAGGGACTCGACTGCTCTGGTTAATGACGCCACAGATTGCGCCAGGGAAAGGGCCCATTCAGGAGGGCTTGGCGCATTAGGCTCGGCTATAGGAGAGGGTTCCTGAGCCCGTTCAGAGTCACAGGCCTCGCAGATCCGAGAAGTCTGGGCATGCGGAAAAGGGGACCTACAAGCAATGCATGCGGTATAAAGTATCGTATGCGTCTTGGTTCTTTTGGACATTCTGAATCCGTCACAGTACACAATAAACTGGATGTGTCAGTCAGCGGAAGGGGCGCAAAAGTGCACAACAATCAGGCTGGTGGTAGTAGCACTCACCCCAGTCCTGTATCCCAGCGTCACTTAGTGAGTTTCTCCAGGTGGAATTGCCTGTGGCTCCAATCTTTTAAAAAAAGAGCGCTTCTCCATCAAAGAGGAAGTGCTCATGTAGCCGAGCTTCAGAAGGGAGGGTCAGGAGGCGCGGCCTAGACGTCAGGGCTCTCATCCCCCCAACTTCCGGCCGCGGCCTATCCCCGGCAAAAGCCGGGGACTAAATTTGAAACCGCGGCCTAGCGGCCACCGAAGCCGCGATCTAAATTTCCGGCGGAGGCGGCCCCAAAGTCGGAGGGCGGTCACGCCGGAAGGAGACGCCGCCGGGGGCGGAGCCCACCTCCGCGACCGCGCCCCCTCAAGCTGACGCCGGCAAAAAAACTCTGGCCAGCGGCCCAGTCCCCGGAAAAAGCCGGGGACTAGATTTGAAGCCGCGGCCTAGCGCCACTAGAAGCCGCGGTCTAAATTTTTCTCCCCCCGGCGGCAGCCACCCCAAAGTCGGAGCGCTCGCTATGGAGTTGCCGCTCCCGACTTAAGGTGTCCATGGCATGCCGGGACCACTCGCCTGCTTCAACTCCCCGGGACTTGGGGGGGAGGCTGTCTGGAGAGACTGCTGCAGAGAGGAGAGGAACGCCGCCGGGAGCGGGCCCATACTCACGACTCCGCTACCATATTTCTTCAGCCCGTGGCCTAGTCCAGGAAGCCGGGGACTAATTCTTTTACTCCGGAGCACTGTATCTTTCGCCATTTAGGATTTGAAGGTGAGATTCTTCTTCCAATCTTCTTCACATGCAGCGCATTAAAGGGGGACTCTCCGTGAAAAGTAAAAAGGACGGTGCAGGAACCCTAACTCCATCACCCCTTCAGGGGATGAGGAGAGGGACCGTCCGCCACCTTGCAGCACCGCAGTCTAGCATTGGTGGTGCAGTGGGGGCCGCACGGACTAACTCCCGCCTCTGTACAGCCTAGGGCTTCAATACCTTAGGGTGGTCAGGGCTGAGTCCGGCATTTATGTCCCACGTTGCGGGAGAGGATACGATGGAGGCTTTACTCCACGTGCTCGCCCGTTGATGGTTTGGGGAGATCGGACCCTTTCAATAGGATCCGTCGCCCCTATCTCATCTTCGTGGGAAGAAAAAAAAAAAAAAAAAAGAATGGTCTGGAAACAGAACCAGACGTGTGCCTCCATCAGACACTAAGCAATAACTGGGTTTGCCTGTGACCAGTGCTGAGGTGTATACGGCGGAGGAGGAGCTAACCTTTTTTTATGTTTACTTAGTGTCAGCCTCCTAGTGGCAGTAGCATACACCCACAGTCCTGTGTCCCCCAATGAGACGAAGGAGAAAAAAACAGAATAATCAGGGACTCAGCGGGAATAGAATTGGAGCAAAACTCTGGAAATCTTCTGACCTAGTGCCATGTGCTCTTTAGGTTTCAATTGTTACCGTATGCGGTGTCGATCCCCCCTACCTGCCCGGACTCTTCCTGAAGTCGCCTTTTTTCCTCTTCGGCGTCGATCAGCTTTTGCTTAGTCATCAGCAATTCTTTATTTAAGGCGTCTGCCTTTTCTTCTGCCTGTAAAAAAAAAAAAAAAAAAAAAAACACCCAGATAGCATTCATATTCTTTATGTGAGCCATTAACATAGGCTGCGGTTTCTGGCTACTCACAAATGGTTGTCTAGTGTTCTAATATTTGGCACGGTTACTATTTCAGCTTGCTGGCAGTGAATGGAAACATTCTGTGCATTTAGTTTTGTTCATAGCTGAGTCGGACACTGACACATTGCAACAAACTGTCTACAATGTAAGGAGCATGGCCATTTATTCACAGGAAGTGCAGATCCTCAAGGTGAGGATGTAAAACGCTGCGGGCCCGATTCATCATAGTCACTATTCATTTATTGTCATATATTATTCTCTAAGGTGTTTGTTTTGTGCTAAATACTTAAAAATGAAGCAAAATCATAAATGCGCCAAATTGAAAGCTCTTCCCAAAACTCTGTGCACCCCCTTCCCTCAAAAAATGCGACATTTGGTAAAAGTTGCATTTCATATGGATAAGCAAAGCACAAAGAAAAAATAAAAAGAGACTTAAAGACAATTTAAAAAAAAATGATGTGTGACGGTGATGGGTGCGCTCCACGGGCTGGGCTTACCCTGGAGGGGTGTGACTAAGTGGCTACCTGGTCCTCAATAGAGCCTCAGATGGTGAGCACAGGCTTGAGCCGTTAGGGTAGCCACCAAGTGCCACTCCAGGGCAGTACCTGGACCTGCAGCAGCTGACCAACGGGTCCAGGCAGAGATATGAGATACATAGGACACAGGCAGAGACGTAGACAATCCGAGGTTGAGGCAGGCAGCACATGATCAGCATATGAAGCCGGGGTCAGGAGCGGAGAGAAAAGACGGAAAGAGGAAACTAGCCGGATCAGAAACAGAAGAGACAACACTATAATACACTGACAGGATACTAGGAGACAAACTGCACTAGTAACCCAGGTTCAGGCAAGGTGTGGAGGGCAGAGCTGCCTAATATATCCCCAGCTGACAGGAGCTAGGCCAGAGAAGTTAAACTATGCAGGAAACAAAGGGGTTAAAATCCTGCAAGGTCTGGCCCTGCTTCCCTACAGCCAGGAGTAAATTCTCAGTAAAAGGAGGATGCAGTGTGCTGCAAGAGGGACCTCAGAGTGATGGCCTGAGACCGAGAGGAGCAGAGCGGCGAGCGCAGCCAGTAGGACGGCACTGAGAAAGTGTGCGAGTTACCGGCGTGACATGGCGCAACAAGTATAGAGAATAAACCACAAATACCACTAAAAAGGTGCAAATTACTACAGAAAAGGTAAGAAATGGCAATGATTAATTGGGGCAATATGTAGTAATAACCTGGATGACTTCTCACTATACAAAGATAAGACTGGACAACATGCTTAAATGGAACCCGCCAGCCAAAAAATACACAAAATGGTTAAAACTGTACATGAACTACGGCGGCTGATAAATACGGTTTTGTGCTTTGTTTTTTTTGTTTGTTTTTTTGCTGACTGGATCCCTGTAATAAATGTTCTTGATAGATGCTGCTGGTTAACCCTTACTACACAGCTTGTGACACTGAGCATATGACGGATATATCACAGGAGGATGAGGAGCCACAGACTGCAGGAGACAAAGTGATATTCAGAAAGAATATTATAAAGGAGATACAAGCGCTGAGGATGGCAAAGTTAAACCAACAAACAGTAAGGCCGACATTCACGGATTGGAGTATGGTCCACAAAGTCCAGACTGGTCGTGGCTCTCCCAACCACAACAGGCATGTCGAGTTGGGGTCGGGAGATCCAGATCAGACTGGACATTGTCGCTTCAGACCATGAGTGTTGGATGTGTGAAAATGTGTTAAAAGTCTTGGAAAGAAAGTTGCTAAAGGGGTTTTTAATTCTTAACCTACAAGTCCTCACATCGCGCACACTGTACAATGTTGGGATTCTCAGGTCCCGGTGCCAGAAGCAGTGAGCACGTGATTGCAAGCATGTGATTTTCATACAAGTGGTCCCATGCCAATCTCTCCGATCATAAAGGAGACTTTGAGACGCCCCATCTTCAGGATCAGCAGGGATCTCAGCAGATGGGCCCCCACAAGTATTACATTTATTATCCATCCTGCAGATAACTAATTAATGTCTTTATAGTACAACTTCTTTAAGGCCCAAAGGGCCGGCAAGGCCACTTACGATTAAAAAACCCCACTCAGGATGGTGTAAATTAATAAAAGAAAAAATAGTCACCTTACTGCCCCTCCTTCCACTACTCCCCTTGTCATGCATCTTGCCCCAACTGTACAAATTAGTAACTGATGCAGCCAATCACTGGCTGCAGCGGTGAGGGTTACTACTCAGGCATTGCCTTGTATGGAGACTTTTCTGAAAGATTAGATGCCAAATATGATCAGATGATGCAGTCTGCTGTATCGTAGCGGTCTTCAACCTTTGGCTATCCCTCCTCACTCCACATGATGGGAGTTTTATTTTTTCAGCAGCTTGATGACCACCATTTGGAGACCACTGACTGCCCAGAGCAGACCATGCCTCTCCAGAATTTCCCAATCACAACTTCACTCATATATCCTCTACAGCAGGACGGCACAACATACGCAGGATGCAAGTCCAGGAGATGCAAATACATCTGAACACTGCGGCCCAGAGACCGAGGCAGAGGAGCGCGTGTCAGCCCCGGCCCCGATGTGAGACGCTGCTGACATCACACTGCTGCCGGCACCTCAGCCCCAAAGTGCCACAAGGGGGAAGAGACAGCGCGGCCAAAGTAAGAGCTTCATGAAGGAGCCGAACATCAAATGCCTTATTACTGTGGATGATGGTGGAGGGATTAATGTTACAGCGAGGGCACATAAAGGGTGTGACAATTGTTAAAGGGGGCACAGTTTTACGAGAGGAAGGGGTGGTGGTGGGGCACTTTATTCAGAGGGGTACGGTGGGGGGGATATTTTACAGAGGGGCAGTGTGCGAGATATATTTTGCAGAGGGGCAGCGTGCGAGAGATATTTTGCAGAGAGGCAATGTGGGGGGGCAGTGTGCAAGAGATGTTTTGCAGAGGGGCAGTGGACGGAGGATATTTTGCAGAGGGGCAGTGTGCGGGGGATATTTTGCAGCGGGGCAGTGGACGGAGGATATTTTGCAGAGAGGCAATGTGGGGGGATTATTTGCAGAGGGGCAGTGTGCAAGAGATGTTTTGCAGAGAGGCAGTGACAGGAGGATATTTTGCCGAGGGGTAGTGTGCGGGATATTGTGCAGAGAGGCAGTGTGCGGGGATATTGTGCAGAGGGGCAGTGTGCGGGGATATTGTGCAGAGGGGCAGTGTGCGGGGGATATTGTGCAGAGGGCAGTGTGTGGGGAATATTTTGCAGAGGGGCAGTGGACGGAGGATATCTTTCAGAGGGGTAGTGTGCGGGATATTTTGCAGAGAGGCAGTGTGCGGGATATTGTGCAGAGAGGCAGTGTGCGGGATATTGTGCAGAGAGGCAGTGTGCGGGGGATATTTTGCAGAGGGGCAGTGTGCGGGGGATATTTTGCAGAGGGGCAGTGTGCGGGGGATATTTTGCAGAGGGGCAGTGTGCGGGGGATATTTTGCAGAGGGGCAGTGTGCAGGGGATATTTTGCAGAGGGGCAGTGTGCGGGGGATATTGTGCAGAGGGGCAGTGTGCGGGGATATTGTGCAGAGGGGAAGTGTGCATGGGAGATATTTTGCAGAGGGGCAGTGTGGCGGGATATTTTGCAAGAGGGGAATGGGGCATGGGGAGATATTTTGCAGAGGGCAGTGTGCGGGAGATATTTGCAGAGGGGCAGTGTGCGGGAGATATTTTGCAGAGGGGCAGTGTGCGGGGATATTTTGCAGAGGGCAGTGTGCAAGAGATGTTTTGCAGAGGGTAGTGTGCAAGAGATGTTTTGCAGAGAGGCAGTGTGGGGGATATTTTGCAGAGGGGCAGTGTGCAGGAGATGTTTTGCAGAGGGGCAGTGGACGGAGGATATTTTGCAGAGGGGCAGTGTGGGGGATATTTTGAAGAGGGGCAGTGGACGGAGGATATTTTGCAGAGGGGTAGTGTGCGAAAGATGTTTTGCAGAGAGGCAGTATGCGGGATATTTTGCAGAGGGACAGTGTACGGGGGATACTTTGAAGAGGGACAGTGGACGGAGGTTATTTTGCAGAGGGGTAGTGTGCGGGATATTGTGCAGAGAGGCAGTGTGCGGGGATATTTTACAGAGGGACAGTGTACGGGGGATATTTTGAAGAGGGACAGTGGACGGAGGTTATTTTGCAGAGGGGTAGTGTGCGAAAGATGTTTTGCAGAGAGGCAGTGTGCGGGATATTTTGCAGAGGGGCAGTGTGTGGGGGATTTTTCGCAGAGGGGCAGTGTGCGGGGGATATTTCACAGAGAGGCAGTGTGGGGGATATTTTGCAGAGGGGTAGTGTGCGGAAGATGTTTTGCAGAGGGGCAGTGTGCGGGGTATATTTTGCAGAGGGGCAGTCTGCTGGGGATATTTTGCAGAGGGGCAGTGTGCGGGGGATATTTTGCAGAGGGGCAGTGTGCGGGGGATATTTTGCAGAGGGGCAGTGTGCGGGGGATATTTTGCAGAGGGGCAGTGTGCAGAGGGGGAGTGTGCGGGGGATATTGGGCAGAGGGGAAGTGTGCATGGGAGATATTTTGCAGAGGGGCAGTGTGCGGGAGATATATTGCAGAGGGGCAGTGTGGGGGGATATTTTGCAGAGGGGCAGTGTGCGGGAGATATATTGCAGAGGGGCAGTGTGGGGGGATATTTTGCAGAGGGGCAGTGTGCGGGGGATATTTTGCAGAGGGGCAGTGCGCGGGGGATATTTTGCAGAGGGGCAGTGCGCGGGCGATATTTTGCAGAGGGGAAGTGTGCATGGGAGATATTTTGCAGAGAGGAAGTGTGCATGGGAGATATTTTGCAGAGGGGCAGTGTGTGGGAGATATTTTGTAGAGGAGCAGTGTGCGGGAGATATTTTGCAGAGGGGCAGTGTGCGGGAGATATTTTGCAGAGGGGAAGTTTGCGTAGGAAACAGAGGCAATTATTTTTTCAGGGGAATAGCATAGGAGATCTTTTTATTTTGGGGTATAATGATACTTTTATTTTTAAGGGCACCGTGTCGGGAAATGTTGCGGAAGGCGGAGAAGAGGGAAGTCTGCAGAGATGAACTCTGGGTGTGACGTTTCATCATGGCATCTGTGCTATATGGTGACAAAAGGGATGGGAATGACTAATCAGAGAAGATGTCATCTGGGTGAAAATAATTTCTATTTGTGATGCTGCCTGGTCTCATCAGTGCTATGATTCCTGTATGGTTCACAGTCTGATGATGACTTAAGTCCCAATATCTCCTTACCATTGTTAAAGTAAAGACATACTGGGAGTTGTAGGTTCATGCGATACAATTGTATATGGGGCTGACCTGATATTACAATTGATCGCTGTACTAAGCTTGGTGATTTATTCATGTACTGGCGGAGGTTTTGGAGCTGCATTCGTGTACTGACGGTAGCTCTGATCCTGAACCATGTGGCAATTGAAAACGTGCTTTGTGGCTATGTTAAGACTTAAAAATCATCAAAACTTACCGTTTTGAGCTTCTGATAAGGAGTTTGCGAGATTTTGCTCTGTTTTTGTTCCAAAAGGTTAGTGTAAGTTCGCATATGTTCACACTCGTTTTTTGGAGAAGTAACTGTGCAGAATGTCTACAAATCCTTCTTAAGTACTGAAAACTTGGTTCTGGTGATGTAGTAATGTTAGTTATGGTGATGTATTCATATGAGTACCCCTTTACGTTTTTTCTGTCCCTTTGGATTGGTTCAGTATGGCATTCTGGCCCTTGGACCAAAAAATGCTCTACAAATTAACGGTCTATAGGATATAAATCATTAGACTAATATGTCTACTGTGCAATAACATGTCTATATTGGAAGGGGGACATACAGGTGTCATCTGGCTGGTCAGACAGATAAAGACATTTCTTACATTATCCAAGTCCTTCCGCAGGGCGATCTTACTGGTAACCAGTTCATGAGCCAAGTCATCATTTTCCTGCTCCAGCCTCATATTTGCCTCTTGGAGTCGTCTGTTTTCACGCTAAAAAAAAAAAAAAAATGTTTGAAATGCCAATTGTCTTAATCTTTAGGTATATGTACAGGTATATCTTGTAGGGCATGTCTCCCTTGCACACACAGGCTTTTGGGGTAAAAAGATTAATCCAAGTATTACCAAGGTTTGCATGAAGTTAACCTGAAGAAACATTAGCTAGAATCCCAGGGTACATATTAACCGCCCCCGGCACGGAGCTGTGGAGTAAGTAACATGCAGATCAGATTTACTTAGTGCCTATAGAAATAGTGTATATAGTGACAGGGTCTTCTATAGATCCACAGCTGTTCTCCTTAAATACTTAAAGCTTAAAGGTTAGTCTGCAGCATTTTCTGCTGATCCTGGAAAAGCCCACTGGTAGAAATCTTGCAGAGAACTCTTTGTCTTTTGTCCAACTGAAGCCCGTTGCCTTAGTCAAGGGGGTTGAAATGGGGGGAGGCTCCTGCTGCAGCCATTTGACAAGCTGGCCATATATATTAGATGGATGTCAGCTGAATGATGCTGAGGCCGATAGCCAACGCTTCCATACGCAAGAACGCTCGCTCGGCCACGCGCTCCTGTGTTCTGTATGAGAACACGTCGGCTCGTGGCTCAACTCTGGGAGACCAATGTGATTGGCAGTCCAAAACCGGACATACATTATGGACATCTCTCTCAACCATCGGTTCGCCGGTGCCTCCATACCCATTAGACCGTCAACTAAACCTGTCGATATCGGTGGGCTCACCCACAGTTGTCTAATGTGTACAGGGCGGGGGCTTTACAGTCACAGGCAGGAGAACTCCATGAGAAACATGAAGGAGAATGTAATAAGACAAAATCGGATCAAAGGAAAAAAAAAACCAGAAAAAATATAAGTAGGAAGAGCCGGAACATTTTTTTAAAAATTTTTTTAGAATTTTTTATTGGAAACAAATAAGAATTTGACATACATTAAATATAACATTCCACATTGAACTGTTGCTCAAATCTTAGGGCTCTGGAAAATGTATCCAACCTCCGTGGACTGATTGAGGCTTTACTGCATATCAATAGGGTGGGTAATCATACTGGTTCGCGAATGTAAAAATGTAATAAAAAAGGGGGGTTTAATAGGGACAAAAAGAAAACATCAATATAAAATGCATAAAACACGGTATTACTCACCTCAAACCTTTCAACCGGGTCTTCCTGTTGGGCTTGCTGCTCTCTCATCATTTGATATTCACGCTCGTATTTTTTGAGCTTTTTCTGACTAATCTAAAATGTAAAAGGGCAAAATTATTACTAGGCAGATTCTGGGGGAGATCTATGTCCGGCTCATAGATCTTAACAGATCATTTGCATAGTAAGAAAAATGTGGATTTCTCGGGAAAAAGACAATTATCAGCTTCCTCTTGTTTAAACCAACCAACTGAACTTCACATAAGTTTTGCTCCAGCGCTGCCTCTCCGCTGCAGATCGTGTTATTTACAAGCTGCACTGATGACATCAGCACTACAGCAGACGTGACCACTGCAGCCAATCACTGGCATCAGCAGCTCTGGAAATCTGATAAAAATCTGAATAATTTGTGATCTGTATGCTGGCAAACAATTCCTTTCCTGGCAGATAAAATTCTGGCCCCAGTGTTGTTCAACATTTTTATAAATGATCTAGCTAAGGGAACTGAAGGTAAACTAAACAAATTTGCAGATGATGCAAAGCTAGGAGGGACAGCTAACACTAGAGAAGACAAAGGATTCAGAAGGATCTAGATAAGCTTGAACAATGGGCAGCAACTAATAGGGAGAAATGAAAGTTTCTACATCTGGGCAAGAAAAATGAAAATTACATCTACAGAATGGGAGGAATAGAACTAAGCAACAGCACGTGTGAAAAAGACTTGGGTATACGAATAGATCACAGACAGCACATGAGTCACCAGTGTGATGCAGCAGCGGAAAAAAAGGCAAATACAGTTCTAGGAAGTATTAAGAGTAGGGATGAGCGGACCATGCGGATGTTCAGTTTCGGCAGGTTTGATGAACCTACAGTTAAAAGTTCAATTCGGGACCGAATTAGACCTCAAATCCAAACCCAATAGAAGTCAATGGGGACCAGAACTTTGGTGCGTAAAAATGGCTGTAAAATGATAAGGTCTAAGGGGCTGTGAAAGGAAACTAAATGGGGACAATTGCCCTGCAAACAAATGTGGTTAGGAAAATGATTTAAAATAACAAAATTAAAATAATAAAAAATTATATTCTTGAACCAGGAGCCGGAGGTCCAAGTGGAGCACGAGGTTCAGGAGTAGTTGAAGGTGAAAGAAGCGGAAAAGGAGGAGGTAGCCAACATTGCTTTTTTATTGATTTTTGGGGATACTCTGAAAACTTCCAGTGTAATAATCTGCCCACCACTCTCTCTGTATACAGGCCGTATAATACTTTATATATATATATATAATTTTTGGGGTTGAAAACAATGAGGAGAGCATCAAATAGGAGACGTGGTCACGTTGCTGGTGATGTAGCTGCTGCAGGGAGAGGGCATGATCAATCTGTGTCTCCTACGCACCCAAATTAAACCCCTTCTTCTGGTGCACGCAGGCGTCGGGGCGTTCTGTGGAATTTCGTAGGCCCGAATAACGCTGGATGAATGGCGAGGACAGAACAAGAAGAGATGGTTTTACATTGGTTCGCTGAGAGTGCATTCAGTCCTTTTGCTTTGTCTTTCACCCGGTCCCCTGCTGAAATCGCAGATTTGGCTCATGCGGTCCATGGCATCTGTCTTCCACCTCACCCCCTTGCAAATCAGACAAGCAGTCTGAGCACCAAGTCGTGCAGAAGTCCCTTCTGCCTTTTGACGACTGCTGGCAGTGGTTCCGTGGACCATCTACCGGGCCCTGATGATGCTCATGGCGAAACACAGGTGACAACTGCTGCAGATTCCTGCTGTGTGCACCCTGGAAAGGACGGCAGAGGTGAGGACTGGGTGGAACATCCTGCTGGGGATTATTATTATTTCTATAGCACCATTGATTCCCAGGTCTGTACATACAAATCACAAATAGAATTGACAAAGACCCAACTAATAGTCACAGACAGGTACAGAGGGGAGCGGATCTGGCCCCTGGCGGCCTCACATTCTACAGGATGGTGGGGAAGGAGACAGTAAGTCCGGAGGCTGCAGCAGCTCTGGTGTTGGTGAGGTGGCAGCAGGTTCATTGCAGGCTGTAAACTAATAATATTAGCAAATACTTCCAATTAGAAATGTAGTATAGTCCTCCTGATACACTATGTTGTTTACCCCATGTGCAGGGTATTGCGGTAGCTTAGGTATCCATGGTTACGACCACTAGTAACTAACTCACTACATGAGTGGTCGTAGCCATGGATACCTAAGCTACTGCAATGCCCTGCACAAGGGGTAAGCGACACAGTGAATGGGGAGAACTATACTACACTTCTAATTGGAGGTATTTGCTATTATTATTACACCTACTACATATTGGGATAGGATCTTGGCGATGGGAATATCCCTTTACCCTAAGGGCTTCTCCGGTTTATCCATGTCAATCCAGCCTACTTGACTTCATGTTAAACATTAAAGATCATTCCTAATCACGACACCCCATTTTAGATTGAAAACTGAGAACGTGGTCAATTTGGCTTTAAAAACAACCTGTGGAGAGGTGTCAGGGCATGCGCACACTACATCTTTTTTTCAGGTGGATTCTGCCTAAAAAACGCAACGAAAAACTGCAGCAAAAAAATGAACATAATGTGCAGCAATGTAAAAACGATACTGCTGTTGCGCATGCTCATTTTTGTAATTTTTTTTTTTAACTTCTTCAAAGTTCTAAAACCGTGAAGTGGTTAAAGGAAGCAGGATGATCATTTTTTGAGCTGATATCGCTAGGAAATGGTCCACTTGTCATAATTTAAATGTGGGAAAAAATACAAGGATTTCGGGTGTCTTAAAGACGCTGTATGCACATAGCCTTAGTGCCAGGGGACGATGCGGGCAGACATACACTAACCTACGATGGACGGCTCGGAACGGCCACGTTTATCAGAAGCACTGCTGCTCTTCAATGCTAATCAAAGGGAATCCTAAGCAGGAGACCCCCGATGTAGAAAGTCTAGCATTATGATCATGGACAGTAATCTACCAATACAAAACCCTTCATATTATAAACAGCAAGTTACATCAAATAATAGCAATAATCATTATAAAAATAAGTTACAGCAAAAAGTTAAATCCAAAGTTTCAAAAATGTTTGCAATGTTTGTCCCAGGGATCATCAGTGACGTAACTCGCAACATATATCTCGGTGCGGGCCTACGAGGACGGGCCTGACGTGTGGTCACTGACGTCCTGGAACGGGTCCATACTGCTCTTATCGACAGGACTTTATGTCCTGCTATACATTGTCCTACACCAGAAGCTTGTGAAAAAGTCTGATAACTAAGAAAAAGGAGCCGCAATCACACAGATAAGAGGCAGAAAGCAGTAATCTGCAGGATACTTACACCCGTGAGTCAGCAGAGAGGAGCCGCCGCAGAATGCAGCTTTCCCCGGGCATGCTGAGACAACAGACAGGATATCCTTGGATGGAAACAAAACCTCTTGCATTATTAACCACTTTCCAGACTAGCAGGGCTCACTAACAGCGTGCATGGAGCATAAAGCCAAGCGGACAATTACAGATACCGATAGCGGGGCAGAGTTAAATGCTGGATGCGGAGAAGCACAGACCGGCCATTAGAGGCTATCCTAGCCGAACCACCGTAACACAGAAACAGAAACATTTCCCACGGTTCTCTCTACAAAGCTGATTCTCTATTTATTACCTAGAATTGGATTTTTGTCTTAATTTGTCAGCGTGGTTAGAAAGTGGAGCGTGCTGACAGCAAAGCAAACTGCAAGAACGAAACCCCGACTCCCTGTTCTTCTTTACAGCCTTAGGATTGAATGGGAGAAAAGGTTTTGCTATGTAATCTGAGAGCAGCAGAGACCCTGATTCCAGTGATGTGTCACTTACTGGGCTGTGTGTCTCTTTCAATAAAATACGGATTTTTGTGTTACTCACCGTAAAATCCTTTTCTCCGAGACGCTCATTGGGGGACACAGGACTGTGGGTGTATGCTACTGCCGCTAGGAGGCTGACACTAAGTAAACATAAAAAAAGGTTAGCTCCTCCTCCGCCGTATACACCTCAGCACTGGCCGCAGGCAAACCCAGTTTAGTGCAAAAAGCAGTAGGAGGCTAAAAAATAAATCAAGAGTTAACACAGATACAGTATATCCAGAAGAAAAAACTGCTGATACCAACTTAAGGAGAATAGAGTTAACTCAATATAAAGCCAGCCGGCTATAAGGGAGGGTGCTGTGTCCCCCAATGAGCGTCTCGGAGAAAAGGATTTTACGGTGAGTAACACAAAAATCCGTATTTCTCCTTCGTCTCATTGGGGGACACAGGACTGTGGGACGTCCCAAAGCAGTCCCTTGGGTGGGAAATCGACTCCACAGTGTAATTTATAACAGGCATTGCCTATAGGTGCGCAACCGCGCCCTGAAGAATCCTTCTACCCAGACTGGCATCTGCAGAAGCCTGGGTATGGACATTATAATGCTTGGAAAAAGTATGCAGACTGGACCAGGTTGCTGCTTTACAAACCTGTTCCACCGAAGCCTGATGCCGAAGGGCCCAGGAGGCACCCACCGCTCGGGTGGAGTGAGCCTTGATCCCTGCGGGAACTACCGCGCCTCTGATGCGGTAAGCCTCCTGAATGGCTAACCGAATCCACCTAGCCAAGGTTGATTTAGAGGCAGCGAGTCCCTTCCTGCGACCCTCAGGGAGAACAAACAGCGTGTCCGTCTGCCGAAAGGACGCCGTCCGAGAAACATATCTCCTGAGTGCTCTCACCAGATCCAGCGTATGGAGAGCCTTCTCCACTCGGTGCGTCGGAGCTGGGCAAAATGAGGGCAAAACAATGTCCTCATTAATATGAAAAGAGGACACGACTTTAGGCAAAAAAGGTGGTGTTGGTCTGAGCACCACCTTATCCTGATGGAAAAGCAAGTACGGAGCTCGACAAGACAGTGCGGCCAGCTCCGAAACCCGCCTTAGTGGTGTTTTTGGTAGCCATAACATCCATTTCCAGGAAAAAAATGACAGAGAAACCTCCTGCAAAGGTTCAAAAGGAGACTCCTGCAGGACTCCCAGGACTAGATTGAGATCCCAAACATCTAAGGGAGCCTTGTAGGGGGGAACTATATGGACAACCCCTTGAATAAAGGTCCTAACCTGAAAATTAGACGCGATTCTTCGCTGAAAAAGCACTGATAAAGCTGATATCTGGCGTCTAAGCGTACTTGGTGCTAGACCTGAATCTAGGCCTGCCTGGAGAAATGACAGAATATTTGGAATTGAAAACCGAAGCGGGGAACAACCATGTTCCCTGCACCAAGCAAAAAAGACCTTCCAAGTACCGTGGTAGATGCGAGCCGAAACGGGCTTTCGGGCGTTAGCCATCGTTGCGGCGACCTTTTTAGAGAAACCAGCCCTGGTCAGGATCCAAGATTCAACGGCCAGGCCGTCAAACACAGGACCGCTAAGTTCTGGTGGTAAACTGGGCCCTGGGAGAGAAGGTCCACGCGCTCTGGCAGTCGCCAGGGAGCGTCGGCGAGCAATTGTACCAGCTCCGCGTACCATGAGCGACGCGGCCAATCCGGAGCGATTAATATCGCAGGAACCCCCTCTATCCTGATCACCCTTGGGAGAAGGGCTATTGGTGGAAACAAGTATGGAAGATGAAACTGATTCCATGGTAGGACCAGAGCGTCTACTGCAAATGCCTGCGGATCCCGGTACCGGGAGACGAAGTTGGGCACCTTGGCATTTATCTTGGAAGCCATCAGGTCCACATCTGGGGTTCCCCAGCGTCGGCATATCTGCTGAAAAATCTCGGGATGAAGTGACCATTCCCCTGACGCTATGCCGTGACGGCTGAGAAAATCCGCAGCCCAATTTTCCTCGCCCGGAATGTGGACCGCTGAAATCACAGAGTGATTTACCTCTGCCCAAGTCAGAATCTGTTTTACCTCGTGCATGGCCGCCCTGCTGCGGGTACCTCCCTGATGGTTTATGTATGCCACTGCCGTGGCATTGTCCGATTGTATTCTGACTGGGTGGCCCGCCAGATGCTGGTGAAAATGCCTCAGAGCCAGCCGAATAGCTCGGATCTCTAAAATATTGATCGGGAGGGTCGACTCTTGCTGAGACCAAGTCCCCTGGGCTGTGTGGTGACGAAACACTGCTCCCCATCCGAGCAGGCTGGCATCCGTTGTGACAACCAACCAGAAATTTGGAGGAAACAACCGACCCTGTCGAAGAGTGGTGTTCTTCGTCCACCACATTAGAGTCTGTCTGACCTGCAGGGACAGACGACACCGAAGATTGAGGGAGTAAAGGCTCCCGTCCCATACTGCCAAGAGTGCATGTTGAAGGGGGCGAAGATGAAATTGGGTAAATGGAATCGCCTCGATTGCTGCCACCATCCTTCCTAGGACCCTCATGCAAAACCGGATGGTGTGAGGAATTGGTTGGCGAAGGATCCGTACCTCTTGACGGAGAACCAAGGCCTTGTCTTGAGGAAGAATTATCAACCCCTGAGCGGTGTCGAAATTCATCCCTAAAAAGGTGATTTTCCGAGATGGCACGGGAGATGACTTCTTCATATTCACCAGCCACCCCAGGCGAGCAAGGGTGTCTAACGTAATGCTGACACTTTCCTCGCAGGTCTGAAAAGACGGACCCTTGATGAGGAGGTCGTCTAAGTAAGGCAGGATGACTACCCCCCTGGAGTGCAGAATGGACACAACAGCAGCCATGACCTTTGTGAACACCTTGGGGGCTGTGGCTAGCCCGAAAGGCAAGGCTGCGAACTGAAGATGAAGTTTGCCGACGGCAAACCGAAGAAATCTCTGATGAGGGGGAAATATGGGGATGTGAAGATAGGCATCCTGAATGTCTATTGATGCTAGAAATTCCCCTTTTTCCATAGCTGCAATGACAGAACGGAGAGACTCCATTCGGAAATGACGAATTCTGACAAACCGGTTCAGTCGCTTTAGATCCAGAATGGGTCTTACGGTACCGTCTTTTTTGGGTACGATGAACAGGTTGGAATAAAACCCCTGACCTTTTTCGATTTCCGGAACAGGTACAACAACCCCGCTGTGCCGAAGAGACTCGACCGCCCTGAATAAGGCGCGAACCGAGATTCCTCCTTGGGAAGGCGCGAGGGAAAAAAACGATTTGAAGGAAGGCTGGTAAATTCTATCTTGTACCCCGAGGAGACTACCTCTCTGACCCACTCGTCGTGAGTAATTGATAGCCAAATGGGGCGAAACCAGAGTAAGCGGCCGCCCACTCTGGATAAATTGACCGGATTCTGCCTCCAGTCATTTGTCCGAATATTTCTGGAGTTTGGACCCTCTAGATCTTGGTTGTTGAGATCGCCCTCTTCCCAGAGGGTTGGTCCTGTAGGAGACCTGACGATCTCTGGCTTGATTAGGCCGACCTGAACCGCTGGAGGTAGCTGGCACGGCCCAACCTGGGTTACGAAAGGCCCTAAAGCGAGGCTGAAGCTGTCGGCGAAAAGGCTGCTTAATCTTTTGCTGAGGAAGGAAACTGCTCTTCCCTCCCGTCGCATCAGATATGAGCTGATCCAACCTTTCGCCAAATAACCGACACCCTGATATGGTAAGGATGTAAGCGATTTCTTTGAGATTGAGTCTGCTCGCCAGGTTCTCAGCCACAAAGATCTTCTGATGGCAATTGCATTAGCAGCAGTAGGGCTGAGCAATTTGCCGCATCCATGGACGCATTAATTAAGAAGTCTCCTGCCAGAGCCATCTGATTAGAAATCTCGGTTACTTCAGACGGTACCTCTATACCATGAAGAGCTTATTTAGAGACTCCGACCAGGATATCATGGCTTTAGCAACCCAAGTCGCTGCAAAAGAAGGAGAGAGAGCAGAACCCGATGCTTCAAACACCGAGCGGGCCAAACTCTCAATCAGACGATCCGTTGGTTCCTTGATCGAGGAACCGTTAGGAAGGGAGAGGAGCGTCCTAGACGCCAAACGCGACACAGGAGGATCAACCACAGGAGATTCCGCCCACTTCTTAAGAAGCTCAGGAGCAAAAGGAATATCTAGTATTGAGAGCCTTTTGTCCTGCGAAGCGCTTGTCCGGTTTCTGTCGGTGGCGCTGCACTAGTTCCTCAAACTCAGGATGAGCCCCAAAAACCTTATGAGTTTGCCTGGCTCTTTTGAAGGACACCTTATGACCGGAGGTCAAGGTGGACTCATCGTCTATCCCCAAAGTTTGATTGACAGCTTCAATCAAACTGTCAATTGTGTCCTGACAATTTGGTGCCTCAAAATTAAGGGACTCTTCTGAATCAGAATCCGAATACTGATCACTTGCCAGAGGTGAGGGAGAACGAGAGACGGAACTGAAAGATGCCGAGGCCCTGGATGGCAAAGGCGACGCAGTGTGGGTTCGCTTCCCCTGCGTCTGCCTGGTGAGAGCGCGGCCCCTGCAGGCCGGAGGTTCATGAGACGTCGCCAAGACGGGTGAACCACTGTCCCTGCTCCTATCGGGAGCTTGAAGGGACTCGATCGCTTTTGTTAATGACGCCACAGATTGAGTCAGGGACAAGGCCCACTCAGGGGGACCTGACGCACTAGGCTCAGCTATAGGAGCGGGTTCCTGAGCCCGTTCAGAGTCACAGGCTTCGCAGACCCGAGAAGTCTGGGCGTGCGGAAAAGGGGACCTACAGGCAATGCATGCGGTATACAGCACTGTATGAACCTTAGATCTTCTGGACATTCTGGATCTGTCACAGAGTCCGCAATGAACTGGATGTGACGGTCAGCAGAGAGGCGAAAAAAGAGTGCGGAGTAAAGAGGAACAACCAGGCTGGAGGTAGTAGCAACCCCTGAGCGGTGTCGACTTACCCCAGTCCTGTATCCCTTGCGTCCTGAAAACAGCCACAACAGAGCTCCAAAATTTTTCAAAAAGGAGCGCTCCTCTGTCAGGGAGGCGTGCTCATGTAGACGAGCCTCTCAAGAGGCGCCTCCCACCTACTTCCGGCCGCGGCCTAGTCTCAGCAAAAGCCGGGGACTAAATTTGAAGCCGCGGCCTAGCGCCGGCCGAAGCCGCGGCCTAAATTTCCGGCTAAGGCCCTAAAGTCGGAGGGCGGTCCACCGGAAGGAGACGCCGCCGGGGGCGGATCTCCCTTGCGATAGCTGCCCACCCCCCGGCTGACGCCGGACACAATTCCGGCCCGCGGCCCAGTCCCCGGAAAAGCCGGGGACTAAATTTTAAAACCGGGGCCCAGAAGCCGGGTGAAAGGAGGTCCCCAAGTCAGAGGGCGGGTCCGCCGGAAGGAGACGCCGCCGGGGGCGGATCCCCCTCCCCCTTACGACCGCGGCCCACCCTCCGGCTAACACCGGACAGTAAACACCGGCCCGCGGCCTAGTCCCCGGGAAAAGCCGGGGACTAAATTTTGCAAAGGCCTAGCGCTGACCGCGACCCTCGCGGCTGTCCAGGCGGGAGGCGGACGCCGACTTCATCCATCTGTGGAGAAGGGGGAACGAACAGCTGGAACCCCTGAGCGGTGTTTCCTACCCGCTCCAGTAATCTTGGCCACACGTCCTTGGAGGTAAGAGTCTTCAGGCGATGTGTGATCCCACAAAATTCCGTCATGTAGGTAAAAATGGGGGCTCCATAATAAACTAAGGTAGGACGGTGCAGGAACCCTAACTCCATCACCCCTTCAGAGGGTGAGGAGAGGGACCGTCCGCCTCCTTGCAGCACCGCAGTCTAGCATTGGTGGTGCAGTGGGGGCCGCACGGACTAACTCTTGCCTCTGTACAGCCTAGGGTTTCAATACCTTAGGGTGGTCAGGGCTGAGTCCGGCATTCATGTCCCACGTTGCGGGAGAGGATACGTTGGAGGCTTTACTCCACGTGCTCGCCCGTTGATGGTTTGGGGAGATCGGACCCTTTCAATAGGATCCGTCGCCCCTATCTCATCTTCGTGGGAAAGAAAAAAAAAAAAAAAAAAAAATGGTCTGGAAAAATAACCAGACGTGTGCCTCCATCAGACACTAAGCAAGAACTGGGTTTGCCTGCGGCCAGTGCTGAGGTGTATACGGCGGAGGAGGAGCTAACCTTTTTTTATGTTTACTTAGTGTCAGCCTCCTAGCGGCAGTAGCATACACCCACAGTCCTGTGTCCCCCAATGAGACGAAGGAGAAATCAGTGATTTATCCGTAGTGGGCTAGCATAACAGGACTAGATATCTGGTGCCTCCTAGTCAACTGCTCTGTGTAAAAACATGCCACAACCACTAATTAGCAGCATACTGCCTATGCACAGTGCACACAGAAAGCTGCCAATCACTGATGAGGCTGGGTTGCACAATTCTCAGTATTCTGAGCTCTGCTAGATCTGCAGCAGAGAAAACTGTGATTGTTATCAAAATAACAACAGGCAGGATCAATACTGAATCATACACTTTTGGTGCACACATTTTTGTCAAATAAACAAATTGTAATAGGACAGTGAACAAAACATCAAGAAAAGTTTATTTACACCCATGAGCCCTTGAGGAGCCATGTTTAGTTCATTTCATACTCTTCTATCTATCTATAAGCTTATAGTTTAACTCCCATCTTTTTGGGTTTTTTTCGGGTAGCCACGACCCAACTACTTATTGGAGCTGGGTAGAAATGGCGTGAAATCACCAAAAATTGCTCATTTTTTGAAAAACTAATTGTACAAATATTTTGTCACTCCTCAAAGCTTTAACTCCAGAATGCTACCATAAAAGCTTTGATGAATGGGGACAATAGGGCCGATCCAAAGAGACTGACGTAGCGCACGTTCGCTCCACGCCAGACTTGCTGGAGTACAAGGAGCTGAATTCATTAGGAGGTGCAGGCCAGTTCATACAATATGGCACATCTTGTGAGCGGAGTGCTCCTCTGTGCACCACACCATAAATGCTACTCCAGTCCGGGACTGGATGCCGACACTTGATAAATTGGACGGCGAGAGTGGTCACACCCCAGATCTGCTGATTAAAACTGGTGCAAATACTCCAAAAGTCCCGCACAACACTGCGCTGGCGAAAAAAACGGAGCAACTATTCAAAACATTTTTCAGCACTTTCTGATGAAAAAGCTATGATGAATTGTCTCCAAAGTATATTTATCTACTATTTATACATACCCTTTTTAAATACAAGAGACCCCGCCAACCCTGCGGGTAAAATAAGAAAAGCTTATACTCCCGCACAGTCACCATTCCAGCAATGTCTTCTTGCACTCATTTGACACGGTTCCGCCACATGAGCGCTGCAGCCCATCACGACCTGCTCACGCTGCAGAAGGATGTGTGAGAACTGCAGAATAATAGCTATTTTTTCATCATGCAATTTCTAGTGTTTTCTTCCTACACAATCAATTAAAGCTCATCACAACCTATTAAATATCCATTACAGCGGCATTTGGAAATATTAAGCGTATTTTGCGAGATGTAATACTATGACCGCCGATGCCCATGAAGGTAATTGGTTACAAGTATACGCCGCAGCTACTTGTTGACACTAAATACGCTATCGCTGTAGCAAGGCCTCGCCGTATTTACAGCATTTTCCGATTCTCACAATGAACTCCCCCCAGAGCCGTAATGAGACTTTGCAATGATCCAGAACAGTGGAAGTATCCGGGAAATTGTGTTATCAAGGGTTAACAGATGGGTTTGCTGTCTGATCATGCACTCCCAGAAATATCTTATATTAACATATTCATGTAGACAGGGGAAAAAAAAAACCTAGAGGTACCTAGGATATCATAGAAAAAGTAGAAAAGATCTGTGTGATCAGTAATGTACAGGAGGGAAGAACATCAAGAGAGATTTACGGCGGAGTGCGGTGAAAGGGCGTAAATCTACATATCTGGCGGTTTTGTGTGCAGCAATTTGTGCTTCGTCAGCAGCCTGTCACATCAAATGACTTAAACGCTAAAATATCCTATAATGGGCAATTCATAAGCAAAAGAGGATTTACCCGGCAGTGAGCGAAGCATCAAATCGGTCGTAAACCAGCCAGCAATGATATCGTGCTTGGCCCTTCAGAATTTTTATGAGATCCCCAACTTACAAAATATCTTTGCCCTCAGAGTTTCCAGGCGGTAGATACTGTCATTTCTTATCGTGATGTTGCCTTTACATTTGGTTCATACATGAGCTGAATAGCATCATCTATCAGACCGTTATTAATTTACCTTTAGGCTGCAGGCCAGTTCCATCAACTTTTTAGCATTGTCTTCAGAGCGATATCTTTTTGGAAGCTGAACACGGAAGAATTTTAGTGCACCCTCAAAATCTGTGAGGAGCAGGTCGTCCTTAGAGGTCTAGGAGGAATTGGATGAATGGGTGATGTATCAGTGGAAAAAAAGATAAAAAAGTATGTTCAAGTCCAAATCTGTATAATAATCTAGCAAACATCAGACGTGACTGAAGAAACACATACCTTTAATAGTCCCAGTGCAACATTAAAAATTACACTTATACCCTGCGGAGCAAACAGAAATTGTGAATTATTACGAGCACAGTCCTGTTAATTAGTTTTTATATCTTAGATATTTATGGTATTATAAGGTTCCCATATGTCAGGAGACTAGGAGACCCCTTTCTATACTTTATTCAGTGAGTGAAACAAGGATTGAATGTCACCAATTTTCTCAGTAAATCTATTTCTAAAAGGTGCTATTGACATGAAATTCTCACTAGGTGTCGGTAACAACCCGTTCAATCCACACAGGCAAAGAAATGAAACCATAGAAGTCCGTAAATTAAGTAATGTTTAATAATGAGAAATGACACAGGTATAAAAATTATTGAATATATGAAGAAAGATAGATCCAAAAAGCCATGGAAAGTCCTTATACCAGCTGAAATCCATCAGTAATTAGAAAGCAATCCTGCCACTTAGTGAAAAATAATATCAACTGGTTCAACTGATGGCCTTTAAAAAGGTGTCTCATTATCAAGGTGTCACACCTGAAACATCTCCTGATGAATAAAACCAGTGAGCTGTCCCAAGACCTTCGCAACCTTATTGTTGCAAAACATACTGATTGCATTGGTTACAGAAGAATTTCTAAACTACTAAAGGTTCCAGTGAGAACTGTTAGGACCATAATCCGTTAGTGGAAAGAACATAATTTCACCATAAACCGGCCATGACCAGGTAATCCCTGTAGGATCTCAGACAAAGGAGTGAAAAGAATTATCAGTAGTGTTGTCCAAGAGCCAAGGAGCACCCGTGAAGAGATACAGAAAGACTTTGAAACAATTGTACATGCTAATTCCAAGAAAATTAAGTAATGCACTCAACCTGCATGGCCTGTATGCACGCTCACCACACAACCTGCATAGCCTGTATGCACGCTCACCAAGCAAAACTCGCTGCTAAACAAAAAGAACATTCAAATGCGTTTACAGGTTGCTCAATAACATTAGACAAGCCTGAGAAATACTGGTAAAATAGTCAGGTCACGTAAGACCAAAATTGGACTATTTGGATGCCATAATACACACCATGTTTGGAGGCCAAAAGGCACCGCATATCACCCCCAAAACACCATACCAACAGTGACGTTTGGAGGTGGGCTCATCATGGTGTGGGGCTGGTTTTCAGCATAAGGCACTGGCAAACTTCATATGACTGAAGGATGGATGAATGGACAAATGTACTGAGATAAAAATCTGACGCCATCTACCAGGATGATGGAGATGAAATGAGGGTGGACATTTTAAGAAAACAAACACACGGCCAAGGAAACTCTCAATTGGTTTCAGAGAAAGAAAATAAAGCTGCTAGAATGGCCAAGCCGATCACCAGACCTGAACCCAATAGAAAATGTATGGAAGGAAATAAAGCTCATAATTCAGGGAAAGTGCCCAAGGGACCTTCAGTATGTGGAGTATTTGTGTGGAAGAATGGACCAAAATCACAACTAAGCAATGCCTGCGACTAGTTTCTCCATACAAGAGGCATTTTGAAGCTTCACCACCAGTAAAGGCTTTTGTACGATGCATTAAATAAATGATAGAAAGTGTGTCCAATACTTCTTCCCTGTGTCATTTCTCATTGTTACACAACTTAATTTATGGACATCACTTTTGATTTCTTTGCCTGTGTGGATTGGATGGGCAGTTACCGACATCTGGTGAGAATTTCATGTCAATGGCACATTTAGAAATAGATTTACTTTGAAAATTGGTGACGTGTTCATTGCTTATTTCACCCCCTTCTTGTGACGGGTTTTCCGCGACAGAGTGGCCAGAAGACTGTACTCCTGCATCGATTAGAAGCATGTCTTCACATTCAACGGTGCAAGTTTCTGTTGGCAATTGCATGGAGGATCTCAGCT
>JARQOD010000008.1:164145546-164191193 GCA_033576555.1 Oophaga sylvatica | reverse complement strand
AAGAAAAATATTTTTGGCAAAATTTGTTGTGACATTTTGTAAAAAGAAAATGCGCTACCCCAAACAGGGGGCTCGATTTGTTTTCTTTATGATTTATTAAAGACCTCTATAAAAAAATCTTTTCAAAAGAATTTAATTGACCAGAAGTTGATGTCCTCTTTCAAGGAGTATAAAATTGTAAAAAGCTGTTGTAGATGGATGGGAGTATTTCAATCCTGTATGGCTATTACGCCTTTTAAAAACTTTCATTTTTTTTCAACATTATTCCTAAAACAAAATAAAGTGGAAGTTCGGGTTAGAAAAGCTGGCCACTGCTCTTGTATTTTTTAGCTGTACATAGGCGTCATTGTGATATTATGTCATCAGCGTTTTTAAATTTACTGTACATCGGGGCATTGAAAATATTAGCGTCAGGGTTTCTTTGTAGATATTAGCTGTACATACAGTGTCTTGTAGTTTTGCTGTGCACACGGCGTCATTGTAAATTAGCTCATACGTGCAGTGTTTTAGCTTGCTAGGGCGCATTGTAGATATTAGTGACATACAGTGTCTTTTATAATTTTCTGTAAAAACGGGTCATTTAGTTTTAGCTGTGAAAAGGGTTTCTTTGATTTACTGTCATAGGGCGTATTGTAATTTTAGCTGTCCCCACGCGTATTTGAGAATTTTGCTGACATAGTTAGTTTTTTTTCTTGCACACTCATATTTTATTGTGTCATACAGTGCTGTAGTATTGCGTGCATACGCGTCATTGTAGTATTATGACTACAGCAGTGATTTTTTAGTTTATACAGTGTCTTGTAGTATTAGCGGACATAATCGGGTTAAATTTTTGCTTTTTCATACAGTTTTTCATTGTAGATTTTAGCTTTTTCCCCCCTTTTATTGTAGATTTTAGCTGTCAACAGGTCAGTGTAGATACTACTGTAAATATTAGTGAGATATGCTGCAACTTTCATGTAAAAATTTAGCTGGCATACTGCGTCATGTAGATATTAGTGTAAATAGGGGCGTCATTTAGTTTTAATTGTACATAGTTCAGTGTATTTTTACTTTTCATACAGTTCTTTGTGTATTATGTGATACTGCGTTTTGTAGATATTAGCTGTAATTTTACAGTGCAGGAATACTGCTGTGCAACTGGTTGTGGGATTTACGTTTAGGGGTCATTTAGATATTACGGGAAACTGCGTCATTGTAGATATTAGCTGTACATATGGTGTCGTAGATATTAGCTGTGCACACAATGTCAGTGTAGATACTAGCTGTGCATACTGCGTCATTGTAGATATTAGCTGTACATACGGCGTCATTGTAGATATTAGCTGTGCATACTGCGTCATTGTAGATATTAGCTGTACATATGGTGTCGTTGTAGATATTAGCTGTACATATGGTGTCATTGTAGATATTAGCTGTACATATGGCATCATTGTAGAGATTAGCTGTGCACGCGGCGTTGTAGATACTAGCTGTACATATGGCATCATTGTAGATATTAGCTGTACATACTGCGTCATTGTAGATATTAGCTGTACATATGGCATCATTGTAGATATTAGCTGTACATATGGCATCATTGTAGATATTAGCTGTACATACTGCGTCATTGTAGATATTAGCTGTGCACACGGCGTCATTGTAGATATTAGCTGTACATAGTGTCATTGTAGATATTAGCTGTGCACACTGCATCATTTATATTAGCTGTACATACAGTGTCAGTGTAGATATTAGCTGTACATACAGTGTCATTATAGATATTAGCTGTACATACAGTGTCATTATAGATATTAGCTGTACATACAGTGTCATTGTAGATATTAGCTGTGCATACGACGTCATTGTAGATATTAGCTGTACATACAGTGTCATTATAGATATTAGCTGTACATACAGTGTCATTGTAGATATTAGCTGTACATACAGTGTCATTGTAGATATTAGCTGTGCATACGACGTCATTGTAGATATTAGCTGTACATACAGTGTCATTATAGATATTAGCTGTACATACAGTGTCATTGTAGATATTAGCTGTACATACGGCGTCATTGTAGATATTAGCTGTGCACACGGTGTCATTTTAGATATTAGCTGTACATACGGCGTCATTGTAGATATTAGCTGTGCACACGGCGTCATTGTAGATATTAGCTGTACATAGTGTCATTGTAGATATTAGCTGTGCACACTGCATCATTTATATTAGCTGTACATACAGTGTCAGTGTAGATATTAGCTGTGCATACGACGTCATTGTAGATATTAGCTGTACATACAGTCAGTGTATATATTAGCTATTCATACAGTGTCATTGTAGATATTAGCTGTACATACAGTCAGTGTAGATATTAGCTATTCATACAGTGTCATTGTAGATATTAGCTGTGCATACTGCGTTATTGTAGATATTAGCTGTACATACAGTGTCAGTGTAGATACTAGCTGTACATACAGTGTCAGTGTAGATATTAGCTGTACATACAGTGTCAGTGTAGATATTAGCTGTGCATACTGCGTCATTGTAGATATTAGCTGTACATACGGCGTCATTGTAGATATTAATTGTACATACAGTGTCAGTGTATATATTAGCTATTCATACAGTGTCATTGTAGATATTAGCTGTGCATACTGCGTCATTGTAGATATTACCTGTACATACAGTGTCAGTGTAGATACTAGCTGTGCATACTGCATCATTGTAGATATTAGCTGTACATACGGCGTCATTGTAGATATTAGCTGTGCATACTGCGTCATTGTAGATATTAGCTGTACATATGGTGTCGTAGATATTAGCTGTGCACACGGCGTCATTGTAGATATTAGCTGTACATACAATGTCAGTGTAGATACTAGCTGTGCATACTGTGTCATTGTAGATATTAGCTGTACATACGGCGTCATTGTAGATATTAGCTGTGCATACTGCGTCATTGTAGATATTAGCTGTACATATGGTGTCGTTGTAGATATTAGCTGTACATATGGTGTCGTTGTAGATATTAGCTGTACATATGGTGTCATTGTAGATATTAGCTGTACATATGGCATCATTGTAGAGATTAGCTGTGCACGCGGCGTTGTAGATACTAGCTGTGCATACTGCGTCATTGTAGATATTAGCTGTACATACGGCGTCATTGTAGATATTAGCTGTGCATACTGCGTCATTGTAGATATTAGCTGTACATATGGCATCATTGTAGATATTAGCTGTGCACACGGCGTCATTGTAGATATTAGCTGTACATACAATGTCAGTGTAGATACTAGCTGTGCATACTGTGTCATTGTAGATATTAGCTGTACATACGGCGTCATTGTAGATATTAGCTGTACATATGGTGTCGTTGTAGATATTAGCTGTACATATGGTGTCATTGTAGATATTAGCTGTACATATGGCATCATTGTAGAGATTAGCTGTGCACGCGGCGTTGTAGATACTAGCTGTGCATACTGCGTCATTGTAGATATTAGCTGTACATACGGCGTCATTGTAGATATTAGCTGTGCATACTGCGTCATTGTAGATATTAGCTGTACATATGGCATCATTGTAGATATTAGCTGTGCATACTGCGTCATTGTAGATATTAGCTGTACATATGGCATCATTGTAGATATTAGCTGTACATATGGCATCATTGTAGATATTAGCTGTGCATGCTGCGTCATTGTAGATATTAGCTGTACATATGGCATCATTGTAGATATTAGCTGTACATATGGTGTCGTTGTAGATATTAGCTGTACATGCAGAATATTATAGTTTTTACTGAAAGAGACGAAGATGTACAGAACATTTTCTGTGTGTATAATGCGCCTTGCTCCTATTTCTAGTCCTCTAACAGGAGAGCAGAACTGTCCCCTTTCATTACATGATCCCTGCCATTTAATGATTTTGCAATGATTCATGTTCATTCTGTCCTGAAATGTATAAGACGGAAATGTTTTAGGAAGGTTTTTTTTTGTATGCAGAGTCCTAAAAAAAAAAAAGCTGTTTTGGTGTTCAGTGTAAGTGTGTACATTGCAGTAGACATTGAGTATGTATATATTATAAATGTATATTTATATATGTATATGTGTGTGCGTGTTTTATCTACGTACGCTTTGGCAGTGTCTTTGTACATTGTTTTTCCTTCTGAATCAGACTTGTCCAATACTTTCTTACTCCAGCTCTTCGTGGGCTCCAGCTGCGCTACCACAAATACTTATTTCTGCCTGACTTAATTAGCAATTTGGAAATGTCTTCTGGGTGAAAGGAAGCCAAGCATGGGAATACAATTTTTGCCATCTCTCAGCAGCATTAAACCATTTTAGAGCGTGCCTGGGGTTCCTCATTGACTCTACAGTAAGCTTACACACTGTCTCCAGCAGATGTCCCCTGGACGCATAAAAACTGTTAATTTTCAGCAATATTCATGTGCTCTAGTGAATGAGATGAACAATATGGTGTGAGGGAAGTTGGGATTAGAATTTTAGAAATGTATGTAATGCATATTTGGGGCAATCGGTTCCAGTGTACATTGCATTGCTAGCGGAATTCCCGTATGGAAAGACATGGCTATTCTAGTATGTGTGAAGTAACCTGCGATTTTTTATTTTTTTAAAGTTTTGTGCAGAAATATGGGTCTAGATGCTGATATTTCTTCTTAAGGAGACCTGACATGGAATGCTTCTTGGGAAAAAAATGCAAATTAGCTCTTTCCAGAAGAAAAAAGCGGTCTCTCTAGCGCCGCCTATTACATGTTAGTGTCGGATGTTAGCAGTTACGGCGTTCCTTCATCTGTATCTCTTGCTGCTCTGCAACTGCGTGCATCCTGCCATTACCTTAAACAGCATAACGGTGGGGTCGGACCCCCACCAATCTGATATTGACGGATAGCTCATCAATACAGAAGCAGTGGAGCCACTCTTTATGAACTGAATTTACAGTTAGTCCTTTTCAGCTGCAGATGGAAGGGAGGGAGACACAGGAATTCATTACTGATGGGTAGGCAGAGCCCCAGATCAGGATGTCACCTCAGATCAAAAGAGTGCTGACTGGCTGGCCCCTC
This sequence comes from Oophaga sylvatica, assembly GCA_033576555.1. Lineage (NCBI taxonomy): Eukaryota > Metazoa > Chordata > Amphibia > Anura > Dendrobatidae > Oophaga > Oophaga sylvatica. The sequence continues at coordinate 164,186,124 of JARQOD010000008.1, read as the reverse complement.
CAGCTCGGGCTCCTCCTACTCAGCTCCAGTCTAAGATTTGAGGTCCCAGAGGATGGTCGCTGCTAATGCAGCTCCTCAGAAGATTTTATTATTTTATATCGGACAGGAGACTTGGATCACCAGTTGGTCTAGAGGTCTCAGGGGTACCAGCGCTGCTGTACCCCAACCTCTCCCCGGCGGATCTGTATTTACTCAATAGTCCCTGCAGAATCCTTGCCGGCCCTGGGGGATGAGGATGGCTTCCCTGGCGGGGACGCAAACCACACGTGCGGTCACTGCGTTCCTCGCCCTGGGGGGAAGCATGGGCACAAGCGCCACAAATCCTGAGGGGTCCCTGTGGCGCTAAGCTGGTGAGTACTCCACACAAAATTTTATTATTAATGTGTGAGTGCTTTAGCGTCTGATGGCAGCGCTATTACATGTATATCAGTATGCTTCAGCGCTGCGGTGACAGCGCTATTACATGTTTATCAGTGTAATTTCACCAGCCTCTCCCTTGGCGGATCTGTAACTACATAATGGTCCCTGCAGAATCTTGCCGGCCCTGGGGGATGAGGAGAGTTTCCCTGGCGGGGGCGCAAACCACACACTGGGGTCACTGCGCTTCCCGCCCTGGGGGGAAGCATGGGCATAGCGCCAGAAACCCCTGGGGGTCCCTGTGGCGTTTCGGCTGGTGAGTACTCCACTTTTTGGTAAAATGTGTGTGAGTGTTTTAGTGACTGCTGCGGCAGCCGCTGTACATATATATGCCGGTGACTAGTTTTTCTATGTCCGCAGGAGGATGCCTGCAGGACGAGGGAAAGGAGGGGAGTACGCGCTCTTTTATTTTTTTGAATTTCGCGCCGCTTCTGAGCGCGCGCTTTACTGCAGCCTCCATTTCCGGCTCCTCTACATGGAGCACATCGGAGGCAGAGCGCGGCGGCCATTGCTGATAAAGCGCTGCAGGCTGAAAGCTCCCCGGATCGTTCTCCTCCCCTCCCGACAAGAATACGTGACCAGCTTGGTGAGTCGCTTCTAGCCCGCCGGGCAGAAGCTTAACCCCTTCACCTCCACAGCGCGGGAGCCGTCTGGGGCACTTCTGAGTGACAGATTGAGCTGTCCTGCGGCTGTTCTCGCATAAGGGGCTCGCACACTCTTTTAATATTAATAAAGAGGCTGTGGGGAGTCTGCGACATTAATGCTGCCACTATACGTTTCCGCTGACGATCCTGATGGCGTCGCATAATATTGCGATCGTTTGTGTGTCATTTTTAGTGTCGCTGGTGGCTGCCAATCTGGGCAATCGCATAGGCGATTAGCGATCTCCTTGACAACTTTGGCGGTCATTGCGTTATAAAAAACAGCGCAATTTTTTATGCGATCTTGTGGAACGTTTTCTGTTTAGTGTGGCATAAAAAGCTGTCCTGCAGCTGCGACCTTATAAGAGGCGCCTGAGATTCGCACACCCTTTTTCATTATCAAGGTTGTGGGGAGTCAGCTACTTTAACCCCTTCTTAGGAGGTTAACTCTTAATGGGAGACAGCTGGGGTAGCTCTCGCTTTAGAGCTTTAACCCTTCAGCGTTTGTTTTTTATTTAAGTACTGCTCTGGTTACTGACAGGTTTATCCTGCCATATACTATGCAAGGGCATGTCAGAGACCCTCTCCCAGATCCGCTACGGATCAGCCTCGCGTATCTGACACGCAGACCTCGACTCATGCACGGTCAGAGGTTCCAGTGGTGTCAAAATGGAGGCCTTCACTGGTTTCTATTGATGACCTTTTAGGTATGGAGTGTCAACTAGATCCTCTCAAGGAAGCGACACAAATCGGTGCTTTCCTTCTCGCTTGGCGAAGAAGTCCGATTCGGACAAGGAGGATCGGCAGGGACACCCTGCCTCTCTCAGGGGCAGTACTAAAATTTCTGTGGAAGCCATGTGGACGTTACAGTTACCGGAGGAGGTAACTAGTCGTCCTGGTAAGTCGGCCCGGATGTTGCAAGGGTCGCATGGGTCGCGACGACCTTACAAACTGTATCCGTTTTTTTCTACGGAGTTATTTGTTAATTGGACCCCTTCTCCTGAAGTGAATGTCCCTTTATTCCTGCTTAGCAAATCTTCCTGGTAAAAGGGCAGACGAGTCTGCAGGACACGCTGGACAGAAGAACGGAGATGGCAACAATTTCCATCTGTGTAGCCGTGGATCATAGATTCGGTATTAAGGATCTAGGTGTACTTGTTAAGTTCCCCTGAGCCGGTTGGACCGTCTAAGGACGGCGTGGCAAGTTTCCCTCTATCAAGGTAGATGGGCTTTTCTAGTTGAAGGATAATGCGTCACTGCTATCCAGGGAGCAATCCTCGGCAGTTACAGTCAGAAGAGCACTGTGACTTGGATGGAACGCAGTTTTCCAACAGGGTTTGCTATCTTTAGCTTAGAAAGTGGTCAGCTATTTGACTGACCTCACGGAGCTGATGCCAAGGCAAAGGCAAAAGAAGCAGCTTTACCGCAGCGCAGAGCTGTGACTTCTGCGTCTGGCAGGACTAGTGCCGATAGTTATCGGCAGTCCTTTTCGGTTCAAGGGATGATCTGACCAACCCTCTGGGGGTTTGTGTCGTCTCTCTTTTTTAAAAAAAAAAAAAAAAAAGAGAGGGGGAATTCTCAGAAATTCCGCATACCCTGGAAACAGAACTTCTGTTAAGGCAGAAGCTGGCAAAAAAAAAAAAAAAAATCCGCTAAGGCGGACTGACTTCTGACATTCCGTCAGAGCCGAGCATGAAGTCGCTTCGCTCAGTTATGGCAGCCCTGTCGCAGAACGATCAATCGACATTCGCGACGCTTTTTGGCATGTTCCCGTCGGAAGACCTCACCCAGGTTGTGGCTCGACCATTCGGCTTGGCCTTAACGCCCAGAATTTTTACAACGATTCTGACGCCTAAATCTCATGGCAATTCTTCGAAGACGGGGACTTACGATTCGTCCCTATTTGGACGGCCTTTTCGGTTGTGGCCTCAAAGGAGAAGTCGTCTCTGGAATCGTCGCAGGCAATCCTGTTTTTGAGGATGCATTTCGACACGGTACGGGCAGTGTTATTCCTACCTCCAGACAAGCAGGCATGTCTGCTCCAGCATGTACAGACTATGAAGTCTGCGACAGCAGTGTCCCTTCGGAAGGTATGCGCCTTCTGGGTCTGACGGTGGCGTCCATGAGGTTTTTTTTTTTTTCCGTTTGTCCAATTTCATTCCAGAGCTCTCCATAGGCTCATTCTGAGTCGTTGGGATCAATCGCAAGGTTCGCTGGATTGCAGCGTCACCATCTTTCACAGGGTACGAGAATCCCGAGGATGGTGGTTATGTTCAGGAGCGTTATCCCTGGGAAAGTTTTTCTCCCTCCGAAGTGGTCGGTCATAACCACTAATGCCAGCCTGACGGGCTGGGGGGGGTGTTGTGAATGGGTTTGAGATGAGTCCTGAGCAGAGGCTCCCTCTGGTGGTTACAAGCGGTACTAGTGAAGATTGTGAAGACTGGGAATCAGGTGTTACTGACTGGTCTTATATAAGGGAGTCATTTTCCCATCAGGGTTGCCGGTGATCAATTGTTCTGGTCTGAATCCTTCATTCCAGTTTCCCTTGTAGCCTGCTGTGTCGTGTCTGCTTCTCCTGCTAACAGATAAGTCTTTTTCTGCTTTTGTGTTTGTGCTATTTTTGCATTTTGTCCTGCACTTCTTTGGGGGCCTTCAGGGTCCCCTCCGGGGGCTTCTGCCCTCTCAGTTTGGTTCAGCCACTGAGTTTTGTACTTTTGCTTTTTCCAGTTTTTTCAGTGGCTGCTGTTTTGATTTTGTTACACCAGAGAACTAATTTAGGTGGTAGAGGTCGTGTGATCTCAGGTGTTTTTGAAATTAGTAGAGTTGGTGCTTTTCAGGGTTTTCTGGGATTGCAGTGAGTGCCCTTCCTTTCCTTTTCTATTTAGATAGTTTGGGCCCCAGCGTTTGCTCATACTATTTTCTTTCTGTGTCAGTATTTCCTCTTGTCTAACCGCCATTACTTGTTTGGGGGCTTTCTATTATCTTTGGGGTTCTGCTCCGGGGCAGATAGCTTTCCTATTTCTATCTTTAGGTGTAGTTAGTTTCTCAGGCTGTGACGAGGCGTCTAGGACCAACGTAGGAACGCTCCACGGCTGCCTCTAGTTGTGGTGGTTAGTCAGGGTACTGCAATCTCATAGATTCCAACTGCTCTGGTGTATTGCCTTTTTTGCCTGCTCTCCTCAGCTACCGAAACATAACAGTATCACCGGCCCAAAAATTGAAAATTGTATGGTACTCACAGAAGGGAAAAAATATTGTGAAAGAAAAAAGGTTGTCAGAGTTGTCAGAGATATTTTTCTGTTTGTTGCATTTTTTTTTTTTTTTTTTCCCTCTGTATCTCTGGGTGCTGGGGAGGATCTTTTCTCCCAATGGAGTTTGCACAGTTGTCTGGCCGTGTGGATCAGCTTGCCACTGAGGTTCAGAGTATTGCTGCATATCTTGCTAGGTTGCCTGTTGTGGAACCTAGGATCCCCATGCCAGATTTGTTTTTAGGGGATCGAGCTAAGTTTCAGAATTTCAAAAATAATTGTAAATTGTTTTTTGCCTTAAAATCTAAGTCCTCAGGGAACGCAGCGCAGCAGGTTCAAATTATCATCTCTCTCCTGCGCGGCGATCCTCAGGATTGGGCTTTTTCCCTGATACCTGGGGATCCTGTTTTGAGTGATGTTGATGCGTTTTTTCAGGCTTTGGGGTTATTGTACGATGAGCCTAATGTCACTGATCAAGCTGAAAAAGCCTTGTTGGCATTAAATCAGGGGCTTGATGACGCTGAGTTATACTGTCAGAGATTCCGTAGGTGGGCAGTCCTGACCAAATGGAATGACGACGCTTTGGCGGCCCTTTTCCGGAAGGGTCTGTCAGATAATGTAAATGATGTTATGGTGGGATTCCCTGTCCCCTCTGGTCTCAATGATTCTATGTCATTAGCGATTCAAATTGACAGACGTTTGCGTGAGCGGAGAAGTATGCGTGGAATGGTGTTGCCTTGTGAGCCAGCTTCTGAACCCATGCAGTGTGATAGAGTGGTGTCTGGGGCACAGCGTCATGAGTTTCGAAAGCGCAATGGGTTATGTTTCTACTGTGGTGATGCCTCTCATGCTATTTCAGTCTGCCCTAAGCGGGGAAGACGTTTTGCACGCTCAGTTGTCTTGGGTAGTGTTCAGACTAAGTTTTTATTAACTGTCACTCTGATATGCTCTCTGTCCTCATTTTCTGCTCAGGCTTTCGTTGATTCTGGAGCAGCTATTAACCTGATGGATTATGATTTTGCTAAACGTTGTGGGTTTCCCTTGATACCCCTACAGAAGTCTATTCCCCTACTGGGGATCGATTCTACCCCTTTGGCTGAGAATAAACCCCAGTTTTCTACTCAGGTGATAATGAGGATTGAACCTGATCACCAGGAGTGCTGTAAATTTTTGGTTCTATATAATCTGCATGACATTATCGTGCTGGGTTTCCCTTGGTTACAGTCTCATAATCCTGTTTTGGATTGGAAATCTGTGTCTATAACCAGTTGGGGCTGCCAATGTGTTAATACCAACACTCCTGTTTTTTCTGCCTCCCCCCAGGCTCAGGATGTTCCTGACTTTTTGTTTGATTTTTCTGATGTGTTTAGCGAAAGTAAATCTGCATCCTTGCCTCCCCATAGGAGCTATGACTGCGCTATTGAATTAGTGCCGGGTAGTAAATTCCCTAAAGGTCGCCTTTTTAACTTGTCTGTATCTGAACATGACGCTATGCGGTCTTATATCAAGGAATCATTGGAGAAGGGTCATATCAGACCATCCTCTTCACCCTTAGGTGCCGGTTTTTTCTTTGTGGCCAAAAAAGATGGTTCATTAAGGCCGTGTATTGATTATCGTCTCTTGAACAATATTACTGTGAAATATCAATACCCGTTACCCTTGATTTCTGACCTGTTTTCCAGGGTGAAAAACGCTACTTGGTTTACCAAGCTTGACCTCAGGGGGGCGTATAACCTTATTCGCATTAAGCACGGGGATGAATGGAAGACGGCATTCAATACCCCTGAAGGGCATTTTGAGTACCTAGTGATGCCCTTTGGGCTCACTAATGCTCCTTCCGTCTTCCAGTCCTTCATGAATTACATTTTCAGGGATTTTGTGGACAAATTTCTGATTGTTTATTTGGATGATATCTTGATTTTTTCTAATGACTGGGACTCTCATGTGAAACATGTTCGAACTGTATTCCAGATTTTGAGAGAGAATGCTCTGTATGTGAAGGGATCAAAGTGTCTTTTTGGCGTACAGAGGATCTCATTTCTGGGATTCATTTTGTCCCCATCTGTTATTGAAATGGACCCGGTCAAGGTTTAGGCCATCTGTGATTGGGTCCAACCTACTTCATTAAAGGCTCTTCAGAGATTTTTGGGTTTTGCCAATTTTTATCGTAAATTTATTGGTAATTTCTCGGTTATTGTTAAACCATTAACTGATTTGACCAGAAAGGGTTCTGATGTGGTGAATTGGCCTCCTGAGGCAGTCTCTGCATTTCAGGAACTTAAGCAGAGATTCACTTCTGCTCCTGTTCTACGGCAGCCTGATGTTTCTCTGCCATTTCAGGTGGAGGTTGATGCCTCTGAAATTGGGGCAGGTGCCGTTTTGTCCCAAAAAGATCCAAAGACCTCTAAAAGTAACCCTTGTGCCTTTTTCTCTCGAAAATTTTCTCCTACTGAACGTAATTATGACGTGGGTAATCGGGAGTTATTGGCCATGAAGTGGGCTTTTGAAGAGTGGAGACATTGGCTGGAGGGAGCCAAACATCAGGTGGTGGTCCTTACGGACCATAAGAATCTGGTCTATCTGGAATCTGCCAAGCGACTCAATCCTAGACAGGCCAGGTGGGCCTTGTTTTTCACACGTTTTAATTTTGTGGTTTCCTTTCTTCCTGGCACTAAGAATGTTAAGGCGGATGCCCTCTCGAGGATTTCCTTGCGGACTCTCCTGAGTTATCTGATCCTTCTGTTATTTTGAAAGAGGGTGTAGTTCTTTCCGCCATCTCGCACCAATTTGAGACTTGCTCTGGAGGGGTGTCAGGAGGATAGGTCCGAGCGCTGCCCTGTTGGAAAATTGTTTGTCCCGGACCAATGGAAAAAGAGTGTGATGTCTGAGATTCATTGTTCCGCATTGGCTGGGCATCCCGGAATTTTTGGTACCAGAGACTTGGTTAGTCGGTCCTTTTGGTGGCCTACCTTGTCTCGTGATGTCAGGGAATTTGTGCAGTCCTGCGGGACTTGCTCTCGCTCCAAGCCTTGCTCTCGCTCTAGTGGTTTGTTGATGCCATTGCCTGTGCCCAAGAGACCATGGACCCATATCTCTATGGATTTCATTTCCGATCTTCCTGTTTCTCAGAGAATGACCACCATCTGGGTAATTTGTGATAGGTTTTCCAAAATGATACATCTTGTGCCATTACCTAAGTTGCCTTCCTCCTCTGAATTGGTGCCGTTGTTCCTTCAGCACGTGGTTCGTTTACACGGCATTCCTGAGAACATTGTGTCTGACAGAGGAGTCCAGTTTGTTTCCAGATTTTGGAGGACTTTTTGTTCTAAACTGGGTGTTCAATTGTCTTTCTCCTCGGCATTTCATCCTCAGACCAATGGTCAAACTGAGAGAACAAACCAGACATTGGAGACTTATCTAAGATGCTTTGTGTCTGCTGATCAGGATGACTGGGTCTCTTTTTTGCCTTTGGCTGAGTTTGCTCTTAATAATAGGGCTAGCTCTGCCACTTTGATGTCTCCGTTTTTCTGTAATTCTGGGTTTCACCCTCGATTTTCTTCAGGACAGACGGAGGCTTCTGTCTGTCCAGGTGTTGACTCTGTTGTGGAGCGTATGCAGCAGATTTGGGACCAGGTAGTGGAGAGGTTGTCCCTCTCTCAGGAGAAGGCCCAGCGGTTTTGCTAACCGGCATAGGACTGATGGTCCTCGGTTTAAAGTGGGGGACTTGGTCTGGTTGTCCTCAAAGAATATTCCTATGAGAGTAGCATCTCCTAAATTTAAGCCTAGGTTCATTGGACCTTATAAGATCATGGAGATTATTAATCCTGTTTCTTTTCGTTTGCTTCTTCCAGGGACATTTAAGATCCATAACGTGTTCCACAAGTCCTTGTTGAAGAGGTTTGTTGAGCCAGTGGTTCCTGCTGCTGTGCCTCCTGACCCTGTTTTGGTTGAGGGCAATCTGGAGTATGTGGTTGAGAAAATATTGGATTCTCGTTTTTCTAGACGGAAACTCCAGTATTTGGTTAAATGGAGAGGTTATGGTCAGGAAGACAATTCTTGGGTGTTTGCTTCGGACATCCATGCTAGGAGACTTATCCGTGCGTATCATAGAACTCATCCTGACCGACCTGGTTGCTCAAATGAGGGTTCGGTGACCCCTCCTCAGGGGGGGGGTACTGTTGTGAATGGTTTGAGATGAGTCCTGAGCAGAGGCTCCCTCTGGTGGTTACAAGCGGTACTAGTGAAGATTGTGAAGACTGGGAATCAGGTGTTACTGACTGGTCTTATATAAGGGAGTCATTTTCCCATCAGGGTTGCCGGTGATCAATTGTTCTGGTCTGAATCCTTCATTCCAGTTTCCCTTGTAGCCTGCTGTGTCGTGTCTGCTTCTCCTGCTAACAGATAAGTCTTTTTCTGCTTTTGTGTTTGTGCTATATTTTTGCATTTTGTCCTGCACTTCTTTGGGGCCTTCAGGGTCCCCTCCGGGGGCTTCTGCCCTCTCAGTTTGGTTCAGCCACTGAGTTTTGTACTTTTGCTTTTTCCAGTTTGTTCAGTGGCTGCTGTTTTGATTTTGTTACACCAGAGAACTAATTTAGGTGGTAGAGGTCGTGTGATCTCAGGTGTTTTTGAAATTAGTAGAGTTGGTGCTTTTCAGGGTTTTCTGGGATTGCAGTGAGTGCCCTTCCTTTCCTTTTCTATTTAGATAGTTTGGGCCCAGCGTTTGCTCATACTATTTTCTTTCTGTGTCAGTATTTCCTCTTGTCTAACCGCCATTACTTGTTTGGGGGCTTTCTATTATCTTTGGGGTTCTGCTCCGGGGCAGATAGCTTTCCTATTTCTATCTTTAGGTGTAGTTAGTTTCTCAGGCTGTGACGAGGCGTCTAGGACCAACGTAGGAACGCTCCACGGCTGCCTCTAGTTGTGGTGGTTAGTCAGGGTACTGCAATCTCATAGATTCCAACTGCTCTGGTGTATTGCCTTTTTTGCCTGCTCTCCTCAGCTACCGAAACATAACAAGGGGGTGTTTGGAACAATCTCTGGATTCAGGGGGTATGGTCATCGGAAGAGTCTGTCCTTTCGATCAACATCCTGGAATTGAGGGCGATTTTCCTTTGCCTCCAGCATTGGACGGTCCTTTTGAGAGGTCTGCCGGTCCGAGTGCAGACAGACAATGCGACGGCTGTCGCGTTTATCAATCACCAAGGCGGGACAAGGAGTTCCAGACTCATGGTGGAGGTGTCCCGAATTCTGATTTGGGCCGAGGGCAGTTTACCAGCCATTTCGGCGATTCACATTCCAGGGGTTCAGAATATTACAGTGGACTTCCTCAGTCGCAGGAAGATGGATCCCGGGGAATGGAGCCTCCACCCGGAAGTTTTTTGCACTACTGTGCCCCCGTTGGGGGACTCCCCAAGTGGTTTGATGGCATCCAGGTCCAATGCCAAGTTACCGACGTTCATGTCCAGGTACAAGGACCCGAAGGCTGTGGTGGTGGATGCTCTAGTGGCTCAGTGGGATCAGTTCAAGCTGATCTATGTATTCCCGCCGATATCCTTACTTCCTCTAGTACTGCGTCGGATCAGACTAGAGAGAATTTCAGCTATTTTGATAGCTCCAGATTGGCCAAGGAGGGTGTGGTTCTCAACAATAATGTGGCGGTTGGCGGCACCTCCTTTTCCGCTTCCTCTTCAACCGGACTGGTTGACTCAGGGGCCCTTTTGTCATCCGGACTTGATGTCTCTGCGTTTGACGGCGTGGCTCTTGAGACCGAAATTTTAACCCGTAGAGGTTTTTCAGCCGAGGTCATTGCTACTCTTCATGCTGCGAGAAGTCCGGCTCCTACTAGGATTTACCACAAAACTTGGGAAACCTTCTTTTCGTGGTGTTTGGGGTCCTCTCGGAACCCGAGAAAATTTTTCCATTTCCAATCTGTTGGCTTTTCTGCAGCATGGGCTAGACAAGGGTTTGGCAGTTAGCACCCTGATAGGTCAGATTTCTGCTCTGTCCTTATTGTTTCGGAGAACCATTGCTTCGAATAAGGACGCGCTCTCCTTTTTCTGCAGTATAGCTCGTAAGTTTCCGCCGCGGAAGGCACCCGTGTCTCCTTGGCGGCTCAACCTTGTTTTGGAAGTTTTTCAGCATAAACCTTTTGAGCCTATGGGTTCTGCTTGCCTTTCTTTGCTTTCTTGGAAGGTGGCCTTCCTTGTAGCAGTCACCTCTTTGAGGAGAGTTTCTGAGTTGGCAGCTCTTTCTTGTTCGCCTCCTTTTCTGGGGTTTTTTCCGGATCGTGTAGTGCTTCGCACACGGGGTGATTTTTTACCTAAAGTGGTGTCACATTTTCATGTTAACCAGGATATTGTGTTGCCCTCATTCTGTCCGGATCCGAAGAATGCGAAAGAGCGAGCTTTGCACACATTAGCTTTAGTGCGGGCCTTGAAGTTTTTATCTATCTATTACTCAAGGTTTTCGTAAGACGGACTCCCTATTTGTGGTTCCAGCTGGTTTTCGATGTGGTCAACGAGCTTCCAAGGATTCCATAGCTCTTTGGATCCGGTCAGCTATATTGGAAGCTTACCGTCTTCAGGGTGAATTTTGCCCGATTAAGTTTCGAGCCCTTTCCACGAGAGCTGTGGCTTCATCGTGGCTTTTTTCATCAAGGTGCTTCGGCAGTGCAGTTTTGCCGGGCGGCAACTTGGCACTCTGTCCACACGTTTACAAAGTTTTATAAAGTGGACGTCAGTGCTTCCGCTGATGCAGCCCTCGGACGTAGGGTCCTGCAGGCAGCTGTAGTTTAAAGTTCTAGATGAACTTGTGTTTAGCGCTGTTTGCGCATTTTTTCTGTTAAGGTTGTTGGGTTTCTGCCTTTTGTTGGTTTTTTCCCACCCTTATTTTTGAACTGCTTTGGGACGTCCCATCAGTAATGAATTCCTGTGTCTCCCTCCCTTCCATCTGCAGCTGAAACACGGATTTTGGTAAGAACTTACCTGTAAAATCCTTTTCAGCGAAGGAAGGGAGGGAGACACAGCACCCTCTCAAGGCAGAAGTGTGTTGATGTTTTCAGATGCAGCGCGACCCTTATCTGATAGCGATTATCTGGGCTGAGGTCAGCGCGCTAAGGCTCTGTTCCAGCATCGCCAGCTCATCACAGTAGTCAGGTTCCGTGAGTAGTACCTGGAACTCTGTGGTTTTTTGGCTTTTTTTGCATGCATAACCTGTATCCTTGTGTTTTTTCTCTGAAGTTCCTTCAGAAGGGGTTATGTTGCTCCGCTGGTGATCTTGGTTCTTTCCTAAAAGCTTTGGTACGACTGGAGCTGAGTAGGAGGAGCCCGAGCTGGAGGGGCCAGCCAGTCAGCACTCTTTTGATCTGAGGTGACATCCTGATCTGGGGCTCCGCCTACCCATCAGTAATGAATTCCTGTGTCTCCCTCCCTTCCTTCGCTGAAAAGGATTTTACAGGTAAGTTCTTACCAAAATCCGTGTTTCTCTCTGGAGTACGATCTCTCTTATCGATGGATTGACAGCTGAAATACAGGAGCAGTGAATGGTCTCCTCTGCTGGTAGTGCTGTCTTAGTAGGTTCTCCGAAGTAAGCCTCTCGTAGAAAGAAATCCAATTCTGCCAGTGTAAGGCGTTGACTAATGGAGTATCGAGGGAGCAGTGATCTTGTGTGCGCTCCTGGATACACCGCGCTAGAATTACTCGGATGGAAAATCGCCCACTGCCTTATCATAGTCTGCCTAAATTGCTGTACGTGTAGCAAAGCGATCGTCCGCAGCAGTCCGTCCGAGCAGCACCCAGAATCGTAGCATGGCAACATATTCTGAAGTTTTCCGTCTGGACATGAACATAACATATGAGAAAGTGACTTTCATACTGATATTAAAATGTGACCTGTGTTCATATAATTGTGGGGTTGAACGGCCGGAGAGGTGATAAGACCATTCAAGAATTAAGTTGTTTTTTTTTTTAAAAAACCTTTTGCTAGCCGTTAATGGATCAGAAAATGGAGACAATTTGCTGAATCCACGTAGAAGAGAAGTACCAAAAATTTTTGCATTTGTGGATTTTTGTAAAATTGGAATAGAAGTCACTTCTACTCGAATATATCCGCTCAACTCTAGTGGGTACCCTAAGGCCCAAAAGTGATTTGGTGAATATCTTTTCTGGGGAGCGATGAGCATGTGAATGTCCTGCTGCAATGCCCAGGCCCATCAGCTGCACAAGTACAGCAGGTACATATGCTGATTAATTTTTCGATATCATTTTATAGCAGTCAGAGCTTTGTTTTCTAACCCAGAGATCCATATATCTTGCACATCCATATGCTTAAAGGGGTTATCCACTACAAGGTCACCCCTTATCAATGGTTGCAGGATCAAAAATCTCTGCTTACCTTCCAGATTGGTGCCAGTCCAAGTGTATGGAGAGCGAGGCCGCACTCCCTGGCCGGGAGTATGTAGAACTCATACATATCCTCCGTTCACGGGTCAGAAATCGGTGAATTCCAGCAGGATCATACGTCTGCAGTCACACAGAGGGACTGCAGACTAATCAGTTTTGACCGGACAACCATTTTAAGTAGTCGATTTTGTTTTTTGTTTGTTTTTTTACGAACCGGATGGTTATAAAATGAAGTAAAGAATAAACAGAGTAAATTGGTCTCTTGACCGATTGTCCTTCTTTACCCTTGGTCGGCCGATAGAATCTTGAGGATTATTAATGCCCAGACAAAAAAAAAGACAAGTACAGTAGGAGGCAAAAACTACCAGTTTTAGTCCCATCAACCAAGATCCGACATGACAGATGAAAATCTCAGCAGATTCATTTTTGGCCGCAATTCAGGAAAGTTAAGTTGGCCCTTCCGCTGAACGGTCTCCTCCCGTCTGCCCATCGTAATACATGGCTACTAGGTCATGCACGATGAATCTTAGACGCTCTGCTCTGGTGTGTTTTATGGGAGTAGCTGCCATCCGTTATTTTGACCATCGGCTTCATGTGCATTGCTGGCATCCGCCGAAAAATAAGGACAGAGTTAGAAAAATAGATTAATTGGTGGGTGTCTTATGTGACAAAACCAGATAGGATGCGCGGATGTTTACTGCTGACATTTGTGCTCCGAGTGGGTGATGAAAACATTCATTATTCATAAGGAAACTGTACCGATGCAGCACTTGAACAATGCAGGCCTAGAAAAAGCAGAGGAAGAGTCGTGGAAAGTACAGAAATAAACCATGTGGTCGGGGTGGATCATGAATAAGTCAGTGCTCACACTGCTGTCACTGATTCCTGGAAAATGCATTACCTGCTGGATCGTTCCGCTCTCGGTCCTTTATGCGTTGAGGTCCACGTCTGTGCTCATTCATTATTGCAGCACGTGTTATGGAGGTTCGGAGAGTTAAAGCCAACTTGTCAGACAATTTATGGCGCCATTCATGAGTGCAGGATGAGAGGAAGATAAAGAAACCAATCTCTGTGAGATCTAAGCTTTATACAAAAAGCAGACGAGTTTTTAGAGAGTTTTTGACTCTGTATTTTCTTTACCTAATTGGCTCAGAGGGTGGAGGTTTAACTATATTTGTGTCCGAGCGCAGACAGCGCAGCGGGGAGAGGCTCCTTCTGCAGATAACTTGTTTTACAGTCACAGGTTTCCGAGAGGGAATGATTGAGCTTGAAAAATGTAGAAAATTGCCGTAAATATTTCTAACTTTTGATTGCAATTTTTGCATTTAGGCAAAGTGAGATCAAAGGACAGGAGGCAATCGGATGGTTGTTGTTTGTGTATTTTATATTCACTTGAGCGGCAGTTCTCGTAAGGAACGCTGTCCTGTTTCGGCTGTGTCCACTGTTTACATTTGGAGCCGAATACTGCTGTTTGGTTGGGTGTCGGACCCCCAGATCTGATATTCATCGCCAATTCTAAATATCCGTCATCATTATCATAATCCTGGACTTCTTTAACTGTTTGGTACTATGGACAATAAATGAAAATCCCTGTCGTTTAAGTAATTCCACTCTCTGGTTCATTTGCAGATATGTTCCCAGCTGAGTGATCGATTAGAGAAGCAGCAGTCAGCAAACAAAGCCGAAATTGAGAAAATCCGGGTAGGTTCAGACCGACTGAAGCCTGGGTAATGGCAGTCAGATATTAGAGCATTTCATTGTGTGCATTTCTCTAATATACTTTCATTAGTATAATTGTTTTGCCTGCTGCTTGTTACAGACGTTTTTTTTTTTTTTGGGGGGGAGGGGTGGTCTTTGAGCTCTGTACCTATGCCACTTGAACATGAAACCTCAATAAAAAACCTTGTTTAGTCTCTATGTGGGCTGTATGGGCAGTTGTCTAGAGTCTCCATTCTTGGTCATCATCCTTGCATTTGGAAACACTTTTTGATACCTTTCTAGTAGGCAGTAAAATCAGTTGTCCTAACTCAGAACCAGGGCTTTACAATAATAACCCATTGGAATAGAGTGGTGGCCATTTCTGAGCCTCCATTGCTCCATTCATCAACTAATGGGGGCATTTCAGAGCCCTGTTCTCAGAATCAGTGGCTTCCCAAAAGCTGAGCTCATAGCAGTCATCATGTAGTCATTTTCCAGCCTGTGCATATTTTTGACCAAACTGGGTCGCCTGGATTTTTCAAAAGCAGGAAATCTTAAAATAGACAACACTCGCCTGTTAAATCCCCCGGTAGTCAAGCACCAATCCTGCGAGCCCCGGCAATTTTGACTCACAGCCGGCTAATCACTGATGCAGTTCATCCCGAGCAGTCAGTCAAAAGTGCCGGGGCGTGCTTACATTAGCCGGCTTTCAGTCATAGAGGTGTGGCCAAAGCAGCATCAAACTATGACTGAAAGCTGGCGGCTCCTGGGAAGAATATAGTTAAATTTCTCCCGGGTGCTTCACTTTCAGTTCGATGGTCACTCACCTTCATAATGCTATTAAAGGGAATCTGTCACCCCATTTTTGCCCTATAAGCTGCGGCCACCGCCATCAGGGGCTTATCTACAGTATTCTGGAATGCTGTAGATAAGCCCCCGATGTCACCTGAAAGTGAAGAAAAATGAGTTATAAAATACTCACCCAGGGGCGTTCCGCTGTCAGGTCTGGTCCGGAGGGAGTCGCGGTCCGGTTCGGCGCCTCCCATCTTGTAGCGAAGCCGGCCTCTTCTTTCCGTCCCGTCGCGGCTCCTGCGCAGGCGCACTGCTCTGCCCTGTTGAGGGCAGAGCAGAGTACTGCAGTGTGCAGGCGCCGGGAAAGGTCAGAGAGGTCTGGCGCCAGAACGCCCCTGGGTGAGTATTTTTTAACTCGTTTTTCTTCACTTTCAGGAGACATCAGGGGCTTATCTACAGCATTTTAGAATGCTGTAGATAAGCACCTGATGGCGGTGGCCGCAGCTTATAGGGCAAAAATGGGGTGACAGATTCCCTTTAACCACCTGCAGATTATCCCTGTATCTGCAGGTTAATGGCATTATTTGACCTGACAGGTTTCCTTTAAAATGACTAATATTTATTTAATACCGGAATATTTAGACATTTTTATTTTTGCAAAGGGAAAAATATATAAAAATGCCAGCGCCATGAAACAAATACTGAGTTAAATGGTATTTAAACCACAGAGATTTTCAGTATGTTTGTAAAATATGGATAGCTGAAAACTTGCCGTGGAGAGAATGATAGGGTCTGTCCCTTTCAGCCCTGTGGCGAATAGGAAAGGTTGATGAGGCATGACACTCTACATTAACGTCTATGGACAGTGGTGGAAACAGCCGTTTTTTTCAGCATCTTTTCAGGTGTTGTGCTTTCCTCGTTTAATTGTTTAGATGTATTTTTTTTGAGAAGCAAAATTTATTAGTCAGGATTCCCATAATAATCCTTTTCTGTTTTTGACCACTTAGCAAAAGGTTGAAGGTTGTGAACGTTGCCGAGAGTTCTTCAACACAGAAGGAAGAGTGAAGTTGGTCAGCACCAAGAAGGAGAACTCCGAGGAGGAGGACACGGATGAAGAGAAGGAGACTCTTAAAAACCAGTTACGGGAAATGGAGCTAGAATTGGCTCAAACTAAACTTCAGCTAGTAGAAGCTGAGTGCAAGATCCAGGTAAACCATCAGTCACAAATTGTATCATTACAGGTAAAAAAAGAAAGCATTGACAACTGTTAAATAAACTGAATAGCGGACACCTGTCTGATAATCGTAGAGCACTGTCGGAAAATTGAAGTTCTACTAAAGCTGAAAGTGTACCTGTATTTTGTTTTTTTTCCTGTTTTTCTCTATAAATCAATAGTAAATGTAATGAATATAAGGAACTTTGTAAAATATTCTATCAACGTAATCTGCTTCTTTCTCCTTCTGGGCTGATCTTTCATTCTCAATTCATTGATAAAAACTATCTGCAGTGAATATAGCCTTTCCCATTATTGAGATGGGAGATGACAGTTGGTTCTCATAAAGTTCTATGGAAAACTAACTCCTCCCTCCTCCTTTGCATAGAATCTTGTACGCACCAATTGTCATCTCTTATTTCAGAAATGGGAATGTTTTTCTTTACTGAATACAGATTTTTTTCCAGAGTGAAAGATCAGTCCAGGAGGAAAGAGAAACCGATTGCATTACAAAGTTGCTTATTTTCATGTGCACTATTAGTTTATGAAATACAAATTAAAATAACGGTTACTCGTAAGAGCTCGGCCTCTGCTTTGTCTGTGGATCTGTTTGTTTTGATCATTATACATATGTGCTAAAAGTTGGCTGATTTCGGCAGGATCATGCAGCAGGTACAATAGAGAGGGACTTTATAATGTCACATTCTGGAGACCCCCATACACCATAGATTTGTTATATTTCAGATTGCCTAATCTTTCACTCAGCCAAGCTTACTTGTGTTTTTCAGTCAGGGTTAAAGGAAATCTATCTGCAGCATTTTGCTGTGTAATATGATAGCTGCATTATGTGGACACAGAGACCCTGATTCCAGTGAAGTGCTACTAGCTGGTCTGTGTTTTGCTGTTTCAATGAAATCAGTGTTTTATCAGCAGGAGATTATCACTGCAGGACTAGGTGTCTCATGTCACCTGATCCACACTGATTGGCAGCTTTCTATGTACATTCTATATTGACACAAAGCAGCCAATCAGTGGTGTGGGTGGGGTTGTACACAGCTCAGCAATCTGAGGTCTGCTAGATCTGCAGCCGTGAAAACTGTGATTGTATCACAACTTCTGCACCCAGTAAACTAAGTGATACATCATCAGAAACAGGCTATCTGTCCCTACATTATGCCGCTGTCAGATTACATAGCAAAAACCTGCTGACGGATTCCCTTTAAATGCTGTCACACCTTCCTCCCCTTGGGTCAGTAGCTATTTTATGGATAACAGCCACCTTTACGCTCTCTTAATTTGCTTTACATGCTTCTCTTTCAGGATCTGGAGCATCATCTTGGTCTTGCCCTAAATGAAGTGCAAGCAGCAAAAAAGACCTGGTTCAACAGGACCATCAGCTCCATAAAAAACCGCCACCGGCGTGCAAGGAAAAGAGACCTCTTAACACCCCACCTCCTGTACAAATAATTGTCTATATGAAAACACGATACCTTCTGTTGCCTTCCTTGGCCAGATATTTTGGTTTGCCTATATGTAAGAGGAGCAGGAGCGCAGCATGGCAGGACGGTAGTGAGTCGGTGCTTGTCAGATTACTGTACGATTTGGCATCTCTGGCCCCCTATTAACACCTCCAGTGATCACATATTAAAATCACGAAACTTAGCTGGAAAAAGAGAAGGGCGAAGCAAAAAAATAGCACCTACCTTTCCATAATTCCTACAACCCACCACGGGGTTCAGTTTTGCCCTTTTTTTAACTTTTCGATGGCGGGGAATTGTTTTTTAAGGTAACAAGTAATCATTATGGCCTATGTGAAGACCTAGGATACTGACACAATGAAGCCACTGGGCACTCTGAGGCACGTTCCTATCGTCAGATCATGAGCTGGTAGGTCAGTGCCCCGACCATGAACAGCAGTGGTCCCTCATCACGCAACGTAATAGTTAATTAACAAAATGAATTTCTTCGGCTTCACACTACTGCAACACGTGCTTTTTTTTTCTTACATCCTGAGATGGTGTGTTAATACTTATAGCCTAAACTGCATTATACTGTATTTGAGCTGCTGTGGGAGGTGAACATGCCTTCAACAAGAAATTTTCAGCCTTTTTTTTTTTTTTTTTTTGTTCGGCCCTTGATATTAAATAATATGGCCATGGAACAATGGCAAGTCGCTTACTGTAAAGGTAGAGATTGCCAGGCGAGATTGAAAGATAAGAAAGGGGCCTCTCATGCTGCCAACCTGGCGTCTAGAGCGGTTGACTGTTATCTCCGTGCCCTCCATCATGCTGAGACATTGAATAAGACCGTGTTGGTTGGTATGTTGTACTTCTTTTTTTATTTATTTTTTGGTAGTGGCCAATGCCAGTCTGCAGCCGCTAAGCACTGTCTGTACCGTACAGCTTTTTTTTAATGTATTACGCACCCAAGTCTTGGAAGACGATCCACCAATGTGGAATCACGATCAGCAAGAAGCAGTCAAATGTCCTGAGATAGCCTGTTCTCCGGGCACGTTACCGCACTGAACGGGAGCTTCGCTTTCATTGACTAACCCCGGGGTTTAAAGCACATGTCCTGTCTTGGCGATGTTCCTTCATTTCGGATCTCACTGCTTCTGTTCTAGAACTTGTATCTAACCCGTTAACTCTCTGTTGACTCTTGTCTCGTCCGAGGCCGACGGTTCATCCATCGCACGACCATTCATCTGAAAGCCTCAAAAGGAGCAAAGGACTAACGTCAGGATCCGTTGATGGACACCAGACTTCTATCCCATCTCCAGCAATTTTTTCGAAAGAGAGATCTAATTTTTTTTCTCCCACCCCTCTGTGGAGGGGTTTTCTGAAATTGCTCCACTACTAGGGCTAGTATACAGCAGTATGATATCTGCACTTTAGGTGCTAAACACAAAGCATGCGTCATTCCTTTTCAGAGTTCCTGGTGTCGTGTAGAGTTCAGATGTAGACTGGCAGTTTTGCACCTTTCTTTTTATAATTTATACTTGTTTCTTTTTTTGTTTTGCTCTCAATTGTTGCATCAGTGATAAAGTTGTTACGTGTAAGCGGGTTACACTAAGAGGCACTGGTTTGTGTACATATACAGTATATAAAAAGTTTGGTTTATTTTGTATACTTTTTTTTTGTTTTTTTTCTTAGTTCCTGTACTAACGCTAGCTACTGTAAAAGTTATATATCAGAAACCTAACACGATCTGCTAAAGATGTCTCTTTCCCATATTTGCTACAAATGTCCTTTATTGTTTTAAACATAAGACGATTGCTGTTCTTATTTTGACCGTGTGCTAATAGTGCTGGTGTAGGTGCGGTGTGTAAACCCAATGAACGCAAATATAAAGTACTATTAAATTTCACCACTGAGCAGTCGATTTCATTGCACTGGCTACAACCTCGCTGTGTGATCCTATGGGAAAATGCTTATTCATACACACAAATGGCCAGAAAAGGGGACCGACCATGATAATTCTAGTCCCATTCATTATTTGCAGCTTTTTTTAGAAGTCACTTTTTTACTTTTTTTTTACACTAAATTTTTTTTTGCTTAGCCAAGAAATGCTTTGTATTTTTCGCTTTGACTTTTTTTTTTGCAAATTTTAAGCATAAACAATTTGTACATTTCATAAAATATTGCAAAATAAAATTCCACCAAAGTTTCTGGCTTTCCTAAAATGACTTCAGGGAAAGGTGGAAGTACGGTTTTGAGTCATGCAAAAGCAGCTAAAAGCCCAAAACAACGGCAACCGTGATGACCTGTAAAATAATAGATGAACACATATAAAATAGACTTTTAAAGGGCACAAGTGGAAAGATGAGTATGGGAGAAACAAAAAAAGACACAAAATACTAAAAACTCTACAAAAAGAGAAACAAATGAACTAATGAATCGGGCTCTATTTATAACTGTGAATTTTGATAAAAAATGTGTTCCTCCCCTCTTCCAGGTGTTAAAGGATGTTTATCAAGATAGAAAGTTATCAACTTTCCACGGGTTGGGTGGTACCTTGCTGATTAATGGGGGTCCCACTGCAGGAACTCCCATGTATTCCTCAGCTCTGTAGAGCCCTATCAGAATGGACTCCCACAGATAGCCCAGCGTTTAAGTTTCTAGCCCATAGAAAATGAGAGAAGCTGTGGTGTACAAGCTTGACCACCATTACGTTCAGGCGAGGGTCTGCAGAGCCCCGATCTCAGGATTGGTGGGACCTCCAGCAGTTGGCAAGTTATTATCCTGTGGATAGGTGATCACGGTCTATCTTGATACCAACCTTTCTGCAACTTTCTAGATATCAAACATAGTGCTAATGTGATTCTGATTTACAGCATGTGTTGTGGTCCAGAGCTGCATTTACATGTCTGATGGTTGTTACTAGAAACCATTAACAGTTTGCACAGACGCAGCTCTTGCAGCACAACTGTCCTTTTGATAGTGCATTGAGCTGCAGGGTCAATTGCTGCTGACGGGAAAAAAAAAATCTCTTTAAATCTTCTGCCTTAGCGAGTGTGAGCGAGCTGAATGTGACCTGAGCGTAAGTGTGAACGGTGGTGTGTGACTTGTGATTCAGTGACTTTGGATTCAGGGAGTTTCCAAGAGAAGAATTACTGATAGTATTTTTTAAATACTTTATATTTCTTTTTACTTAACATTTCTGTCTGGTGCAATCGCCATTAGGAAATGTGCTCCACTATTGACAATGCCATCCAGTGCACATCTTGCCTCATGTATGCAATCCTTGAACAGCCTGTCGAGGGTGCATACTGCTGTGCGAGATGTGAGCACATTGTGCATTTGGAAGCCCAGGTACTGGATCTAAATGTGCAGCTGGCACAGCTATGAAAGACAATAAATTACCTTTCACAACTAGTTCAGGACCCAACAAGAGAGGGGGCACTGCTAGACCTAATATTAACCACCAGGCCAGACCGCATATCAAATATAAGGGTTGGGGGTCACTTGGGTAATAGTGATCACAAAATAATAAGCTTTCATGCATCCTTTAATAAGATGTGTAGAAGAGGGGTTAGAAGGACACTAAACTTCAGGAAGGCAAATATCCATGGATGAGAGATGATCTTAGTGCAATAAACTGGGACGATATCCTGGGACCTAAAAATACACAAATAAAATGGGAGACGTTTATTAGCATCCTGAATAGACCTGTGCACAGTATATACCCTATGGGAATAAACCTGCTAGAAATAGGAGGAAACCACTATAGCTAAATAGAGCTGTAAGGGGCGCAATAAGTGACAAAAAGAAAGCGTTTAGGGAATTAAAGCAAGTAGGTAGTGATGAGGCATTAAATAAATTCTGTAAAAAGCAAATGAAGACAGCAAAGATTGAGGCAGAGAGACTCATTGCCAGAGAGAGTAAAAATAATCCCAAAATATTCTATACCTGCATAAATAGTAAGAAACTAAAAAATTAGTGTTGGTCGCCTTAAAAATAGTCTGGGTGAAATGGTGGATGAGGAAGAAGCCAATATGCTAAATGACTTTTTTTTCAACAGTATTTACACAAGAAAATCCCATGACACGTAACATGACCAGTGATAAAAAAAGTTTCTCCATTAAATGTCACCTGCTTAACCCAGCAGGAAGTACGGCGGCGTCTAAAAATCACTAAAATTGACATCCCCGGGCCTGGATGGGATACACCCCCGAGTACTGCAGGAATTAAGTACAGTCATAGATAGACCATTATTTTTAATCTTTAAAGATTCCATAATAACGGGGTCTGTATCACAGGACTGGCGTATAGCAAATGTGGGGCCAATATTCAAAAAGGGGCAAAAACTGAACCTGGAAATTATAGGCCAGTGAGCTTAACATCTACTGTGGGTAAAATCCTGGAGGGTTTTCTGAGAGATGCTATACTGGGGTATCTGAAGAAGAAAAACCTCATGACACAGTATCAGCATGGGTTTACGGGGGACCGTTCTTGTCAGACTAATCTGATGAGTTTCTATGAAGAGTTAAGTTCTGGACTGGATCAAGGGACGCAGTGGACGTGGTGTTCATGGACTTCTCAAAAGCTTTTGATACGGTGCCACACAAAAGGTTGATACATAAAATGAGAACAATGGGGATAGGGGAAAATATGTGTAAGTGGGTTAAGAGCTGGCTCAGGGATAGGAAACAAAGGTTGGTTATTAATGGAGCACACTCGGACTGGGTCACGGTTAGCAGTGGGGTACCGCAGGGGCCGGTTTTGGGTACCGCATGGGTCAGTATTGGGGCCGCTTCTCTTTAACATATTTATTAATGACCTTGTAGGGGGCATACAGAGTAGTATTTCAATATTTGCAGATGACACTAAACTCTGCAGGGTAATCAATACAGAGGAGGACAATTTTATATTACAGGAGGATGTATGTAAACTAGAAGCTTGGGCTGATAAATGGCAAATGAGCTTTAATGGGGATAAATGTAAGGTCATGCACTTGGCCAGAAGAAATAAGATGTATAATTATATGGTTAATTGTAAAACATTGGGCAAAACTGTCACTGAAAAAGACCTGGGTGTATGGTTGGACGACAAACTCACATTTAGTGGCCAGTGTCAGGCAGCTGCTGCAAAGGCAAATAAAATAATGGGATGCATTAAAAGAGGCATAGATGCTCATGAGGAGAACATAATTTCAGCTGCAGATGGAAGGAAAGGAGACACACTAGTTCATAACTAGTGGGGTAGGCGGAGCCCAGATAGGATTGACACCTCAGATTAAAAAGAGTGTTGACCGACCCCTCCAGCACTGGCTCCTCCTACTCCAGCTTTCTCCAGTCTAAAATTTGAGGTCCCAGAGGATGGTCGCTGCTGGAAGCAGCTCCTCAGAAGATTTTATTATTTTAATCGGACAAGAGACTTGGATCACCAGATGTGGTGTAGAGGTCTCAGGGGTCTCAGCGCTGCTGGACCCCAACCTCTCCCTTGGCGGATCTGTAATTACCCTATATGGTGGTCCCTGCAGAACCCTGCCGGCCCTGGGGGATGAGGATGGCTTCCCTGGCGGGGACGCAAACCACGCATCTGGGGTCACTGCGTTCCCCTCCCTGGGGGGAAGCATGGGCACAGCGCCAGAAACCCCTGGGGGTCCCTGTGGCGCTCGGCTGGTGAGTACCCCACATTTTTATTAAAGTGTGTGTGGGTGCTTTCAGCGGCTGCTGCGGCAGCCGCTGTTACATGTAAAATTGACATGTTTGGTGACTGTATTTTGTCCGCAGGCAGATGCCTGCAGGACAGGGGGAGCAGAGAGGGAAGGAGTTTGCGCTCCTTTTTTGAAGCCGGCGGGGGGCGTGGCTTCACGCTCCCGGGCTTCTGGTGCAGAAGCGCGCGATTAGGCGCTTCTCTTCCGGCTTCACTCAGCGCGGCGGCCATTACAGAAAGGCTTCCACGGGCTCCTTCCTGCTCCGCTCCTCCCGTGCATCATATACATCACCGCGGCCAGCTGGGTGAGTCAAACGCCCTCACCCCCGCAGCGCAGGAACCTATCTGTGTTATAGGAACAGATAGCGTTAGCTGGCAGCTGCGGTCTCATATAGAGACCTTATTTTGCCTGGAGCTCGCACACCCCTTCTATTTTATAAGGGAGTAGTGGGGAGCCGGCGACATTAACCCTTTTAAAGGGTTAACCCTTTCAGCAACCACCATAGGTTCTATCCCAGTTTGGGATCAGATCTTGTAATGGCTAATTATTGCTGAATATTTTGCTGATACAGCTGGGGTAGCTCTCTCACTAAGAGCCTTAACCCTTCAGCGGCTTGCTGCATCCGATTGAGAAGCCACACTTTTTTTCTAGTTACTGACAGGCTTTGACCTGCCATATACTGTGTGAGGGCATGTCAGATCAGGGTCCAGAAGGTGCGGACCGTGTGCCAAATCTGCTTCAGGATCAGTCGCGCGTATCTGATACGCAGACCTCGACGTCAAGCGCAGCAATTGGAGGTCACAGCGATGCCAAATTGGATGCCATCGCTCGCTCTATTGATGGCCTTTCTGACCTTTTAGGTCATTTGGTGTCAGCTAGATCCTCTCATGGAAGGAAGCGACACAGGCCGGTATCATCCTTTCCGCATAGCGAATCAGAACTCTCTGATGTGGAATGCGGACAGGGTTCCCCTTCAAATTCAGATGGGGAGTTATCCGATTCGGATAAGGATCGGCAGGGACATTCTGCCTCTTTGGGCCGAACAGAGGCTTTTATTGAAGCCATGAGAGAGGCGTTACAGTTGCCGGAGGAGGTAACTACACGTCCTGGTAAGTCGCGTCGGATATACCAGGAGTACCGTAAGTTGCGAGCGACATTGCCAGGTCTGGATGAGCTTAATGAAGCAGTGGAGACGGAACGCCGGTGTCCAGATAAACGTTTTCAAGGAACACGTTTTTTTGAGGCACTATATCCGTGCTCTACGAAATTGACGGATAATTGGATTTCTTCTCCTGAGGTGGATGTTCCTTTATCCCAGCTCAGTAAATCCTCATTGCTCCCTGTTAAAGGGAAGGCAAGTCTGCAGGACCCGTTAGACAGAAAAACGGAGATGGCGGCGAAATCCAACTACGAGGCCTCGGGTCATGGATTCAAAGCGGTGCTAGGATCCATGTGTGCTTGTAAGGCTTCCCTGTGCTGGTTGGACCGTATACGGATAGCGTTGCAAAATGGATCTCCGTTATCCGAGGTAGATGGGCTTCTCGATTTATTGGAGACTGCAGTCTGTTATAGCTATGATGCAGGTCTGGATACTGCTTCACTGTTGTCCAGGGCGCAAGCTTCTGCGATCACAATTAGAAGGCACTGTGGCTTAGACAGTGGACTGGGGACGCAGTGTCAAAACAAGGTTTGCTGTCTCTAGCCTACAAGGGAAGTCAGTTATTTGGATCTGACCTCTCAGAACTGATTGCCAAGGCAAAGACAAAAGAAGCGGCTTTACCTCAGCGAAAGGCTATGGCTTCTGCGTCTGGCAGACCTGGTGCCGGTAATGGCCGGCGATCCTTTCGATCCAAGGGACGATTCGGTCAGTCCTCTTGGGGATCGGGTTGTCCCTCTTTTTCGGGAAAAAAGTTCACTCAGAAATCCCGCACTCCCTGGAAATCAAGTTTCCGTCAAGACAAGCGGGAAGCTGACAAGAAGTCCACCAAGACGGACTGACGCCAGGTTTCCACTCGAGGGCTCTCGAGGGGGGGGTCGCCTGCTCCAATTCAAAGCGACTTGGATTTCCCACGTTACGGACACCTGGGTAACGCGGGTCGTGTCGGCAGGCTATTTCATAGTTTTCTTCTCGACCCCCGGACAGGTTTTGCCAGTCTCGCACACCGTCAGAGCCCGAGTTAATTACCGCTCTGCTGCGAGAGGTCGACTCCCTTCTGCAGAAGGGTGTGGTAATACCGGTACCGCCGGAGGACCGGGGAAGAGGATTTTATTCCAATCTTTTTGTGGTGCCCAAAAAGGAGAACAAATTTCGTCCTATTCTGGATCTCAAAAGATTGAATCGACATGTCCTCACCCGCAAATTCCGCATGGAGTCACTTCGCTCCGTGGTGGCAGCCCTGTCGCAGAACGACTTTTTGGTGTCAATCGACATTTGCGACGCTTATTTGCACGTTCCCGTCGGAAGGGCTCATCAGCGTTTTCTTCGTTTTGCCATAGGTCAGGACCATTACCAGTTTGTGGCTCTGCCATTCGGCTTGGCCTCGGCGCCCAGAGTTTTTACAAAAATTCTGGCGCCTCTCATGGCAATTCTTCGAACACAGGGAGTTACGATTTTTCCCTACCTGGACGATCTTTTGATTGTGGCGTCCTCAAAGGAGGAGGCGGTGACGGCTCGCAATCTATCCCTTCAGCTCCTGGAGGATTTCGGGTGGCTGGTCAATTGGGAGAAGTCGTCTCTGGAACCGTCGCAGTCAATCCTATTTTTGGGAATGCATTTCGACACGGTACGAGCAGTGGTGTCTCTACCTCCGGACAAGCAGGCATGTCTTCTCCGACACGTACAGATCATGAAGTCTGTGACAGCAATGTCCCTTCGGAAGTGTATGCGCCTTCTGAGTTTGATGGTGGCGTCCATGGAGGCACTTCCTTTTGCCCAATTTCATTCCAGGGCCCTCCAAAGATTCATTCTAGGTCGTTGGAATCGATCGCAAGTTTCTCTGGATTGCAGCGTCATCATCTCTCGCAGGGTGCGAGAATCCCTAGAATGGTGGTTACGTCCAGGAGCGTTATCCCTGGGGAAATCTTTCCTCCTCCGAGGTGGTCGGTCATAACCACCGATGCCAGCTTGACGGGCTGGGGGGGTGTCTGGAACGATCTTTGGATCCAGGGAGTATGGTCATCGGAAGAGTCTGTTCTTCCGATCAACATCCTGGAGTTGAGAACAATTTTCCTTTGCCTCCAACACTGGACGGTCCCTTTGTGCGGTCTGCCTGTTCGAGTGCAGACAGACAACGCGACGGCGGTTGCGTATATCAACCATCAAGGCGGGACGAGGAGCTCCAGGCTCATGATGGAGGTGTCTCGGATCCTGCTATGGGCCGAGACCAGGGTTCCGGCCATCTCTGCGATTCACATTCCAGGAGTCCAGAATACCACGGCGGACTTCCTCAGTCGCGAGAGGATGGATCCTGGAGAATGGAGTCTCCATCCGGAAATTTTTGCACTGCTGTGCTCCCGTTGGGGAACTCCCCAAGTGGATTTGATGGCATCCAGGGTCAATGCCAAACTACCGACCTTCATATCCAGGTACAAGGATCCGAAGGCTGTGGCGGTGGATGCTCTGGTGGCTCCGTTGGACCATTTCGAGCTAGTATATGTGTTTCCGCCGGTGTCCTTGCTTCCTCTGGTGCTGCGTCGGATCAGACTGGAGAGAATTCCGGCTATGTTGATAGCCCCGGATTGGCCAAGGAGGACGTGGTTCTCGACACTGGTGTCGCTTTTGGCGGCTCCGCCATTTCCACTTCCTCTTCGTCCGGACCTGTTATCCCAGGGGCCCGTTCGTCATCCGGATTTGAAGTCTCTGCGTTTGACGGTGTGGCTCTTGAGACCGAAATATTGACCCGTAGAGGTTTCTCGGCTGAAGTCATTGCCACTCTGCGATCTGCCAGAGGTCCGGCTACCACTAAGATTTATCACAAGACTTGGGAAGCCTTCTTTTCGTGGTGTTCGGGGTCTTCAAGGAACCCGAGGAGTTTTTCCATTCCCAATCTGTTGTGTTATGATTTGGTAGCTGAGGAGAGCAAGCAAAAAGGAAATACACCAGAGCAGTTGGAAACTATGAGATTGCAGTACCCTGACTAACCACCACAACTAGAGGCAGCCGTGGAGCGTTCCTACGTTGGTCCTAGACGCCTCGTCACAGCCTGAGAAACTAACTACACCTAAAGATAGAAAGAAGAATGCTATCTGCCCCGGAGCAGATCCCCAAAGAACATATAATGGCGGTTAGACAAGAAGAAATACTGACACAGACAGAAAATAGTATGAGCAAACGTTGGGGCCCAAACTTACTAAATAGAAAAGGATAGGAAGGGCACTTACTGCAATCCCAAAAAACCCTGAAAAGCACCAACTCACTCCTGTTTTGAGTGAGTTGGTGCTTTTCAGGGTTTTTTGGGATTGCAGTAAGTGCCCTTCCTATCCTTTTCTATTTAGTAAGTTTGGGCCCCAACGTTTGCTCATACTATTTTCTGTCTGTGTCAGTATTTCTTCTTGTCTAACCGCCATTATATGTTCTTTGGGGATCTGCTCCGGGGCAGATAGCATTCTTCTTTCTATCTTTAGGTGTAGTTAGTTTCTCAGGCTGTGACGAGGCGTCTAGGACCAACGTAGGAACGCTCCACGGCTGCCTCTAGTTGTGGTGGTTAGTCAGGGTACTGCAATCTCATAGTTTCCAACTGCTCTGGTGTATTTCCTTTTTGCCTGCTCTCCTCAGCTACCAAATCATAACAGTATCACCGGCCCACCTGGCCTGTCTAGGATTAAGTCGCTTGGCAGATTCCAGATAAACTAGATTCTTATGGTCCGTAAGTACCACCACCTGATGTTTGGCTCCCTCCAGCCAATGTCTCCACTCTTCAAAAGCCCACTTCATGGCTAATAACTCCCGATTACCCACGTCATAATTATGTTCAGTGGGAGAAAATTTTCGAGAGAAAAAGGCACAAGGGTTACTTTTAGAGGTCTCTGGATCTCTTTGGGACAAAACGGCACCTGCCCCAATTTCAGAGGCATCAACCTCCACCACTCTGTCAGACACAATGTTCTCAGGAATGCCGTGTAAACGAACTGTTGTGAATTGGCCTCCTGAGGCAGTCTCTGCATTTCAGGAACTTAAGCAGAGATTCACTTCTGCTCCTGTTCTACGGCAGCCTGATGTTTCTCTACCATTTCTGGTAGAGCCCCTGACTTAATGAACCAGAAATGGTAGAGAAACATCAGGCTGCTGTAGAACAGGAGCAGAAGTGAATCTCTGCTTAAGTTCCTGAAATGCAGAGACTGCCTCAGGAGGCCAATTCACAACAGTACCCCCCCCTTGAGGAGGGGTCACCGAACCCTCATTTGAGCAACCAGGTCGGTCAGGATGAGTTCTATGATACGCACGGATGAGAATACTGTTGTGAATTGGCCTCCTGAGGCAGTCTCTGCATTTCAGGAACTTAAGCAGAGATTCACTTCTGCTCCTGTTCTACGGCAGCCTGATGTTTCTCTACCAGAAATTTCAGGAACTTAAGCAGAGATTCACTTCTGCTCCTGTTCTACGGCTGCCTGATGTTTCTCTACCAGAAATGGTAGAGAAACATCAGGCTGCCGTAGAACAGGAGCAGAAGTGAATCTCTGCTTAAGTTCCTGAAATGCAGAGACTGCCTCAGGTGGCCAATTCACAACAGTATTTATCAAAGTGTCTTTTTGGCGTTCAGAGGATACTGTTGTGAATTGGCCTCCTGAGGCAGTCTCTGCATTTCAGGAACTTAAGCAGAGATTCACTTCTGCTCCTGTTCTACTGCAGCCTGATGTTTCTCTACCATTTCTGGTAGACTCATTTCCAGCCTATTCACACTCTTTTTCCACTGGTCCGGGGCAACAAACCGAAAAAAAAAATCTCTGACACTTCCTCCTGACCCTGTTTTGGTTGAGGGCAATCTGGAGTATGTGGTTGAGAAAATATTGAATTCTCGTTTTTCTAGACGGAAACTCCAGTATTTGGTTAAATGGAGAGGTTGTCCCTCTCTCAGGAGAGGGCCCATCGGTTTGCTAACCGGCATAGGACTGATGGTCCTCGGTTTAAAGTGGGCTACCAGAAATGGTAGAGAAACGTCAGGCTGCCGTAGAACAGGAGCAGAAGTGAATCTCTGCTTAAGTTCCTGAAATGCAGAGACTGCCTCAGGAGGCCAATTCACAACACTGTTGGCTTTTCTGCAGTACGGGTTGGACAAAGGTTTAGCAGTTAGCACTCTGAAAGGTCAGGTTTCTGCCCTGTCCTTGCTGTTTCGGAAGGCTATCGCTTCGCGTAGGGATGTGCGTTCCTTTTTTCGCGGAGTAACCCGTCAGTTTCCTCCGCGGAAGGCACCTGTGTCTCCTTGGCGGCTCAACCTTGTCTTGGAGGCTCTTCAACATGTGCCTTTTGAGCCTATGGGTTCTGCTAGCCTTTCCCTTCTTTCTTGGAAGGTTGCCTTCTTAGTGGCGGTGACTTCTTTAAGAAGGGTTTCTGAGTTGGCAGCTCTTTCTTGCTCGCCTCCTTTTCTGGAGTTTTTCCCGGATCGGGTAGTGCTTCGCACACGGGGCGACTTTCTACCTAAGGTGGTGTCACAATTTCATGTTAATCAGGATATTGTGTTGCCCTCGCTTTGCCCGAGCCCGAGGAATGCAAAGGAACGAGACTTGCACAAATTGGATTTAGTGCGGGCCTTGAAGTTCTATTTGTCGGTTACTCAAGGTTTTCGGAAATCAGATTCTTTGTTTGTGATTCCAGCAGGTCGCAGGCGTGGTCAACGAGCTTCCAAAGACTCTATAGCTCGTTGGATTCGGTCGGCCATTTTGGAGGCTTACCGTCTGAAAGGCGAACCTTGCCCGATTAAGATTCGAGCTCACTCCACGAGGGCTGTGGCTTCGTCGTGGGCCTTTCATCAAGGGGCTTCGGCAGCTCAGCTCTGCCGAGCGGCGACCTGGTGTTCCGTCCACACATTTACAAAGTTTTATAAGGTGGACGTCAGTGCTTCCGCTGATGCGGCCTTAGGACGTAGGGTCCTGCAGGCAGCGGTAATTTAAGTTTTAGTTAACTTGTATTTGGCGCCTGTTGCGCATTTATCTAGGTTGTTGGGTTTCTGCCTCTTTTGTTTTTTTTCCCACCCTAATTTTTGGACTGCTTTGGGACGTCCCACTAGTTATGAACTAGTGTGTCTCCTTTCCTTCCATCTGCAGCTGAAAGACGGATTTTGGTAAGAACTTACCTGTAAAATCCTTTTCAGCGAAGGAAGGAAAGGAGACACAGCTCCCTCCCTTGGCAGAAGTGTGTTGTTATATTTACAGATGCAGCGTGACCCTTCTCTGATAGCGATTTTCTGAGCTGAGGTCGACGCGCTACGACTCTGTTCCAGCATTGCCAGCTTATCGCAGTAGTCAGGTTCAGTGAGTAGTACCTGGAACTGTGTGGTTTTTCTTTGCCAAATGCATGCATAACCTGTACTTTTCTATTTTTCTCTGAAGTCCTTCAGAAGGGGTTATGTTGCTCCGCTGGTGATATTGCTCTTTCTTAAGCTTGGGTACGACTGGAGAAAGCTGGAGTAGGAGGAGCCAGTGCTGGAGGGGTCGGTCAACACTCTTTTTAATCTGAGGTGTCAATCCTATCTGGGCTCCGCCTACCCCACTAGTTATGAACTAGTGTGTCTCCTTTCCTTCCTTCGCTGAAAAGGATTTTACAGGTAAGTTCTTACCAAAATCCGTCTTTTACCTCTATACAAGTCACTGGTACGACCACACTTAGAATACTGTGTGCATTTCTGGTCTCCGGTGTATAAGAAAGACATAGCTGAACTGGAGCGGGTGCAGAGAAGAGCGACCAAGGTTATTAGAGAACTGGGGGGTCTGCAATACCAGGACAAGTAAGGACACTTGGGGTTATTTTGTTTGGAAAAACGAAGGCTTAGGGGTGATCTTATTACAATGTATAAATATATGAGGTGACAGTACAAAGACCTTTCTAATGATCTTTTTACTCTTAGACATGTGACGGGGACAAGGGGGCATCCTCTACGTCTGGAGGAAAGAAGGTTTAGCCATAATCACAGACGCAGATTCTTTACTGTAAGAGCAGTGAGACTATGGAGCTCTCTGCCGTCTAATGTTGTAATGAGTGATTCCCTATTAAAATTTAAGAAGGGACTGGATGCCTTTCTTGAAAAGTACAGGATATACTCACTAGTTTCCTAGATATTGTGTTGATCCAGGGAGCTAGTCTGATTGCCGTATGTGGAGTCGGGAAGGATTTTTTTTTCCCTAAGGTAGAGCCTAGTGTTTGCCACATGGGTTTTTTTTTTGCCTTCATCTGGATCAACATGTTAGGCTATGGGTTGAACTAGATGAACTTAAAGTCTTCCTTCAACCTTAAATACTATGTTACCTGAAGAATTTTTTTTGTCAGATGAAATTACTGTATTCAGTGTGGAGATGACACATTCCAAATAGCATGAGCAGACATTAAACCAGCAAAAATGCAAAAAGATTTCTGCTCTGAAGCCTGTAGATTTGTAAATGCAGCTTTGAACTAGAATACAATTTCTAACGCCAATTTGATTGATAAAATCACTAAATTAAAGGAAATCTGTCGGCAGGTTTTTCATTAGTAATCTGTAACCTATTAGGCTGTGTAGATTTTTTTCCCATACAACCAGTGTTTTACCAGCAGGAGATTATCCTGTACCTCCTGGGCCAACCACTCCCCCTGTACTCATTAGCAACTTTCTATCAATATACAGTGTACACAGAAGCTGCCAATCAGTGGAGTGGGTGGGTTTATACACAGAAATTAGCCAATCAGTGATGTGGGCAGGGTTATGCACAGCTCAGCATTCTTGAGCTCTGCCAATTTGCAGCAGAGAAAACTGTGATTGTATCACAACTACTGCACCCAGTAAACTAAAGTGACACATCGCTGGAATCAGGGTTTCTGTTCCTACATCATGCTGCTGTCAGATTATATAGTGAAAATCTGACAACAGATTACTGTGTTCCCCCTCAGTAAAGAATATTAAAAGCAGCATGTACTCACAGCGCAGTGACTGTTTTCAATCTAGTTTTGAGTTTTTCTAATTTTTTTTGTTTTTGCTCACCTGTTTGTTGTTTTGTTTTCCTCTTTGTCGGCAGAGTTTAGCCATTCCTGATGTTTTCAGGTGATTCTTCATCTGTGACTTTTTAAAGGGTCACAAAAACTGGCCCAACTCCACTCCAGTCACCCCCACACCTCTCACTCATCTGTTTTTGAGTACGCCAGTTTTTTTGGCACAATTTCTGTGATATTCTGTGAAACACGTGACTCTTTCCTCTAAAAAGTCGCCAAAAAACTGTTCAATAGAGGAAAAAAGACCATTTTTAATTTTGCCCAAAATTCTTAGATCGTGGGTGTAATTTTGATGAATTTGGTGCGAAAAAAAAAGGCAAAAAAGAAAAGAGACTTAAAAAGAAAAGCAAAGACGTAAGTGATTTTCTAGATTGAGTACTTGAGCTTTTTGATGGTAAAAAATTTAAATTATCCGCCCTCATCTGATGTCCAAATGAATGGCTCATCAGGGCACAGGTGAAGAGCAGTAGACATAGTACCGCAGTGTGGACGTCCGGCGGCGCCTTCCTACAGCCAATCCGTGTATACAGCTTAGGAGTAGCCGTATATTTCCAGTAAAATGCCTCAGCCGATGTGTATGGTGAAAATTTGGGATTACCAACGTGATTTCACTCTACAAAGGTCCATCCATTAACATCCATTTTTACGATGTTAAAATAATTGTAACGAGTCCATTGTAGCCTGAGGGGCCACTGTATACCACGCCAGAGCTAGTGATATATAGTTTAACTCGCTCATACTATACATTATTTTGTTTCTGGGTTTCCTTTCATCTGCATTTTGTTCATCTTATGTATAGGTCCAGCTTAGAACAAGAAATGAATGCCATCGCTGGTATTGTAAGTATCGCACATATTGTAGTGTAGTTTCGCTAAACTATTGTCCTCAGGTGTAGTTCAATGTGAGAAAAAAAAAAAAAAAACTTGCCCTCCACCTGGTCTAGCGCTATGTCTCCACCGCTGGCCCAAGCAATATTTTATCTGTATTGCTGATGTCACTTTGACAGCGCTGCAGCCAATCATTGAGCTGAGCATCTGCTATTATGTCTAAAGCGCTGCAGTCAATCACTGAACTTATGCCATGTACAATGGGTTCGGAAAGTGATCAGACCCCTTTCAATTTTTCACTTTGTTTCATTGCAGCCATTTGGTAAATTCAAAAAGTTAATTTTTCAGCTGCAGATGAAGGAAGGGAGACACAGTCATTACTAGTGGGTAGGCGGAGCCCACATAGGATAAACACACCTCAGATTAAAAAAGTGTTGACCAGCCCCTCCAGCTATATAGGGCTCCTCCTACTCCAGCTCTCCAGTCTAAAATTTGAGGTTCACAGAGGATAGTCGCTGCTGGAAGCAGCTCCTCAGAAGATTTTTTTACTTTAGTCGGACAGAGACTTGGACCGCCAATGGTCTAGAGGTCTCAGGGGTCTCAGCGCTCCTGGACTCCCACCTCTCCCTTGGCGGATCTGTATTACCCTGTAAGGTGGTCCCTGCAGAACCCTGCCGGCCCTGGGGGATGAGGATTGCTTCCCTGGCGGGGACGCAAACCGCGCTTCTGGGGTCACTGCGTTCCCCGCCCTGGGGGAAGCTACGGGCACAGCGCCACAAGTCTCTGAGGGGTCCCTGTGGCGCTCAGCTGGGTGAGTACTCCACATTTTAATGTGTTTGAGCGCTTCAGCGGCCGCTGCGGCAGCCGCTGCTACATGTATTCAGTGTGGTGATTGTGTACTTTTGTCCGCAGGTGGATGCCTGCAGGACATGAGAGCGGAGTGAATCGCGCGCTTTTTTTGAAACCGGCGGGGGGCGTGGCTTCGCGCTCTCCCATTTTTTTCATAGGCAGGAAGCGCTCTGAGCGCACGCTTTATCCTGCCTTTTTCTTCCGGCTTCTCTCCTCTAGCGCGGCGGCCATTACTGACGGCCTCCTCGGGCTCCTCACTCTCCGCTCTCCCGACCGACCGAAAGGAGACACTACACCACGGCCAGCTGGGTGAGTCGCCTCTACCTGTCAGGGCAGAAATATATAAATCCAGAAATATAAACTGCACTAAATAAAATTGTATGTATAAAATATAGATAATAATTAAATAATAAGTGCTTATATCACCAGAAAAAACAAATGGATGGTGGACCATCCGAAAATGTGAATAGAGACCCCAGGAAGTGGAAGGGAATGGCCCAGATGAAAGGATAAAGAAACGACCAAAATATATAAAATAATGCCTTTATTTGTACAAAGAAATGGCTAACAAATTTGCAATAAAACCATGTAAAAATGTTAGTGCAAAATACAATAGTAGATACTAAATAAACAAACCAGGCACACCACAAGCTGTGAGTTGAAAGATGTATCTACACAACAATAAAATAATAACACTTACATAGATACTCAAAGTTGTGTATACAATGCCCTTTGTAATAACCAGGTGTATGCACAGATGGTATATATGGCAAAATAATAATATATTATATTATTGTTATACAATATGTGGCGCAAGAATGAATGTGAGCTTAAAAAAAACTACACTACAAAAGGTGTTTAATGACCAATGTGAAAAAAATGTGTGTTTGTGGAAACAAAAGATCAAAAAAATCATGCGTTAATATACATAAACCACACATATAGAAAGCAAAGTCTACGAAAATAAACTGTGTTCCATAGTGTTAATAAAGTGGATCACCTATTAAAACACAAAAAAGGGTGCTATTGCCCTAAATGTGCACAATAAATCAATAAAATGTGCTTAAGCTGAACACATCAAACAAAAAGTACTAATAATTGTGCAAAAAGGTTGTGCCACATATTAAGAATAGACTACATGGAAACGGAAGTGACGTCCGAAAATTACAATGATTTTTCGGACGTCACTTCCGTTTCCATGTTTCGCGCTTTGCGTTGCTCAGCTGAATTTGAACCACTTTTGATTAGTGATCCAATATATAGCCTTGTATTTAGCCCACATCTACATCCCCCTGACGAAGGATCTATTTCCGAAACGCGCGTCGGGGCGCGTTCTTTTTTCTCCCAGCACACCACGCTGTTCATGCTCCCAGGTAGTAGTCTATTCTTAATATGTGGCACAACCTTTTTGCACAATTATTAGTACTTTTTGTTTGATGTATTCAGCTTAAGCACATTTTATTGATTTATTGTGCACATTTAGGGCAATAGCACCCTTTTTTGTGTTTTAATAGGTGATCCACTTTATTAACACTATGGACACAGTTTATTTTCGTAGACTTTGCTTTCTATATGTGTGGTTTATGTATATTAACGCATGATTTTTTTGATCTTTTGTTTCCACAAACACACATTTTTTTCACATTGGTCATTAAACACCTTTTGTAGTGTAGTTTTTTTAAGCTCACATTCATTCTTGCGCCACATATTGTATAACAATAATATAATATATTATTATTTTGCCATATATACCATCTGTGCATACACCTGGTTATTACAAAGGGCATATGTATACACAACTTTGAGTATCTATGTAAGTGTTATTATTTTATTGTTGTGTAGATACATCTTTCAACTCACAGCTTGTGGTGTGCCTGGTTTGTTTATTTAGTATCTACTATTGTATTTTGCACTAACATTTTTACATGGTTTTATTGCAAATTTGTTAGCCATTTCTTTGTACAAATAAAGGCATTATTTTTATATATTTTGGTCGTTTCTTTATCCTTTCATCTGGGCCATTCCCTTCCACTTCCTGGGGTCTCTATTCTGTCAGGGCAGAAGCTTGACCCCCTCAGCGCAGGACAAGGTATTGTCACACGGAACGCTCCCGCTACGATCACAATAGCGACACATAATTTTGCGATCGTTTTTCTTTTGTGATCGTTTTTTGTCGCTAGTAGCTTCCATGGTGGGCGATCTCATTGACGACGCATAAGTGGTTAGCGATCTCTTTAGCGACTTTGGTATTGCGATATACAAATCAGCGCAATATGTTAGCGATCTCGTTGACGTTCTTGTTTAATGTGGCATACTTTTGAACACTGTCCTGCAGCTGTTACCTCATAAGAGGCACCTGCGGCTCGCACACCCTTTTCATTAAACAAGGGTTGTGGAGAGTCTGCGACATTAACCCCTTCTTTGGCGGTTAACCCTTTATTGGGAGACAAAAGCTGGGGTAGCTCTCTGTAATGTATGTAGTACAGTTCATATAGCGTCTTGTGCTTGGGTGCGATGAAAACACAGGAGTCACAGGTTTGATATAGAAAAGTCCTGTATTACTTCATACAAGTTGGCAGAAATAGTCACACAGTTTGCAGACACAGAAACAGGAGACAGAGCAGGCCAGAGTAATCCAAGCTCAGCAATCACTCTCCAATACAGATTCAGGATCTTCTTCTCTGTTACCGTAAGTCCATGCAAACGTGGGTCTTTCAAAGAGCAGGGTTCAGAGTCCACAAGTGCTTCAGAGTTCCTCAGTAGGAATAGCTGGAGTACAAGGTCCAAGGCTTACAGGAGTCAAGTCACAGGTTCACTGCAGGCTAGATTCTGAAGCACTGATTGCTCAGCTGTGGCTGCTTAAGAAGCAAAGGAGAGAATCAGGGCGGGAACATGCAAGCTGGAAACTCCATTTTGACTGAGGGCAAGATAGCTGCAGCAAGACAGAAAGTAAAATGGCTGACGAACAAACTGAGTTTCAGGAATATATACATAGAACCTTACATTACTCCCCCCTTAAGGACAACCTCCGGATGACCTCAGACCAGGCTTGTGTGGGTACCTCTGATGAAACTGACGGAGCAAGCGAGGAGCATTAACGTTATTGACCGGTTCCCATGAGTTGTCCTCCACTGGGTAGCCCTGCCATTTAATCAGATATTGTAACTGATTTCTATACAACCTGGAATCTAAAATCCTTTCCACCACAAATTCTTCCTGACCATCGACTAGCACTGGGTCAGGGCAAGGAGAGGAACGTCCAGGAAACGTATTGGGTGTCGCAGCCTTTAGTAGGGATACATGAAAGACAGGGTGGATTCTCATAGTTCTGGGCAGTTGAAGACGACAAGCAACGGCACTTATAATTTTACTGATTTTATAGGGTCCAATGTACTTATGTCCCAACTTAGACGATGGAATCTTTAACTTAAGATTTCTGGTTGACAGCCAGACCAAGTCTCCTACCTTGAAAGCTGGTGCAGGTTTACGAAATTTATCTGCTGCTTTCTTGTACCTTTCTTGAGCCGATTCCAGATTTTCCTTTAGAAGATCCATATTCTTCTGTAAAGACGTGATTCTTTCAGCCACTGCTGGTAAAGGCGTTTCTATGGGAAATCGTGGTAGAATGTTGGGATGATAACCTAGATTAGAGTAAAAAGGAGACTGTTTAGTGGAGGCACTCTGAGAGTTGTTATACGAGAACTCAGCTAATGGAAGTAGATCCACCCAATCATCCTGTAGGTGGCAGATAAAGCAGCGGAGATACTGCTCCAGGGTTTGATTGGTTCGTTCGGTCTGTCCATTAGTCTGGGGATGAAAAGCAGAAGAAAGGTTTACTTTAATGTCCAATGCTGCACAGAAATTTTGCCAAAACCTAGAAGTGAATTGCACCCCTCGATCCGAAATAACCTCATCCGGTACTCCATGTAAGCGAAACACATCTTTAATCATCAAATCTGATGTCTGTTTTGCAGTGGGTAAGCCGACACAAGGGATAAAATGAGCTGCCTTTGTTAGACGGTCAACCACCACTAGAATGGTGTTCTTCCCCTGAGAGGTTGGTAACTCCACAATGAAGTCCATAGAAATGGATCCCCACGGGCGGGACGGGGTGGGAAGAGGCTGTAACAGACCAGTTGGTGAGGAGCGAGGTGTTTTGCATCTTGCACAGACCTCACATGAAGTGACATAATTCAAAACATCCTTCCTGCAAGTGGGCCACCAAAAGAAACGAGAAAGAAATTCCTGTGTCTTTAGAATTCCTCTATGCCCAGCTATCTTGGAATCGTGAATGAGTTGCAATACTCTTAATCTGACTGTTTCAGGAATATACAGACCTTGTCCCTGAATCCACACACCATTCTTAAAGACAAGACTTACGTCCCTTGGGGGTTGTGCCAAAAAGGAATCCGCATGGTATGCTTCCTTGATGTCCTTAAGTAGGTCTTGATTATGAATTACTCCTAGGAATCTAGAGTCAGGAAGAATAGTCTTAGGAGGAGTAATTGGACGTGTCTCTGCTGAGTAAATCCTAGAGAGTGCATCAGCCTTTCCATTGCGCGATCCTGGTCTATAAGAGATGATAAAATTAAATTGGTTTAAGAAAAGATTCCAGCGAGCCTGGCGAGGAGTCAGGCACTTAGCCGACCTGATAAACTCAAGGTTACGATGGTCTGTCAGGACGACTATTTGCTGTGCAGCTCCCTGAAGAAGGTGTCTCCATTCTTTGAAGGCGGCAATAATGGCCAAACAACTCTCTATTGCCCACATCGTAGTTCCTCTCAGCCGAAGACAACTGCTGGGAAAAGAAGGCACAGGGATGCAAGACATTCTTCTCACCTGTTCTCTGAGAGAGTATAGCTCCAACGGCACAGTCTGAAGCATCCACCTCTATTATGAAGGCAAGCTCGGGTTGGGATGTACTAGGATAGGTGCAGTGGTAAATTTATCTTTTAGACGGGAAAATGCTTCCTGGGCTTGGGGAGTCCAGGAAAACCTAGACTCTTTCCGGGTAAGTTGAGTGATAGGTGACACTACCTCAGAGAAATTTCTAATGAAACGTCTATAGAAGTTGGCAAACCCGATGAAGCGCTGTACCTCCTTCACATTTCTAGGACTTGGCCAATCCTTGATGGCTTGGGTTTTGCTTCCATCCATACTAATTCCTTGTGTAGACAGTACATACCCCAGAAATTGAATTTCGGTCCTATGGAATTCACACTTTTCAAGTTTGATGTAAAGATGATTTTGTCTTAGACGTTCCAAGACCATTCTCACATGTCCATGATGTTCCCCTGTGGAGTTAGAAAAAATTAGAATATCATCCAAATAAATTACCACAAATGTATCTAGGAGATCCCTGAAGATGTCATTCACCAAGTGTTGGAAAGTGGCTGGGGCGGTACTCAGACCAAAAGGCATAACTAGATATTCAAAGTGTCCATAGCGTGACCTGAAAGCAGTCTTCCATTCATCCCCAGGTCTAATACGGACTAAGTTATAGGCCCCACGAAGATCTAGTTTAGAAAAAATTTTGGCATGTCGCACTCTCTCCAATAACTCAGGGATTAAAGGCAATGGATAACGGTTTCTAATAGTAACCTTATTGAGTTCCCTATAGTCTACGCATGGTCTCAGAGATCCATCTTTCTTCTTTACAAAGAAGATGGGTGCACCTGCAGGAGATGAAGAGGGGCGTATGAAGCCCTTGGCTAGATTTTCATCTATGTAATCCTTTAAAGCCTTTAGCTCGGGCCCCGCCAGGGGGTAGATCTTACCAAAAGGTATCTCTGCTCCAGGCAATAATTCAATTGGACAATCATATGGACGGTGAGGAGGAAGCTGGTCAGCGTTCTTCTTGTCACATAAATCCACATAGTCCTGGTATACAGCTGGTAGTTCAGGGACTGACATGATTCCTTTAGGAACAGAGCAAGCTGAAACTTTTGGACTCATCTGTTTCTCTGGAAAGTGTAATTCCTTGGTCTCCCAGTTAATGGTAGGATTCTGAGCCTGCAGCCATGGTAGCCCTAGAATAATGGGAAAGTGGGGAGAAGAGATAAGCATAAAGGACAGTTTCTCTTGATGATCTTTACCCATAAGAACCCTCAAAGGCTCTGTTTCCTGATCCACTGGTCCAGAGGTCAGCAGGAGCCATCCAC
>JARQOD010000008.1:163934114-164145446 GCA_033576555.1 Oophaga sylvatica | reverse complement strand
TTCCAAGGACTCTATTGCTCGTTGGATTCGGTCGGCCATTTTAGAGCCTTACCGACTTAAGGGCGAACCTTGCCCTATTAAGATTCGGGCTCACTCCACGAGGGCTGTGGGTTCATCGTGGGCCTTTCATCAAGGGGCCTCAGCAGCTCATCTCTGCCGGGCGGCGACCTGGCGCTCCGTCCACACGTTTACAAAATTTTAAGGTGGACGTCAGTGCTTCCGCTGATGCGGCCTTAGGACGTAGGGTCCTGCAGGCGG
Organism: Oophaga sylvatica; assembly: GCA_033576555.1. Classification (NCBI taxonomy): domain Eukaryota; kingdom Metazoa; phylum Chordata; class Amphibia; order Anura; family Dendrobatidae; genus Oophaga; species Oophaga sylvatica. Next base: position 164,145,188 of record JARQOD010000008.1, on the reverse strand, counting down.
CTGTAGTTTAAAGTTTTTGTTAACTTGTTTTTTAGCGCTGGTTGCGCATTTATGTAAGTTGTAGGAATCTGCCTCTGTTGGTTTTTTGCCCACCCTTAATTTCTGGACTGCTTTGGGACGTCCCACTAGTAATGACTGTGTCTCCCTTCCTTCCATCTGCTGCTGAAAGACGGATTTTGGTAAGAACTTACCTGTAAAATCCTTTTCAGCGAAGGAAGGAAGGGAGACACAGATCCCTCCCATGGCAGAAGTGTGTTGTTGTGTTTTCAGATGCGGCGTGACCCTTCTCTGATAGCGATTATCTGGGCTGAGGTCGGCGCGCTAAGGCTCTGTTCCAGCATTGCCAGCTCATCGCAGTGGTCAGGTTCAGTGAGTAGTACCTGGGACTGTGTGGTTTTTCCTGTTATATGCATAACCTGTTTTCTCGTTTTCTTCTCTGAAGTTCTTCAGAAGGGGTTATGTTGCTCCGCTGGTGATATTTGCTCTTCCTTAGCTTGTGTACGGACTGGAGAGCTGGAGTAGGAGGAGCCCAAGCTGGATGGCCGGTCAACACTCTTTTTAATCTGAGGTGTTCTATCCTGTGTGGGCTCCGCCTACCCACTAGTAATAACTGTGTCTCCCTTCCTTCCTTCGCTGAAAAGGATTTTACAGGTAAGTTCTTACTAAAATCCGTCTTTTTTGAATTTACAAATGGCTGAAATGAAAGAGTGAAAAATGTAAAGGAGTCTGAATACTTTCCGTACTCACTGTAAAACGACAGAGTAAATGAGCTCAGCTCTCTGTCACATCAGCGCTGTATCCAGTCAACAGAAGCTCTGGAACGTTATTGTCGGCTATTTCAAAAGGAGCTGCCAGCTGCGGATCTTGATGATTTGCCCAGGTGCATTCCGAATGACGAAACATAACCTCAGTGCTAGCAGACAAGGGTTTCTGCACATGAATAAATAGAGGTTTTGAACATTTTTCTTCTATAGATTAAAATAAAGATGCAAGGTTTTACTACTTCTGCAATTTTTATGACCAAAGTTGCAGATACTATATATATATATATGCTTGGGACTCAAGTCTGTAGTCACGCTATGTGAGGGCAGACTTGTAAATCTTCAGAGAGTGCACTGCGTACACTGTCAGGATTTGACGGGAGTGGGTGGACACGTGACCGTAAGTGTGCAGTTTGCATACATGCGGCCACATGCTGACTAGACGTGTGCGACCTCTCTACACAAATGAATGATGCAAAGCTTTAGACAACTAGTCAGGATGTGACCGGAAGTGTACAAATCACATACTAGTGTTTATATGACCACCCACTCCTGGCAATGGAGAATCCTGACAGTGCGCACATTCAGGAGTCACAGGTCTGCAGTCACATAAAATCATTTATTACACTTCTGTTACTAAAAGGAACAAAGTTGAATTCTCATAATGGAAAAACTGACTCGTTTCTGACATATTAATGCCCTTTGTCATGAAAATGTGAATGCTTAACAAATGTGGATGTGCCATCTTCTCCACCCCATGAAGAGGTGAAAATTTTGTTATCATTTGCATAACATTTTCGTGTCTGTCCAGCCTGTGGTTTCCATATTTCCAATATTTTTTTCCTTCTTGGTGTTTCAATTCTGTTGTTGATTGTATATATTAGGGCTGAGCAATTTGTGATGATTTCATTTTCAAAATACCCTCTTCCAGTGTTTCAGAAACAGATTCCGCCTTCTTCCTCCCCACATTTAACCCTTTACCGGTAACTTTAAAAACCTCTTCCCATTCCTTAATATTTCTCAATTGCAGTTGCTAGGTAAAAGAGACAAAGCTCTGGAACAGCTAACCCTTCAAAGTGAGCAAATCGATTTGAAGAAAATCTAGTTTGCTTTTAATTTTAACCAAAAAAGGTTGAAGAGGAACCGGGGAGAGGCGATTATATTTATTTAAGCTTCTTCCCTTCCCTTAAAGGGAATCTGTCAACAGGATTTAACCCCCCCCCAAACTATTTATATGTGCATGTAGCCCTTTTAGAGGCAAGTCCAGCAATGGCTTTACATGACCAGTCAGATGCTCCGTTACTGAGAGATCAGTAAATGGCTATGGTTGACCTGAAGCCTCCGGCACTACAGCTCTATTCGCCGCTGACTCTCGCGCTGCTTGACTGACTGCTCCTTTGGCTGAAGTCACACAACATAAAGGTTATTGAGCTGGAGGAGGCATTGCTGGGTGGAGAAGAGAGTTGCAGTGTGGGGTCTACTTTTCTGCAAGTGGACAACCCCTTTAAGTGTGGGAAATAGAAAAGTGAAATCTGTGCTTCAAACAACGGAAGCCGAGGCTTTAAAGGGAATTAGTCATGTAACATAACGCTGTTAATAGTGGTCTGATACCGTGTGACTACACCTCTAAGAGCCCCTCTGCCGTAATGCTTGGCCGGCTGTCAGTCAGTGTGGGGGACAGTTACAGCCGACACTCTCTATGCACAGAGCGGTGACGGCCTTACCCCTGCGACTGAAAGACCGAGGCCGACGGGAGGAATAAAGTTCACTTCCTCCTGGCAGCGGGGCTCTCAGTACTGTGGCCACACATGCCACAACATTATTAAACTGCAGATTAACCCCACATCTGCAGGTCAGTAGCATTTTTTACATAACGTGTTCCCTTTAAATGTTAAATCGTCTCAAATTGTATTCCGCACAAGGTTTGGTGCAATGCACAAGAAATGGGTAAAGTTCATCGAAATTCACACCTTCATGGGGAACAGCCATATTAAAGAATAACAAAATGTGCACAGTGATGGGTTTTGGCATATGTGTAACATTTCTGGAGCAAATTAGGAAGGAATCTAAAGGTAAATGGGTTTTGCAGCAGAAAGATGAAGTGTTGGATGTGCAATTAAAAGCAGTGGCCAATGAATTAAGGGTTAATGATGTGTTTTTGCGTTTGTGATACTAGATTTGGTAAAAAATTAGAGGGTCACTAAAGGTTTAATATCTAAAATTTATGCACAAATATTAGATTTAATTGAATACTTGTAAGAAATGAACTTTTAAATGCCACAGATTACATAAAAGATAAGGTCCTCATTAATGAAAGACTACTGGGGTCATAGGCTCTTGTAATACAGTTCAGGAACTGTCGTTTGCACCCTACATTGGGATCAACAGTGTCGCTTGTTATAAAGCAATCCCAATGTCATTCTTGGGATGGGAAAGTCCTGCAGACGGCACAACGCACAAACAACGGGATGAAAAAGGGAGAGGAAGGCCCTAACAATAGTGAGCGAGGGATGGGGCACCTCCTAACAACAACCTGTGCCTATCACTAAAATACCCTAATGCTCTATAGGGGTCCTTCCCCCACCGCCGTCACGTGCCTAGTCCCTAGCTGTCACCTCACTATATCCTGGCTAGTGCACTGGCCAGCAAGGACGTTGGCATCACCACTGCAGATGGTATCAACACAGGGGGTAGTGACAACCACGAGATGGACAAGGAAAGGAACAACAAAACTTAGCTCCAGTGACAAGCTCCACACAGCAGTGAATACGGAGCCAGAACTCCAAACTCCACCAAAGTAGCAGATACACTGCTGCCACCAGAGAGCTCCAAACTACTAGCCTGGTCTAAAGAGACCAACTCTATTACCAACAGTCAGCTGAGGCATCATGTGGCTATTTATATGATGGTGTGAGTGGTCACCACCCACATCAGCTAACCAGCAACAAAGCCGCTTCCAGCACGAAAACTGACATTAACCCTTGCTGGCACAAAAGCAAAAACGTTTAAATTAAAGCAGAGCCAGAACTGTCACGAATCCAAAAATGAATCATGACACCCATACTATAACTGGCAAAGTGATAATATACTACATTGCAAGGACTGATCAGTCAGTTAAAGGGAATCAGTCATCCGGTTTTTGCTAACTCATCTGAGAGCAGCATAATGTAGGGACAGAGACCCTGATTCCAGGGACGTATCACTTTCGTTGCTGCTTGCTGGAGTTTTGATAAAAATCTGTTTTCTCTGCTAGAGATCTAGCAGTTCTCTGAATTTTGAGCTCTGTATAACCCCATCCACACCACTGATTGGCAGCTTTTTGTGTGCTCTTTGCATAGACAAAAAGCTACCAATCCGTAGTGGGGGCGGGGTTACACTGCAGGTGGACTACATGGCATGAGGCAGCTAGTCCCCTACTGATAATCTCTAGCTGATAATACACTGAGTTTATTGAAACAATAACACACAGCCTAGTAAGTGATACATCACTGGAATCAGGGTCTCTCTTCCTAACAAGCCATAGACTGCCCAAAGACAGCTGCACAAAAACCTCAATGAACTTCGTCCCTGTACTGGATTTAGCACAGTGTATCCGTAGTCTAGGTTGTTATTTGTATCTTAGGGTATGTTTCCACGGTCAGGAAACGCTGCGTGTTTGGCGCAGCGCGTTGGCGCAGCGCCAAACACGCAGCGTCCAGATGTTACAGCATAGTGGAGGGGATTTCAAGAAATCCCGTCTCCACTATGCGTAACAACACGCAGGCGCAAGACCTGCGTTTACGGACATGCGGCGCGTCTTTTCAGACCGCAGATGTCAGCTGCTGGCGTCTGATTGGCATTGGTATTACTGTGTAGAGTCTCTGCACGGCAAGACATTTCAACTGAATGTGCGTCCAAGGGCAGACATTCTACTGAAATAGTGCTGCCGGCGGCGGCTCCTGTACTGGGGTGCAACCGTCAAGGGGTCCACAGTGTCTGTGGCCACATGTGCAGTAAGGACGCCAAGGGAACAGGACAGGTGAGATAAATCTTTTTTTTTTTCTCTTTTATGTGTATGTGAACAACGGCACAATAGGAGAGATATCTAAATATGGGGACCTGGATGGGGACATATCTACAATAGGAAGACCTGGATGGGGACATAACTACAATATAGGGGCCTGGATGGGGACATATCTACAATATAAAGACCTGGATGGGGACATATCTACAATATGAAGACCTGATGGGGACATATCTACAATATAAAGACCTGGATGGGGACATATCTACAATATAAATACCTGGATGGGGATATATCTACAATATAAAGACCTGGATTGGGACATATCTACAATATAAAGACCTGGATGGGGACATATCTACAATATGAATACCTGGATGGGGACATATCTACAATATGAAGACCTGGATGGGGACATATCTACAATATGGGGGCCAGGATGGGGACATATCTACAATATGAAAACCTGGATGGGGACATATCTACAATATGAAGTCCTGGATGGGGACATATCTACAATATGAAGACCTGGATGGGGACATATCTACAATATGAAGACCTGGATGGGGACATATCTACAATATGGGGGCCTGGATGGGGACATATCTACAATATGAAAACCTGGATGGGGCCTTAAAAACAATATGAAGACCTGGATGGCGACTTATCTACAATATGAAGACCTGGATGGGGACATATCTACAATATGAAGACCTGGATGGGGACATATCTACAATATGGGGGCCTGGATGGGGACATATCTACAATATGGGGGCCTGGATGGGGACATATCTACAATATGGGGGCCTGGATGGGACATATCTTCAATATGAAGACCTGGATGGGGACATAACAACAATATGAAGACCTGGATGGGGACATATCTACAATATGGGGACCTGGATGGGGACATATCTACAATATGGTGACCTGGATGGGGACATATCTACAATATGAAGACCTGGATGGGGACATGTCTACAATATGAAGACCTGGATGGGGACATATCTACAATATGGTGACCTGGATGGGGACATATCTACAATATGAAGACCTGGATGGGGACATGTCTATAATATGAAGACCTGGATGGGGACATATCTACAATATGAAGACCTGGGTGGGGACATATCTACAATATGGTGACCTGGATGGGGACATGTCTACAATATGAAGGACCTGGATGGGACATATCTACAATATGAAGACCTGGATGGGGACATATCTACAATATGGCCTGGATGGGGACATATCTACAATATGGGGACCTGGATGGGGACATATCTACAATATGGGGCCTGGATGGGACATATCTACAATATGAAGACCTGGATGGGGACATCAACAATATGAAGACCTGGATGGGGACATATCTAAATATGGAAGACCTGGATGGGGACATATCTACAATATGAAGACCTGGTGGGGACATATCTACAATATGGTGACCTGGATGGGGACATATCTACAATATGAAGACCTGGATGGGGACATAACTACAATATGGAAGACCTGGATGGGGACATACAGGTTGTACAAAATATGGAAACCTACGTTTTGGCATCAAATCTTCGAACTTATAACTGCAACCTGAATTGGTAATGTTTTGTAGTTGATGTATGTGATATTGTATGTAAATTAATGTTGTTGCTCTTGTAAGAATGAGAGACTGTACAATGAGACTCTCGAATATCAGAGGCCAAATGTGGTGGTTGGCAGCCTAGTTACTGAAAGTGCCGGGATGCTGCTGGTCAGAGGACTGTCTCAAGTAATAGTTGAAAGAGAAGGAATGTCGAGACAAAGCAAGCGCCGAAAGTTGAAGTTGACTGGGAGACTGTGGACATATACGAATTGTGGAGAGGATCGCAAGACTCGGCCGAAATCATGCTAGCTCAATTAACTACGACCGGTTTCACAAACTGTCATAGGGTGAACAATTGATTCACGGAAAGCTGCAATTCGAAAACGCTGGATCTCAAGACAATGTTTCCAAGCTTTAAGTGTGAAGACCTCCGAATGGTCTGAGGTGAACTATATCTCAGACAATCATCGTTTACCTATTCAGTCGGGCCTCGTTACTTGGAGACAGCGAAAGAAGCATCCATGACTGCCTTCCCAACCGTAACAGCGAGTTCTGTGATGATCCGTGGATTGTGAGATCGCGGGCCAATGATATCCCTTCATGAAGAATAACAGCGCGATATTGGCATTTGGGCAACAAGTCATCTATGTTCAAGCACTGTTCCGAGGACGCCATCTTTCAGGATGGTAGGCACATTCATACAGCTAGAACGTAAAGCATGGCATGAGGACATTCTAATAAGTTGAGCATCTCATGGCCCACAATCAACTCAACATTATTGAGTTATGGTCGTTTGGATTCAGTTGCGCGATTCCGCATCATCGCTCAAGAATGAGGGTGTTATGAATAGGCTAAATCTTTGGAATATAACTGTATGAACCATATCGGGATGAGCCTGGTAATGGGACATAAGGTGACCTACACCATATAAACTAACTTTGTTGATGGTTCAGTTGTTCATTATTTGTCCAACTTATCTACAATATGAAGACCTGGATGGGGACATATTTACAATATAGAGGCCTGGATCGGGACATATCTACAATATGAAGACCTGGATGGGGACATATCTACAATATGGGGGCCTTGATGGGGACATATATACAATATGAAGACCTGGATGGGGACATATCTACAATATGAGGACCTGGATGGGGACATATCTGTTGTGAGTGTTTTGGAAATGAATTCTGAACAGAAGCTCCCTCTGGTGGTTACAAACAGTACTGAACCATTCAATGAGGATTGGCAATCAGGATTCACAGACTGGCTTGATATAATGGAGGTTCCCTCCCATCATGGTTGCCGGTGATCAATTGTTCTTGTCTCAACTGTGGTTCCTGGTTCACTTGGAAGCTTGCTGAGTCTTGCCTCTTCTGCTTTCAGATAAGATATTTTCTGTTTTTGTTTTTGTGCTTACCATTTGTATATTTCTCTGCATTTCTGTGAGGTTAGCCAGGTTCCCCCCCCCCCCCGGGGGGCTTGGGCTCCTCTCAGTTCCTCTGGAGCCATTGTTATTTGTTCATTTGCCTTTTCCAGTTTTTTCAGTGGCTGCGGCTTGGTTTTGTTACACAAGAGAACTGATTTAGGTGGTAGAGGTCGTGTGATCTCAGGTGTTTTTGCAATCAGTAGCGTTGGCATTTTTTAGGGTTTTTTTGGATTGCAGTGAGTATCCTTTCTATCCTTTTCTGTCTAGGCAGATTGGGCCCCAGCGTTTGCTCATACTATTTTCTGTCTGTGTCTGTATTTCCTCTTGTCTAACCGCCATTACATGTTTGGGGCTTCCTATGTTCTTTGGGCATCTGCTCCGGGGCAGATAGCTTTCCTCTTTCTATCTTTAGGTGTAGTTAATCTCTCAGGCTGTGACGAGGCGTCTAGGACCAACGTAGGAACGCTCCACTGCTGCCTTTAGTTGTGGTGGTTAGTCAGGGTACTGCAATCCAATAGATTCCAACCTCTCTGGTGTATTGCCGTTTTTGCCTGCTCTCCTCAGCTACCGAAACATAACACATATCTACAATATGGGGACCTGGATAGGGACATAACTACAATATGAAGACCTGGGTGGGAACATATCTGCAATATGGGGGCCTTGATGGGGACATATCTACAATATGGGGACCTGGATGGGGACATAACTACAATATAAAGACCTGGATGGGGACATATCTACAATATAGGGGCCTGGATGGGGACATATCTACAATATGGGAACCTGGATAGGGACATAACTACAATATGAAGACCTGGGTGGGAACATATCTACAATATGGAGGCCTTGATGGGGACATAACTACAATATGAAGACCTTTGTGGGGACATATCTACAATATGGGGACCTGGATGGGGACATAACTACAATATTGGGGTAATAATGTGGCAGCATTACAAGATGAAGACAAGGTCACATTGCTGCAAGAAAGTGACCAAGCTGGGGCATCAGCACAAGAAGGAGCACAGGATGGGGCATTACTACAGGATGGGGACACTGCTACAAGAGGACTAGTACTATATGATGGGGATCAGGATGGGGACATTACTACAAGATGTTTGCTAGAATTACTATATAGTGTTAATTGTAAGACAATATTACTGTATGGGAAGCAATGTAAAAATTAGAAAAAAAATCAAAATAAAGCATGAAAAATATTTTACCACTAAAAGTACTGTTTTATATATAAGCTAAAAAAAAGTGCACATTTATCATCACATCCATAACGACCCAAGCTCTAAAAAAAATTTAGCACAGCAAAAATATTCAAAAGGTGCATAATAAAAGATTGTATCACTAAAAATGTCACTTTGCCCTTCAAAGAAGGCAGCCCCCCCAAGTTCATTTTTTTCTATATGCGGCCCCTATACCCAGCTGAGTTTGAGATCCTTGATGTAGACAATCCTTCCTACTGCTATATGTGTAGAGGTTCTTGCTACTTTCACTTGTGAAAATTTAGATAATGTTGTGACATGAAAAAAGCCTCCTAAAAAAAAAAAAAATGGATCCGTCAATGAAAAAAAGAAGAAATGAAGTGCAATGAGGAAAGCCATTCAACCCATTCCAATTAGGTGAAGCAGAACCTGCCTTTGACAGCTACAAGGTACGCGGCAAGATGATTAATCGATAGAAAGCACACCGGATCCAAACACCTGTCAGCACTCCACTCAAAATGACTCGCCTAGACGGACATACTCTTCATCTTTGTTCATCGTGTAGAAAACCCATTTATATACAAAGAATTCTAAGCTCGTACGAGGGAGGTTCAGGGACGTCTTCTATCATGGTCCGAGCAAAGACGGTCTCCCTAGAAGAGGATCCAATCTGCAGATATATATATATTTTTTTTTTTTATTAACTTAATGTCATTGCGGTTCTTGGGATCTTCTAGCAAGCAATTTTTCCAAACAAAAAAACTCCTTGAAATGAAGCAAAGTTCATTATGAGTGGTGGGCACAAAGGGCATCCTGGTTGGTAGAAGTTGTAACTGTTCATATGACAAGACTTTTTGTTGTTGGGTAGGTGCAGTACGAAGGCAAATTCTTGCAATAAGACTGTGGATTATTAAAAGGTAGAGAGAGGAAAGAGACCTAATAGCAGGGGGATAGGCATTCAGTAGAAAATAAAAAGAGGTCCACCAAATAGTATGTTATGTTTCGGTAGCTGAGGAGTGCAGGCAAAAAGGCAATACACCAGAGCAGTTGGAATCTATGAGATTGCAGTACCCTGACTAACCACAACAACTAGAGGCAGCCGTGGAGCGTTCCTACGTTGGTCCTAGACGCCTCGTCACAGCCTGAGAAACTAACTACACCTAAAGATAGATATAGGAAAGCTATCTGCCCCGGAGCAGAAACCCAAAGATAATAGAAAGCCCCCAAACATGTAATGGCGGTTAGACAAGAAGAAATACTGACACAGACAGAAAATAGTATGAGCAAACGTTGGGGCCCAAACTAACTAAATAGAAAAGGATAGGAAGAGTACTTACTGCAATCCCAGAAAACCCTGAAAAGCACCAACTCTACTAATTTCAAAAACACCTGAGATCACACGACCTCTACCATCTAAATTAGTTCTCTGGTGTAACAAAATCAATACAGCAGCCACTGAAAAAACTGGAAAAAGCAAAAGTACAAACATCAGTGGCTGAACTAAACTGAGAGGGCAAAAGCCCCCGGAGGGGACCCAGAAGGCCCCCACAGAAGTGCAGGACAAAATGCAAAAATCAAGCACAAAAACAAAAAGAAGAAAATGTCTTATCTGTTAGCAGGAGATGCAGACACGACACAGCAGGCTACAAGGGAAACAGGAATCAAGGATAGAGACCAGAACAATTGATCACCGGCAACCCTGATGGGAAGGTGACTCCCTTATATAAGACCAGTCAGTAACACCCGATTCCCAATCCTCACAATCTTCACTGGACAGACCAGTACTGCTTGTAACCACCAGAGGGAGCCTCTGCTCAGAACTCATCTCAAGCCCATTCACAACAGTACCCCCCCCTTGAGGAGGGGTCACCGAACCCTCATTTGAGCAACCAGGTCGGTCAGGATGAGTTCTATGGTACGCACGGATGAGTCTCCTAGCATGGATGTCCGAAGCAAACACCCAAGAATTGTCTTCCTGACCATAACCTCTCCACTTAACCAAATACTGGAGTTTCCGTCTAGAAAAACGAGAATCTAATATTTTCTCAACCACATACTCCAGATTGCCCTCAACCAAAACAGGGTCAGGAGGCACAGCAGCAGGAACCAATGGCTCAACAAACCTCTTCAACAAGGACTTGTGGAACACGTTATGGATCTTAAATGTCCCTGGAAGAAGCAAACGAAAAGAAACAGGATTAAGAATCTCCATGATCTTATAAGGTCCAATGAACCTAGGCTTAAATTTAGGAGATGCTACTCTCATAGGAATATTTTTTGAGGACAACCAGACCAAGTCCCCTACTTTAAACCGAGGACCATCAGTCCTATGCCGGTTAGCAAACCGCTGGACCCTCTCCTGAGAGAGGGACAACCTCTCCACTACCTGGTCCCAAATCTGTTGCATACGCTCCACAACAGAGTCAACACCTGGACAGACAGAAGCCTCCGTCTGTCCTGAAGAAAATCGAGGGTGAAACCCAGAATTACAGAACAACGGAGACATCAAAGTGGCAGAGCTAGCCCTATTATTAAGAGCAAACTCAGCCAAAGGCAAAAAAGAGACCCAGTCATCCTGATCAGCAGACACTAAGCATCTTAGATAAGTCTCCAATGTCTGGTTTGTTCTCTCAGTTTGACCATTGGTCTGAGGATGAAATGCCGAGGAGAAAGACAATTGAACACCCAGTTTAGAACAAAAAGTCCTCCAAAATCTGGAAACAAACTGGACTCCTCTGTCAGACACTATGTTCTCAGGAATGCCGTGTAAACGAACCACGTGCTGAAGGAACAATGGCACCAATTCAGAGGAGGAAGGCAACTTAGGTAATGGCACAAGATGTATCATCTTGGAAAACCTATCACAAATCACCCAGATGGCGGTCATTCTCTGAGAAACAGGAAGGTCGGAAATGAAATCCATAGAGATATGGGTCCATGGTCTCTTGGGCACAGGCAATGGCATCAACAAACCACTAGAGCGAGAGCAAGGCTTGGAGCGAGAGCAAGTCCCGCAGGACTGCACAAATTCCCTGACATCACGAGACAAGGTAGGCCACCAAAAGGACCGACTAACCAAGTCTCTGGTACCAAAAATTCCGGGATGCCCAGCCAACGCGGAACAATGAATCTCAGACATCACACTCTTTTTCCACTGGTCCGGGACAAACAATTTTCCAACAGGGCAGCGCTCGGGCCTATCCTCCTGACACCCCTCCAGAGCAAGTCTCAAATTAGGTGAGATGGCGGAAAGAACTACACCCTCTTTCAAAATAACAGAAGGATCAGATAACTCAGGAGAGTCCGCAAGGAAGCTCCTCGAGAGGGAATCCGCCTTAACATTCTTAGTGCCAGGAAGAAAGGAAACCACAAAATTAAAACGTGTGAAAAACAAGGCCCACCTGGCCTGTCTAGGATTGAGTCGCTTGGCAGATTCCAGATAAACCAGATTCTTATGGTCAGTAAGGACCACCACCTGATGTTTGGCTCCCTCCAGCCAATGTCTCCACTCTTCAAAAGCCCACTTCATGGCCAATAACTCCCGATTACCCACGTCATAATTACGTTCAGTAGGAGAAAATTTTCGAGAGAAAAAGGCACAAGGGTTACTTTTAGAGGTCTCTGGATCTTTTTGGGACAAAACGGCACCTGCCCCAATTTCAGAGGCATCAACCTCCACCTGAAATGGCAGAGAAACATCAGGCTGCCGTAGAACAGGAGCAGAAGTGAATCTCTGCTTAAGTTCCTGAAATGCAGAGACTGCCTCAGGAGGCCAATTCACCACATCAGAACCCTTTTTGGTCAAATCAGTTAATGGTTTAACAATAACCGAGAAATTACCAATAAATTTACGATAAAAATTGGCAAAACTCAAAAATCTTTGAAGAGCCTTTAATGAAGTAGGTTGGACCCAATCACAGATGGCCTGAACCTTGACCGGGTCCATTTCAATAACAGATGGGGACAAAATGAATCCCAGAAATGAGATCCTCTGTACGCCAAAAAGACACTTTGATCCCTTCACATATACAGAGCATTCTCTCTCAAAATCTGGAATACAGTTCGAACATGTTTCACATGAGAGTCCCAGTCATTAGAAAAAATCAAGATATCATCCAAATAAACAATCAGAAATTTATCCACAAAATCCCTGAAAATGTCATTCATGAAGGACTGGAAGACAGAAGGAGCATTAGTGAGCCCAAAGGGCATCACAAGGTACTCAAAATGCCCCTCCGGGGTATTGAATGCCGTCTTCCATTCATCCCCGTGCTTAATGCGAATAAGGTTATATGCCCCCCTGAGGTCAAGCTTGGTAAACCAAGTAGCGTTTTTCACCCTGGAAACAGGTCAGAAATCAAGGGTAACGGGTATTGATATTTCACAGTAATATTGTTCAAAAGACGATAATCAATACACGGCCTTAATGAACCATCCTTTTTGGCCACAAAGAAAAAAACGGCACCTAAGGGTGAAGAGGATGGTCTGATATGACCCTTCTCCAATGACTCCTTGATATAAGACCGCATAGCGTCATGTTCAGGTACAGACAAGTTAAAAAGGCGACCTTTAGGGAATTTACTACCAGGCACTAATTCAATAGCGCAGTCATAGCTCCTATGGGGAGGCAAGGATGCAGATTTACTTTCGCTAAATACATCAGAAAAATCAATCAAAAAGTCAGGAACATGCTGAGCCTGGGGGGAGGCAGAAAAAACAGGAGTGTTGGTATTAACACATTGGCAGCCCCAACTGGTTACAGACACAGATTTCCAATCCAAAACAGGATTATGAGACTGTAACCAAGGGAAACCCAGTACGATAATATCATGCAGATTATACAGAACCAAAAATTTGCAGCACTCTTGATGATCAGGTTCAACCCTCATTATCACCTGAGTAGAGAACTGAGGTTTATTCTCAGCCAAAGGGGTAGAATCGATCCCCAGAAGGGGAATAGACTTCTGTAGGGGTATCAAGGGAAACCCACAACGTTTAGCAAAATCATAATCCATCAGGTTAATAGCTGCTCCAGAATCAACGAAAGCCTGAGCAGAAAATGAGGACAGAGAGCATATCAGAGTGACAGTTAATAAAAACTTAGTCTGAACACTACCCAAGACAACTGAGCGTGCAAAACGTCTTCCCCGCTTAGGGCAGACTGAAATAGCATGAGAGGCATCACCACAGTAGAAACATAACCCATTGCGCTTTCGAAACTCATGACGCTGTGCCCCAGACACCACTCTATCACACTGCATGGATTCAGAAGCAGGTTCACAAGGCAACACTATTCCACGCATACTTCTCCGCTCACGCAAACGTCTGTCAATTTGAATTGATAATGACATAGAATCATTGAGACCAGAGGGTACAGGGAATCCCACCATAACATCCTTTACATTATCTGACAGACCCTTCCGAAAAAGGGCCGCCAAAGCGTCGTCATTCCACTTGGTCAGGACTGCCCACCTACGGAATCTCTGACAGTATAACTCAGCGTCATCAAGCCCCTGATTTAATGCCAACAAGGCTTTTTCAGCTTGATCAGTGACATTAGGCTCATCGTACAATAACCCCAAAGCCTGAAAAAATGCATCAACATCACTCAAAACAGGATCCCCAGGTGTCAGGGAAAAAACCCAATCCTGAGGATCGCCGCGCAGGAGAGAGATGACAATTTGAACCTGCTGCGCTGCGTTCCCTGAGGACTTAGATTTTAAGGCAAAAAACAATTTACAATTATTTTTGAAATTCTGAAACTTAGCTCGATCCCCTAAAAACAAATCTGGCATGGGAATCCTGGGTTCCACAACAGGCAACCTAGCAAGATATGCAGCAATACTCTGAACCTCAGTGGCAAGCTGATCCACACGGCCAGACAACTGTGCAAACTCCATTGAGAGAAAAAATCCTCCCCAGCACCCAGAGATACAGAGGGAAAAAAAAAAAAAAATGCAACAAACAGAAAAATATCTCTGACAACTCTGACAACCGTTTTTTCTTTCACAAATTTTTTCCCTTCTGTGAGTACCATACAATTTTAAATTTTGGGCCGGTGATACTGTTATGTTTCGGTAGCTGAGGAGTGCAGGCAAAAAGGCAATACACCAGAGCAGTTGGAATCTATGAGATTGCAGTACCCTGACTAACCACAACAACTAGAGGCAGCCGTGGAGCGTTCCTACGTTGGTCCTAGACGCCTCGTCACAGCCTGAGAAACTAACTACACCTAAAGATAGAAATAGGAAAGCTATCTGCCCCGGAGCAGAACCCCAAAGATAATAGAAAGCCCCCAAACATGTAATGGCGGTTAGACAAGAAGAAATACTGACACAGACAGAAAATAGTATGAGCAAACGTTGGGGCCCAAACTAACTAAATAGAAAAGGATAGGAAGGGTACTTACTGCAATCCCAGAAAACCCTGAAAAGCACCAACTCTACTAATTTCAAAAACACCTGAGATCACACGACCTCTACCACCTAAATTAGTTCTCTGGTGTAACAAAATCAAAACAGCAGCCACTGAAAAAACTGGAAAAAGCAAAAGTACAAACATCAGTGGCTGAACTAAACTGAGAGGGCAAAAGCCCCCGGAGGGGACCCAGAAGGCCCCCACAGAAGTGCAGGACAAAATGCAAAAATCAAGCACAAAAACAAAAAGAAGAAAATTTATTATCTGTTAGCAGGAGATGCAGACACGACACAGCAGGCTACAAGGGAAACAGGAATCAAGGATAGAGACCAGAACAATTGATCACCGGCAACCCTGATGGGAAGGTGACTCCCTTATATAAGACCAGTCAGTAACACCCGATTCCCAATCCTCACAATCTTCACAATCTTCACTGGACAGACCAGTACCGCTTGTAACCACCAGAGGGAGCCTCTGCTCAGAACTCATCTCAAGCCCATTCACAACAGTATGTACTAGAAAGATAGCCCAAGTCTACATTTTGTGAGCCTAGGTCGCAGAGTTTCAAAAAATGTTTCTTGGATACTACTAAACTTTTTGCATATAGAGCCTGTTTATTAGATTTATTAAAAAAAGTAAATATTACAATATGATAAAGTTTATTGATCCAGAGGGTAATATTTCTAATAATGTCTGATTGATTGAATTTAGATATAGGAAAGATGTATATCTTCGTACCGTGTTAGCCAGTAGATAGAAAAATATTTAGAATTGAGAGTCCTCAGTGGTTTATACCTATTAATGGCTAACTGAAAAGATGATAACAAATTGCAAGCTTTCGAGACTACTCAGGTCTCTTCATCAGGCAAAGACTAAAACAAAAACTGAATAATCACATATTTATACACAACACAGCACAGAAACAATGCAATAGGTAAGACAAGTGATGTGAAGCAGAACTGTCATTATGGGAGAGGGATGAACATAAATATTGGAACAGTTCATAGATAAGGAGTGTGAAAGTTTTATTGCCTTCTGATTGGGGTCTGGTATTGTGTTTTGATGCCCCAGGTCAGAGAAGCAGATTCCTTAATTGATGTACAAGGACATAAATCCATGGGAAACATTCATTCCAGCACTGAGAGTGTCAAAGGTCGTCATGAGTTTATATTCCCAAACCTTTCTATCTCTCTCAGATTTAAAGTTAGATTTTAATACAAGTAATTTCATGTCCATCATGCTATGACCGGGGATACAAAAGTGTTTGGCCACAGTTAGATCCATTCTTTTTTCTCTTATTGTGTGGCGATGGGAATTCATCCTTGTTCTTAGTTTTTGCCCTGTCTCCCCCACATACAGACCCCCAGTTGGACATTTCGTACAAATAATTAGGTACACCACATTAGATGTGATGCAGCTGAAAGTACCTGGGATCTTGTAGTCCTGATGGGAGTTGGGGATCTTTATCTTGTCCGTGGTCATTATAGATGCACAGGTTTTACATTTTTTCTTGTTGCAAGGTAAGGTTCCTGCAGCTGTTGGGGAGGACAGGGAGCTTCTGACAATGATGCTTCTTAGATTTGGGGGCTGCCTAAAACACAGTAGTGGGGGGTCTGGAAATATGGATTGTAATCGGGCATCTTTTTGTAGTAAAGGTTGTAATTTCCGTGCAGCTCCCCTTAGCACCTCCAGATTTGGATTGTAGGTGACCACTAGAGCCACCCGGTTATTTTCATCTTTAGTTTTGTACTATAGCAGGTGATTCTTTGATATTCTTGTGGCTCTTGTAATTTGGTTTTCAATTGTTCTTGGATGGTAGCCCTGGTTCAAAAAGGTCTTTCTGAGGCGACCAAGGTGTTCATCTCTATCCATGGGGTTGGAACATATACGATTGTATCTGATGGCTTGGCTGTAGACAATAGCGTTTTTTATGTCTTAACTAATCTGCGGAGTTCCTCTCGTGCTCTGTTAAACAACTGATGCGGAGAGAGGAGCCGCCCTTTTTATCTTGAAGGTTTCTTGTCCTTGAAGGGTGGATCCCCTCTTTCGTAGTACTGTCATGGAGCATGAAAAAACATTACCGGGTAATGCCATTTCATTTTCTGCTAGGGAAGGAGAAGAGTATGGAGGAGATGGAAAAAGTTAAGTGTAATATTTTGTAATAATATTCTAAAAAATGTATTTCGATCACTCTTCGCCTTCTCCAAACGTTGTGAAATCTCCTAAATTAAAGAATACTTTTTTTAAACTTGCAATTAATTTTAGTAGATAAATTCATTCTTCTCCTGGTAAATTCCTAAGGACTGTTATTTCATTAAGCAAGAAGGGTTAAAGGCACTGTCAGATACATTTTCCAATGCACGTAACAGCAATGTTTGGTCACCTAGGCCTTTTTTTTCTCCTTTTCTCATTGTCACCCACTGGCATCCTACAATTGCAATTGGGGTAATGGATGTTAGATAAGGAGCCTGCTGAAAACTCTTCCTGAAAGTAGAATCATAGAATCATAGAATGGTAGAGTTGGAAGGGACCTCCTGGGCCTTCTGGTCCAACCCCCTGCTCAAAGCAGGATTCTCTAAATCATCCCAGACAGATGTCTATCCAGCCTCTGTTTGAAGACTTCCATTGAAGGAGAACTCACCACCTCTCGTGGCAGCCTGTTCCACTCATTGATCACTCTAACTGTCAAAAAGTTTTTTCTAATATCTAATCTGTGTCTCCTCCCATTCAGTTTCATCCCATTGCTTCTAGTCTTTCCTTGTGCAAATGAGAATAAAGATGATCCTTCTACAATGTGACAGCCCTTGAGATATTTGTAGACAGCTATTAAGTCTCCTCTCAGTCTTCTTTTTTACAAGCTAAACATTCCCAAATCCTGCAACCGTTCCTCATAGGACATGGTTTGCAGACCGGTCACCATTCTGGTGGCTCTTCTCTGAACTTGCTCCAGTTTGTTGATGTCTTTTTTAAAATGTGGTGCCCAAAACTGGACACAGTATTCCAGATTAGGTCTGACCAAAGAGGAGTAGAGGGCAATAATGACCTCACGTGATCTTGACTGTATGCTTCTGTTGATACATCCTAGAATTGCATTTGCCTTTTTTGCTGCTGCATCACACTGTTGACTCATGTTAAGTCTGTGATCAATTAGTATACCCAAGTCTTTTTCACATGTGCTGTTACTTAGCCCTATTCCTCCCATTTTGTATATGCTTTTTTCATTTTTATTGCCCAGATGTAGTACTTTGCATTTTTCCCTGTTAAAATCCATTCTGTTAGTTGCTGCCCACTGCTCCAGTTTATGTATATCTTTTTGAATCCTCTCTCTCTCTTCTCTAGTATTAGCTACCCCTCCTAGCTTTGTGTCATCAGCAAATTTGATCAGTTTACCCTCAATTCCTTCATCTAAATCATTGATAAAGATGTTGAACAATACAGGGCCCAAAACAGAGCCTTGTGGTACCCCACTTGAGACATTCTTCCAACTGGACGTGCAGCCATTTACAACCACTCTTTGGGTCCGATCACTAAGCCAGTTATGAATCCACCTAACAGTTGCCTTGTCCATTCCATACTTAGTCATTTTTTCAATAAGGATTGTGTGAGATACTTTGTCAAATGCTTTGCTGAAGTCAAGATATACTATATCTACAGCATTTCCCTGATCCACCCAGTCAGTGATTCTGTCATAGAAGGAAATTAAGTTAGTCTGACATGACTTATTAGTTACAAACCCATGCTGACTCTGTTTAATCACTTCATTCTTATCCAGGTACTTGCATACATGTTCTTTAATAATTTGTTCAAAGATCTTTCCTGGTATAGAAGTCAGACTCACCGGCCTGTAGTTCCCTGGGTCCACCTTCTTCCCCTTTTTGAAGATAGGAACAACATTTGCTCTTCTCCAGTCTTCTGGGACTTCTCCTGTTCTCCAAGAATTTTCAAAGATTATGGACAGTGGTTCAAGAATTTCTTCTGCTATCTCCTTCAGTACCCTGGGGTGTAATTCATCTGGACCTGGAGACTTGAATTCATTTATGTTAGCTAAGTGTTTCCTCACTGTCTTTCTGTTTATAGATATCCTGGATTCTTCTATTCCTTTAATAGGACAGTGAAGATCAGTTGATGTTACATTTCCTTTCTGAGAGAAAACAGATGCAAAATAGGAATTTAAAAGTTCAGCCTTCTCAACATCCTGACTTACCATTTCATCATTTTCATCCTGTAAAAATCCTATAGCATCTTTGACTTTTCTTTTACTTTTGACGTATCCCCAAAATCCTTTTTTGTTGCTTTTGACGTCACTTGCAAGCCTTAATTCATTGTCAGCTTTAGATAATCTGATTTGTGCCCTGCAGGTTCTGCAGACGGCATTATATTCTTCTTTAGATATGCCTCCCTCTTTCCATTTGATAAACATTTCTTTCTTCCCTTTTAGCATGTGTTTAAGTTCTATGTTCATCCATCCTGGTTTCCTTAAATGCTTCCCATTCTTCCCTCTTTTCGGAATTGTTAACGATTGTGCTTTGAGAATCTCATTTTTCAAGATTTTCCATCCTTCCTGGACATTTTTGTCCTTAAGGATATCCAGCCATTGGATCCCTCCAATTCTCTTTCTGAGTTCCTTAAAATCTGCCTTTCTGAAATCTAACCTTGACGTCTGAGTCTTCACAGGTCTTCCTCCTCTTGTTATCCAAAATTCTAAAATAGCATGGTCACTACCTCCTAGAGTCCCAGCCACTCTTACCTCTTCCACCATTTCCTCCCTGTTTATGAGGATTAGATCCAAGGTAGCAGATCCCCTTGTTTTCTCCATTACCTTTTGGAAGATAAAGTTGTCAGCAAGAGAGGATAAGAATTTCCTGGACCTGTTAGTTTTGCCTGAGAGAGATTCCCAACAAATGTCTGGATAGTTGAAATCTCCCATGACCACTATGTCATATTTTTTGGAGAACTTGGCCATTTGATGCATAAAGAGTTCATCCATATCTTCAGCTTGCACAGGCGGCCTGTAGTAAATGCCTACAATGGTGTCCTTTCCATTGTTCTGTCCTTGTATTCTTACCCAAACAGTTTCCACAGAACTCCCAGTCTCTGAAGCGTCAATCTCTGTGCAGATATACGCTTTTCTAACATACAATGCAACACCTCCTCCTCGTTTATCAAGTCTGTTTCTTGCAAATAAGTTGTATCCTTCTAGCCTTGTATTCCAATCATGTGTATCGTCCCACCAAGTCTCAGTGATTCCAATGACATCATATTTCTTCTCCTGCGTTAGTAGCTCCAGTTCTCCTTGTTTGTTGCCCATGCTTTGTGCATTCGTATAGAAACACTTTAGTTTGTGATTGGTTTCTCTTCCTTCAATATTTTTATTATGTAAATTTTTTTGTCTTTGTTCTTCCCCTTCACTTCTAATAGCAGAGTTCTCAATAGCATTTGTCAGGTGTATGGCTTTTGCTGGCGTTTTGCTTCCCTTCCCACATTGTTCTAGTTTAAAGCTCTCCTGAAGAGTGTAGCAAGGCGATTTCCAAATACATGTTTTCCAGTCTTCGTAAGGTGCACCCCATCTCTAGCAAGTAGTCCATCGTATAGGTAATTCACTCCGTGATCCAGAAATCCAAATCCTTGCTGACGGCACCATCGACGTAGCCAGTTGTTCACCTGCAGAATCTTATTCCACCTCCTTGTTCCATGGCCATCCACTGGGAGGATGGAAGAGAAGACCACCTGCGCTCCCAGTTCTTTCACTTTCTTACCTAAGTTTTCAAAGTCACTGTAGATGGTTTCCAGGTCGTTTCTAGCGGTGTCATTTGTCCCCACATGTATTAGCAGGAATGGGTAGTCATCTTTAGGTCTGAAGAGTCCTGATATCCTGTCAGACACATCTTTAATTTTTGCACCTGGAAGACAGCACATTTCTCTTGAGGTTATATCCGGTCTGCAGATAGCGGCCTCTGTTCCTCTCAACAGGGAATCGCCCATGACAACAACTCTCCGTTTCTTCTTCACAACAGTTTTCTTTCTCCATTCAGGAGGACTCTGAGGGCGTACAAGGTTGTTTGTGGGCAAAGTCTTATCCTGATGTATTTCTTCATCGTTCTCCTGTGTAAGAGCCTGGTATTGGTTCCTGAGCAGAATTGGTGCTGACTGCCTCCTGATCCTCCTGCTTTTCTGGGTCACATGCTTCCATTCCTCTGTTTCTTCAGTTGCACTTCGAATTTCTTCTCTTTCTGTACCATGAAGAGATAATTCTGCTCTGTCTAAGAACTCTTCACCTTCCTTAATGGTCTTCAATGTAGATAACCTCTCTTCCAGATTTTGCAACTTTTCCTCCAACAGGGACACAAGCTTGCATTTCTGGCATGTGAAGTTTGGCTTTTCCACTGGTAAGTCTATGAACATGTAGCAAGAAATGCAGCTCACCACATGGCTCCTAGCCTCTTCCATGTTCTTATTGTTCAAGAGATAATCAAGCGGTGAAATATAAGCCAAAACTCGCGCGCCGCTAGACGCGCGGTTTACTGATGTCCTCCTTTCAGCTGCAACAGCCAAAATCCAGTGTTCCTTGAGCTCGCGGAGACTCTTCACTTATCCCAGAAGGCACTGGGAATATGCAAATTATCTCCTCGGGACTCCTCCCCTGGTTTCTGAAGTACGAGTCTAAAAAAGCCCAGTGGCCACTATGAAATAGCAGAATTACTCATTTTGTTAAAGATTGTGATCTAAAAAAAACCCCATTGACCGGCAAGTTTTGAAATACATGTAATACATTTTCTGGTGATATCTTAAACTGGGACTGGTACCCACTGAGAATGGAGCGGGCTCTGCTCCGGAACCTGCTCTATACAACCACACCTGATATGTGCCATACGTCTTCAGCGGGTGTCAGGAAGAGATACTAGTTTACATACATTCATCTATTCAGATTTTATAATAAATAATTGTTTAAAATGTTTTGGTGAAAATCAACATAATAAAAATCTTGAAATATTTTCCCACTAGTAGAGCTGACTACTGAGGCTTCCAGGTGGTTTCTGTAGCAGATATGACTGCCCAAGTTTATAGACAACTTTAAAGACATTCAAAGAGCAAACACTTTTATAAACAGACACCGCTACTTAGTAAAACTAAATGAAATAAAAGACACATTCCTTTCAGAAATGTAAATTGTCCAAAATCCCAATTCTTGAGCTTGAAAGGTTGAAAATGAGAAGCAGATATAAAAGACTAAAAAAAATCCTAAAATGTTTTAGGTTTATTTATAAGTAAACAACTTCTGAAAATATTTTTTTCCCTTTTTTAACATAATTATGTCATGGATAAAATTTGTCATGGAAAACCCCCCGTTGTTCGGGGGGACCGAACCCGAACAGTAACGCGGACTTCCTGGTAAAGTCCGTGTTCGGTGTCCGTGCCCGAACAGTAGGTGTTCCGTACGGACGCCGAACTTTACTGTACAGGTTTGCTCAACTCTATTTATATGTCTTTAAAGGGTTAATTCCCCCCAAAAAAGTTATCCCATATCCAATGTAAAGGATATCTTGCTGATCACCTAAGGGGTGACCACTGAGACCCCAGTAATCCAGAGATTAGGGCTCTAAAGCCCCGAGAACTGGGCTCGGCAGCACTCGCTGGAATGGAGTGGAGAGATGCAGATGCTCATCCTCCGCTCCATTCATTGTCTGTGGATCTTTTGGAGAAAGGTGAGCGCTGTACTCTTCTTTTTACTGCAGACCCATTATCAGTGAATAGAGCGGAAACCGAGCATGTGCAGCTCAGCGCCATTCAAGATGGGACTGCAGAGGCCATGTTCTTTAGGTTCCTGATCTTGAAATTTTTGGGGTTCCCAGGGGTCGGACTCCTAGCAAACAGTAAGTTATCCCTTATCCAATGGATTAGGGATAACTTGATTTTTGGGGACTCGCCCTTTACATATTATGGAGGCGGCAGAAAATCAAATCATAAAACAAACAAAGGAGGCATCAAAACAAAGTTATTTATTATGCTGGACTTCAGCCTCCCTGATATATATTGGAAAGTGGAAACCTGCAGGTCCAGCAAAAGAAGTAAGTTTTTGACAAAAATAAAAGCCTATTAGCATTCACAATTTGATACAGGACCCAACAAGAGAGGGGTCCCTTCTAGATTAAATTTTGACAGGCTCGGCTTTAAGGCGGTTTCACACGTCCAGATATTTCCGGTACCGGAAAAATTGGTACCGGAGATATCAGTGTCTATGTGTCCACGTGGCACATCCGTGTGGCACACGTGTGCCGCATCAGTACCACGCGGACGGCTGCAGGGGAAGAAGTGCTACAGTAATCGCTGTTCCCCTGCATGTGGTGCTGAATGCAGCTGTCATTATTCTCTCCTGCTCTGCCGGAAACAGCGCGAACATTGAGAATAAATGAAAAACAAACTGACGAAGTATCCCCCTTATTTTTTTAACCAACCCGGCAAAACTATACAGATGCGGGCTGCTATTCTCAGGCTGCAAAGGGGCCATGAATATGGTCCCCCCAGCCTAAAAACAGTAGCCCGCAGCTGGCCAGAAAAGGCGCATCTATTAGATGCGCCTATTCTGGAGCTTTGTCGGGTTCTTCCCATTTACCTTGTAGTGGTGGCAAGTGAGGTTAATAAGGGGTTAATGTCACCTTACTATTGTAAAGTGACATTAAGCTTGGCTTAGTAATTAAGGTGTCAATAAGACCCCTATCCATTACCAATCCTATAGTAAGTAAAGAGTTAATTAAACACCACACAGTAAGAATAAAGTCTTTTAATGAAATAATACAACACTCAGGTTTGACATCTTTATTACACTGCTATTCCCAGCGAAGCCCTCGTTCTGGAAAAAAAAGTGAAAAAAAACCCATACCTGACCGCTGTACAGTCAAGTCTCACGGCGCAATCCATCGTGGGGGGGTTAATCAGTTTACAGCTGAAGCACTGCTAATGTGACCGCCCCGGCTGTAAACTACTTGAGAATGAATGAAAAGCAGCGCGCACAGGCTCAGTGACGGGGGGTGACATCCCTCTGTGCTCGCTGACAGCTGAACTCCTGTGACCTCAGCACCGTCATTAACCCCATTTGCTACTGGGCAAGTGGGAAGAGCCTGACAAAGCTCCAGAATAGGCGCATCTAATAGATGCGCCTTTTCTGGGCAGCTGCGGGGCCCATATTCATGGCCACTTACCAGCCTGAGAATACCAGCCCGCACCCAGCAGAGCAGGAGAGAATAATGACAGCCGGCTTCAGCACCACAGGCAGGGGAACAGCGGCTTACAGTAGCCGCTTCTTCCCCAGTGGCCGTCCGTGAACACGGAGGACAGTGTACACGGTCCGAGGAAACACACTGACATGTGAAAACTGTCACCACACGTACTGGAAGCATGGACGTGTGAAAGAGGCCTTATAGAAGGACTTTATATTCCGGACTTCACAGGCTGAGCTCCATAGGAGATCCAGCACGGCAACTATCGACAGACACCGGCCGCTATGGTAACCCATTTGCACCCTGCAGTCGGCAATTTACATTCTGCATAGGAAACTATAAGTCTGTAACTTCAACCTCTTTTTAGTTGAAATTACAAGACATTCAGAATGTCTTGATTTGTCTGAAGGAGAGGAGAGTGATGCCAGCGCTGACTACCTCAGGGATCGCGTGGCATAATGTCATGCGATCTCTGGGAGAGACAGTACCAACACCGCTGGAACAGCGCCGGCACCAGAGGTGAGAAGGGGTTGTCGGAGTAGGATCATGCACTTTTGTCTAGGAAACAAGATGTACAGTTGTGTACTAAATGGTAAACGCTAGGTTAAACTGTCACAATAAAAGATTGTATGGCTGGACAGCAAACTGTGTCAGGCAGCTGCATTTAAGACATCCCAAAATAAATTCATGGTCTGTCTGCCAAAAACATAGTTTTGCCTCTATATAAGTCACTAGTGCGGCCACACTTAGAATATTGGGTACAATTTTTCTACAGTGTATAAGAAGTAAATAGCTGAATTACAGCGGGTGCAGAGAAGAGTGACCAAAGTCATTAATGGCTGGGCTGCAATACCGAGGCAGCTTACCCAATTTGGGGTTATTCAGTTTGGAAAAAGGCTGCTTAGGCTGTGTTTACACAATGAGTTCGCAGTTTTTTTTTTTTTATGTTGTGATTTTTTAAAACCCGCAGCTGATTTTACAGCGTTAATGGAAAATCACAAGCAAAAAATGCATAAGGAACATATTGTGTGAAGAGAGACTTAGGGATTTATGAAATATCTCTCCTGCCGACTCGTCACTCCTCTTTAAAGACTTTGAGGGACTGCACAATAAAATTAAGTAGTAAAGTGAAGCAAACAGGGACAACATACTGAGCATACGTAAGTAATGACAACCGGCGAATGCTCAATAGGGCAGGGACTAACCCAGCCCCTGAAAGTCACAGCTGCTCCGGCCCCCTGATGACGTCTCCTTTGAGAATCCTCAATGTATGCTGGGATACTCGAGGGAAACATCATCAGAAGTAAGAGAAAAACACAGAAAGTTACAGAGGGAAGGGTAGGACATTTTAATTGAACAATGGTGGAAAAATGCTTCGTTTTTTACATTAGAGAATCATTACATTTCAGTTAGTTTTCGGATAACCTATTTTAAAGGGAACCTATCACCAGAAAAAAGCTATTAGCCTGCAGATATGGGGTTAATCTGCAGGTTAATGGCGTGATTAATCTTACTGGTTTCGGCACTTAGTCAAACTCTGCCGGGAGAAAATGAACTTTATTCCCCCCTGCAGCATTCTGGTTTCAATCACAGGGGCGGTGTCGGTGCGGGTTTCAGTCTCCGCGGACCTGACTGATTCTACATTGGGGCCGACTGTCAGTCAAGGCCGGGGGTGCAGTTAGAGCCGCCCACTTAAATACTCAGAGCTGTCACTGAACCAGCGCCGCCCCTGTGGCTACAACCAGAATGCGGCTGGGAGGAATAAAGTTAATTTTCTCCCGGCAGCTTCCAGCTAAGTGCGGGTACCTGCAGATTAACCCCATATCTGCAGGTCAATAATGTTTTTTTCTGGTGTCAGGTTTCCTTTAAATCTTATCTTAGCCATATTATTCAGTAGTTGTTGATTTGCTGTTCCGACCTCTACACATCTGGGAAAACTTTGCTTGTAATTTCTTATACGGTCTATGGGCTGAGAAAGTGGAGGGATGCAGCATGAGGAAAATGGTAGTGACTGATGGATCCGTTCAACAGTTACCCTGGTTGAAAGCCGGGTTCAGCCAGTGTCAGGTGGGCTTCAGATTCAGAGGAGCTATAGACCTCACTTAGGCGAAGTCCAAAATATGCAACTTTGGACGTGTAGACCCCTTTTCTGGCTGTGTCCATCTCTTTTACGCCAGACCCAATAGTGCAGTATTAGCGCTAATATGTCCGGCTTGCAAGATGGACAACGATATATTCCAAAGTTGTCTCATTAAAGTCTATAGCTCTGTTAGAGGCTCAGCTGAAGACCCCATTGAGCTGGTAACGTAGCCCCAGAAGTGGTCTGAACCCAGTGTAGATATAGCTGTTATCAATAGATGTATCGCTCATTTGTCTGAAAATTGGCTACAAAATACAATTTATGATACCTTCATGTGCAAAGCTCTTTTCAACCTGGGTCATCGTCTCTACTTATTCTAGCTTCCAAATATTAGTCAAATACAACTTCTGCCCTTTTAATTTTCTGTAATCTTTATACTCCTACCATATAGTGAATCTTCACCTTTTACCTGTGCTAATTGATAACTGGATATATCTTTTTACACTGGTCAGAACTCCCAATACAAAACTCCAAATCTCTTGCATCGATGTAGAGCTAATTACTAAAATTTTAACTTCCAGCAGAAGGACTTCAGATAACTAAGAACATCATTCCCAATGCCTCTCCATTTGTAAGAAAATGCTAATTCGATTTCCTCGGCTTATCTTTAAGAGTCATCACACCTCCCAACAAATGTCTTAAGGCTGGGTCTCAGATAGCGATACACCAGCGATCCCGACAACGATCAGGATCGCTGGTGTATCGCTACATTATCGCTGCTGAGCTGCCAAACAGGCAGCTCCGTCAGCGATCAGTACAAGGACACTGCGGGTAACATCGCTTAGTTACCTGCAGTGTACCTTGGATACCAGCGCCCTGATGCAGGGAGCTGGTAACCAAGGTACACATCGGGTTTCCAGGCACCGCGCAGCGCCTGGAAACCCGCTGTGTACCTTGGTTACCAGCTCCCTGCTTCAGGGAGCTGGTATCCAAGGTACACAGCGGGTTTCTAGGCACAGCCCCGTGCCTGGAAACCCGCTGTGTACCTTGGTTACCAGCGGATCGTTGGTCTCCCACATGTCACACGCAGCGATGCGTGCCTGTCAGCGGGAGACCAGCGATCAAAAAAATGTCCCGACCTTTCAGCGATGATCAGCGATACCCGGCAGGGGGGCTGATCGTCGCTGAATGTCACACACAGCGATATCGCTGGTGAGCTCGCTGCTGCGTCACAAAACTAGTGACTCAGCACCGATCTCGCTAGCGATATCGTTATGTGAGACGGGGGCTTTACTGTAGTAACCCTTAAATGTTGTGCCTTTTTTTCATTAAGCTATTTGTAATCCTGCCTGAAGAAGGAGCCTGTGCGTTCTGAAAGCTTGCGAACATATAATTTTCTGGTTAGTCAATAAGGTATCACTAAGAATACTCTTGTCATCTTTGGAAGGAAAAGTATTCACATCGATTTTTCTGGCTAACACGGTACCATAATATAATTTATTATTGTACATCACAATAATTAAAAGAAATGGCATGGGACCCATCTGTTTTTTGTTAACCAGCCGAGATAAAGCTCTTAGCTGGGGGCTGTCATGGCTGTGATTTGAACCAGAAGTGACCACAACTGCAAAGCTTGTTGATTGGCTGCTCTGCAGCCTTTAAACAACGAACCTAAACAGTAGCACAGAGTTCCTGGAGAAGTCCGTATTCGAGGATGGGCGGGGACGCTAGGTGTTCTGTGCGGACCCCGAACTTTACAGTTCGGTTTTGCAGTTCCCTAGTGGGAAATTATAGTCACCGGACAACCGCTTTAAGAAATGGACCAGGTTATAATTTTTAACCTTTTGAGGTAGTTAAGGGTTAACTCTTGACTATAAGAGCTTTTCCTAAAGCCTTGTGACACTATATCTTTTTACCGGCAAGCTTCTATTTTCCAGGCGAGCGAGCACAATATGCACAATGTACAGCGCTTCTTTATGGCCTCTGTCTGAATAGCGCTCTAGATAACTTCTATCACATTGTGACCCTAGTGTCGCTTCTTTAATTTTAAATACAGCTGAAATCTATTAGTCTTTCATCATTGAGATGGTAGAATTTTTTTTTTTAAAACGTAATTTTCAATACCCAGGTTTTAAGCCCCAGGAGCCATCAAAGTGCACGCGATAAGCTTAGTAGAATTTGTGTTTCAGATCGCTATAAATGGCCGCACTAAAGAGCCCATTGATTCCACCGACTGCTCGCTGTGCTGTTGTGCTACAGAAATATGAAAAGGCGTTGGTGTTCTGACATGACATGGATTTTCTATTGTGAATATGGCACATTCAATGCTAGGGCTACAGTCAAAATATATGGCCGGCAACTGTACTTCAAACAGCTTCGCTTTTGTAAAAAAAATAAACAAAAAATGGATAGTAAAAGAGTGGAAAAAAGAAAAGCTATTAGATGTGAAAAGCTGTGGGGCCCATCATGTCTCTTACATCCCAACTTTGTGCTTGGTGGCCTAAGAATAGTCATTATTGCCACCCTTGAAATGTATTTTCTGAATTGAGTTCTCTCCATATTCAATAATTCTGTTTATTCGTTAAAGGCACAAATGATGCAATTAACCTGAATACACAGGCTCGTAGAAATGGGAGTCCAAGCTGGGTCATAAGGCAGTTGTGGAGAAAATCTGTTTAACATATTTATGCAAATGAGGCTGGAAGTGCATTGGAGGCGGAGTGATGCATCGCTTGGGCATTAACCTAGCTTTGTATTTTCTGCCTAGTGCATCCAACCTGGTGGATTGACAGCTCTGTGCCACTGTGGTGCCACCTGAATTGCCTATAAAATCTGGCCTGGTCAGCATATGGCAAGCAAAGCCGGTGTCTATAGATGACAAAGTACTGCAAAAAAGGGACAGAACACAGTCAATCCAATACAGGAGGGTTAGGATCGATGGAGGATATGAAGGTGGGTTAACTGAACACTCCCCAGTGCACCGTGCCATAATGATGGCATTAAACCAGCCCAGCTAATCGGGAGAGGAGCTGGGAATTCCGGGAGGTGAGGATCACCGGTCACCCGTCCCGCGGGTGCAAATGACTGATCTGGCCGATGCATCGGAGTCCTGCAAATCCATCGTCTGTCATCTACGGATAACCTAAAGCCACCACGTCACCTCCGTAGATGCGATGATGAGGCTGGAAACATAATAATGAATATGGCTTTCCACTGAGATGTGCAGCTGTTCTGCAGTTTTTACACAATGAATAATTTTTTAGGGGCGAGACCTTTTATAGAAGTTGGGTAAATCACAGGCAGATTCCAGCTGGTGAAATGTGATATTCTTTCCCTATTCTCAGTTCTTATGTCTGCGTGTGCTATAAACCATTGCTAGGACTTCATTTTAATATAGTAATCTAATCTAGATGATAATCCAGAAATAATATCTTATTGTGGCTTTATATTCTGCCTCTTATATTTATTTATTCCCCGACTCGGCACACTGACAGCCTGGCAACAGCTGTGACACTTCGTATTGAAGGGAGAGAGTGCTTGTCTAGGCCTGTGTCGGCACGGTCTAAGGAATCGGAGGACTGTAGTGTAGATACTGGGGCTAACTGCTGATATCACATACAATCTGCAGTTAGGGAGAGAGTCGCAGGAGCAGTGAGAGTGACAGAATCCAGTCTGTACACAGGGATTAGGCCTTTTTTTTTATAGAAAATAATTATTTTTGCATCACTTTCTTCTGAGAACTATAACTTATACATTTTTCTGTTGATGGAGCTGTATGGCAGCTTGTTTTTTTGTGGGATAAGATGACTGTTTCAGTGGTGCCATTTTTATTTGTCTTTTTGATTGGCAGTGTGATGAAAAAGCATTTTTTTTTTTTTTTTATTACGGTGTTAACTGAAGCGGTTTGTCCTTCCAGACACAGCAATACCAAATGTGTACTTTCTTTGTGGTTTTTTTTTTTTTCATAAAAATACAAATTTCTGAGTACAATATATTTTTATTTTATCATTTTGTGATTTTATTCTATTTTTTTTATATTTTCACAATTTTTTTTGCTTTTTTTACTTGGTCCCTCTATGGTACTTTCACTTTCATGGGTCTGATTGGTGTTATAAACTACTGCAATGGTTTATAATGGTCAGTGCTGTACTGACACATCGCAGGGGCGCCGATCGTGGGAGGAGAGGGAGCCCCCTGTCTCTCTCTGCCTTCTGATTGCATTTAGGGGGTTAACCTGCCGGGAGCGGTGCGGGCAGTGGTTTGGGTGTCAGCTATCATGTTAGCTGGACACCCGGCGGCGGCTATCCGATTGGGCGCGCATCTCCGGTGAGTTCAAAGTCACTAGAGCGCACCTAGTACGACCCAAGCTCCTGCCTGAGCGAGCGCACATAGCGGAGTACGGATGCAATAATCTTTCGCTTTCTCTTGCACCTATACTCCGCACTGTGCACTCGTTTGCCATTTTTTAATTTTAAAAAATAAGAAAACGTATAAAATATATAATTTTCTGTTTTTCCGCCATTTGATAGACGTAGATCAGTTGAGGTTCCATTCCGAGGATATAAAGATCATTCTTCTCAGCCGTCCAGATTTCGGGGTGGCCCTACTGAAGGTCTTACAGTAAACAGAGGGTCTTTATCCCCTCCCAGTCCATATGGCGCATTCAGCTAGAATGTGGATGACTTATGTGGATTTTGTCCTCAATGCATTAAGAAATTAACCGAGCAGCTGACTTCATAAATCACCGTGGCTGGAAACGAAAAATAGTTTTTTCCCCTAGTCCCGTTCTGATTTCCCGTTGTATAGCAAACAGCTGTACTGACTGCTAAATGCAAAAAATAACAGTAATGCGTCAGTGGAATCAAAGGCAATAACAATGACCACATCAGAAAATCTGACCGACCATGACCGGAACGGATGAGAGGGAAAAAACATGTAGAGAATTCCACAAAGTTCACTTCTGTTGCTGCATTTTGGAAACTGAGTATTTGCAACTTTGGTAAATGAATGGGCATTTTCGTTTTAAATGCGATATTATTGTGCAGGCAAAAATAAAAATGACCAATTGTGACATCTACTTTAAAAACTTAGTACTGCCGTCACAGTAGTATAAGATCAGAAACCTTGTAGTGTATCCTCTGTCTGAGCAGATACTGCTGCTGCCTCCAGTAGAAGTCTGTAGGGAAAAGGAATTGCTGACCTATACAGATGCTGCTGTTTTTTGTATTTATTTTTTCTCACCGCTAGTGCTGGATTCACCGCAACACTGCTCAATACCGCTATATAATGTTATCCATGCTGTTTCTACTTTTATAGGTATGTGGCAGAGAGATAGAAAATAGGAGATCCTACTGTCCTACGTGCGTTGTGTATAGTAAATATGATATCCTCCAACTTCCACCCACTACTTTGAGCTGAGATCGGGAAAACTCACAGATATAAAAACTGCAGAGTGGAAAACTGGTGATGAGTGAACATGCTCATGTGCTAACAGAGTGTCTTCAGCGTGCTGGAATAATACAGGTGCATCTTACAAAATTAGAATATCATCAAAAAGTGAATTTATTTCAGTTCTTCAATACAAAAAGTGAATCTCCTATATTCTATAGTCATTACACACAGAGTGATCTATTTCACGTGTTTATTAGTGATGAGTGAGTATACTCGTTGCTCCGGTGATCTCCGAGTATTTGGAAGTGCTAGGAGGTTTAATTTCTGTCACCGCAGCTGCATGATTTGCAGCTACTTGACAGCCTGAATACATGTGAGGATTCCCTAACAAACAGGAAATCCCCACATGTGTTGAGACTGTCTAGTAGCCGCAAACCATGCAGCTGCGGCGACATAAACTAAATACGCACTCACTGGCCTGGCCGGGGTACCAGTGAAATGTCCGGTGGGCCCGAGAGAGAAGAAAAAAAAAAAAAAACTCTTTTATTGGCACAGGCATAGGATCGTGTGCGCACGCACGTACATCTGACTCATCGAGATGACCAGGGCCGGAGTCACCACCTACTGCACCGGGGTAAGTGCCGAGGCCCACTTACAGCCTGAGACTCTGGCACACTATAGAGCCTGTGAGGATCCCGGTGCCAGCACTGGCACCGCCCTCCCCTCCCGTCTGAAATACCTTTCCTCATTCCCAGAAGCTCCTGTGTCTTCTGCTCTTGACTCTGTGATGTTTCAGGGCAGAGGACACAATGACGTCACTACAGCGCGCCTTCTGCAGAGAGAAGATGCTGCGGGGACTCGACTTGCAAGGAACGAGAAGAGGTGAATATTTGTTTTTCTTTATGTATGAAGCACTATGTGGGGCCGCTATTCTGTATAGAACATTTACATGGGGCCCATTATATACTTGTGATGAAGGAACAGCCACCATCTTGGATTGGCCTGTACCAGCCTCCATTTTGTCTGTTCACAGAGCCACAGGCTGCTAACTGCACCTTGCCCCATGGCCTTAGGCATATTGAAGACAATAGGGTTTAGTCTCCACTGTGAATAACCAGGCCTTTTAGTATGCTAAGTGGTCAGGCCAAAAACAAGACTTCAAAGGTGCAGTCTGGAGCCGCATCAGCATGGGGCCTGGAGATGCCTGGAGGCTTCAATTAGATTATAACTGCCAGCTAGACACAGAAAACACATCCATTGTATATCCCAGCCACGATGGCTCCGTTCTAGGATTATGAATTATTATGAGCACATCTTTGTAGGTACAGACACATAAGAAATATCTGCGTGATCCTGCGGACCTCGGACATCTGACAGTGCAACTCCCGAGTCGGTGATGGCTCGGGAGCCTGAGATGTAGAGATTGGCCCTCCACAGAGACCCAATCAGCCCTCCACGCCACAGGCAAAATATACCGCATCTGCCGGTACCTCTCGTGTCCTGATCCGATCATCCTGGAGAAAGTTAACCCCTTTGTTAGATATTGGGAATAAATTCTGCAGGGAGCTAAGGGTGGAGATTATCAGCTCACCCGCTGACACCGAGGGGAGGGACCTAGCAGGTTTAAGAACTGTGAGCAGACTGCAGACTCTATTCTATTCTCACAGAAGCCAAGAAGATGAAGATCTAAGAAGGAACAAGGGACAGATCTGCCAAGGGAGCAGCGGCACATGTTTTGGGGGACTGTCCAGCAACTAAGATTCTCCCCTGTGGATCGCAGAGCTCCCTGCCTCCACATGCCTCCTACAACCGGGTAATCTTGGCCTCCAGTTAATGCCTCTAAGCCTTGTACCATTATTGTTGTATTTTACTCTGACTGCAAATCCACTGTAATTCTGTTGTATAGCTACTGTATATTTCTGTAATTATCTAGTGCGCCCTTAAGGCAATTAAACCATAAAATTAATTTTGGGCTGATGCTTTTACTCTCATCATGAATCTTAGAATACCCAGTGGGTAACAGGACACCCTCCCCGGTGGCCATTTGCTCTAGGTGCAGTTCCCTTACTGACCTGAGAGACAAAGGGGGCGCCGGAGAGCTGTGCCTGTGTAGTCCATCACATTGATGACGTGGAAGGACGGGGGTTTCCTTTACATTACTGTATGGAGCAATATATGGAGCCCATTATACTGTATGGAGCATTATATGGGGCCCATTCCATATATATCAATATATGTGTGCCTATCATAGAATCATAGAATGGTAGAGTTGGAAGGGACCTCCTGGGCCTTCTGGTTCAACCCCCTGCTCAAAGCAGGATTCTCTAAATCATCCCAGACAGATGTCTGTCCAGCCTCTGTTCCATTGAAGGAGAACTCACCACCTCTCGTGGCAGCCTGTTCCACTCATTGATCACCCTAACTGTCAAACAGTTTTTCTAATATCTAATCTGTGTCTCCTCCCATTCAGTTTCATTCCATTGCTTCTAGTCTTTCCTTGTGCAAATGAGAATAAAAATGATCCTTCTACAATGTGACAGCCCTTGAGATATTTGTAGACAGCTATTAAGTCTCCTCTCAGTCTTCTTTTTTGCAAGCTAAACATTCCCAAATCCTGCAACCGTTCCTCATAGGACATGGTTTGCAGACCGGTCACCATTCTGGTGGCTCTTCTCTGAACTTGCTCCAGTTTGTTGATGTCTTTTTTAAAATGTGGTGCCCAAAACTGGACACAGTATTCCAGATGAGGTCTGACCAAAGAGGAGTAGAGCGCAATAATGACCTCACGTGATCTAGACTGTATGCTTCTGTTGATACATCCTAGAATTGCATTTGCCTTTTTTGCTGCTGCATCACACTGTTGACTCATGTTCAGTCTGTAATCAATTAGTATACCCAAGTCTTTTTCACATGTGCTGTTACTTAGCCCTATTCCTCCCATTTTGTATATGCTTTTTTTCATTTTTATTGCCCAGATGTAGTACTTTGCATTTTTCCCTGTTAAAATCCATTCTGTTAGTTGCTGCCCACTGCTCCAGTTTATTTATATCTTTTTGAATCCTCTCTCTCTCTTCTCTAGTATTAGCTACCCCTCCTAGCTTTGTGTCATCAGCAAATTTGATCAGTTTACCCTCAATTCCTTCATCTAAATCATTGATAAAGATGTTGAGCAATACAGGGCCCAAAACAGAGCCTTGTGGTACCCCACTTGAGACATTCTTCCAACTGGATGTCCAGCCATTTACAACCACTCTTTAGGTCCGATCACTAAGCCAGTTATGAATCCACCTAACAGTTGCCTTGTCCATTCCATACTTAGTCATTTTTTCAATAAGGATTGTGTGAGATACTTTGTCAAATGCTTTGCTGAAGTCAAGATATACTATATCTACAGCATTTCTCTGATCCACCCAGTCAGTGATTCTGTCATAGAAGGAAATTAAGTTAGTCTGACATGACTTATTAGTTACAAACCCATGCTGACTCTGTTTAATCACTTCATTCTTATCCAGGTACTTGCATACATGTTCTTTAATAATTTGTTTAAAGATCTTTCCTGGTATAGAAGTCAGACTCACCGGCCTGTAGTTCCCTGGGTCCACCTTCTTCCCCTTTTTGAAGATAGGAACAACATTTGCTCTTCTCCAGTCTTCTGGGACTTCTCCTGTTCTCCAAGAATTTTCAAAGATTATGGACAGTGGTTCAAGAATTTCTTCTGCTATCTCCTTCAGTACTCTGGGGTGTAATTCATCTGGACCTGGAGACTTGAATTCATTTAGGTTAGCTAAGTGTTTCCTCACTGTCTTTCTGTTTATAGATATCGTGGATTCTTCTATTCCTTTAATAGGACAGTGAAGATCAGTTGATGTTACATTTCCTTTCTGAGAAAAAACAGATGCAAAATAGGAATTTAAAAGTTCAGCCTTCTCAACATCCTGTCTTACCATTTCATCATTTTCATCCTGTAAAAATCCTATAGCATCTTTGACTTTTCTTTTACTTTTGACGTATCCCCAAAATCCTTTTTTGTTGCTTTTGACGTCACTTGCAAGCCTTAATTCATTGTCAGCTTTAGATAATCTGATTTGTGCCATGCAGGTTCTGCAGATGGCATTATATTCTTCTTTAGATATGCCTGCCTCTTTCCATTTGATAAACATTTATTTCTTCCTTTTTAGCATGTGTTTAAGTTCTGTGTTCATCCATCCTGGTTTCCTTAAATGCTTCCCATTCTTCCCTCTTTTCGGAATTGTTAACGATTGTGCTTTGAGAATCTCATTTTTCAAGATTTTCCATCCTTCCTGGACATTTTTGTCCTTAAGGATATCCAGCCACTGGATCTCTCCAATTCTCTTTCTGAGTCCCTTAAAATCTGCCTTTCTGAAATCTAACCTTGACGTCTGAGTCTTCACAGGTCTTCCTCCTCTTGTTATCCAAAATTCTAAAATAGCATGGTCACTATCTCCTAGGGTCCCAGCCACTCTTACCTCCTCAACCATTTCCTCCCTGTTTATAAGTATTAGATCCAAGGTAGCAGATCCCCTTGTTTTCTCCCCTACCTTTTGGAAGATAAAGTTGTCAGCAAGAGAGGATAAGAATTTCCTTGACCTGTTAGTTTTGCCTGAGAGAGATTCCCAACAAATGTCTGGATAGTTGAAATCTCCCATGACCACTATGTCATATTTTTTGGAGAACTTGGTCATTTGATGCATAAAGAGTTCATCCATATTTTCAGCTTGCACAGGCGGCCTGTAGTAAATGCCTACAATGGTGTCCTTTCCATTGTTCTGTCCTTGTATTCTTACCCAAACAGTTTCCACAGAACTCCCAGTCTCTGAAGCGTCAATCTCTGTGCAGATATACGCTTTTCTAACATACAATGCAACACCTCCTCCTCGTTTATCAAGTCTGTTTCTTGCAAATAAGTTGTATCCTTCTAGCCTTGTATTCCAATCATGTGTATCGTCCCACCAAGTCTCAGTGATTCCAATGACATCATACTTCTTCTCCTGCGTTAGTAGTTCCAGTTCTCCTTGTTTGTTGCCCATGCTTTGTGCATTTGTATAGAAACATTTTAGTTTGTGATTGGTTTCTCTTCCTCCAATATTTTTATTATGTAGATTTTTTTGTCTTCGTTCTTCCTTTCCACTTCTAATAGCAGAATTCTCAATAGTATTTGTCAGGTGTATGGCTTTTGCTGGTGTTTTGCCTCCCTTCCCACATTGTTTTAGTTTAAAGCTCTCCTGAAGAGTGTAGCAAGGCGACTTCCAAATACATGTTTTCCAGTCTTCGTAAGGTGCACCCCATCTCTAGCAAGTAGTCCATCTTATAGGCAATTCACTCCGTAATCCAAATCCTTGCTGACGGCACCATCGACGTAGCCAGTTGTTCACCTGCAGAATCTTCTTCCACCTTCTTGTTCCATGGACATCCACTGGGAGGATGGAAGAGAAGACCACCTGCGCTCCCAGTTCTTTCACTTTCTTACCTAAGTTTTCAAAGTCACTGCAGATGGTTTCCAGGTCGTTTCTTGCGGTGTCATTTGTCCCCACGTGTATTAGCAGGAATGGGTAGTCATCTGTAGGTCTGAAGAGTCCTGATATCCTGTCAGACACATCTTTAATTTTTGCACCTGGAAGACAGCACATTTCTCTTGAGGTTATATCCGGTCTGCAGATAGTGGCCTCTGTTCCTCTCACCAGGGAATCGCCCATGACCACAACTCTCCGTTTCTTCTTCACAACATTTTTCTTTCTCCATTCAGGAGGACTCTGATGGTGTACAAGGTTATTGTTTGTGGCCAAAGTCTTATCTTGATGTATTTCTTCATCCTTCTCCTGTGTGAGAGCCTGGTACTGGTGCTGACTGCCTCCTGATCCTCCTGCTTCTCTGGGTCACATGCTTCCATTCCTCTGTTTCTTCAGGTGCACTTCGAATTTCTTCTCTTTCTGTACCATGAAGAGATAATTCTGCTCTGTCTTCATCTTCCTTAATGGTTTTCAATGTAGATAAACTCTCTTCCAGATTTTGCAACTTTTCCTCCAACAGGGACACAAGCTGCATTTCTGGCATGTGAAGTTTGGCTTTTCCATTGGTAAGTCTGTGAACATGTAGCAAGAAATGCAGCTCACCACATGGCTCCTGGCCTCTTCCATGTTCTTATTGTTCAAGAGATATTCAAGTGGTGAAATATATGCCTAGCGGCGCGCGGTTTACTGATGTCCTCCTTTCAGCTGCAACGGCCAAAATCCAGTGTTCCTTGAGCTTGCGGAGACTCTTTACTTATCCCAGAAGACACTGGGAATATGCAAATTCTCTCCTCGGGACTCCTCCCCTGGT
This sequence comes from Oophaga sylvatica, assembly GCA_033576555.1. NCBI lineage: Eukaryota > Metazoa > Chordata > Amphibia > Anura > Dendrobatidae > Oophaga > Oophaga sylvatica. The sequence goes on along the minus strand of JARQOD010000008.1, from coordinate 164,106,754 downwards.
ATCATATACTGTATGGAACATTATATGGTCCCGTTATGTATAAAGTGATATATGGGGCTCATTATACTGTGTGTGGCAATATATTAGGCCCATTATTCTCTATGGAGCAATATATGGGGCCCATTATTCTGTATGGAGCAATATATGGGGCTCATTATTCTGTATGGAGCACTATGTGGTGCCCATAATACTGTATGAAGCACTATGGGGCCCATTATTCTGTATGGAGCAATATATGGGGCCCATTATTCTGTATGGAGCAATATATGGGGCTCATTATTCTGTATGGAGCACTATGTGGTGCCCATAATACTGTATGAAGCACTATGGGGCCCATTATTCTGTATGGAGCAATATATGGGGCTCATTATTCTGTATGGAGCATTATATGGGGCTCATTATTCTGTATGGAGCACTATGTGGTGGCATAATACTGTATGGAGGAATATACTGTCTGGTTTTTGAGCTATTGTAGAATTTACAATAGATATCATTCATGTAATGTAAGAAGTGAAGTATTTGGCATTGTACTATACCTATATTTCTGTGCAGTATCGGAGCATGATGAATTGTGGTATGTGTTAAAGGGGCGCACTGACATTCTTTCGCCCGGGGCCCACGAAAACCTGTAGCCGGCCCTCCTATGTGACCTCAGCGCGCGGCCTGTTACATAGTAGAGCACACTGTCACGGCTGCAGTCGGCGGACATTGTAAAGGCCACGCCGAATAATGAAGCTGGAAGAGGATGCAGGGGATCGCAGAAAGGTGAGAAGAATCACCCTCCCTCTCTGATTGAGCAGGGTAGTGGAGATAGGGGCCCAGGATGGGGACAGCAAAGGGGCCCAGGACAGGGCGACATAAGGGCCCAGGATGGGGACATCATTAAATAAAGGGGCCCTGGATGGGGACATCATAAAATAAATATACAAAAATGTTGTACTCTGTAGTGCTAAAGCATGTCAGTGTGAAATATATGAGATATCAATAGCTATACGGCTTCTGAATACTAGAAAAAATGAGACGCTTTGCACACAATTTGGCCAAGTTCTATCTGCCCATCAACCAACGACAGAAAAACCTGATGGGTCCCTATCCAATGTGAATACCTCTGTTAGGCTGATGTCTGCATTTATGGGTAGGTAGGAACCTGCTGTAATTAAAATCACCACATGGTGAAGGGCGCAGTGCTCGGTCAGAGGACTAACATAAAAATAACAAAAACTGACTTAGGAGCAGCTACCTCCATGTATAATATACAAAAAAGTTGCACTCCATCGTGCTAAAGCATGGGCAGACATAACGTGGCCAGACTGTGTGCACAGAAGCTGTACAGCTATTCATATGTCATATCCTTCACATTGACATGCTTTAGCACGATAGAGTGCTACCTTTTTGTATAATATACATGGAGGTAGCTGCTCCTAAGTTAGCACCTATTCACACTAGCTTGGATGTGCCAGTCAGTTTTTTGTTATTATCATTAAATAATGGGGCCCAGGATGTGGTCATCATTAAATGATGGGGACATTGCTAAGTAAAGGTGCCCGGAATGGGGACATTGCTAAATAAAGGTGCCCGGAATGGGGACATTGTTAAATAAAGGGGCCCGGGATGGGGACATTGTTAAATAAAGGGGCCCAGGATGGGGACATTATTAAATATAGGGGACCTTATAAAATAAAGGGGTGACACAATTACTGTACGCTAGTCAGGATGAGAAATGTGCATTATTGGTTTATGGTGGCAAGTGGGGACATAATTACTGTAGGACCCAATCAGGGGACATTATGACTGCTGAAATTAAATTTACTTTTGAAGATACTGTCTTCCATGGGGGAGGAACAAAAGGGGTCCTTTTGCTGTGCAGCGTGGCACTGTCACTTTATTTCTTCATCTGACTTAGTATAGAAGTTGGGGAAAAAGTGGGGAATATGCTCTGGAAGAGATCGGCTACAGATAACTGTGTTTCCTGCAGAGACGAGTCCTGGCTGGAAGAAGTGATGGCGTTCTGCTCTGGATGATGTAGAAAAGAAAGATGAAGGACTTGAACTAGAGACGTCACTGGTGAGTCAGTGTGTTAGCTGTACACTGACACTATATGCTGTATACTATATACAGATCTCCTGTGTATGTCACTGGTGATCACTGTATTACCTGTACACTGACACTATATACAGAGCTCCTGTGTATAATGTCACTGGTGATCACTGTATTATCTATACACTATATACAGAGCGCCTATGTATAATGTCACGTGATCACTGTATTACCAGTACACTATATACAGAGCTCCTGTGTATAATGTCACTAGTGTTAATAGTATTGTGGTTTTTATTAATGATCAGTATTGTAGTATTCGGTCACTATGTGGTCTGGTTATGGTGTGGCGCTATTTATCCCCTGTATGTATTATTATTTAGTCGCTATGTGGTGGTAATATGTGTTCTGGTCATGATTTGACTATATTTGTCCCTGTATGTGATGGTATTCGGTCACTGTGTGGTGGTAAAATGTGGTCTGGTCATAGTGTGATGGTATTTGTTCCTTTTTATGTGGTATTATTGGTCTTGGTATAGTGGGTTGTGTTGTGTATGGAGGTCACTTGTTCTGATATAAATAAGGGGAAGATTATTGATTTCCAAAAGAGATTAAATACTTGGATGTTTAACCCCTCCCTGTCCTGTGACTATTACACAGTTATAAATATGCACTTACAGGGGATCTACGTTGAAAACAAGTAATCACCTATACTAAGGCCACGTTCACATGTTCAGTATATAATTATTTTACATCAGTATTTGTAATCCAAAACCAGGAGTGGGTGATAAATACAGAAGTGGTGACGTGTTTCTATTATACTTTTCCTCTTATTGTTCCTCTCCTGGTTTTGGCTACAAATATTGATGTAAAATACTGACCAAATACTGAACGTGTGAACAGAGTCTAAGAATAAGTGATAAGTTATTGATTGGTGTATGTCATGTAGAGTAGAAACTGCTTGGCAACGGTTAACAAATGGTGGAGGCCCTGGGGCATTTGGCACAGCTGCTACATCCTTACATGAGAGATTTCCTGGTATGATCAATCCCTATGCTGCTACTAAACACCGCTACAAGTCTGCAAACGCTGGAGCAATGCCGGCTACTACTGTATGTCTGCACACATTTAAGCACTTTGTTAATATTTTTTCCTCCCTCTTGAAAAGACATTCAGGTAAAATAAACATTGAGGGTAAATATGTCGGGTTTTATATTCATTAATCCCTGTAATCCCAAAAAAGCTTTTCTTGATGATGTCGATTTATGGGAACTCTTGGCGGCCTTAACTATCACAGGGTAAACTTGTGTCTCTGCCTTCTAAATGTTGACACTATGTGGTTAATGTAGCAAATGGAGCACAACTGAAGAGGGAAAGTGACTTCCCAACCCAGAAAATGTCCAAGCAGGATGATACCAGCGAATCTGTGTACACAGGAACGAGAAAACATCACTATGTGCTACAGAGCACGACTAGAGACAGCCTGAGGCAGCCAGCACTTTCTGACCTCACATTAATGGACAGAGCGGCAGTCACTACACTGTTCACATCAAGCTCTGACACCTGATGAAGGAGATGAACAATGCACAAAACACCCAAACACATAGGACCCTTCATTTCCTATAAGTTAAAGCCCATTGTACGTATTAGACTAAAGGCTGGGTCTCACATAGCGATACACCAGCGATCCCGACAACGATCAGGATCGCTGGTGTATCGCTACATTATCGCTGCTGAGCTGCCAAACAGGCAGCTCAGGCAGCGATCAGTACAAGGACACTGCAGGTAAACATCGCTTAGTTACCCGCAGTGTACCTTGGATACCAGCGCCCTGATGCAGGGAGCTGGTAACCAAGGTACACATCGAGTTTCCAGGCGCTGCGCGGTGCCTGGAAACCCGCTGTGTACCTTGGTTACCAGCTCCCTGCTTCAGGGAGCTGGTATCCAAAGTACACAGCGGGTTTCTAGGCACTGCCCCGCGCCTGGAAACCCGCTGTGTACCTTGGTTACCAGCAGATCGCTGGTCTCCCGCCTGTCACACTCAGCGATGCGTGTCTGTCAGCGGGAGACCAGCGATCAAAAAAATGTCCAGACATTTCAGCGACGATCAGCGATACCCGGCAGGGGGGCTGATCGTCGCTGAATGTCACACACAGCGATATCGCTGGTGAGCTCGCTGCTGCGTCACAAAACTAGTGACTCAGCAGCGATCTCGCTAGCGATATCGCTATGTGAGACGGGCCCTTAATGTTGACCAAAGCTGCTGATATCCAGGGTTCGGCTGATACTAATGAGTATGGGGGCTCCGGCCAACTGATTGTTGGAGATGTCGATCAGGCATGTTTGATTTTGGACTGCCGATCTCTGTGTTCTCCCGGAGGTAAGTCGCCGGCAGAGATCGCAGTTGATGTCGTTCACATAGAGTACGCGAGCGCCCCTGTATATGGGAGAGATCACTGAGATAGCTGCTGGGCAAATGGACAGCCAAAGCATCGATCGGGAGCCGACACCAGAGGCAAGTATAGTTATTATTTTAATGGGGGAAACCATAGGAGTTCAGATGAGGTTGTCGGAGTTTTGGGCAACCTCTTTAAAGCACATCTGTCAAACTCTGGCCTGCAGGGTGAGAAGATTTGACCCGTAACACCGGGAAGGTCCCCCACCCCGCATCGCACGTTCACCCAACATTTCACTCTCCACTATATGAGCCTTCTAGATACCATTACAGTTGAAATTAAAACGGACGCTCTCTCCCATCTTTCAGACCTCTTTATCTGACGTCTCAGTGCAGCGGACACGCTGATGTCATTACAACACACCATTGTACCGAGATATGAAGAAACCATGAAGAGACCAAACCAGCGGGGAGCAGGCAGAGGTGAGTTGTTTTCTTTTTAATGTGGGGCACATTATACTGTATGGAGCACTGTGTGGGGAAATTATACTGTATGGAGCACTGTGTGGGGAAATTATACTGTATGGAGCGCTATCTGGAGCCATTATACTGTGTGGAGCACTAATGTGAGGCCATTATACTGTATGCAGCACTATATAGGGCCATTATACTGTAAAGAGCACTCTGTTGGGCCATTTCACTGTATGGAGTAATATGTAGGTCCAATTATACTGCATGGAGCACCATGTGGGGCCATTATACTATATGAGGGACCATGTGGGGTCATTGTACTGTATGGAGCACTATGCAGTGCCCATTATTATACTATATGCAGCACTGCATGGGTAAATTATACTGTATGGAGCACTATGCGGTGCCCATTATACTGTATGGAGCCCTATGTGGGGCCCTTTTTATTGTTTGGAGCACTATGGTGCACATTATACTGTATTTAACACTGTCGGGCCATTATACTGTATTGAGCACTATGTGTGACCATTATACTGTGTGGAGCATTATGCGTTGCCCATTATAATGTATGGAGCACTGTGTGGGTAAATTATACTGTATGGAGCACTGTGGGGCCATTATACGGTATAGAGCACTATGTGTGGCTCACTATACTGCATGGAGCACTGTGTGGGGAAATTCTACTGCATGGAGCACTATGTGTGACCCATTATACTGTGTGGAGCTCTATGTGAGGCCATTATACTTTATGGAGCACTATGTGGTGGCCATTATATTGTATGGCTGTGTGGAAATTATACCTTATGGAGCAGTAAGTGGTGCCCTTTGTAGTGTATGGAGCACTGTGTGGCCCATTTTACTGTATGGAGCACTATGTGGGGCCTATTATACTGTATGGAACAGTATGTGTGGCCCATTATATGGTATGGAGCACCATGTGGGGTACATTATATTGTATGGATCAGTGTGTGTGGAAATTATACCTTATGGAGCAGTAAGTGGTGCCCTTTGTAGTGTATGGAACAGTATGTGTGGCCCATTATACAGTATGGAGCACCATGTGGGGCACATTATATTGTATGTAACACTATGTCGGGCCATTATACTGTATGGAGCACTGTGTGGGGAAATTATACTGTATGGAGCACTATGTGGGGCCTTTTGTAGTGTATGGAGCACTATGTGGGGCCATTATACTGTAAGGAGAGCTGTGTGGGAATTACAGTTGGAGAATCATACTGTGATGGGGTCACCATTCTTTGCAGGGGGGGGTAAAGATGGAAGAGAGGTACAGTAGGGTCATCATATGGTGTGTGTGGAGGGCACTGTGCGGTATCATAGTGTGTTTGGGAGCACTTTTTTAGCATCATACTTTAGTATCTGTATTGTTCAATGTTTTGTTCCTTTGTTAGTATATATTGGAATTGGGTCATATGCTTTTTACTAGTCTTAGATAACATATTATTCCAATATTTTATTCTAAGATCTAGGTATTAAAATGTACTTTCTTGGTGTGACAACCCCTTTAAGTTTCTTTCCATATGAGAAAATGCATAGTTATATTTGATGAAGAAAAAGTCTCAATTGTAGACATTTTGTAATAAATATCAAGGTTGGTCCTCAACTTTGTCCAAGTTTTTAATGTTGTCCCTCTGTGTACTTGAGTCTGGCATTCCTGACGATTGTCTGATGTTGGATAAGGGTTAAAGACGTGTTAATATCTCGACCGGTCAGAGCTATTTTAGGGGGCTCAGTCTTGAACCCCACAATATCAGGTGCTTGTAATATGACCGGTGTATGTACAGTATAATTAGATGTGTTGTTAACTACTTGTCTGTCATTGATCTGATGAGTGACGAGGAGTAACGTCCACATCTGTCTGCATGCAGAGCACGTCCAGAAAGCAGTGATGTAGGACACTTTAGCCCGGTCTTCAGGAACACTGCAGATGTCACCAGATCAGGTAGGGCTGTAATGATTGGATGATTCTCTTTAATTTCCATCAGTAACAGAGAAACCATCAAGTGAAATGTGAATCCTCAAATGAAGAGCGGAGCTTCCCTGGAGCAAGGTTCATAAAGCCTGTAGAATGGGAAACCTCTGAGACTTGGAATAGGCGGCTTCTCTGCAGCATCTCGCCAGCGGCTGAACAGCGACTGTGTGTAATTAAGACATTATGGACGTCAACGAGCCGCACAGCGAGGATGACATCAACCCCCTACTCCAGAATATAGACAAAAGCCACGGAGTCGACTCCTGCCCCAGGTAATGAATGCTTTCTGCAGATGATGCAGAGTATTGATTACCAGAACCCAGTATTGTAATGCAGTGAACAGATGCGAGCGGGGGGCTTCGCCAGATGTTCTTGTGCTCCGCAGTGTCACATCTGTAACTCTATATAATGACGAACCACAAATGTTCCACATAAATACCCCAAATGATATGGCTGGTTGAAGCAGCAGCATACTGGTCAGTGAATGCTATAGGTTTATTATGCTGGATGTGGATAACATGCTGGATGGATATACAGACGTCTGTTCATGGAGCGTTTCCAGATGTGCAGGAGATGAGGTGCGCGGTTACATCTAATGTAAACTCGCACATCGTACATTTTGCTATAATATTTGACTACTAGGGCCGGTCGGCCTCTAATGTGAGACAATCTGCCGCCCGCAGTCGTAGCCAACGTTCACTGATCACAAATGGTAGGTCCCGGCTTTGTGCCTCCATAATCCCACAGAAAGGGGGCTACAAATAGTAAAAACAGTGTATATTAGGAAATTGCAGAGCCCAGTCAGTTAAATATGTATGCTGTTCTTAGGTGGTCATTCGCTTAAAAGAGTGTCTTTAGCCAATTTTTACATGATGAATTGGTCACTGATGATGATGAAGATCTGAGCAAACATATATTTTATATTGGCGTGTAAAGTTTATTTGCTCATTTCCACCACAACCAAGAGGCAGTAACAGATTTTTCTATGGGGGTGTTTAACGGCCCAATCATAAGCAGACAGTGTCATAGTAGGGTAGGGATGGGAAGAAGAAACCTCTCCCAGAGGTCAGACCCTGCTTTCTCTGTGTGAGATGTGTTTAACCAGGTCACGCAGATCTCACTATTGGCGATTACTATGATTAAAAGTGCAGGGAGTGGACGGCTGCGATGTAATGACCTTACATACACCACTCTACATGTACATGAATAATGCCCTGGTAAGTGATATGGCTGCACAGCAATGTATGGGACACTCTGCAGCTCTCATCTCACAGTACTGACAGTGCAGGGGGGAAAGAGCAGACCTGTGTGTCATTATATACACTGATCAGTATCTATCCCAGATACACAGCTCTGCTCTCCTCATAAGGTCATTATATACAATGCTCTGCATTGTTAGTGGTTACACCTCATTACACTGAGAAATAAGTTCTGACTTCCACGGGGGCGATTTTCATTTCCCCTGTATGATGCTGCCTGCTTATGATTCGGTAACATCATGCAGGAAAAAAGGTGCGATTCTCTGCTAAGGTGTCTGTAGTTATAGTGGAAATTAACATACAAACATTGGCTCTAAACTTCACAACAGAGGTGAGAAATACACAATTCAGCGCTTCAGCCATATCATCATGTACAAAAATGGCGTGAGGTCCTTTTTCAGCTCTAGTACGGTGAGAGAATGAGTGTGTAGCAAGACTGAAAACCCCTTTAAATGACTCTTGAGGGTCTGATGAGGCGGCGCACAGTCCAGGCATTCTAGGAAGATGAAGGACACTGTGTCATTTGTGCAGACAATATTCCTGAAAAGGTAAGTTACCGAGACAGAATCCCGATGACCCAGCTCGGTCTCGTCCTATACAATGATGATTTTTATATGGACACAGGTTTTATTCTCGCCTTCTCCTTCATAGAAATTACATTAAAGGATCACAAGGCAGGGCTGGAAAAAACAATATTTCCTCATGAGAGAATCACGGCGCCGTCGCCCTGATCAGCCTTGAGTTTGGCATTGAGTAGATCTATTATCAGTGTAACGTGTTCTAGGGCGATGCTTTCCAACAGCTTCACCTAGGCAAAGAGAAGGAAGGGCTTTTTGGAAGTAATAAGACAAGTTTATGTGCTCCACATAGTAAAACAACTTGTCATTTCCATATTATAATTATATGCAAATGTCCCTGTAACTATAATGTGTGTGATGACTGAATCCTGCTGTAAGCTCACAAGGACTGTAAGTGCACACACGAAGAAAGTGCAGACTTTACTGGCTGGTACTTCCAGCTGAGGTAGAGGAGAAAGCACTGGATCTGGGAATGTGTGTTTACATGGCTGGTATTGGAATGGTGGCATCCTGGGCACCTCTGTTCAAGTGTAACCTAAGAAAGTTCACAATGCTCTGGTTGGGCTAACCAAGAGTACCAAATGTGATGCGGCACCAGGGTAGTGCAAACCGTGTACTCATCACTAGTGCACATCATTTATCTACCAGAACTAAATAGACTAAAAGTGTTAAGTTATCAGGAAACGTCCAAGTCAGTGGGTCGTCAAACGCTGTGATTTGGAGCAGGGAGTGATACAACTGCCCGATAGTAGAAATACCTCTCCCTCTCCTGTCAGCAGGTCTAATGAAGGCAATTTTTGTTCCCCTTTTCCTCCGCCCCCTTTTGTTTTAAAAGGGAATCTGTCAGTAGGATTGAGCCTCCTTCCCTGTCTATATGGGAATGTAGGTCATAGGAAGCTGAATCAAATGACAGATATCTGTGATCCAATGTCTTTTTGCAGAGAAATGTATGTTTTTTTTAATATGTAAATGAGCTGTAAAGATCTATGGGCGGTACATAGATCTCCCTGACAATCTGCTTCCAGAGCTTATTATAAATGACAGGGTGTTACCAGTGTGAGACATGTAGGTCAGGACAGCAGACTGTCAGTCATTACATGTCTCACACTGGTATCACCCCTATCATTTATCCCTGGAGGCAGGGAGATCTATGTCCTGCCAGAGATCCTAACAGCTCATTTACATATTAATAAAAGATGGATTTCTTGGGAATAAGACATCCGGTCACAGATACGAAGGTGTCATGTTATTCAGCTTCCTATGCCCTACATGCCCATATAGACGGCTTAGGAGGGTTGATCCTAATGAGATTCCCTTTAAATCCACCATATGAGGTCATAGATATATCCTTCCTGATTTGTAAACGTACATGAAGAAAGTGAAAGATAACATAAAATTAATTATTCTGTGCCGGCAAAAGGTGTAATAATGTCTTATTTTTTGCAGCTCTGTTCGGAGCTTTGTACCATTTCCATTTGACCCCCCAAAAAATCCAGAAAGCCGGTGATTCTGTACAACTTTAGGACAAAACATTTTATTTTGTGATCAGTTTAATATCATACATCCTTCACAAATGTATTTATTAATTGTACAGTCTGTTTCTTCATGTAAAAGTTCTTTATTTCATCATCTACATCTCCCCTAGGACCGGATAAGACTTTCTATACATGGCTGTGCCTACTGGCAGTAAAAGAGTTAAGTTATCTGTAAATGAGGTAACATTTCACAGTACAATTTTCTTCAAGTTTTAAAGAACTAAATATATATTTTTTTTTTTATGTTTGTTTTTCTTTTTTTGTTAAAATAAAAAAGTAGGAAAAAAAGGGTCTTTACAAAGAAAAATCCCACCGTCAAGGAAAATCTGCTCCATCTCCGACATTCTGGACACGGTCTGGTCCGATGTGTGTGTGTTAAAAAAAGGAGTAGTGGGGAACTGGATATGCTGGAAACTTCATAACTGGTAATAGAACCATCCTCTTGGGGATACCTGAAAAGAAATAACACCACAGTAAGTACACCGGCCTCACAGCGCCAAAGCCAGGACTTTGTAACTTGTCTCTTTTTCCTCCCAACTGATTTTAGTTCCACTTTGATGTGTTGGGTGATCATAAATCAGCAGAGAGGAGATACAGGCTCCCATCAGAGCTGAGCTCACAGGCTGACTCTTAGTTGACTCATTCTGCAGGCTGCAAATTTGCAGGGAAGTAAAGGGCCAAATGGTGCAAAAATTGTAATGGAAGGGAGTTGAAAATACATTTAGAAGGAAAGTGTAGTCAGAAAATGAGTGTAAAAAAAACACATTTAATATCATAATAGGTCTGAGAAAAAAGAAATCCCAATGACCACTGGGGCTAGTTTAGGCTGTAGTTTTGTGTCCTTTTTTGAATTGTTTTCAGCAGTTTTGTTATCATTAGAGGTAGGATTACTTGTGTTTTTCCTTGTGCTTTTGTCTGTTTGGCATGTTAGATTAGATGTGCAAAGATATTGATAGATGTGTGTGAGATATACAATTGGTGCTTTATGTGTGTAGTTTACTGTATAAGTACAGTATTAAGTTATTTCAAAAAGAAAATGTGGTCAGCTCTATTTGAGGTAAGTAGTCAAGGTAAAGCAGACAGCTGTGGGCTGATGATATCAGGCTGGGAAGGTCCCTAGTTGTCCGCCACCTCTCAAGGCTAAAAATGGTAGTCATCAGCCACCCCAGAAATTGAGCATCACATTAGATGAGCCAATTGTGGCGGTTTTCCTGCTCTTTGTGATTATGGTGGCAATCATTGTAATGGTATTTGTACTGGTACAGTGCTAGTGGGGATCTGACTGCAGCTCAGCCTGGCTGGGGAGGGAGCCCAGTGATGTTAGGTAATCTCTATGATGTCACCCCTGCTCACTGAAGCTGCGATCCGGCAACTCATTTACCCGTGGTTCTCTGGCTGGATGGTCGCATCTTTGAAAGCAAATTATCTCCCAGACATGGATTACAGTGTGTGACAGAATGACAGACAGGTATGGTATATGTTGTTGTTGATTTTTGTTGAGGGTTTTGGTGGAACAGGAGTTTGGTGAGTCCAAGTGTTTGTTTGTTTATTTTGTTAAAACAAAAAGTAAAAGTGTGTTTTGTTTTCTTTGTAATAAGAGTTTGTTTTAGCTGTGTCTTTATGTAGTAATCACCCATCTACCCTTTACCCCACTCACCCTGTATCTTTGTGGTGTTTTTGTTGTTTTTTCTCTGCATGTTTTCTCATATTTTGGGTATGTTTCCATTGGCTCAGTATTTGTTGTGGATTTGATGCAGGTACAATCAGCACAAGGCACTGGCAGGTCACCTGTTTGTGGTGTGTTTTGTTCATGTTGATTTGTATACTAAATAAAGATATGTTATTTTTTTGAAAAAAAAATTTGTAATGTCATTTCTGATCCAACTTCCTCATGAACATTTGTCCAACCCACACTTCATTAGACACACAGATAGATAGATAGATAGATCTAATTGTCTATTTATGCATGCCATATCTATAGATAGATGTACCTATTGATTTTTCAAAATGAGAGTTAGGTGGGCGTGACACTTAATGAGAAACTGGCACCTCAATATCTGGTGCTGGCACTTGGACTGGAGTGTTGAGCTGCATACCGTGGTCCTGAGTGGCAGTGCTGGGTATTGAGATGGCAGTTTCTTGTAAAGTGTGACCCTTGCCTTAAATATAATATGTGTGTAATGTGGCAAAAAATGGTTTAAAAAGTTGTGTGGGGTCCCACATAATTAATATTCAGAAAGGCTATGCAGATAGATGTGGTCTGATATTGATAGGCTAGAGAGGGTCCATGGACCCCCCTGGTTACAAACAGCAGCTGTTAGCTGGTTCAGAAATGTTGCATCTGTAATAAGCACAAAATATGGCGTTTGGCCTTTCTCTTCCCAGTGCTGTGTAGTGGTGGCATATGGGGTAATAAGGGGTTAATGTCACCTTTGATTGTAAGGTGACATTAAGCCTGGTTAATAATAAGATACTGATCCACTATTAATCCTATAGTTAAAGGCTTGAAAAAAAACACACAGGCAAACCAAAATAACAAAGCAAGTGTGTAGTCGTTGACCGACAAAGTCCATGTAATCATGAGTGTCCATGATGAGTCCAGCTGTGCCACATCTGGATATAGTTGAGATTGAAGATGAGCACTGGAGATCTGTGGTGATCAGCTACACTCTAGTTTTAATGGTGAGTTGACTGTGAGAACAAGTGTAGTGAGTGGAGATCACCCCCGGTCATGTGTAGGGCAGTTCTTGTGATAAGCTAAGTTATTGTGAGAACTGCAGTGGATGGGGAGTTGTGGTGGTGGGAGGGAGGTAAGAGCTTATTTGAAGTTGTAGACATGTGTAGGAAATGGTGTTTATGCAGTTACTAGACATGTGAGTAATGATTAGATGTGGTTTTATGGCATCTAATGATTGTGTATGGTAAATGTATGGTGTGTTGGCGCATTGTAAACAGACATGGTGTGTTGTGAGAAGATGATGTGTGTCTTGTTATGCATAGTGGAGATGGGATTTAGTGACATCCCCTCCACTGTGTTGTAACATTTTGACGCTGTGGCTGTAGGCAGTATCATATGTGCAGTGTTTCCTGACTGTGGAAATAGACCCTAATGAATTGATGGTAAATCACAGCTGGCTTGATTAGGCCATTAGATGTGGCCCATTTCCTGTTTGCATTGGACTTGCAATTAATATCCACCTGTGTGTGATTATTTTCCCAGTTGCCTCTCCCACCTGGCCTCCTTCCTGTCCTCATAGTTTGCTATAAATGTAGAGTAGTAGGTCTGTCTCCAGAAGGATGTCTCTAAAAGGATGCAGTAGAAATATGCCAGAAATGATCCAGAAATGAGCCAAGAAGGTACGCCTGTCACTTAAATTTCACACCTCTTTTTCCATTTTTATTCTTACACAACTTTACATTTCTCTTGCAACTACATACTCTCAAACTACTGCCTTCATAACTCACCACTCCCCTTCCCAATCCACACACCCCAGCACACTCTACCCAACCCATAAACTCACCTTCCCTCCACAGCTATCACTCTGACCTACTCCTCTACCTCATATCACTTCTAATAACACTATACAATCTCCTTCTCCCACATGCTCTTACTTTTTCTGCTGCCAACATGTCTCCCAATCCGGGACCCCCACGGCATATCTCCCATTAATACCCCCTTCTATCACTCCTTACCCAATATAAACACTCAAAATCTGGCCCACATCACATCCATGCCCTTCCCCCAACACCCTGCTCCCACTCTGTGGATCACTCTGGAATGCCAGCTCCATTTCTAACTAACTACACACAATTCACTACCTCTTTACCTCTCCTAAACTTTCCTTCCTGGGCCTCACCTAAACATGGCTGACACACTCCACCACAGACTCCCCTGCTGCGCTGTTACAACTACCTCCACTTCACACACACTCCTCACTCTGGCAACAGACATGGAGGACTAGTGGCCCTTCTCCTTTCTTCCAAATGTACATTTAACCCAATTCAACCTTTACCCTCCTTTTCCTCACCATCATCATAGCTGACTTCACCATCCCCATAAACACCCACCAGTCAACAACCTCTAAACTCCTGTCATTCAATTCATCCTTTCAACTTACTCAGTGGTCTTCCTCAGCCACCCACACAGACAAACATACATTAGACCTGCTCTTTACCCATCTCTACTCTGTATCTATAATAATAATAATAATCTTTATTTATATAGCGCCATCATATTCCGCAGCGCTTTACAGTTTAACAGTTTCAAAACACAAGTCATAAGTAACAACGTTAACAATACAATAATTAAAGCAAAATCAGCCGCCCCTGCTCGTGAGAGCTTACAATCTACAATGAGGTGGGGGAGATACAAAGTACAGGTGTGTATATACAATGGTGCATTTACAATGATGGTCCAGCCATCTTAAGGGAGTGAGGGATGGATGGAGATAGTGAATGGGCTACACACACACACTTACACATAGAATGACTTTGATTAGTGAATGTGATAGGCTGCTCTGAACAAATGTGTTTTGAGGGAGCTCCTGAAACCATGCAAATTGTGGATAGTTCTAATTTCTTGGGGTAGAGCATTCCAGAGGATTGGCGCAGCGCGGGAGAAGTCTTGGAGTCGGGAGTGGGAGGTACGGATTAGTGCAGAGGTTAGTCGAAAGTCGTTTGCAGAGCGCAGCAGTCGGTTAGGCTGATAGATAGAAATGAGGGAGGAGATGTAGGGGGGTGCTGCACTGTGGAGAGGACGGGCAGGGTGATAGATAGAAATGAGGGAGGAGATGTAGGGGGGTGCTGCACTGTGGAGAGGACGGGCGGGGGGATAGATAGAAATGAGGGAGGAGATGTAGGGGGTGCTGCACTGTGGAGAGGACGGGCAGGGTGATAGATAGAAATGAGGGAGGAGATGTAGGGGGGTGCTGCACTGTGGAGAGGACGGGTAGGGTGATAGAAATGAGGGAGGAGATGTAGGGGGGTGCTGCACTATGGAGAGCTTTGTGGGTGAGAACAAGTACTTTGAATTCTATCTATCACCACCTCCCCTCTCCCTCTGACAGCCATCTACTCATTCTCATCCCTGTCCTCCTCTCCTGTCACCTATATCCAACAACATGCACATCACCAGAAACTCACACATCTACACACACACTCTCTGACTCTATTCTACCACTATCCTCCATATCTTCACTCCATGACAGACACTGCCACTATTTTCTACAATGCCACTCTTGCATCATCCATTCTGTCACCCCTGTCATGCATAGCAGTCCAACAAATCAATAGACAACCCTGGCCAATAACTAATCACTAAAAAGCTTCAGCAAACTGAACAACAACTTTGTTACAAAGCACATTCAGAAGATGATTTCACTGCACTCAAACAAGCAACACTCAGTCAAATGTGCCCTCACCTCTGCTAAACAGGCCTACTTCATAACCCTTGTATCTTCCTTATCACACAACCCCAAACAGTTGTTCAACACTTAACTCCCTCCTCTACCCACCACAACTTCCTTAATGTCTACCAAAAACCTTGCCACACACATCAAAAATAACATAAACCAAACAAGGCAAGTCTTTAGTATTCAACCACCACAACCCCTTCGTATACCACACCAATGCCCAAACCCCATAACCTCCATCTCCAAAATCACTTAACGACAGCTTACCCATCTTCTCTCAAAATCACACCTCACCACTTCTGCACTTAACCCCATCCCACCTCCTCACCAACCTCAACACCACACTTATCCCATCTCTAACCCATCTCTTCAACCTATCACTACATTCTGGTACCTTCCCCTCTGCTTTCAAACATGCCACAATTGCAATTATCCTCAAAAAGCCATCCCTTGACCCAAGCGCCATGTCCAGCTATCACAACACATCTTTGCTCCCTTTTGCTTCAAAACTCCTTGAGCAGCATGTCCACACTTAACTTTCCTCTCACTTTGCATCTAACTCACTCTTCAGCAACCTACAATCTGCCTGCCGTACCCACCATTCCACTGAGACTGCCCTGACCAAAGTTACAAACCAATTACAGTCAAAGCTAAAAGACAATTCTCTATACTCATCCTTCTACATCTGTCCTTTGCCTTCAACACAGTTGACCACTGCCTCCTACTACAGATCCTCTCTTCCTTTCGTGTCAAAGACCTCACCCTATCCTGGATCACCTCATACCCTACTAACCACACATTCAGCGTCTCCCACTCCCACACTACCTCCTCATCTCACCCACTCTCTGTTGGTGTTCCTCAAGGCTCTGTCCTACAAAACCCTTATCTCCTCAATCTATTCCCTTGTCCTGGGACCATTCATAAACTACTATGACTTCCAGTACCTTTTATATGCTGATGACACTCAGATCTACCTCTCTGGCCCACATGACACCTCTCTGCTCTCCAGAATCACAGAGTATCTATCAGCCATATCCTCCTTCTTCTCCTCCTCCTCTCACTTCCTCAAGCTCAATGTGGACAAATCTCAATTATCTTTCCTCCATCTCGCATATCTTCCCTATTTAATCTACCTATCACAATAAATGAATTCACACTTTCCATTTTCCCAGTTATTCGCTGCCTTGGAGTAACCCTTGACTCTGCCCTAGCCTCCAAACTGCACATCCAAGCTGTTGCAACCAGCTCAAAAATATTTACACAATCCCTCCTTTCCTCAACCCTCGCTCTACCAAAATATTTGTGCATGCCCTAATCATCTCTAGCACCTCGCCAGTCCATCCTCAACTCTACTGCCCAACTAATTAATCTATCTGCTTGCAACACTGCTACATCCCCTCTTTGCAAATCCCTTAATTGGCTCGCAATTTCCCAGCATATCCAGTTTCAACTACTAACAAACACTGACCTACAAAGCCATCCATAACCTTTCTCATCCATATATTTCCAAACTAATCTCTCAATATCTTCCCTCACGAAATCTCCAGTCCTCCCAAGAGCTCCTTCTCTCCTCGACGCTTATTCGCTCCTCACCCAATCACCTCCAAGATTTCTCCTAAATATCCACCATCTTCTGGAATTCTACTCCTCAACACATCCCGTTATCCACCACATTTGGATCATTCTAACAGAACCTGAAAACCCATCTCTTCAGGAAAGCTTACAGCCTACAATGACCACACTGCCTCCTCACCACCATCAGAGCTGCTGCAACCCCCAACCTACTGTCTCCTTCCCCATAATCCTCTAGAATGTAAGCCCACAAGAGCAGAGTCCTCTTCCCTCTGTACCAGTCTGTCATTGTTAGTTTTGTTTATTGTAAGTGATATTTGTGTTTTTATGTAACCCCCTCTCATGTACAGCACCATGGAATCAATGGTACTATCTTTTTGAAACAAAGCTACCATCCAAAAAGAATTAAAAAACAAATTACAAGAGCCACCAGAATATCAAGGAATCACCTGCTACATTACAAAGCTAAAGAAGAAAATAACCGGGTGCCTCTAGTGGTCACCTACAATCTAAATCTGGAGGTGCTAAGGGGAGCTGCACGGAAACTACAACCTTTACTACAAAAAGATGCCCGATTACAATCCATATTCCCAGACCCCCCCACTGCTGTACTTTAGGCAGCCACCAAATCTAACAAGCATCATTGTCAGAAGCTCCCTGAGTATGGACATTATAATGCTTGGAAAAGGTATGCAGACTGGACCAGGTTGCCGCCTTACAAACCTGTTCCACCGAAGCCTGATGCCGAAGGGCCCAGGAGGCACCCACCGCTCTGGTGGAGTGAGCCCTGATTCCTGCGGGAACCACCGCTCCTCTAATGCGGTAAGCCTCCTGAATGGCTAACCGAATCCACCTAGCCAAGGTTGATTTAGAGGCAGCGAGTCCCTTCCTGCGACCCTCAGGGAGAACAAACAGTGTGTCCGTTTGCCAAAAGGACGCCGTCCGAGATACATATCTCCTGAGCGCTCTCACCAGATCTAGCGTATGGAGAGCCTTCTCAACCCGGTGCATAGGAGCTGGGCAAAAAGAAGGTAGAACAATATCCTCATTGATATGAAAAGAGGACACGACTTTAGGCAAAAAAGGTGGTGTTGGCCTGAGCACCACCTTATCCTGATGGAAAAGCAAGTACGGAGCCCGACAAGACAGTGCTGCCAGCTCCGAAACCCGCCTAATGGATGTTATGGCTACCAAAAACACCACTTTCCATGAAAGAAATGCCAGAGAAACCTCCTGCAGAGGTTCAAATGGAGATTCCTGCAGGACTCCCAGGACTAGATTGAGATCCCAAACATCTAAGGGAGCCTTGTAGGGGGGAACTATATGGATAACCCCCTGAATAAAGGTCCTAACCTGAAAATTAGACGCAATCCTTCGCTGAAAAAGCACTGACAAGGCTGATATCTGCCGTCGAAGCGTACTTGGCGCTAACCCTGAATCTAGGCCTGCCTGGAGAAATGACAGAATGTTTGGAATTGAAAACCGAAGCGGGGAACAACCATGTTCCCTGCACCAAGCAAAAAAGACCTTCCAAGTCCCGTGGTAGATGCGAGCCAAAACGGGCTTTCGGGCGCTAGCCATCGTCGCGGCGACCTTTTTAGAGAATCCAGCCCTGGTCAGGATCCAAGATTCAACGGCCAGGCCGTCAAACACAGGACCGCTGAGTTCTGGTGGTAAACTGGGCCCTGGGAGAGAAGGTCCGCGCGCTCTGGCAGTCGCCAGGGTATGTCGGCGAGCAACTGTACCAGCTCCGCGTACCAAGAGCGACGCGGCCAATCCGGAGCGATTAATATCGCTGGAACCCCCTCTATCCTGATCTTTCTGATCACCCTTGGGAGAAGAGCTATTGGTGGAAATAAGTATGGAAGATGGAATTGATTCCACGGTAGAACCAGGGCGTCCACCGCAATTGCCTGCGGATCCCGGTACCGGGAGACGAAGTTGGGCACCTTGGCATTCATCCTGGAAGCCATCAGGTCCACATCTGGGGTTCCCCAGCGTCGGCATATCTGCTGAAAAATCTCGGGATGTAGTGACCATTCCCCTGAAGCTATGCCGTGACGGCTGAGAAAATCCGCTGCCCAGTTTTCCTCGCCCGGAATGTGGACTGCTGAAATCACGGAGTGATTTACCTCTGCCCAGGACAGAATCTGTTTTACCTCGTGCATAGCCGCCCGGCTGCGGGTACCTCCCTGATGGTTTATGTATGCCACCGCCGTGGCATTGTCTGATTGTATTCGGACTGGGCGGCCCGCCAGATGCTGGTGAAAATGCCTCAGAGCCAGCCGAATAGCTCGGATCTCTAAAATATTGATCGGGAGGATCGACTCCTGCTGCGACCAAGTCCCCTCGGGCTGTGTGGTGACGAAACACTGCTCCCCATCCGAGCAGGCTGGCATCCGTTGTGACTACCATCCAGAAATTTTGAGGAAACAAACGGCCCTGTTGAAGAGTGGAGCTCCTCGTCCACCACATAAGAGTCTGTCTGACCTGCAGGGACAGACGGCACCGAAGATTGAGGGAATAAGGGCTCCCGTCCCATACTGCCAAGAGTGCATGCTGAAGGGGGCGAAGATGAAACTGGGCAAATGGAATTGCCTCGATCGCTGCCACCATCCTTCCTAGGACCCTCATGCAAAACCGGATGGTATGAGGAATCGGTTTGCGAAGGATCCGTACCTCTTGACGGAGAACTAAGGCCTTGTCCTGAGGAAGGAATATCAACCCTTGAGCGGTGTCGAAATTCATCCCTAAGAAGGTGATCTTTCGAGATGGCACGGGAGATGACTTCTTCATATTCACCAGCCACCCCAGTCGAACAAGGGTGTCTAGGGTAATGCTGACACTTTCCTCGCATGTTTGAAAAGACAGACCCTTGATGAGAAGGTCGTCTAGATAAGGCAAGATAACTATCCCCCTGGAGTGCAGAATGGATACAACAGCAGCCATGACTTTTGTGAACACTCTGGGAGCTGTGGCTAGCCCGAATGGCAAGGCAGCGAACTGAAAGTGAAGTTTGCCGATGGCAAACCGAAGAAACCTTTGATGAGGGGGAAATATGGGGATGTGAAGATAGGCATCCTGGATGTCTATTGATGCTAGAAATTCCCCTTTTTCCATGGCAGCAATGACCGAGCGGAGAGACTCCATTCGGAAAAGTCGAATTCTGACAAACCGGTTCAGTCTCTTTAGATCCAGAATGGGCCTTACGGTACCGTCCTTTTTGGGTACAATGAACAGATTGGAATAAAACCCCCGACCTCTTTCGACCTCTGGTACAGGTACGACAACCCCGCTGTGTCGAAGAGATTCGACCGCCTTGAATAAGGCGCGAACCCGAGACTCCTCCTTGGGAAGGCGTGAGGGAAAAAAACGATTTGAGGGAAGGCTGGTAAATTCTATCTTGTACCCCGAGGTGACTAATTCCCTGACCCACTCGTCTTGAGTAATCGATAGCCAAGTGGGGCGAAACCAGAGTAGACGGCCGCCTACTCTGGATGAATCGACCGGATTCTGCCTCCAGTCATTTATCCGAAAATCTTTGGGGCCTAGACCCTCTAGATCTCGGTTGTTGAGACCGCATTCTTCCCAATGGGTTGGTTTTGTAAGAGACCTGACGATCTCTGGCCTGATTAGGTCGACCTGAGCCGCTGGAACTGGCCGTTGCGGCCCAACCTGGGTTGCGAAAGGCTCTAAAACGAGGCTGAAGCTGTCGGCGAAAGGGCTGTTTGACTTTCTGCTGAGGCAAAAAAGAACTCTTCCCTCCTGTCGCATCAGATATAAGCTGATCCAGCTTTTCACCAAATAAACGACCGCTTTGATACGGCAAGGACGTAAGTGACTTCTTTGAAGTTGAGTCTGCTCGCCAAGTCCTCAACCACAAGGATCTCCTAATGGCAATCGCATTAGCAGCAGCTAATGCTGCGCAATTTGCCGCATCCTTGGAAGCGTTGATCAAAAAATCACCTGCGAGAGCCATCTGATTAGATATCTCAAAAACCACAGGTGGCACTTCTACACCGTGAAGAGCTCTGTTCAGAGACTCCGACCAGGAAATCATGGCCTTGGCAACCCAAGTCGCTGCGAAGGAAGGAGAGAGAGATGACCCAGATGCTTCAAACACCGAGCGAGCCAGGCTTTCAATCAGACGATTCGTTGGATCCTTAATCGAGGAACCATCAGGAAGGGAGAGAAGCGTCTTAGATGCCAAGCGAGACACCGGAGGATCGACCACTGGATATTCCGCCCACTTCTTAAGAAGTTCAGGAGCAAAAGGATACCTGGTATTGAGGGCCCTCTGTCCTGCAAAGCGCTTATCCGGTTTTTCTCGGTGGCGCTGCACAAGCTCCTCAAACTCAGGATGAGCACCAAAGACCTTATGAGTCTGTCTGGCTCTTTTGAAGGACACCTTATGACCCGAAGTCAAAGTGGATTCGTCGTCCACTCCCAGGGATTGATTGACAGCTTCTATAAGACTGTCAATTGTCTCCTGACAATTCGGGGCCTCTAGATTGAGGGACCCTTCAGACTCAGAATCCGAATATTGATCACTCGCTTCCGAAGGTGAGGGAGAGCGAGAAACGGAACTGATAGATGCCGAGGCCCCGGTCGGCATAGGGACGCAGTATGGGTTCGTTTCCCCTGCGTCTGCCTGGTGAGAGCGCGGCCCCTGCAGGCCGGAGGTTCCTGAGGCGTAGTCAAGCCAGGTGAACCACTGTCCCTGCTCCTATCGGGAGCTTGAAGGGACTCGATTGCTCTGGTTAATGATGCCACAGATTGAGACAGAGACAAGGCCCATTCTGGAGGACCTGACGCACTGGGCTCGACTATAGGTGAGGGCTCCTGCGCCCGTTCGGAGACACAGGCTTCGCAGACCCGATTAGTCTGGGCGTGCGGAAAAGGGGACCTACAGGCAATGCATGCGGTATACAGCACCGTGTGAGACTTGGCCCTTTTGGACATACTGGATCTGTCACAGATTGCCTGCCGCAATGATTTGGATGTGGCGGTACGGTCAGTGGAGCGGAGTGCAGAGGAGCGCAATGGAGAGGAACAACCAGGCTGGAGGTAGTAGCACTTACCCCAGTCCTGTACCCCCAGCGTCCTTAAACAGCGTAATAGAGCGTAACCAAGAAAACGCCCGAGCTCCAGATTTCAAAAAAGAGCGCTCCCCTGTCAGGGAGGCGTCTTCATATAGCCGAGCCTCAGGGGGAAGGGTCGAGGGGAGCGGCCTAATCCACTTCCGGCCGCGGCCTAGTTTCCGGCAAAAGCCGGGGACTAAATTTTGCGGCCCGGCCTAGAGCCGGCCGAAGCCGCGGCCTAAATTTTCGGCGGTGGCCGCCCGAGAGTCGGGGGGCGGGCCCGCCGGGAGATGACACTGCCGGGGGCGGAGTCCTGAGACCGCGGCCTACCTTCCGGCCGAAGCCGGGTGCTAAATTACTGGCCGCGGCCTAGTCCCCGACCAAAGCCGGGGACTAAATTTTCCCGAGGCCTAGCGCCGGCCGAAGCCGGGAGCTAAATTTTTGGCGGCGGCCGCCCAGGAGTCGGGGGGCGGGCCGCCGGAAGCAGATGCACCCTTAGGGGGCGGACTTGAGCCGGGGACTTGCCTGTTCCTGGCTGAAGCCAGGCTGTCCGACCACCTCACAAACGCCGGCTCCCAGCTTCCAGCAACTTCCTGGCCCCCTCCATGTTCTCCAGTCACCGGTATGTTTTCCGTCTTCGTCCGTAGATTTGTCCCATGCAGAATATAATGCTTGCAGGGATGTGAAGATTAGAGGGGGACTTGCAGGAAAAGTAGGACGGTGCAGGCACCCTAACTCCATCACCCCTTCAGGGGGTGAGGAGAGGGACCGTCCGCCTCCTTGCAGCACCGCAGTCTCGCATTGGTGGTGCAGTGGGGGCCGCACGGACTATCTCCTGCCACTGTACAGCCTAGGGTTTCAATACCCTAGGGTGGTCAGGGCCGAGTCCGGCACACGTGTCCCACGTTGCGGGAAAGGATACGTGGAGGCTTTACTCCACGTGCTCGCCCGTTGATGGTTTGGGGAGATCGGACCCCTTCAAAAGGGTCCGTCGCCCCTATCTCATCTTCGTGGGGAAAAAAAAAAATAAAAAATGGTCTGGAGAAAACCAGACATGTGCCTCCATCAGACACTAAGCATGAACTGGGTTTGCCTGCGGCCAGTGCTGAGGTGTATACGGCGGAGGAGGAGCTAACCTTTTTTTTATATTTACTTAGTGTCAGCCTCCTAGCGGCAGTAGCATACACCCACAGTCCTGTGTCCCCCAATGAGACGAAGGAGAAAATAATTGGTGACAACACAATACTGACTGGGCGGCAGCTACAAGAACTGCTCCATGTACATCGAAGCATCAGCTTCATCAAAATACAAAATGTCATTTTTCTTTTTCATGTGGATATTGTTCTATGCTTCTGTACATGGGAATAATGGAGAACCGAGGGGGTGCAGTCTCCCCGCGGTGTGTACTGGCACTGCCGGGCTATGGCAAAAACAAGTGTTTATGCAACACAGCAAGAGAAATGCAAAAAGTGGAGTGTTAACCGGAGAAGCCGGCGCTGAAAAGCGAGGACACAGCATGGCGTTACAGAGAAACAGTCCACACAAATAGCACAATTTCTAGTTCTGCTGTGCTGAAATAAACCTCTACTTTTCAGTATATTATATGTGACGTTGTTGCCGCCTGCACCGGTAATCACCTGTATAATAATGACCGCTCTACCATTAGTAAGTGCTGTTAATAAGAGATGCAGATTATCACTAAACCTTATCTCATTGCTCCCACAAAGTCCATGATGATGAAGAAGGGAGTGGGTACCCGCAGACGCTCCCTCCCACTAAGGTCGGGCTCACACGGCCGTTGATTCTGTAATGTCCGATAAATGGGCCGATCATATTAATGACACTCTGACCAAGCTCTGTCTGTGTCCTCCTACTGTGATCCGATTCTCCCGGCTGAGAGAACTGTATCACAGGTGAGAAGAGGCAGAACTTCACTTCTCCATCTTATGTGCGCGTACATCACTCTGCACTCCGATGACATCAGGGTACACTTCAATGGTTCACACGCACCTATAGACTTGTATAGGTGTGCTTGATCTGATCATTAGAGCCAATCGCGGCAGAAAATAATCGCAGATCTGAAGTGCTCCATACTATACAGAGTGATATCTGATAACACATCGCAGAGCGCCCCTTGGGACGTACCCCTCAGCTACTTCCGCTTCTTCCCCACCTAGTGTGTCCCACATATGGACTAATATTAGTGGATGCTACAGCCTTCCATTCATCCCCCATGGCCACTCCATTTACTGTAAACCCCACATTACTACTGTGCTTCATGAATCCCATAAGCGTCTCGTGGTGGAGGGAACTACAAGACAAGTGAGGACAGAAGGAAAGGAATCCATCACGCTCCTCACAGGAGGGTTCAATTGGAGTTGCAGAACCTGGTCCATCGGCCACAACAGTAATCTCTGACTGCTGGACGGGAGCCCCGAGAGTCGGCTCTTACCGGACAGGATCCCGGGCTTCTTGTGACTAGCCGGCCTGGTGCAGCGTCCTAGTTGTGGCGTGACGTCCATGTGACTTAGCTGGCAAACCACAAGCAGAGTCAGGGATGCCAGGAGCTAAGATGCAATCCTTTGGGCTCCCATCCAGAGACCACAGATTGCTGACATAGCCGATGGACAGAGTCCTGCAAATTGATTGGCACCAACTGGACAAGTTGTACATATTAATTTAGATTCTCTTGCTTTAACTTATACCATGGATTGCTGAAATGTGAGAATAACGGACGCCGCCGCACATATGTGTACATACCGTAAGCAGGTGCGGCAGCGCTGTATCCATAGGGGGCTGCGTAACCTAAAAAGACAAAAAAGTCATGTAAATCTAATTCCATGTATATAGGGTCACATCAGTGCAGAGTAGGCATGGGACAATCGCTTAGCAGGACTCCGATCTATCGGCCAGGTCAGTAATCTGGGATTGCTGCACGAGACCCCTGCCAATCTCCTCGATTCCCGGCTCGTGTGTTGAGGAGATGGGCTGGTGCGATGTTGTGTGTGCGTCCCACTGCGGTGATGTCGCACCAGTCCGGCTAATCAATAAGAGCGGGGAATGCCAGCAGCTGAGGACATTAACAGGTCTCCTGTCCAGCAGGCACACACTACTGACCTGGCGATGGAGCGGAGTCCTGCAAATCGTCTCTCCCATCTCTAGAGAGGACTATATAGAACGCCCATGACTATTAGGAGTACGGGGGTCCCTGTGATCAGTACCTTGACTTTGGAAAGACAAGGCTCACAAACACATTAAGGGCCCGATTTATTAATTCGGGTATTTCGCTTGTCAGCCTTAATGATCAGGATCAATGGAGTAAGATGCGTCAGAGAAAGAAGTGCAGACCGCTAGATGGAACAGACGCACCTTACACCTGCCGTCAGGCGCTGGATTATATGTCTGGCTAAATATTTACTACTCAAGGCGTAAATCTTCATGAATGAGACCGGCTTCGCCATCCCTGTCCATCTTGGCAAAATTGCCTGTGACTAGCAGGAAAACACCAAATTACAAAATATTTGTGCAACCTTTGAGTTGTGAATTTTTTGACCACCTATGAAGGCATTTCATGCCAGAAAACTGGAGAAAAAACCTTCTTGACTCGGGACACAAAACATAAAACTACACGGCACCATGTATTCTGTACTGATCTGTCACAGCCAGTAGTATATAGTGCGGAGCTGCAGTTACAAAGGCCCAAGCGTCAGCGTGGAGACACGAGGATATCGCACACTGATTCCTGCTATCACTCTGTATATGGAGGGCTGTATACTTCTGCATTGTGTCTTCTCAGTGTGTCTGTATATATCTATCTATTTATAGATAGATATATACACACCTAAGATTATAGGCCAATGATGTAGACAAATGTCAACCAGCAGAACTGTGAGTTCAGCTCTGCAGTATAATGCTGACTGTAACTCTCCTGAGTATTTACAGAGTTGTTCAACTTTCTCATTAATATTAAATCAATATATAGAGTGTAAAATGGTGATCAAGGGTGCAGCGAAATGTCATTATGTTTCCAGCATTTCCTCAGTATTGGGGGACAAAATGCAATCTATGTAATACAAAGGTAATCCTGGGAACATGATCTGTTGGTGGCTCCACACTGTTAGAAAGACAGTTGATTGGGCATAGTGAAAATCAACATGCCCCATCCTTGCTTTCTCTGACAACCGACATCGAGATCTGGTCGGGCCATCAGGATACACAGTCAATAATTAATTGCATCTTTCCCTAGTGGGTTCATTTGATGTGTATGGCCAATTGAGACTCGTTTTTAAATAGACTGCTTGCTACAGCATATACCTGGAGTAATGTAACCAGGAGCAGCTGCAGCGCCCACAAAAGTTCCCCGTGTCAGTGCCACTCGTCCACGTCCCCGGGCCGCCTGCACGGCCGCAGATACCGCTGTGCTGACCACTCCTTTTGTCTGGGGGAAGAAAGTGAAATCGTTAATCGCAGAAAGAGCAGCGCGGGCTGCGGCTCACTATGGAGTCTGTGGAATCATTTCACATCCATGGATTATCCCTGGGGAAATGCTCAGAAAACAGATGTGTGCAGAGCACGGCGCTTCCAAGACTAATGCAGACACAGAAATAACCCACAGTTCCTACCAGTCCACTAGACAGCTGCGCTGGGAGAACGCACAGCTTTACCTTGCTGCTTCCTGTTCAGACTGAGCACCAGCAAAATGAACTCCTGCAACACATTAACTTCTACTTCCAAATGGAAGCGGGGCGCGCGGGGAGAGATAAAGTGGCTGAATTAATCTCCGCACTGTCTTTATAATGAAAATGAACAGTTAGCTACATAATTAATGCAATGTATCTGTGCTCTATAAAAGCCCCGGTGTCACACTCGGGAAGCAGCAGCCCGCTTTGGCCTCATTTACACGCCACCACACGAATGGTCGGCTCCTTAATGTGCTGCTTTATAAAGATGCTGCAGGATAAACACGAGACTCCAGAATTAGACCAATATCTAATTACAGTTACAGAACATTTCTGGATGCACAATTACTGCTTGTTTGACCGCGATTTTTACTTACAGATTTGGGAAGCATTAATGGGGGCAAAAGTCCTTTGGCTAATCTGTATTTATATTAGCGGGAGGATATGTTTATTTACTCTGTATACCAACTATTCTTTTGCTTCTCATATCTGCAGGTATGGACGATACATAGACGACATTTTGAGTTTGGACAGGTGATGTATCATCCGTTACAATATTTAACTCCTATTTCAACAAAATTGTAATCTTCCATTTACAAGCAATGTACAATCAACTTCCATAACATTTTCGGATATTATGTACAGAAAAGAAACAGCAGCCAACACATTGCTTCGAGTTAACATCCAACACATACCATTAAACGGAATCTGTCTGCAGGTTTTTGCTATAAAATCTGACAGCAGCAGAATGTAGGAGCAGAGAGCCTGATTCAAGTGATATCAGTTGCTCAGTAGTTTGCTGTAGTTTCAATACAATCAGTGTTTTATCAGCAGGAGATTATCACTGCAGAACTACATGTCACATGCAGGCCAGTCAGGCTAATCTGTGTAACTCCACCCCTACCACTTATCGGCAGTTTGCTGACAATGCACAGTGCATACAGGAATAGGCCAAACAGTGGTGTGGGCAGGGTTATACACAGCTCAGCATTCTGAGCACTGCTAGCAGAGAAAACAGGGATTCTAGATAAACTGCACTATGCAGCCCAGTAAGTGAAAAATCGCTGGAATCAGAGTCTCTGTCCCTCCATGATGCTGCTCTCAGATTACATGTGAAATACATTCTGACAGACTGCCGATTTTGCATGTCTTCCCACCTACAAAGAATGGAGAGGTCTGTAATTTTAAGTGCACTTCACCTGTGAGACAGAATCTAACAATAAAATCCCAAAAATCACATTGTATCATTTTTACATATTTCATGCAATAAAATGCAAATTAAATAAGTATTTGATCACTGACCAACCAGCAAGAATTCTGTCCCTCACAGATCTGTTAGTTTTTCTTTAAGAAGCTTCCTGCTCTGCACTCATTACCTGTACTAATTGCACCCGTTTCAGTGTGTGGGCAGGTGTCTTTTATACAGTTAACGAGTTCAATCAATCACACTCCAACCTCTCCACCATGGCCAAGATCAAAGAGCTCTCTAAGGACACCAGGGACAAAATTGTAGACCTGCACAAGGCTTGGATGGGCTACAGGACAACAGGCAAGCAGCTTGGTGAGAAGGCAACAACTGTTGGCGCAATTATTAGAAAATGGAAGAAACACAAGATGACTGTCAGTCTTCATTGGTCTTGGGCTCCATGCAAGATCTCGCCTCGTAGGGTAAGGATGATTCTGAGAAAGGTCAGGGATCAGCTCAGACTACACGGGAGGACCTGGTCAATGACCTGAAGAGAGCTAGGACCACAGTCTCAAACATTACCATTAGTAACACACTACACCGTCATGGATTATAATCCTGCAGGGCAGGCAAGGTCCGCCTGCTCCCGTCAACACATGTCCAGGCCCGTCTGAAGTTCGTCAATGACCATCTGGAGGATCCAGAGGAGGCATAGGAGAAGGTCATGTGGTCAGATGAGACCAAAATAGAACTTTTTGGCATCGACTCCACTCGCCGTGTTTGGAGGAAGAAGGAGAAGTACAAACCCAAGAACACCGTCCCAACCGTGTAGCATGGTGGGGGAAGCATCATACTTTGGGGTGCTTTTCTCCAAAGGGGACAGGACAACTTCAATGTATTGAAGAGAGGATGGCTGGGGTCATGTTTTGCAAGATTTTGGCCAACAACCTCCTTTGCTCAGTAACAACATGGGTCGTGGCTGGGTCCTCCAGCATGACAATGACCTGCAACATGTAACCAGGGCAACTAAAGACTGGCTCCGTAATAAGAATTTTCAAGTCCTGGAGTGTTCCAAGGCTAGCGTCACATTAGCGTTACTCAGAGCTGCAGACTTTCTCTGTGAAACTCCGCCCACTACTGCACCTCCTCCGGTCAGCTCCGCCTATGTCTGCATGCGGCCTGCGTACCTATCTTTAGCATTAGGTACACAGGCCGTGCGGATGCCTCCGCATGCGTCGTTTTGACGATGCGGCGACCCGCATTGAACACAGTTTTGGAATTTGTTTGGTTCGCCGCATCGTCAAAACGACGCATGCGGAGGCATCCGCATACATCCGCACGGCCTGCGTACCTAATGTTAAAGATAGGTACGCACCCGCATTCAGACATAGGCGGAGCTGACCGGAGGTGCGGCAGTGGGCGGAGCTTCACGGTGAAAGTCCGCAGCTCTGAGGAACGCTAATGTGAACCTAACCTAACCGCTCTCCAGACCTGAACCCAATAGAAAATCTTGGGAGGAGCTGAAACTTGCTACCCAGTGACAGCCCTCAAAACCTGAAAGATCTGGAGAAGATCTGTATGGAGGAGGTGGCCAAAATCCCTGCTGCAGTGTGTGCAAACCTGGTCAAGATCTACAGGAAACGTCCGACCTCTGTAACTGCAAACAAAGGTTTCTGCACCATATATTAACTTCTGTTTTTCTATTGGATCAAATATTTATTTCATGCAGATTATGTAAAAATCCGACAATGTGATTTTCTGGATTATATTCTTAGATTCTGTCTCTCACAGGTGAAGTGCACCTACGATAAAAATTACACACCTCTCCGTTCTTTGTAGGTGGGAAAACTTGCTAAATCGGCAGAGTATCAAATACTTATTTTCCACACTGTACACGTCAAAGACAAGAAAAGAGGATACGTAAAATGGACAATAAAACAGGCTACAACCACAGCGGGGAATAGATCCAAGAAACTCTTAGTAAATAGTAAAAACACAGACATCACAGCATGAGCAGATTAACTTTTCCACTGAATATAATCTGAGAATAGAAATAAGTCACCAACATCATTACACTGAATCTACCAATTTTGCATCGAGACGATCAGCTCACCACTGTACTAAAAAATGGGTGTAATTTTGTAGCCAGACGGGGCCTCACATGGCTCGATTCTTTCCCCCAGTCTAACTAATAGCAACGAACATACCTGGCAGCAGTAAGCAGGTGTCTATCAATGTAATCACCCACCAATGTGGTCACGTTTGTAAATGTGTCACAACAACCAAAATGGTCATCTCCAGCAATGACACATGCACCTTTAACATGAAATCCTATCAATTGTATACAAGTTGTGTGGTCGCATCACTGCATTGCCCGCGGTCTGACTATTGTAGGCTGCGCCAAACAAACAGTACAGGCTCATACTCATCAGCGTCTCTAACAGACGAGTGCAATCCGATAAAAACTGGGTCTGCACTCTGCCTAATGTTACTCTATGATTTTCGGCTCATCAGCTCGGTTCGGACTATGAAAAAAATAGCATGCTGCGATTGTCGTCATATATCGGACGAGACTCGCCAATGCAAGTCAATGGGTGCGAGAAAAAACATCACACGGCACTCGGACCATGCGTATGCCATCCAATTTTTACACACCCATCTCATGGGAAACCCCACATTTCATCTGCCTCGTACAGTAAAATCACAGCAGGACCTGACAAAATAGAATATATACATAGAATAGATAGAAAGATGTCAGTGAGATATATAATTAGTGCTGTGAGAGTGAAGTTTAATGTACATGTATTTAGTTACAAATAAATACGGTAACTAAAAGAAATAAATGGTGTGGGCTCCTAATTCTTCTTCTTAACCAGCTGAGGGAAAGCACACAGCTTGGCCAGATGTTTATAGTCTGGGAAGGGGGTAATAAACATGGAGCTTCCCAGGCTAGTAAACTCATCTCCCAGCTGTCTAATTAGCCCTTACTGGTTATTAACAAGGGGTGACCTCCCTAAAAAATGACGTGAGGTCCCCCTATAATTAATAACCAGCAAAGGGTAGGCTGACAGCTTCAGGCTGATATACAGAGTGGTTCAAAAGTAGGTAGACAGTATGTGTAATAGGGTTATGAAGGGGGAGATTTATCAAACATGGTGCTCACCAGACTACACCCCAATGATTTTTTTCTTTTGGGGAGTACTCAAGGACAAAGTTTATAGTCAAAAAACAAAAAGTGTCAGTGATTTGAAAAATTACTTAAGAGATGCATTTCAAGAAATTAATACCCAAAGAGACTTTTGCAAAAATGTTTGTCGAAGCGCAAGAGGCCGACTTCAAAGCTGTGCAAATTGTGATGGAAAACAATTTGAGCACTTGCGTGGATAAAATTTAAGGGCTTTTGTATTATTGTTTAGAATAAAATTTAATTGTCAATGTTATGCTTGTGTTAGTAAATATAATTTTATATATACATCTAAATAAATGTTATTTTATATCCACCTACTTTTGGACCACCCTGTATATATCTATGGCCCTTTCCTAGGCTATTACTAAGTCCTCAGCCGCCCCAGAAATGGGGCAACCAGTAGATGCGCCAATTCTGGAGCTTAGCCTCTGCTCTTCACGCTTGCCCAGCTGTGATGGCAAGTGGGGTAATAGGGTTGATGTCAGTTTTGTAATGTCAGCTGACATCAAGCCCAGGTGTTAGTAATGGAGAGGCGTCTATAAGACACTCCCATTACTAACCTCATAGTCAAATGTAATACAGACACACAAAAAAGTCCTTTAATTGAAAGAAATGACATCCTTTATTTGAAATAAAAACTCCGCAACCCTCTTTTACCCATTTATTACTGTAAAAATAAAAAATAATAAAAACACCATATTCATCACCTGTCTGCAGATGATCCCTATTTGATGCTGTCCCACGAAGAACTCCAGCTCTGCTACATCCGGATGGTTTGCTGAGCGGTGGCATGATGCGACCGCTCAGCAAGCCAACCAGAACAAACTGAGATAGGAGCGTGATTACGCTCCTGCAGTGTCTAGGGCTGACCTGAGTAAGGTCACTGGAATTCATAGCCAATGATCCTCTGTCACCTTACTGACTTCACTGCTCGCATCGTCAGATTTTTGATGCGAGAGGTAATGTCAGTAAGATCATCGGGTTTCTTCGACTATGAATTCCGGGGACCTTACTCACGTCAGCCCTAGGCAATGCAGTGTGTTTCGGCTCGCTTGCTGAGCGGTCGCATCATACCACTGCTCAACAAACCATTTGGATGCAGCTGAGCTGGGAGTTCTTTGTGGGACAGTATCACATAATGATTATCTGCGGAAAGGTGAGGAATATGGTGTTTCAGCTGCAGATGGAAGGGAGGGAGCCACAGGATTCATTACTGATGGGTAGGCGGAGCCCCAGATCAGGATGTCACCTCAGATCAAAAGCGTGCTGACTGGCTGGCCCCTCCAGCTCGGGCTCCTCCTACTCAGCTCCAGTCTAAGATTTGAGGTCCCAGAGGATGGTCGCTGCTAATGCAGCTCCTCAGAAGATTTTATTATTTTATATTCGGACAGGAGACTTGGATCACCAGTTGGTTTAGAGGTCTCAGGGGTACCAGCGCAGCTGTACCCCAACCTCTCCCTTGGCGGATCTGTATCACAATTATGGTCCCTGCAGAATCTTGCCGGCCCTGGGGGATGAGGAGAGCTTCTCTGGCGGGACGCAAACCACACGTGCGGTCACTGCGTTCTTCGCCCTGGGGGGAAGCATGGGCACAGCGCCAGAAACCCCTGAGGGTCCCTGTGGCGCTTTGGCTGGTGAGTACTCCACACAAATTTTTTATTATAATTATGTGTGAGTGCTTTAGCGTCTGAGTGAGCAGCGCTATTACTTGTATGTCAGTATGCTTCAGCGCTGCTGTGACAGCGCTGTTACAAGTAGATGTGGTGATTTTTTTGTCCGCAGGCAGATAGCTGCAGGACAGAGAGGGAGCAGGAGCAGGGGAGTTCGCGCTCATTATTTGAGCAGGCAGGGGGCGTGGCCTAACGATTCCCGGTCTTCTGAGCAGGAAGACGCGCGCTCTGGCGTTTCTCCTGCGACTCCCCCACTGTGGCGGCCATTACACAGGCTCCTGGGCTCCTCAGACCGCTCCTCTCCTCATAAGACACCACGGCCAGCTGGGTGAGTGCTGATTCCTCACCCCGCAGCGCAGCGATCGCTATCCTGCAGCTGCAGTCTCATTAGAGACATAAAATTGGCTGGGGCTCACACTTCAGTATATATTGTGGTGAGTTTGCAATATTAACCCCTCTGAGGGTTATTTCTACCAGCAATTTTTTTGACTGAATACCGCTGGGGTAACCCTGCCTGGTGGAGCGTTAACCCTTCAGCGTTTAAAAAAAAAAAAAAAAAAAAACGCATAGTTTTTGCTGGTATTACCGCTTTGACCTGCTCATACAGGTGAGACATGTCTGAACAGAGTTCAGATGCCGCGGACCACGTCCCAGTGACATTGCGGCAATCAGATCCGCAGACCTCAACAGCGTCTAGCGCTGCGGTCGACAGCAGTGAAAAATTGGACGATATCGCTCGATCGATCAACAACTTGTCTGACCTTTTAGGTCAATATGTGTCTGCTAATTCCTCTCAGAGGAAGCGACGCAGGCCGTTACCGGCCTCTACACGGAGCGAGTCAGATGTATCTGATATTGGGCAGAGTTCCCCTTTAAATTCGGATGGAGAAATATCCGATTCAGATGCGGACGAGCCGCAGGGGCGTTCCTCTATGGCGAAGCGTACGGAGGCATTAATTGAAGCCATGAGAGATATATTACAGTTACCGGAGGTGGTAGCTAGTCGTCCTGGTAAATCAGCACGCATGTTCCAGGAGTCCCGTGCTTCGCATACAACATTGCCAGCTCTGGATGAGCTTAATAGTGTAATAGAGGAGGAACGTCTGTGTCCAGACAAGCGTTTTC
The DNA here is from genome assembly GCA_033576555.1 of Oophaga sylvatica. Taxonomy (NCBI): domain Eukaryota; kingdom Metazoa; phylum Chordata; class Amphibia; order Anura; family Dendrobatidae; genus Oophaga; species Oophaga sylvatica. The sequence continues at coordinate 164,072,575 of JARQOD010000008.1, read as the reverse complement.
ATGGAACGCATTTCTTTGATACACTTTATCCTTGCTCTGCGGAGTTAAAGGCTAATTGGACTTCTGCTCCTGAGGTGGATGTGTCTTTATCTCAGCTTAGTAAATCCTCACTACTCCCTATTAAGGGGAAAGCGAGTCTACAGGAGCCTTTGGATAGAAAAACGGAATTGGCGGCAAAAGCAAGCTATGAGGCTGCGGGTCATGGATTCCGAGCAGTGCTAGGATCCATGTGTGCTGCTAGAGCTTCTCTAGGCTGGTTGGCACGTTTGAAGACGGAGTTGCAAAATGAATCTCCGTTATCTGAGATACGGGAAACTTGTGAATGGTTAGAAACGGCAGCCTGTTATATCTTTGATGCCGGTCTGGATACGGCATCTCTGCTGGCCAAAGCGCAAGATTCAGCGGTCACAGTCAGAAGAGCTTTATGGCTCAGACAGTGGGCCGGGGACGCAGTTTCCAAACAAGGGTTGTTGGCCTTACCTTACAAGGGTGGCCATCTTTTTGGATCCGACCTCACAGAGCTGATTTCCAAGGCTAAGGCGAAGGAATCAGCATTACCACAGCGTAGGGCCATGGCTTCGGTGTCCAGTAAGCCTGGTGTCTATAGTGGTCGGCGGTCCTTTCGGGGCCGAGGACGATCTAGTCACTCCTCGTGGGGATCGGGTCGTCCTTCCTTCTCAGGAAAGAAATCCTCTCAGAAAACTCGTGCTCCCTGGAAGCAGGGTTTCCGCCAGGACAAGCGGGAACTTGACAAGAAGCCCGCCAAGTCGGATTGACGCCAGGGGTCCACTCGAGGATTCTCGAGTGGGGGGTCGCCTGCTTCTTTTCAAGGCGACTTGGATGGCTCGCGTTCCAGATTCCTGGGTAACGCGGATAGTGTCGGCAGGCTATTTCATAGAGTTTGCTTCTCGACCCCCAAATGTTTTTTGTCAGTCTCGCGTTCCGTCGGAACCCGAGCTTGTTGTCGCTCTACAGCGAGAGGTCGAATTTCTGCTACAAAAGGGTGTAGTGATACCGGTTCCGTCAGAGGACCGAGGGAAAGGTTTTTATTCCAACCTTTTTGTAGTTCCCAAAAAGGAGAACAAATTTCGCCCGATTCTGGATCTCAAGCGATTAAACCGGCATGTCCATGCCCGGAAATTTCGCATGGAGTCGCTTCGCTCCGTTGTGGCAGCTCTGTCACAGAACGATTTTCTGGTGTCAATCGACATTCGCGACGCCTATTTGCATATTCCCATCGGAAAGGCTCATCAGCGCTTTCTTCGATTTGCCATAGGTCAGAATCATTACCAGTTCGTGGCTCTGCCGTTCGGCTTAGCCTCAGCGCCAAGAGTCTTTACAAAAATTCTGGCGCCCCTCATGCCAATCCTTCGAAGACAGGGGATTACGATTCTCCCTTATCTGGACGATCTTTTGATCGTGGCTTCCTCGGAGGAGGAGGCGTTGATGGCTCGGGATTTGTCTCTTCAGTTTCTGAAGGACTTCGGTTGGCTGGTCAATTGGGAGAAGTCGTCCCTGGAACCATCGAGGACAATCCTCTTTTTGGGAATGCATCTGGACACGTTTCGGTCGGTAGTTTCCCTACCACCAGACAAACAGTCATGTCTTCTTCGACATGTACAGATTATGAAATCCTCAACGGCAATGTCCCTACGGAAGTGTATGCGTCTTCTGGGACTGATGGTGGAGTCCATGGAGGCGATTCCTTTTGCCCAGTTCCATTCCAGGACCCTCCAAAAGTTTATTTTGAGTCGATGGAATCAGTCGCAATCGCTGGATTGCAGTGTCACCATTTCTCGCGCGGTGCGGGATTCTCTAGGATGGTGGCTACGTCCAGGGGTTTTTGCCCTGGGGAAGTCCTTCCTCCCTCCAAAGTGGTCAGTCATAACCACCGATGCCAGCCTGACGGGCTGGGGGGTGTTTGGAACAATCTCTGGATTCAGGGGGTATGGTCACCGGAAGAGTCTGTTCTTCCGATCAACATCCTGGAATTGAGGGCGATTTTCCTTTGCCTCCGGCATTGGACGGTCCCTTTGAGCGGTCTGCCAGTTCGAGTGCAGACAGACAATGCGACGGCTGTCGCGTATATCAATCACCAAGGCGGGACAAGGAGTTCCAGGCTCTTGGTGGAGGTGTCTCGAATTCTGATTTGGGCCGAGGCCAGTGTGCCAGCCATTTCGGCGATTCACATTCCAGGGGTTCAGAATCTTACAGCGGACTTTCTCAGTCGCAGGAAGATGGATCCTGGGGAATGGAGCCTTCACCCGGAAGTTTTTGCACTACTGTGCTCCCGTTGGGGAACTCCCCAAGTGGATTTGATGGCATCCAGGTTCAATGCCAAGTTACCGACGTTCATGTCCAGGTACAAGGACCCGAAGGCTGTGGCGGTGGATGCTTTAGTAGCTCAGTGGGATCAGTTCGAGCTGATCTATGTATTCCCGCCGATATCTTTACTTCCTCTAGTACTGCGTCGGATCAGATTAGAGAGAATTTCAGCTATTTTGATAGCTCCGGATTGGCCAAGAAGGATGTGGTTCTCGACAATAATGTCGCTGTTGGCGGCACCTCCTTTTCCGCTTCCTCTTCAACTGGACTTGTTGACTCAGGGGCCCATTTGTCATCCGGACTTGCAGTCCCTGCGTTTGACGGCGTGGCTCTTGAGACCGAAATCTTAACCCATAGAGGTTTTTCAGCCGAGGTTATTGCTACCTTCGTGCTGCGAGAAGTCCGGCTACTACTAGGATTTACCACAAAACCTGGGAAAACTTCTTTTCGTGGTGTTTGGGATCCTCTCGGAATCCGAGAAAGTTTTCCATCCCCAATCTGTTGGCTTTTCTGCAGCATGGGCTGGACAAAGGTTTGGCAGTCAGCACCCTGAAAGGTCAGATTTCTGCTCTGTCTTTATTGTTTCGGAGAACCATTGCTTCAAATAGGGACGTGATTTCCTTTTTTCCGCGGTATAGCTCGTAAGTTTCCGCCGCGGAAGGCTTCCGTGTCTCCTTGGCGGCTCAACCTTGTTTTGGAGGCTCTTCAGCATAAACCTTTTGAGCCTATGGGTTCGGCTAGCCTTTCTTTACTTTCCTGGAAGGTGGCTTTCCTTGTAGCGGTCACTTCTTTGAGGAGAGTTTCTGAGTTGGCAGCTCTTTCTTGTTCGCCTCCTTTTCTGGAGTTTTTTCCGGATCGTGTAGTGCTTCGCACACGGGGTGATTTTTTACCTAAAGTGGTATCACAATTTCATGTTAACCAGGATATTGTGTTGCCTTCTTTCTGCCCGGATCCGAAGAATGCGAAAGAGCGAGATTTGCACACATTGGATTTAGTGCGGGCCTTGAAGTTTTACCTATCTATTACTCAAGGTTTTCGTAAGACGGACTCTCTATTTGTGGTTCCAGCTGGTCGCCGGCATGGTCAGCGAGCTTCCAAGGATTCTATAGCTCGTTGGATTCGGTCAGCTATTCTGGAAGCTTACAGTCTTCAGGGTGCATCTTGTCCGATTAAGATTCGAGCCCATTCCACGAGAGCTGTGGCTTCATCGTGGGCTTTTCATCAAGGCGCCTCGGCAGTGCAGCTCTGCCGGGCGGCAACTTGGCGTTCTGTCCACACGTTTACAAAGTTTTATAAAGTGGACGTCAGTGCTTCTGCTGATGCAGCCCTCGGACGTAGGGTCTTGCAGGCAGCTGTAGTTTGAAGTTCTTGTGGAACTTGTGTTTTAGCGCTGGTTGCGCTTTCTTGTTAAGGTTGTTGGGTTTCTGCCTTTTGTTGGTTTTTTCCCACCCTTATTTTTTGAACTGCTTTGGGACGTCCCATCAGTAATGAATCCTGTGGCTCCCTCCCTTCCATCTGCAGCTGAAACACGGATTTTGGTAAGAACTTACCTGTAAAATCCTTTTCAGTGAAGGAAGGGAGGGAGACACAGATCCCGCCCAAGGCAGAAGTGTGTTGATGTTTTCAGATGCAGCGCGACTCTTATCTGATAGCGATTATCTGGACTGAGGTCAGCGCGTTAAGGCTCTTTTCAGCATCGCCAGCTCATCGCAGTAGTCAGGTTCAGTGATTAGTACCTGGAACTCTGTGGTTTTTGGCTTACTTTGTGTACATAACCTGTATCCTTGTGTTTTTCTCTGAAGTTCCTTCAGACAGGGTTATGTTGCTCCGCTGGTGATCTTGGTTCTTTCCTAAAAGCTTTGGTACGACTGGAGCTGAGTAGGAGGAGCCCGAGCTGGAGGGGCCAGCCAGTCAGCACGCTTTTGATCTGAGGTGACATCCTGATCTGGGGCTCCGCCTACCCATCAGTAATGAATTCCTGTGTCTCCCTCCCTTCCTTCGCTGAAAAGGATTTTACAGGTAAGTTCTTACCAAAATCCGTGTTTTATTAGTTTTTCACTAAAAAGTAAAAGAGGGTCGAGGAGTTTTATTTCAAATCAAGGAGCGTGTGTGATTTTATTTAATGGAATTTTTTCTTTGTGTGTCTTAATTACATTTGACTATTGGGTTAGTAATGGAGGCTGTCTTATAGACGCCTCTCCATTACTAACCCTGAACTTGACGTCACCTTACAATACAAAGCTAACATCAACCACAATACTATTACCCCACTTGCCACTGCACCAGGGCAAGTGGGAAGAGCAGAAAATAAGTGCCAAAATTGGCACATCCAATGAATGCACTATTTCTGGGGAGGCTGAGGTCTGATGTACTTACTCTGGGAGGGGACCAATTCCCATGGCCCCTTCCTAGGCCATTAATATCAGCCCGCAGCTGTCTGCCTAGCCTTTGCTGGTTATCAATTATAGGGGGAACCGCACGTAATTTTTTTTGGGGGGGTTGGGGTGGGCACTCTTGTTAATAACTAGTAAAGGCTAAGTAGACAGCTGTGAGCTGATATTGAGAGGCTGGGAAGCTTCATATTTATTACCCACCTTCCCAGATTATAAACATCAGCCCCCAGCTGTTGGCATTCCCTCAGCTGGTTAACAAGAATTAGGGGGGACTCTGCGCCATTTTTTTTTCTTCTATTTAAATAAATAAATACATGTACTGTAAGATACACATGCACTGCAGTGATTATATAGCTCAATGACCTCTGGCAATCTATCTCTGTATATAAGATTGTTTCATTATCTAGTAAACTACAGTAGCTTGAAATGACAGAGAATTACTGTATGTAAAAGCTGATGTTACAAATGCATTGCATACAGATGCTAGGTGAGAAAAATCGCATTGTACTTGCTTGACACATGTCTGACTTTTCAGGAACATCGGATTGATTTAATATACGCTGATGAGTGTGAGCCATAAAAGTGAGAATACCGGAGCATATTGCAGACAGTTCACACTATATTTTGGAAACCATAGGGACAGCGAAACATTTCCTGATCGTTCACAATGGTGAGTTATGCTCATTTAACATTAATAGTACTGGAAAAGTCACTAAACCCAAAAAGGATGAAGACTGGAGAAGAAACGGTCTCCTATCAACTGCAAATCCGAATCCCTCGAGGCTTAACTTACAAAACGGACTTGTTCTATTTCATGGATTATTAACATATAGCAACACATCCATTCATGACATGTATTCCATGGATATATATATTTTTGCTTACTACATAACCGGTTCGCATTGATACAAAGTATTTGTAAGAGATAGCGGATGTCAGTTTATACTGACATGGTATATTCTATCAGCAACTTTTCGGTAGCCATAATTACCAATCTCTGCACAGCAGGTTCATATTGATGAGGTGGATAGTCAGTTTACACTGACACATTTTCTCTGTAATAGGTATAATGAATAATCTTGGTGCAGACCAGACTTGCATTGATAGGAAGTAACATGACTGCAACCACATTATGAAGGGGTTTTTGTTTTTTTTATACAATGAATTTTTTGCTTACACAGTTGTCTATGGGATATATGCATGTCCACAACATCCCATTCTAGGCTTAATAATTTGCTTTTCAGGTGTTATCAATATGGGATGTCATCTAATTAGATGGTATTATGTGCTGGTATACCAGTAGTACTGTCATTTGTAACTTATGTTATGATTAAAGGGAATCTGTCTGTAGGATCGTCTCTCCTGGGCCGTCTATATGGGCAAGCAGGTCACAGGAAGCTGAATAACATGACACCTTGATATCTGCGGTCTGATGTCTTATTTCAGAGATATACATGTTTTTCTCAATATGTAAATGAGCTGTTAAGATCTCTGGGCCGGACATAGATCTCCCTGAGAATCTGCCTCCAGAGATTATTTTCTATAAAGGAGGTGTTACCAGTGTGAGACATGTAATGACTGACAGTCCGCTCTCCTGAGCTACATGTCTCACACTGGTAATACCCACTTTCATCTAAAATAATCTCTGAAGGAAGATTCTCGGGGAGATCTATGTCCACCTGCAGATCTTAAGCGCTCATTTACTGTGGATTTCTATGGAATAAGATGTCAGATCGCAGATATGAAGGTGTCATGTTATGCAGCTTCCTATGACCTGCGTGCCCATATCGACAGCATAGAAGGGGTGATCCTACTGACAGATTACCTTTAAGAGTTCACTAGACTCGAAATGCGTCAGTATTTTTCTAGGTTATTACTTGACTTTTTGATTTTAATTTGCTGTGCTGGATTAAAAATCCTTTCACCTCCCTTTGACCAGAGCTGCTTGATCCCTCATAAGCCCTATGCCCAGGAACCAGACTGAATACCGCACGTATATTGGATGCGATGAGCTGTGTCCACAAACCTTCTTATGCAACTATCTCACTAAAAGGGTTTATTCATCTGGTCGTCACCTGTGTGCACACTAGAGCTCACCATTTTATGAGTAAACTATTATGGGGCCCTCGCTAATTAATTCAGTACTCAAAACAGCCTAGAAACATATAGATGCTGTCGTGATGGCTTCAATATTCAGAAAGGAGCCTTAACCTCTTCCCCTTGGAAGAATCGGAGGCCTGAAAGGGGTCAACCAAGGTTTAAGAACAGGGCTGCATTCTAGAAAGACATAAGCCAACCCCCCCACTGGTCCACAATTGCTTGTGGCATTACAGTTCTACAACATTTACGTTAATGGAGCGGAGCTGCAATACCACACACAACCTGTAGGCTAGTTTGGTGTTGTGTTTTTTTTCCCACTCCTGAACAATCTGACGATCACGCGATCAATGGCGGTAGTGCCAGCTGCCTTTCTTGTATGTCCAGCACTGTGTATAGGAAGATGAGTGATGCAGAGACTGTATTGTGCCGTCACGGACGCTGGGGCACCCCACCTTTTACATCCACAATTTCCCTTGCAGTTGTTAGTCCACAATGTTAGAAGCACAGAACAAACTAAGATGTTTTTCATTTTCGCCTGGATTTAGTTTAGCTCAGAAATAGAAAAACAAAAAAATATCACTACAACTATATTCAGCAAAGCTTTGGCATAGAGGACAAGGGTAGCTCCACGCTGCAAAAGAGATTCCCCAGGCAACCGCGCAACAGCAAAGTCAATACATTCCCAGCCGGGGATCAAAGAGGAAGCCGGAGAAGAATCTGTCTCCATGCACTTCAAACTTGTAACCTCATTATTACTAGGACGCTCTGCCTGTAGACGACCCCCTCTACTTTTTCACATAACACTTGTCTTGAAATGTGCGATTATCCAAAGTGAGAAAATTACTGTTATAGGATATTTTTGCAAATCACATGTGCCAAAGGAAAACTGACGAGCACTGCTGCAGCATTCCTGAGACTTGTAGTACGACACCTGGATCAGGACATATAGGTGCCTTGTCACAGAAAAACAGCAGAGTAAAGGTCCTGGATGAACAAGGAAAAAAGTGGCAAAATGGCACTCACCGTCTTTTATTGGTTAAAACATGCAGATGAACATGGAGTGGGAAAGTGCCGACGACGGCCGATTCGAGCACACACTGCGCTTCTAAAGGTCCTAACTGGTTGAAAGAAGACCTGCTTCTTTTCCACTCCATGTTCATCTGCATGTTTTAACCAATAAAGGACGGTGAGTGCCATTTTGCCACTTTTTTTTCCTTGTTCAGGATCCATGGTTTATTTTTGTGTCTTTCCTCCCTATCTGTGTCCTTTTCAAAAATCCAAGCAGTAATGTTTCTACTTGCAGAGAGTGACATGTGAAGCCTTAAAGTGCCAAGGTGAGGAGACTTTTAGGGTGCAATGCTCCTCTGGGAAATATGCAAATTGTCCCTTCAATAATGGCACATCACTAACTATGCTGCTGCATCTTCCACGACTGGAGTATGAACAATAGGGGACGATTTACTAAGGTACACGCGACAGAGGCCTAGATCTCCGATAATGATGAGCTACCTGTAGGTAGGTCACTGATATCAGATCGGTGGTGAACGACACCTGGCAGCCCCAGCGATTAACTGCTAGCAGATCCGACAGCGGCCAGATGTGAATGGTGTGAAGAAGTGGACCCCAGTCGGGTAGGCCTCGGAATGGCGCATATTTTATTTCATTTTATTTGCAGCAGCCACTAAACAGTGTGCTGGAGCAAGCGGTGGCAGTCCTCTCTGTACTCCAATTACACCTGCTCCCAGCCGGCGCTGCAAACTCCTGATCTAATGGCCTCGCCACTGGAGGGGAGTACAGCTGATACGAGGGGATAGTAACTGAGAAGGGCTTGTCTGAGTACGAGAATAGGAAATGTACTCTCCTTTAGTAGTTGATATTGTGTCTGGGCAGTGTCACAAAAACTAAGCTGCCAGTTACTAAAGTATCTTCCTAACTATAATCAGTCCGGCTAATCGCGGCTCTTCGTGGATGACTGCACTAGAAATCCCCATTTGGACAACTCGTTTTTTGTAGTAAATGAGTTTTTGTTACCACCGATTATTGGCTTGTGTAAAACATGCAGATAATCGCTCGACAAAGAAGATATGACTCGTTTGTCGTGTGATTTGATAGTTCATACTGCATTGAAATCATCCGGTGTAAACAGGTGAAGGGCTGCAGAACAACAACACTATGTGCACAGAACAACTGTACTGACGATTGTTCTGCTCGGCCTAAACCGCCCATTTAACAACCACTTGTATACAGTGGATCGGTCGTCAGGTGCAAATGGACCTTTAGACTGAACTGTACGAGAATAAAACTGGATTTTATCATTAACGGTAATCTCAGTTTCCTGGCACCTGTGGAATAATCTTTTTCTTCTTGTTATTCGCTGCATTTGGCCCAGAGAACAGTTTCTCGAGAGCAGCGAGTGCAGCACTGGCTTTTGCGACTTTCTTGTTTGGACCTGCGCCTCTGAACTTCTGTGCGTCCACTTCAACCTGTGATACAAAAGAACAGAGATTATGATGGGAATTTTACTGTTCAATTTTTTTATAATCAAAATCAGTCTATGATGGGACCATGTGCCGAATTATCGGAAATACTAGACTAACAGCACTGATATGTACAGATTAGTGTGTCTTCTTTGCTGATGAGGTGCACAACGAGTCTGGCAAAGGTTAAAGTTATCAGTGGCTAAAATAATGACGCCAAAGTCAGCTATCTGCTATTGCCGACTGAGACCCTGCAGCCGAGGTGCCGGACTAGCAGGTCCTTTATATTATAATCTGGAATGGGATTAGTTTTGTCCCAAAAAATGATCAGGGTTGAAGGGCTCTCCTAGAAGATGTCCTAGACCCGCATGACCAGCTCCTCCTGGCCGCTGGAGGTAAAACATGGGACATAAGCCCTCCGCCATGAACCACTGGGCAAATAAATGACCAGTCCAAAAAAATATCAGCGTATTAAATGTCTTAAACATTAAAGTTGGTCAGAAAAATAGAACAGGTCTGTTTTTTGTTTTTTTGGTTGTTGTTCATGGGTCGTCTTTGGTATCACAACTTTAATACCAAACATAGCCCTTCAACAAGGGTGGCGCTATTTAAAAAAAATTTATGGACAAACCAACCCCTTGAAACATAGAGGCAGAAAAAAAAAGTAGGAGATAAATCCATATCACACAGAATCCGTAACTTACCTCCATTACGAATCGCTTATCATGACTCCCCCCGCTCTCCGATATTAACTCGTATTTCAGCCCTCTTCTCTTCTCATTTAGCTCCATGACGGGATTTTTCCCGCTGGCTGTGAGAATGGGACCCTGAGTCCTGACCTGAGGGGACACATCACATACCACACGTTACACCAGAACAACTCTAGATCACTAATGATCGTCTGAGCGTGTACAGCGCCAAAAACGAGACATCTGGGTGCATGTGGACTATTTTAATTTAATTACTTATTCACCGGGTTAATTAGAGATTGTGATAATTTATTGTGTCGATTAGATGCAATTACTATGATTGTACAAATTGCTTCAGAACATTATGTAACGTAACAGTAAAATGGAGCTTGTCCAGAATAACTCTGTACGGTGTATTTCCTCTGTTATTCCTATAACAGATAATTGTATCTGTTATGGAAAGGTGCCCTCTGAAGACTCCAGGCATTAACACGCTCACAGGAAGCTAATTGATGGGCAATATGACATGACTCTGTCCTGGAGCCAGGTCCAGAATTTGCAGGTTATGGTCAGTACCCGGGGAATAGGACATGACTATGTCCTGGAGCCAGGCCCAGTAATTGCAGGTTATGTCAGTACCCGGGGAATATGACATGACTCTGTCCTGGAGCCAGGTCCAGTATTTGCAGGTTATGGTCAGTACCCGTGGAATATGACATGACTCTATCCTGGAGCCAGGCCCAGTAATTGCAGGTTATGGTCAGTACCCGGGGAATATGACATGACGCTGTCCTGGAGCCAGGTAAAGTAATTGCAGGTTATGGTCAGTACCCGGGGAATATGACATGACCCTGTCCTGAAGCCAGGTCCACTATTTGCAAGTTATGGTCAGTTCCCGGGCTATATGACATGACTATGTCCTGGAGCCAAGCCCAGTAATTGCAGGTTATGGTCAGTACCCGGGGAATATGACATGACTTTGTCCTGGAGCCAAGTCCAGTAATTGCAGGTTATTGTCAGTACCCGGGGAATATGACATGACTCTATCCTGGAGCCAGGTCCAGTATTTGCAGGTTATGGTCAGTACCCGGGGAATATGACATGACTCTATCCTGGAGCCAGGTCCAGTATTTGCAGGTTATGGTCAGTACCCGGGGAATATGACATGACTCTATCCTGGAGCCAGGTCCAGTATTTGCAGGTTATGGTCAGTACCCGGGGAATATGACATGACTCTATCCTGGAGCCAGGTCCAGTATTTGCAGGTTATGGTCAGTACCCGGGAATATGACATGACTCTATCCTGGAGCCAGGTCCAGTATTTGCAGGTTATGGTCAGTACCCGGGGAATATGACATGACTCTGTCCTGGAGCCACGTAAAGTAATTGCAGGTCATGGCCAGTTCCCTCCCTGGCAGTGTTACTGACATACGACTTCCCGGCATTGTCGGTGTGTTGGCGATGCCTTGTGCTCCAGAACTGTATTGTTTCCTGGGTATTCTGCTTCCAGAAAGGATATTGATTCTTACTCTGCAGACTATTTCCATCTTCTATTATCACAGGCGGTAAAGCAATCTGTCTGTGTCAGATTATTCCGGTTTCTGCTTTGCTTCCATATGATATTTATAATGTGCTGGGTTAGCGATAATCTTATTAGTGCCGGCTAATTATAATCTGTCATTGCGATGATGTTTATTGGCTCCTATGACTTGGTCAGCGTTTAGGCTTCATCCTGAAGAAAATGTCAATCGAAAACTTTTGTCTGGTGTCATTGCTAAACATGGCAGCTCATCCAGCCTTACTATAACCTTATCATTTTTGTACGTGTGAACAAATTCTTCCAGCGGCCCAAAAATGTTTCAAGAGGCATTCTCTTCTACAGCATGCTTGCCAAATTTTCACAAACTCCCACAGAAGTTAATGGCTAGAGGTCACCACCTCCCCATTCCTGCATGGAGCTCAGCTCTCAAAGACACATGTGAATTCCTGCATTGGGTCCCACATCTATCAGATATTTATGGCTTATTATTTTGTCTGAGATCGGACAACCCCTTTAAGTAAAGGCAGATTGAAACCTGGCTGATTTGATAGGAATGGCCCAATTTAGATATGTTCGGTAAACTCTTAAAAGGTCTAGTCCAGGACCTTTTAAATTGATGGTCTATCCCTTAGGATAGGTGCCTAATATTAGATCGCAGGGGGTACCCCGCTAATCAGCCGCTCTCGGGAATAAAATATGTTCACAGGCCAGAACGTATAACAATATTACCAGCCAATTTCCATCCTCCTTCCTGTTTAAGCTCCTATCACTGAGGACAAGATAATGTGAATGTAACCTGAACTTCAGAACGCGGGAAAGCCAGAACACAGCGTAGAACAAGCAAATCGATGGAGGTGTTGGGTGTTAAGACTCCCACCGATCTGATATTAATATCCTATCTTAGGGTCATCAATATTCATGTCCTGGACAACCTCTTTAACACTTGCCTCTGACTATTCGGCCACATAAGCAGAAGATCCTCGAGTTTTGCAAGGAGTGGCTTCTTCCAGTGCATGTCTAACTGATTACTATCCACACTCCTTATGTGCCGAGGTCCTCTGTTCACAAACCTGTGCCAATATAGCAAAACATATATTCTTAATATTTCTGTTTTGCTATATTTGCACAAGTATGTGAGTAGAAGTCTGTGGAATATAAGGAGGGTGGATAGTAAGAGGTTTAACAAGCCTGGAAGAAGCCATTTTGGTTTAGACTTAAATCGGAAGGTGGTTTTGTTGGACATCACTCAACTTCACTATCGTGGGTTGCTGGTTATGTTCCTTTTTTTCTGTACATGAAGAAGAAAAGACCCAGTAACGTGCATCTGCTTGGATCAGTGCAAGTAAAAACATTGATGGTCCTCATACAGCTGGGACCCCCAAGATAAAGCCTAAGCCTACTTTGAGATTAGATTGTATTAAAAAATAAAACGTGTATCTACAGTGGCTTTTGAGTCAGAGAAAATTAGAGTATTAGAGGGAATAAATTAAATTTATATCCTCAATTGTGTATTATTCTGATTTTGTGGGTCGCTCTATAACCCTCATAATCACAGTGGTGAAATAATCACCTGGACATTATACATTCATATTTCCACAAAGCCACAACCGCCATGAGAACCCTGGATGAAGGCCACCTGTTACAGCTTCTATAAGGTCCGTCAGGCAAATTATGTGAAAAGCCGATCTCCCTAGTTATGTAGCATTATGGTTGCGGGGGGACATAGTACTACAACATTTCTTATCTATTCCCAAGCCTGATTAGTCTGAGTGATTACTGCTGCCTGTATTGAGCTCTCAGTAGGGAACACGACAAGCCCTCAATGACGGATTATCCTATGATTGATCCAATGCTTATGGCCAACAGCGTCTGTGTAACGTCAGCCGTCCCGCTTACCCAGTGGCTGGCCTACAGGTACGCACGGTGTATGGCCAGCCCTTTTCCTCAGGAGAGCTTCCTACCTCTAGCGTGTTGGAGCCATCGGTGCTGGAGCTGCCCGTATTACTGCTTGAATTGGAAGAGACGGTCTCATTCTTTCCTTCACTGTCCGATTTTTCATCTGAACTAAGACATTCCATATCTGTGTCAAAACCAGTAGGGTACCCCATAGCTTGTAAAACCTGTGTAAGAAAAAGGGCATCATAAGACCACCAGAGGAACCCATAGACAGGCACTAAAGGGCCCCATTAGAGGTGAGTGAATCGATTCACAGGACCCAGGTCCAAAGGCCACATCAGGAGTCTGCGCCCGCCGGATGGGAGCCCTGTGAATCTCCTTCCACCTGCTGGCATCCTTGGCGCCTCGTCTGATTAGCAAGTCCTGCTGCTTTTCATCCAGCAATGATGATGTTGTGCCGGGCCCACAAACCCGAAGGGGCGCCAAGGAAGCCGTTAGGTAGGATGCGGTTTGCACGTCCCCCATCCAGCGGCCACAGACTACGGCTCTTCGGTCAGCGGCTCCGTCTCCTGACTCCTGCATGGACGTAAATGCACATCTGAGTGCTTTCAGTGGGGATAAATCTGTGGCTAGTCCTTGCAAGCTACGGCTTCTCTCCACCGAGAACAAGAACATCAAGCTTTTCAGTTCCAAAGGCTGAATCCTGCTCTCCCCCAATATCATCTGTTGGAGGAGAATCAAACATCAGATAATCAGCCGTTCCTGCCGAAATCGGCGGGTTTTGCCAACTTTATGAGAACATGTATGGGGGGGTTATGCCCCAAATCCTTTTTGTTTTTGTATACAGAATAGAATTGAAACAGCATTGGTGAAAAAAAAGATGTACAGAGGTGCCCAAAAGTATTGGCACCCCTACAATTCTGTCAGATAATACTCAGTGTCTTCCTGAAAATGATTGCAATCACAAATTATTTGCTATTTTTATCTTCATTTAATTTGCTTGCAAGGAAAAAACACAAAAGAGAATGAAGCAAAAATCAAATCCTTGATCATTTCACACAAAACTCCAAAAATGGGCCACACAAAAGTATTGGTACCCTCAGCCTAATACTTGGTTGCACAACCTTTAGCCAAAATAACTGCGAACAACCGCTTCCGGTAACCATCAATGAGTTTCTTACAATGGTCTGCTGGAATTGTAGATCATTCTTCTTTGGCAAACTGCTCCAGGTCCCTGATATTTGCAGGGTGCCTTCTCCAAACTGCCATTTTGAGATCTCTCCACAGGTGTTCTATGGGATTCAGGTCTGGACACATTGCTGGCCACCTTAGAAGTCTCCAGTGCTTTCTCTCAAACCATTTTATAGTGCTTTTGGAAGTGTGTTTTGGGTCATTGTCCTGCTGGAATGTCGATTTTTGACTACATTAGAGTCTTTTGTATATACTTTATTTATGATCTTTACCCAATTGTTTATGTTATACAGCAACTGACGAAGGTCCGGTTGTGGACCGAAACGTTTTGCTGACTGCTGTTATTCTTTTTGGACACAATAAAAATTCAAAAAATTTCAAAGTTGAGTGCCAGATTTATATTATTATTGTCCTGCTGGAAGACCCATGACCTCTGTGGGAGACCCAGCTTTCTCACACTGGGCCCTACATTATGCTGCAGACTTCATAATACCATGCACACGGTCAAGCAGTCCAGTGCCAGAGGCAGCAAAGCAACCCCAAAACATCAGGGAACCTCCGCCATGTTTGACTGTAGGGACCGTGTTCTTTTCTTTGAATGTCTCTTTTTTTTCCTGTACACTCTATGATGATGGTTTTTCCCAAAAAGCTCGACTTTTGTCTCATCTGACCAGAGAACATTCTTCCAAAACGTTTTAGGCTTTCTCAGGTAAGTTTTGGCAAACTCCAGCCTGGCTTTTTTATGTATTGGGTTAAGAAGTGGGGTCTTCCTGGGTATCCTACCATACAGTCCCTTTTCATTCAGACGCCGACGGATAGTACGCGTTGATACTGTTGTACCCTCGGACTGCAGGGCAGCTTGAACTTGTTTGGATGTTAGTCGAGGTTCTTTATCCACCATCCTCACAATCTTGCGTTGAAATCTGTCGTCAATTTTTCTTTTCCTTCCACATCTAGGGAGGTTAGCCACAGTGCCATGGGCTTTACACTTCTTGATGACACTGCGCACGGAAGACACAGGAACATTCAGGTCTTTGGAGATGGACTTGTAACCTTGAGATTGCTCATGCTTCCTCACAATTTGGTTTCTCAAGTCCTCAGACAGTTCTTTGGTCTTCTTTCTTTTCTCCATGGTCAATGTGGTAACACAAGGACACAGGACAGAGGTTGAGTCAACTTTACTCCATGATAACTGGCTGCAGGTGTCATTTAGTTATTGCCAACACCTGTTAGGAGCCACAGGTAAGTTACAGGTGCTGGTGATTACATGAATTAGAGAAGCATCACATGATTTTTCAAACAGTGCCAATACTTTTGTCCACCCCCTTTTTTAGGTTTGGTGTGGAATTATATCCAATTTGGCTTTAGGTCAATTCTTTTTGTGTTTTTTCATTGAAGACAAATTAAATGAAGATAATAATACCAAAGAATTTGTGTTTGCAATCATTTTCAGGAAGAAACTGAGTATTATCTGACAGAATTGTAAGGGTGCCAATACTTTTGGCCACCACTGTAGGTGAGCGCCCTGGGGTACAATTACCCCAAAAGTCCAAGGAAAAAGAGGCGGCACTCGAACACCTTCCGAGTGATAAAATGTCTCTTTTTAAACTAATGGGTGAGTAAAATGTATTTCTATTTTTTTCCACCTGAATGGCATCCCATTGCGGATTCTTTTTCTTTGGACTATTATTTTTATGAAGGATTCTCCTATGCACTGAGACACAAGGCAAAAAAAAAAAGATGCACAATGAAAGTGCAAATGAGTCCTGCTGTGCAGGAAAATGTGCACCTCCCCTGGAAATGTAACCCCAGTCCGGCGCTGGAGAGCATATCTGGTGAAATATTCATAACATAAAGGGTCAGACTAGCTGTGCTCCGTTCTGCTCATTTTAGCAATGCCTGCGACTAGTTTCTCCATACAGGAGGCGTCTTCAAGCTTCATCATCACCAACAAAGGCTTTTGTACGAAGTATTAAATCTTACTAAGCCTGTTCCATACATTTTTCTGTGTCAGTTATTATACATCATTTATGGACACCTATGGTGATTTATTTGCCTGTGCGGATTGGATGGGTTGTTACCGACATCTGATGAGAATTTCATGTCAATAGCACCTTTAGAAATAGATTTACTTAGAAAATTGTGACGTGTTCAATGCTTATTTCACGCACTGTATTTTGAATGTACACCCCAGTGACCTACACCCCAGTGACCCAGCACCTCTTCCTACATTTAGAACAATTAGATGTTGGAAAGCGACTCACCTTTACTGCGACATGAAGCTTGGCTGTCTTCTTGGATGGTCCAGAGGCCTCGTGAGTTGTGCCGTCCACATCCACAGACATGGTGAACACCGGTGCGTGCACTGGGCCGGACTGGGACAGCAGCTTGTACTGTAGACCAGGCCGGATCTGGTTGAGTCGCATCAGTGCGTTCATTGGCTGGTTTGATTCTATGGCTTTACTGTCCAAAACTGGAGGTGAAGAGCGTTGTATTACATACAATGTATACACAGCACAATTATTACTCCGTCTTTCTATCACTTTCCTGGAGCTACAGTAAACACTTATTTTGGTAATCGGCCTGTTACTACCTTGTGAGCTGCAGGAGAAGGATCTTACTTTTGCGTAAGTTGCGTCTCATTTTCTTATTTGGATCTTTGTCATCACAAGAACCGTCGTCGTATGGCCTCTTCAAACCTGAAAAATAAAAGGTAGGAGCGAAAGGTAGTAAAATCAACGTAGACAAAAAGTGCACGTCCAACTGTTACTGACGCTCTGCAATAGTTACCGTCCGGGAACCATTTTACTTATATCCTGTGCATAGACTTAGCATTAAAGGGAACTTGTCAATTCTCCCACCGCTAACAGACCAGTGTGCAAGGAGATTTATTCTCACTGATGGGGTTTATGTTACGTTACACACTAATGCTGCAGTTACTGAAAAATGAACTTTAATCCTGCAGCGTCACATATGTTATTGTGGCAGGACTGGTCCGGCGACGCGCCTCTTCCTCCAGACTGGTCTGGCGACGCGCCTCCTCCTCTAGACTAGTCCGGAGCCGCGCCTCTTCCTCCAGACTAGTCCGGCGACGCGTCTCTTCCTCCAGACTAGTCCGGCGACGCGCCTCTTCCTCCACACTAGTCCGGCGACATGTCTCTTCCTCCAGACTAGTCAGGCGACGCGCCTCTTTCTCCAGACTAGTCCGGCGACACACCT
Organism: Oophaga sylvatica; assembly: GCA_033576555.1. Classification (NCBI taxonomy): domain Eukaryota; kingdom Metazoa; phylum Chordata; class Amphibia; order Anura; family Dendrobatidae; genus Oophaga; species Oophaga sylvatica. Next base: position 164,054,745 of record JARQOD010000008.1, on the reverse strand, counting down.
CTTCCTCCAGACTAGTCCGGTGATGCACCTCTTGCTTCAGACTAGTCCGGCAACATGTCTCTTCCTCCAGACTAGTCAGGCGACGCGCCTCTTTCTCCAGACTAGTCCGGCGACACACCTCTTCCTCCAGACTAGTCCGGTGATGCACCTCTTGCTTCAGACTAGTCCGGTGACACGCCTCTTCCTCCAGACTAGTCAGGTGATGCACCTCTTCCTCCAGACTAGTCCAGTGACGCGCCTCTTCCTTCAGATTAGTCCTTGGTTCCCTGAGTGTAAATGACAGCCTGCAAGCAATACTCGCTATGGTTGGAGGGCAGGTCCACAATCACACCCCGTGAGGCATGATTGGGAAATCCAAGGCAGAACTAGTCTGGGGGAACAGACAGGCAGATGCACCAATCCTATCTCATTGGCATATACGACGCTGCAGGGGATAAGCGTTGATTTTGATTGCGGCAAAAAAATTTTCTACTGCGCTAATCATTGCGACCCCTAGGGTACTGCAAGTTGGAAATGACCCAACTTTTTACAGCTTGTGGCGATACCCTTAGGGTCACAAAGCGACCCCATTCATATGCCTGATGCTGCAATGTATCAGTTGTTGACTGCGCATGTCGCGAGCAAAGTGACGGTGTGGCTATAATCTAAGGTTTCCTATCCAATGGTGCAATAAAAAAGACCGTCTCAGGATTTCCCGAATAACATCCAAGTGGTATACATATGTCTCCTACCTAGCAGTTAGATCTGTGATCTACAACTGTGGACTCTGGGGAGAAGATAGAAGTGGTAATAAGCCGTCTCTGTCTTCTCGTTCAATGAGTGCAGTGTACAGAGGCATCACCGATCACACGATCACCAGGTGTCGGCAGACTCTGGGAACACCTAGATCCGCTCTGCCAGCGGTTTCGGTTGTATGCTATTTCACCCTGTATGGATTCCCACTCGCAATAGAATAATACATTTTCTTCTTTAAAAAGACATTTTATTAAATACATAGAATAAATGACTTCTTGTATTAAATATCGTCACAATCGTAATGACTTGCTGAATGAATTCTCTGGGCGATCTGGTGTGAAAAGTACTGAACATCATGGGGAAGTCCGGGCTGCAGCTGAGCTCTGACTTCCTCTTGACGTTCAATTGTCCAAATGCCGGGTCAGGGAATCCGGCACTGACTGCACGCAGGATTCCCATGTCATAACCTCACGTGAACCGCTGGAACGGCGCCAGCACCAGAGGGGAGATTAAGTGCTTTTATTATGACAACAGGCCAAACATGAGCAATGAGAAGGGGTTGTCATATCAGTGGACAGCCCCTTTAATTCTTCCGTTTTCCATTAGGTCTATGACATCACGTGATTAAAAACAGATTAACTGAATCCTTCTAAGCTCTATGTAGAAACAGGAGGTCAATTTTCCCTGCATGAGTCATGAGTCACTGCAAAGTCCCTGGCAGGGGGAGGGAAGAAGCTGGATCAGGTGAGAGGGGAATGATAAATGCAAGGACCAGAGACTTCCTGTCTCTACACAGAGCAGAGAAAAGAAGAATTATCTGGGTAGAAAGGGAAAATGAGCAATTGTAAGTGCACAGCGCTGTATGATATGGTGATTGCTATATATTAAGAGGATGAAAACTTTGAAGGGAGGAGAAGGGTGTCTGTAATCTGATTGTGTTTTTCTAGCCCAAAGTGTATGTGTGTGTATGTATGTATAAAAACACAAACACACATTTTTTTTAATTTTATTTCTTGCTTCTAGAAATAGTAACAAATATCAAGAGAAGTAATACCACTTACTAATCCCCCTGGCGCTCCAGTGCTGGTGGTCCCTTAGTCCCCCGTCTCTCTCTGTTCATCTGCCTCCAGCAATGACATGTCAACAAGACAGCAGCCGCTGACTGACTGCAGCGGTCACATTCTAACAAGCCGTGTCTTTGCTGAAGACCAAGCAAATAGCAACTACCCTCACACCAGTGAAGCATCAGCCTGAGAGAGGCCGAAGATCTGCCTCTATATAAAATTTATCACGTTTTCACACAGGGCCTTGTAGGTTTGGATTTCTTTTTCCCTTATTAATAAACACCTTCATTTATAAACTGCATTTTGTGATCACTTGTTTTATATTTGTCTAAGGCTACTTTCACACTTGCGTTTTTTTGCACTGCGTATCGAGTGCACATAAAACGCATTAAAAAACCGCGTACAAACGCTTGTAAACACTGCGATATTTAGTCGCATAAGCGTGCGCATTACGACAAAAAAACGCAGCGCTTCGATGCGCTTTCAAGCGTTTTTGCATGTGTTTGCGTTTTTTCGGCGCATTTCACAGAAGGAAAATCCTTGAAAAATTCTTGCAACAGACTCCACCAATGGGACTCCAGTGGGCGGGTGTTATGGGAAATCTTTATATAGAGCCTGTTACAGCCATTCTTCACATTTGATTGCATTTTCCTTTGTGAACATGGATCTGCACTGGAAGAGTTTTCACTTTAACTTGGATCTGGACATTGCGATGGCTCAGGCTTATGCAGTTGCTTTCCATGAAGAAAGAGAGAGACAGCGAAGACGGCAGCGGCAGCGTTTGTGGGTACATCCCATTGTTGAACTCCGGGAGAGCCGTGGAGCGTACCACACCCTCTATAGCGAGCTGCAGGCAAACCCCGAGAAATTTTCGGACTATACCCAGATGTCACAAGAAACTTTCAGGGATTTACTCGCTCGGGTCCAACAATTCATCTGGAGACAGGACACACAGCTCCGTCGGGCGATTCCTCCGGAGGAAAGACTCCTGGTGACATTACGGTACTTAATATTAAGAAACCAATGCCTGCATCATTTTATTTGTTCTGCCATGTACTATCCAAAGCTGCCAGAATTATTGTTCTGCCATCTAGTAAACAAAGACCTGCAGAATAATTTGTATGCCATGTACTTTTTTTCACTTTGGTTAAAGGTTTTAAAAAAAACATATACAATAATATATATTGTTTTTCTTTCTCAGATTCCTTGCTACTGGACAGAGCCTCTCTTCACTTCACTTCCAGTACCGGATTGGTATCTCCACCTTGTCAGGAATTGTTGTGGACACCTGCCGGGCATTGTGGAATGTTCTCTGTCCAGAATTTAGGCCCCTGCCCACCACAGAAAAGTGGCTAGAAATAGCCGAAAAATTCTGGACAACTTGCAATTTCCCCAACTGTTTGGGAGCAGTTGATGGGAAACACATCCGCATCATCAAACCAAAAAGAACAGGCACGGAGTACTACAACTACAAAAAGTACTTCCCTACAGTTCTCATGGCCATTGCGGATGCAGACTGTATGTTTGTTGCGGTGGACATTGGGGCATTTGGCCGTGGAAATGACTCACAGGCTTTTAAGAACTCAGACATGGGCTGGAGGTTGTATGGAAACCAGTTCAATTTCCCCATGCCACGGCCTCTTCCCCACACTGAAGGTCCGCCACAGCCATTTGTCATGGTTGAGGATGAGGCATTCCAGATGTGCCAACACCTGCTCAAACCCTACTCCAGCCGGGACTTGGACCACAACAAAAAAATATTCAATTACAGGCTGACCAGGGCAAGAAGAACAGTAGAGTGTGCCTTCGGTATACTTGTTTCCAGATGGCGCATTCTCGGCACAGCCATTCATCTGCAACTGGAAACAGTGGATGAAGTCGTGAAGGCCTGTGTGGTGCTACATAATTTTGTGATGTCTAAAGAGCACCCAAACTTTGAACTTGATGATGCAGCTCCTAACCCATTGCCTGAGTTCACTCAGCACCCTCTCAGGTCTTCTGTTGAAGTCAGCCAAATGAGAGACCAATTTGCAGCCTACTTCATGTCAGATGTAGGACGGGTGGAATGGCAAGAACAAATGGTGTAAAAAAAAGTGTTCTTGTCTCTATGTTAATAAAATACCTGTGTTTATACCTGTACCGAGTGCACTCTGTGTTTTTACACTCAAATACAATAATCAGCTGGCCAGGTTTACCAGTGAATTCATGATGCTGTGTTTTTTTGTGCATCATGAATTTACTAGTAATCTTGACCAGGTGACTATACACACACACACACAAGTTGTATGACCTTTATCATCTCTCCAGTTTGGGTTCAATTTGCAGCGACGGTGGAGATAAAACTACTAATATTTGTGTCACCTGGCCTGATGTTACAAATAGTGATTTGTGGATGCACTAGCATCTGTCACTCTTTATTATACCTGACCAGGTGACTATAAATATTATTTGTAGTATCATCACTGTGGCTTGATTTTGAACGCACTGGAGAGATAATAAAGTTTATACATCTTCTACAATCCCCAGGCCTGGTGTCATGCTGAAGTGAGGACGCCCAAAATAACGCATCCTCACTTCAGAATGTATCACACCTGGGCAGGTGAATAAACATGAGTTATAAACTGCAGCATCGCAGCAGTGCAATGCTTTAAATAAATGCAGACTGAAGCGACGCTGCAGGTTAAAACTCATGTGTATTCACCTGCCCAGGTGTGATAGTAATGATACAAGGCCAGGGGATTGTACATATAACGTGTACTTTCACCATCATCTCCTCAATTTTTTCAACACACACTGAATAGAGGATGTGATTAATTACAAGGTATATCTAGAATCCCTGGCCTTGTATCACGAAGTGAAATGATGGTAAAAAACACACCAGACTCATTTAACTTTCTATGATACCTGGCAAGGTAAAATAGCTATGCCTTGCACTCAACACCATCCTCTATTCAGTGTGTGCAATATTAGTAGACAGAGAGACTGGTGAGGAAAATACAAGTCATATATTTGTGTTTTTGACTACACATATCTCCAGGAATGACGACACAAACATGTGTCATTCCTGGAGTTATGTGTAGGCAACAACGCAAAGTGTACGGCGCAGTGGGTGTAGGCGGCGAAAGACACATTAATCAAACCGTTTTTACTAAAAGCATAATTGCACATTTATTTGTTACAAAAAAAAAAGACCATTTTTATTGAGAAGGACGTTTTGGGGGAGATTGGGATACTCTGGGGGTGTGCAGAGATGACGAACGGCTGGAAAGCGAGGAAGGTGTTTCAGGGGAAGGGGCGACAAAAGTAGTGGGGGAAAGAAGATCAGACATGGAAGTAGAGGCAGGTTGAGACACATTAGGAGGAGAGGGGGATGGACAAACAAAGTCTTCTTTCTCTTCGTGGGGGCAGGAGTCCCCTGCATGGACCTACTTCTGTGTGACTGCCTTGAGCTTGTGGACCGTGGCCTTGAAACATAAAACACGGAACTGTCGGTCACCCGTCTCATGCTCTGTGGTGGCGGTACTCAGAGAAGGAGAATGTGGTGTCTGGTCTGTGCTCCTAAACTGCTGCATTGTGGTGGCGGTACTCCTAGAAGGAGAAGTGGTGTCGGTGCTCCTAAAATGGTGGATAGTGGTGGCGGTACTCCTAGCAGGAGAAGTAGTGGCTGTGCTCCGAAAATGGTGCGGAGGAGTGGCATTGCTCCTAGAAGTAGAAGTGGTGGCTGTGCTCCGAAAATGTAGTGTAGTGGTGGCGGTGCTCCTAGAAGGAGAAGTGGGGGCAGTGGCCCAAGCAGGTACTGCGGTGGCGGGAGTCCAAGACTGGGGAACAGTGTCTGTGGTGGTGGTGCTCCATACAGGAGCAGCGCTTGCCATGGTGGCGACGGTGGAGTGTCCAGCAGTACTCTGACTTGTGGTGGTGTAGTGGTGACTCAGAATGCTGGTGGCCGTGCAGTGGTATGCAGCAGAAGTCGGTAGTGATGTGTGGCGAATCCAGAAGACTGGAGAAGAGCAAATGTTGTTCCTATCTTCAAAAAGGGGAAGAAGGTGGACCCAGGGAACTACAGGCCGGTGAGTCTGACTTCTATACCAGGAAAGATCTTTGAACAAATTATTAAAGAACATGTATGCAAGTACCTGGATAAGAATGAAGTGATTAAACAGAGTCAGCATGGGTTTGTAACTAATAAGTCATGTCAGACTAACTTAATTTCCTTCTATGACAGAATCACTGACTGGGTGGATCAGGGAAATGCTGTAGATATAGTATATCTTGACTTCAGCAAAGCATTTGACAAAGTATCTCACACAATCCTTATTGAAAAAATGACTAAGTATGGAATGGACAAGGCAACTGTTAGGTGGATTCATAACTGGCTTAGTGATCGGACCTAAAGAGTGGTTGTAAATGGCTGCACATCCAGTTGGAAGAATGTCTCAAGTGGGGTACCACAAGGCTCTGTTTTGGGCCCTGTATTGTTCAACATCTTTATCAATGATTTAGATGAAGGAATTGAGGGTAAACTGATCAAATTTGCTGATGACACAAAGCTAGGAGGGGTAGCTAATACTAGAGAAGAGAGAGAGAGGATTGAAAAAGATATACATAAACTGGAGCAGTGGGCAGCAACTAACAGAATGGATTTTAACGGGGAAAAATACGGATTTTTGTGTTACTCACCGTAAAATCCTTTTCTCCGAGACGCTCATTGGGGGACACAGGACTGTGGGTGTATGCTACTGCCGCTAGGAGGCTGACACTAAGTAAACATAAAAAAGGTTAGCTCCTCCTCCGCCGTATACACCTCAGCACTGGCCGCAGGCAAACCCAGTTTAGTGCAAAAAGCAGTAGGAGGCTAAAAAATAAATCAAGAGTTAACACAGATACAGTATATTCAGAAGAAAAAAACTGCTGATACTAATTTAAGGAGAATAGAGTTAACTCAATATAAAGCCAGCCGGCTCTTAGGGAGGGTGCTGTGTCCCCCAATGAGCGTCTCGGAGAAAAGGATTTTACGGTGAGTAACACAAAAATCCGTATTTCTCCTTCGTCTCATTGGGGGACACAGGACTGTGGGACGTCCCAAAGCAGTCCCTTGGGTGGGAAACCGACTCCACAGTGTAGTTTATAATCCAGCATTGCTTATAGGTGCGCAACCGCGCCCTGAAGAATCCTTCTACCCAGACTGGCATCCGCAGAAGTCTGGGTATGGACATTATAATGCTTGGAAAAAGTATGCAGACTGGACCAGGTTGCTGCCTTACAAACCTGTTCCACCGAAGCCTGATGCCGAAGGGCCCAGGAGGCACCCACCGCTCTGGTGGAGTGAGCCTTGATCCCTGCGGGAACCACCGCGCCTCTGATGCGGTAAGCCTCCTGAATGGCTAACCGAATCCACCTAGCCAAGGTTGACTTAGAGGCAGCAAGTCCCTTCCTGCGACCTTCAGGGAGGACAAACAGCGTGTCCGTCTGTCGAAAGGACGCCGTCCGAGATACATATGTCCTGAGTGCTCTCACCAGATCCAGCGTATGGAGAGCCTTCTCCACTCGGTGCGTCGGAGCTGGGCAAAATGAGGGCAAAACAATGTCCTCATTAATATGAAATGAGGACACGACTTTAGGCAAAAAGGTGGTGTTGGTCTGAGCACTACCTTATCCTGATGGAAAAGTAAGTACGGAGCTCGACAAGACAGTGCAGCCAGCTCCGAAACCCGCCTTATGGATGTTATGGCTACCAAAAACACCACTTTCCAGGAAAGAAATGACAGAGAAACCTCCTGCAAAGGTTCAAAAGGAGACTCCTGTAGGACTCCCAGGACTAGATTGAGGTCCCAAACCTCTAAGGGAGTCTTGTAGGGAGGAACTATATGGATAACCCCCTGAATAAAGGTCCTAACCTGAAAATTAGACGCGATCTTTCGCTGAAAAAGAACCGACAAAGCTGATATCTGTCGTCTAAGAGTACTAGGCGCTAGACCTGAATCTAGGCCTGCCTGGAGAAAAGATAGAATGTTCGGAATTGAAAAGAGGAGCGGGGAACAATCATGTTCCCTGCACCAATCAAAAAAGACCTTCCAAGTACCGTGGTAGATGCGAGCCGAAACGGGCTTTCGGGCGTTAGCCATCGTTGCGGCGACCTTTTTAGAGAATCCAGCCCTGGTCAGGATCCAAGATTCAACGGCCAGGCCGTCAAACACAGGACCGCTGAGTTCTGGTGGTAAACTGGGCCCTGGGAGAGAAGGTCCACGCGCTCTGGCAGTCGCCAGGGTGCGTCGGCGAGCAATTGTACCAGCTCCGCGTACCATGAGCGACGCGGCCAATCCGGAGCGATTAATATCGCTGGAACCCCCTCTATCCTGATCTTTCTGATCACCCTTGGGAGAAGGGCTATTGGTGGAAACAAGTATGGAAGATGAAACTGATTCCATGGTAGGACCAGAGCGTCTACTGCAAATGCCTGCGGATCCCGGTACCGGGAGACGAAGTTGGGCACCTTGGCATTTATCTTGGAAGCCATCAGGTCCACATCTGGGGTTCCCCAGCGTCGGCATATCTGCTGAAAAACCTCGGGATGAAGTGACCATTCCCCTTACGCTATGCCGTGACGGCTGAGAAAATCCGCAGCCCAGTTTTCCTCGCCCGGAATGCGGACCGCTGAAATCACAGAGTGATTTACCTCTGCCCAAGTCAGAATCTGTTTTACCTCGTGCATGGCCGCCCTGCTGCGGGTACCTCCCTGATGGTTTATGTATGCCACTGCCGTGGCATTGTCCGATTGTATTCTGACTGGGTGGCCCGCCAGATGCTGGTGAAAATGCCTCAGAGCCAGCCGAATAGCTCGGATCTCTAAAATATTGATCGGGAGGGTCGATTCCTGCTGAGACCAAGTTCCCTGGGCTGTATGGTGACGAAACACTGCTCCCCATCCGAGCAGGCTGGCGTCCGTTGTGACAACCAACCAGAAATTTGGAGGAAACAACCGACCCTGTCGAAGAGTGGTGCTCTTCGTCCACCACATTAGAGTCTGTCTGACCTGCAGGGACAGACGGCACCGAAGATTGAGGGAGTAAGGGCTCCCGTCCCATACTGCCAAGAGTGCATGTTGAAGGGGGCGAAGATGAAATTGGGCAAATGGAATCGCCTCTATTGCTGCCACCATCCTTCCTAGGACCCTCATGCAAAACCGGATGGTGTGAGGAATTGGTTGGCGAAGGATCCGTACCTCTTGACGGAGAACCAAGGCCTTGTCCTGAGGAAGAATTATCAACCCCTGAGTGGTGTCGAAATTCATCCCTAAAAAGGTGATCTTCCGAGATGGCACGGGAGATGATTTCTTCATATTCACCAGCCACCCCAGGCGAGCAAGGGTGTCTAACGTAATGCTGACACTTTCCTCGCAGATTTGAAAAGACGGACCCTTGATGAGGAGATCGTCTAAGTAAGGCAGGATGACTACCCCCCTGGAGTGCAGAATGGACACAACAGCAGCCATGACCTTTGTGAACACCCTGGGGGCTGTGGCTAGCCCGAATGGCAAGGCTGCGAACTGAAGATGAAGTTTGCCGACGGCAAACCGAAGAAATCTCTGATGAGGAGTAAATATGGGGATGTGAAGATAGGCATCCTGAATGTCTATTGATGCTAGAAATTCCCCTTTTTCCATGGCTGCAATGACCGAACGGAGAGACTCCATTCGGAAATGTCGAATTCTGACAAACCGGTTCAGTCGCTTTAGATCCAGAATGGGCCTTACGGTACCGTCCTTTTTGGGTACAATAAACAGGTTGGCATAAAACCCCTGACCCTTTTCGATCTCCGGTACAGGCACGACAACCCCGCTGTGCCGAAGAGACTCGACCGCCCTGAATAAGGCGCGAACCCGAGATTCCTCCTTGGGAAGGCGCGAGGGAAAAAAACGATTTGAGGGAAGGTTGGAAAATTCTATTTTGTACCCCGAGGAGACTAACTCCCGGACCCACTCGTCGTGAGTAATCGATAGCCAAATGGGGCGAAACCAGAGTAAGCGGCCGCCTACTCTGGATAAATTGACCGGATTCTGCCTCCAGTCATTTGTCCGAATATCTCTGGGGTTTGGACCCTCTAGATCTTGGTTGTTGAGATCGCCCTCTTCCCAGAGGGTTGGTCCTGTAGGAGACCTGACGATCTCTGGCCTGACTAGGCCGACCTGAACCGCTGGAGGTAGCTGGCGCGGCCCAACCTGGGTTACGAAAGGCCCTAAAGCGAGGCTGAAGCTGTCGGCGAAAAGGCTGCTTAATCTTTTGCTGAGGAAGGAAACTGCTCTTCCCTCCCGTCGCATCAGATATGAGCTGATCCAAACTTTCGCCAAATAACCGACCATTCTGATATGGTAAGGATGTAAGCGATTTCTTTGAGATTGAATCTGCTCGCCAGGTTCTCAGCCACAAAGATCTTCTGATGGCAATTGCATTAGCAGCAGCTAGGGCTGCGCAATTTGCCGCATCCATGGACGCATTAATTAAGAAGTCTCCTGCAAGTGCTATCTGATTAGAAATCTCAGTTACTTCAGATGGTACCTCTATACCATGAAGCGCTCTATTTAGAGACTCCGACCAGGATATCATGGCCTTAGCAACCCAAGTCGCTGCAAAAAAAGGAGAGAGAGCAGAACCTGATGCTTCAAACACCGAGCGGGCCAAACCTTCAATCAGACGATCCGTTGGTTCCTTGATCGAGGAACCGTTAGGAAGGGAGAGGAGCGTTTTAGACGCCAAACGCGACACAGGAGGATCAACCGCAGGAGATTCCGCCCATTTCTTAAGAAGCTCGGGAGCAAAAGGATATCTAGTATTGAGAGCCTTTTGTCCTGCGAAGCGCTTGTCCGGTTTCTCCCGGTGGCGCTGCACTAGCTCCTCAAACTCAGGATGAGATCCAAAAACCTTATGAGCTTGCCTGGCTCTTTTGAAGGACACCTTATGACCGGAGGTCAAGGTGGACTCATCGTCTATCCCCAAGGTTTGATTGACAGCTTCAATCAAACTGTCAATTGTGTCCTGACAATTTGGTGCCTCTAAATTAAGGGACCCTTCTGAATCAGAATCCGAACACTGATCACTTGTCAGAGGTGAGGGAGAGCGGGAGACGGAACTGAAAGATGCCGAGGCCCCGGACGGCAAAGGCGACGCAGTGTGGGTTCGCTTCCCTGCGTCTGCCTAGTGAGAGCGCGGCCCCTGCAGGCCGGAGGTTCATGAGACGTCGCCAAGACGGGTGAACCACTGTCCCTGCTCCTATCGGGAGCTTGAAGGGACTCGATTGCTCTAGTCAATGATGCCACAGATTGAGTCAGGGACAGAGCCCATTCAGGGGGACCTGACGCACTGGGTTCCGTAATAGGAGCGGGTTCCTGAGCCCGTTCGGAGTCACAGGCTTCGCAAACCCGAGTAATCTGGGCGCGCGGAAAAGGGGACCTACAGGCAATGCATGCGGTATACAGCACCGTATGAGCTTTAGTTCTTCTGGACATACTGAGTCTATCACAGAGTCCGCAATGAACTGGATGTGCGACGGTCAGTGAAACGGAGTGCAGAAGTACTTAGTGAAGCGGAACAACCAGGCTGGAGGTAGAAGCACTTACCCCAGTCCTGTACCCCCTGCGTCCTTAAACCGCGTAGCAGTGGCGTCTGGCTCCAAATTTTTCAAAAAGAGCGCTCCCCTGTTAGGAAGGCGAGCTCATGTAGCCGAGCCTTTAGGGGGAGGGTCGAGAGGCGCGGCCTAGCCGTCAGAGGCCCGCCTCCAGCCGCGGCCTAGTCTCCAGCAAAAGCCGGGGACTAAATTTGCAGCCGCGGCCTAGCACCGCCCGAAGCCGCGGCCTAGATTTCCGGCGGAGGCCGCCCCAAAATCAGAGGGCGGGCCCGCCGGAAGGAGACGATGCCGGGGGCGGATCCCCGCGACCGCGGCCCACCCCCCTGCCGGCGCCGAACGCCACACCTCGGGCCCCAGTCCCCGGGGACCAAACCCTTGCCCGAGGCCCAACACCGCCGAGGCCAGGGACCTGACGCCCCCGGGGGGGAGAGGGGGGATCGGAACACGAGCCAGGAGCCTGTACCTGGCTGGAAGCAGAGTCTGATCCAGACGCCTGCGAAACTTGCGGTGCTCCATGCGTGCAGCGTTACTCCAGTATCTTCTCCGTTTTCAAAAAGGTGAGCCATTCCGCCTGATGCATTTAGAGGGGGGCTTTGTAGTAAAAAAAGGTGGGACGGTGCAGGAACCCTAACTCCATCACCCCTACAGGGGATGAGGAGAGGGACCGTCCGCCTCCTTGCAGCACCGCAGTCTAGCATTGGTGGCGCAGTGGGGGCTGCACGGACAAACTCCTGCCTCTGTACAACCTAGGGTTTCAATACCTTAGGGTGGTCAGGGCTAAGTCCGGCATTCATGTCCCACGTTGCGGGAGAGGATACGTTGGAGGCTTTACTCCACGTGCTCGCCCGTTGATGGTTTGGGGAGATCGGACCCTTTCAATAGGATCCGTCGCCCCTATCTCATCTTCGTGGGAAAAAAAAAAAAAAAAATGGTCTGGAAAAAGAACCAGACGTGTGCCTCCATCAGACACTAAGCAATAACTGGGTTTGCCTGCGGCCAGTGCTGAGGTGTATACGGCGGAGGAGGAGCTAACCTTTTTTATGTTTACTTAGTGTCAGCCTCCTAGCGGCAGTAGCATACACCCACAGTCCTGTGTCCCCCAATGAGACGAAGGAGAAATGCAAAGTACTACATCTGGGCAATAAAAATGAAAAAAGCATATACAAAATGGGAGGAATAGGGCTAAGTAACAGCACATGTGAAAAAGACTTGGGTATACTAATTGATCACAGACTTAACATGAGTCAACAGTGTGATGCAGCAGCAAAAAAGGCAAATGCAATTCTAGGATGTATCAACAGAAGCATACAGTCTAGATCACGTGAGGTCATTATTGCCCTCTACTCCTCTTTGGTCAGACCTCATCTGGAATACTGTGTCCAGTTTTGGGCACCACATTTTAAAAAAGACATCAACAAACTGGAGCAAGTTCAGAGAAGAGCCACCAGAATGGTGACCGGTCTGCAAACCATGTCCTATGAGGAACGGTTGCAGGATTTGGGAATGTTTAGCTTGCAAAAAAGAAGACTGAGAGGAGACTTAATAGCTGTCTACAAATATCTCAAGGGCTGTCACATTGTAGAAGGATCATCTTTATTCTCATTTGCACAAGGAAAGACTAGAAGCAATGGGATGAAACTGAATGGGAGGAGACACAGATTAGATATTAGAAAAAACTTTTTGACAGTTAGAGTGATCAATGAGTGGAACAGGCTGCCACGAGAGGTGGTGAGTTCTCCTTCAATGGAAGTCTTCAAACAGAGGCTGGATAGACATCTGTCTGGGATGATTTAGAGAATCCTGCTTTGAGCAGGGGGTTGGACCAGAAGGCCCAGGAGGTCCCTTCCAACTCTACCATTCTATGATTCTATGAATGGTGGCACAGTTGGATATGGTACCACTGACTGCTGCACGTACCGATTCTGCTGCATAGCCTGCAAGTAAGCAGTGTTGCAGGCCTGCAACACACTCAGCTGTTGCTCAGGACTAAAGGTACTGCCACACTAAACAATCCCGCTAGCGATCACGATAACGACGCATACTAATGCGATCGCTAGCGGGATTGTTTCTATATCGCTGATAGCGGCTTAACTTAGCGATGTCGTTAAGGACGCTATCGCGGTTAGCGATCTCCTTAACGACTTTAGCGGTACAAAAGTACCGCTAAATCGCTAAGAAAAGGTGCCACACTCAGCGATATATACTTACCAGAGGGGGCGCCGACGATAAAATAGGGTCCGGAACGATGTCAGCGACGAGCGAGATCACAGCAGGATCTCAGCAGGGGCCACGTCGCTGGTAGATGCCGCACACAACAACATCGCTAACGGGATCGCTAAATAGTGACGTTTTTTAGCGATCCCGTTAGCGATGTTGTTTAGTGTGGCATACCCTTTAGGTGTTCCGCCATGCCCTGTTCAATTTTACTGAAAAAATGGTGCGCTGGTCTGTTGAGGTCGGCCTCCAGCCTATCAAGCCGCTGGTCGACACAGTGGAAGCGGTGATCCATGTGGGTAAAACCCCGTTCCATGAGTGAAAAACCGCTTTCCACTGTGCCTGACAGCGACTTCATACTGCCATACACAGGGCAGTCACTGTTGAACCAGATGACACTGTTGGGTTTGCAGGTAGAATATATCTACCAGCAAACCCATCAGTGCCATCTGGAACAAGAGTCACGGTGGCATTACAAAGCATGGAAATACTTACTAAACGCCTTTTTAAGGTTTGGAGAGGCGCTGTCCCAGCCATCCATCAACGCTGCGGCCACCTCGTTCCATAGCCGCCGGTTCACCACATTGGCCTTGTACTGCGGATCACAGCTGTCCCACAACGGGACACGCTCATGGACCTGGCAGATGAGGGCCTCGTTGTCCACATAGAGGTCCTCGTCCCGTTGTGGAACCTAGAAAAAAAAAAATTACAATCTTGGATATATTTCAGAAATAAAAAGAGACCAAAAAAAATAAAAAAAGAGACATTCAAAGACTATATACTTACATTCCGTCTCGACACCGGGACTTGTCTTGGCTGCGACTGCTCCTGCTGTTCTGACTCCTCAATGGCCGTGTTCGACGCTGATGTCTGAAAAAGGAACAAAAATTTTAGACATTTGCAGATTCAGCAGCTATACTTACCGAAAGGCAGGAAGATCACGCTCTGCTTGGGCCAGTTCTTGCCGGGATGGCGAATAGTTTGATCCAGAGGAAGACATGCTGCAATAAAAAAAATACAAAGCTTTAGTACATATTACATTGGAAAGGACAGGCAGTCATTTGGTTAAGAATACTCACATTCTTGCACTTTGGATCCAAAGTTTGTGCTGTCTTGGCTGTGTCTTCAAGGCAGTCTAGTAGGGGTCCAGGCTGTTATTCAGGCTGAAGTCTCCAGGCAGTGTAGTAGGGGTCCTGGCTGTATCTTCCAGGCTGTATCAGCAGTGTCTCCAGGCAGTCTGAGTAGGGGTCTGTCTGACACTGAAGACACCTTCCTTTATCTCCACCCTCACAATGTTTCTTGTGTAGGGGGTGTTTTAGACAAGTGTCTAGACCAGGGGTGGGCAATTAATTTTACCAGGGGGCCGCATGAGAAATTGGGATGGTTTTAGAGGGCTGGACTAATATAATTAACTCCGTTCTACCCAATACTGTATATATACATATATATATATATATATATATATGTATATATATATATATATATATACTGTATATATACATACCTGCCCATTATCATCATCTTCTCCCCATCATCAATGCCTCCCCATTATCAGCAATGCCTGCCCATTATCATCATCTTCTCCCCATCATCAATGCCTGCCCATTATCATCAATGCCTGCCCATTATCATCATCTTCTCCCCATCATCATCAATGCCTCCCCATTATCAGCAATGCCTGCCCATCATCATCTTCTCCCCATCATCAATGCCTGCCCATTATCATCATAACCTGCCCATTATCATCATCTTCTCCCCATCATCATCATCAATGCCTGCCCATCATCATCATCTTCTCCCCATCATCAATGCCTGCCCATTATCATCATCTTCTCCCCATCATCATCAATGCCTGCCCATCATCATCATCATCTTCTCCCCATCATCAATGCCTGCCCATTATCATCAATACCTGCCCATTATCATCATCTTCTCCCCATCATCATCAATGCCTCCCCATTATCAGCAATGCCTGCCCATCATCATCTTCTCCCCATCATCAATGCCTGCCCATTATCATCAATGCCTGCCCATTATCATCATCTTCTCCCCATCATCATCAATGCCTCCCCATTATCAGCAATGCCTGCCCATCATCATCTTCTCCCCATCATCAATGCCTGCCCATTATCATCAATACCTGCCATTATCATCATCTTCTCCCCATCATCATCAATGCCTGCCCATCATCATCATCATCTTCTCCCCATCATCAATGCCTGCCCATTATCATCAATACCTGCCCATTATCATCATCTTCTCCCCATCATCATCAATGCCTGCCCATCATCATCATCATCATCTTCTCCCCATCATCAATGCCTGCCCATTATCATCAATACCTGCCCATTATCATCATCTTCTCCCCATCATCATCAATGCCTCCCCATTATCATCAATACCTGCCCATCATCATCATCTTCTCCCCATCATCAATGCCTGCCCATTATCATCATCTTCTCCCCATCATCATCAATGCCTGCCCATCATCATCATCATCTTCTCCCCATCATCAATGCCTGCCCATTATCATCAATACCTGCCCATTATCATCATCTTCTCCCCATCATCATCAATGCCTCCCCATTATCAGCAATGCCTGCCCATCATCATCATCTTCTCCCCATCATCAATGCCTGCCCATTATCATCAATGCCTGCCCATTATCATCATCTTCTCCCCATCATCATCAATGCCTCCCCATTATCAGCAATGCCTGCCCATCATCATCTTCTCCCCATCATCAATGCCTGCCCATTATCATCAATACCTGCCCATTATCATCATCTTCTCCCCATCATCATCAATGCCTGCCCATCATCATCATCATCTTCTCCCCATCATCAATGCCTGCCCATTATCATCAATACCTGCCCATTATCATCATCTTCTCCCCATCATCATCAATGCCTGCCCATCATCATCATCATCTTCTCCCCATCATCAATGCCTGCCCATTATCATCAATACCTGCCCATTATCATCATCTTCTCCCCATCATCATCAATGCCTCCCCATTATCAGCAATGCCTGCCCATCATCATCTTCTCCCCATCATCAATGCCTGCCCATTATCATCAATGCCTGCCCATTATCATCATCTTCTCCCCATCATCATCAATGCCTCCCCATTATCAGCAATGCCTGCCCATCATCACACACAGACAGCACATAAGCACTCTCTCACATACATACACACACACACACACACACACAAACAAAGCACCGCACTACATAGACACAGACACACACAGAGATACGTCTTACCTGTCCAGCGTCCCCGCTCTCTGACACAGCCGGCCGCTGAATGATGACGTCATTCAGCGGCCGGCTGTGAGAGGAAGCATCGGTGGAGCCCGGAGCTGCAGCAGCGGAGGCACGGGAGAGGTAAGTATTGTGCCAGCTGTTGCCGGGGCCCTGAGACTGCCGGAGCGCCTCCGCGGGCCGGTCACTGACAGCCGGCGGGCCGGATGCGGCCCGCGGGCCGGATGCGGCCCGCGGGCCGCCCCTTGCCCGGGTCTGGTCTAGACATTGTTTGCTCAAAAATCGCGTGCGCGCACAAGCGCTGACAAGCGCACAGCCACGCGCCCGCCAACGCCCCCATAGACTGCAATGTTATTTTTTTGCGCATAGCGTGCGCAAACGTGCGCACGCGCATTTTTAAAGTGGTGGGCCGGAAAAAAAATGCAACATGTAGCGTCTAGCGTGTCTGGGCGCACCTGGAAAATGCGCTGCGCACGCCAAGTGCTGATGAGCGCATGCAAGCGCTAGACCCTTCGCCCGCCATGTTAAAGATAGGGGAACATTGCGCATGCGACCGATAGCGCAAGATGCGCTGCGCGATAAAACGCAAGTGTGAAAGTAGCCTAATATTTACATTTGTTTGCTGATCTGAAACATTGAAGTGCGACAAATATGCAAAAGAATAGGAAATCAGGACGGGGCAAAGACTTTTTCACACCACTGTATGTAATGTAGCACCAGCGAAGACTGCAAGGAGCCGGCCCCAGTTTTTAACCATCAGTGCCTACTGTTCCCGCAATCATCCGTGTAAGGACACAGATTTCTGTAAATTAGAAAAATATCAAGGACTTTGCTGCAAACGGAAACTGCACATGACACTTTCTTTACGCTGCACTACCGAACGTTTCCTTTTTGCTTCATTCGTCTTATTAATTTTAAGGAATTCATTTTGAAGTGTCATCTAATAATTAAATTCCGGCACATTGGTTAAGTATCCAGAGACAACAGAGATCTTCAAAGGGCTGTCCGGGCTTACATCACGTTAGTATTGTACATCGGTCGCCATGATAATAGTAATGAATTAACGTATTAATTTATATGTACTGAAGACGACTGTACTTTGTTTGCCGCCGCTCAGCCCGAAGTCTCTCTGTACAAACTATGGGGTGTCAGCATTTATGGCCGTGCAGCATAGCGGCAGTGTTCACACACAGAACAAAAACAGTGCCACATTTTTTTTTTTTAACTTTAACAAGTCCCATACTTAGTTCACATAGCACGCAGCTTTATCCTCTCGCCTCATTCCACAGGATATGTCTTTGCAAGAGTTTGGTTAGACTTTATGAACTCGGATTTTACCCGCAGACACCTTACCTTCCCTGTCTGTGCTTGACCAGGAGTATTTCTGGAAGGGCTTATTAGATGGGAGAGGGTCCATTTGCAAGACTTTGTATATTTGTCCAAAAGCTAATAAACGCAGCGCGTGCTGTGATGGAAGAGATGGAAGATGTTTAAGAAACAGGAAAAGTTACAGTTATTAATAATGAAAAGTACTTAAAGCGTTATCCCAACGTCTTCATATTTGGATATTGTCGGATAGAGCTTGTGAAAACGAACGCTTTTGCTATGTACTGCTTATTAAAATTTGCAGCCGTTCTTGAGATATTAACACTTTTGTTTTGTTTATAGCTCATTGCCTAGGAGACCGACCACCGCTGCTGTCCAGCTGGTAAGTACTACACTGAAGCTGGCCAGGATAAGCAGGTAACAGCATGCTCCAGCGATCCCAGCCATCTTCAAAACAGGGCGGAAAAGTGAGCCTGTAAGTACTGGGCAAGTTCTGCTGTCTAGCAGCGGTGGTCGGTCTACAAGGCAACAAGCTGTAAACAAAAGTGTAAATATCTCAAGAACAGTTGAATATTTTGATAAGCTGTAAATTTCAAAATTGCTTGTCTGACGATACCAGTTTATAAAGATGGGAATAACCTTTTAACCATTTTCTAATGGATTGCAACAAATATTCTGGAGTTTACAAAAAGCAAGGTTTGTAATGTGACGCAGCTAAGCTCAGATGTGCTGTCCCTTACCCTACAGGGGACCTTATCTGAAAGGTGTAAGTCATCTGTACTCTATACTTTCTAATCATGAAGGAGGTGAGATCAGCTCTGTATCCTTACATCTCACACACTGAGAAACCTAAGCTATGGTGGGTGATGTGGTGTTTCCTCCCTCTAGGATGTTGCTTTCTGCTTATAATTGGTCAACTAATACAGGAAGATGTTCATGTCCCCAGTGAAAACTGTCTGATTACACAAAGTAGGACTTACTGTTTTATTCCGCTTTGCGGCCACTATTATATCATGTGTCCAGTTCAACGTGAAATATTTTGTGCTTTACATGTGCACAGCAACGTCGTTTTTACATTGCTGTGCGTCACGTTCATTTTTTATGGCGGTCCTGCGGTGCTTTTTCAGATTCGTGTGCACGTACGCTTAGACAAGCTCTTGGCATTGTTGAAGGATTCACGCTGCCCAATATCTCACAGCATAAATCCTTCTTTCAACACTGAGTGGTCATTGACCGGGTAGAATGGATGCATCATGTATCTACTTGTAGAAAGAAGCCAGTGGTTACAATCGGGAAGGTTTCTATATAGGAATTATTACACTGACATCTTGTCCAGAAATAGTTGTCCTCCTTTGACTCTCTGGCTCATTTCCAATGACACTGAACAAAGCCAAAGATCTCGTCGAAGACTGACGGACAGTTGTTTTCTCTGCAATGGAAGCATTTAACAACCACCCAAAAAAAAATCTAGAAAACAACAGGTCTCAGAGAGTAACCTGCACCGCAGAGCGGCCGCTCCTAACGTGTCATTTATGCAGATGGTCTCTCTCTCTCGTAAAAGTGGTTTAAGAAGAAATTTCTTGTAAGACATTAGCTACTAAATTCCGTAATGACATGATATAGCAGCAAATGGTTTGAAGTATTTTGTATCACTGGATCCCAGACCGTTCTTTTAATCGCTGTCCAAACGCCCCCGCTGCTCGATTCTGAGAAGATGAGAATGACACCAGATCCGTCTCATTGGGTTTCGCAGTTGCACAAATGAAAGATTGGTCGCAGCAGGGCAAAAGGTTCCAGTAACAGATTACTACGTGACGCCTGGTAGAAAGAGACTTCTCCTAAGACCTGCGAATTATATGCAGGAATAAAGCAGAATCCGAAAACTTCACAGTCATCTATAATGCTGGTGGAGTATTTCACCTAAATTCGTCCTGACATTTATATGGTGACAAAGTAGCTCCTGAGGTCACCATCTTCTGGGTGAAACGGTTGGCACGCAGAAGAACTTTCACTCCTACATGTGGGATTAAGTTTATAACTGGCTGCAACCACCTTCATGACCAGCAAAACACCTACATCACTGTGCAAAATGCCAACATCGATCCTCATCCATCTGGCTACTGAACTGTCCACGGCCCTCACTATGCGCTCGGAGCCCAGCACACTAATCCACACCACTTCTGGAGGTGATTATGGCTGCCCACCGACCTTGGCACAGCCGGTCTCTGACACTACAAGCCACCATACGAGCACTACTTTTTTAAAGGATTTACTAGGCGGCCATTCTCAGAGATGGGTGGAGAGGGAGCCCACAGTACTCTCCGACAAGCAGGGTAGTAAAAGTCGCTTCCTACTGATCATGGGTTAAAAAAAAAAATCTGGAACCAAATTAAACTTTTACTTGACGGGTTAATAAAACTGGAGGCGCCTGTTTCTAAAGCCACCAGTTTAAGGCATGGTGTCCGAGCCCTAATCGCTCCAACCTGAGCTCGGGCTCCCATCATGTGAGCCTCGGCGATCACGATGTATGCGCTGCAGAATACGAGGGAGCTATAGAGACGGCCGGAATATATAAATAAATGAGCGGTGCGGCGTGCGTCTCGTTACCTGTGCACTCTGCGTGATCTCCTCTCTCTCTTTCGCGGTCATGTAGGCCAAGGCATCTGTGGGTTCTCTTTCACATGGATCATGTAGACCGGGCCCTCCTGCATTACACACATACAACCCAGTTATGGAGGGTGGTGGCTTACATCCACTGCAATTAACCTAGAAGCGCAAACTCGCTACAATCCAAAAATGTCAAGTTCTACATTATTTTCTGAAAAATCTCTATTTTTTTAAATTAATCAACTGCTCCCTAAGTAGCTGCAAGAGGTGGAAAGAAATGGGTTTAAAAGGGAATCATCAGGTTTTTTCTATGTAATCTGATGTAGTGACAGAGAACCTGATTCCAGCAATGTATCACTTACTGGGCTGCATAATGCAGTTGTGTTAGAGAGCAGCATGATGTAATGACAGAGAACCTGATTCCAGCGACTTACAGGGCTGCTTGGTGCAGTTGTGTTAAAATCCTTGTTATATCTGCTGCAGATGTAGCAGTTCTCGGAATGCTGAGCTGTGTATAACTCCGCCCACATCACTGAATAGCAGATTTCTGCCTATGCACAGTGTAAACAGAAATCTGTCACTCAGCAGCAGAGGGTGGGTGACACCTCAGCGGTCACAATGGCTTATGTGTGAAGTGAGTCCGTATAGGTAAACACAAGCCCCCACACAAGCCACGAGACCACTGCATGGCGGACAAATCTATATTATACTGGATAAAAGGGTTTTGATGAATGCAAGTTACAGCATATCAAATGGTGCGTGGCCTCGGGTCCAGCTGCTAGGACCCTTCACATCCCGAGAACAAGGGGATCTGGGTCAGCCTCCTTTGAAGTGAAAGGAAGATATAGAACTGGGAGAAAAGACCTTGTTCTTTGTCATGGTGGTGACCCCAGCAGTAACCGTTTCATGGCGCACCTTCACCACTGATGTGACAGAATATATATTTAGCACTGGAGATTACTGGAAGCTGAATCTCTACTATGTTGTCTTTAGAACATCACTTTGTACTGTTACATCCTTTTTTTTTCATCAGAGCAGTTTTTATATTACTAAGCCCCAATAACACGGCATAATAGAGTTACTAAACTTTAAATTTAAGACTTTTGTTCAGCAAGAAAAGTTATGAAACTTTTGCTAATCACTTTTTATATGTCTTCATTCCTACAAAAGTAGCATATATGTGGCTTGACATCAGAACATGTTCATATGGAGTACAGATGATGGCAGTGATGGGTCAGCATCTGAGTCTCACCAACTCTGGGGATCAGCTGCTGCAACAGATCATTCCGAACTCTACTGTTGCCCACACTGTTATCCGGCCATCATCTGCATTAATATCAGAACGTCCTCATTTGGAGCACAGATGATGGCAGTGATAGACAAGCTTGTCTCCTCCTTAACCCAACACTCAGAGGAGTAGACGGGCTGACCCATCACTGCCATCATCTGTGCTCCATATGGGTATGATATCAATGCAGATGATGGCAGGAAAATAGTCTGATCATCAGCCGAGTTCAGAGCGACACTTACCTGCATTCTTTTACAGGAATAAAGACAAATCCCCTAATAAAGTGATTTGCAAAGTTTCATAACTTTCCCTGCTGGACACAATGATAGAAAGAATGAAAGCTTGATTACTCTTGTAAAACAATAAATGAGTCATTGCATTACATGTATAATTTTTGGACAGATATCAAAATGACCGATCCATTCAATAAAAATACCTTCTATTTCTCACAGGTGTTTGTATATTTCTGTATACAGTGAGCTGTGAGACCTGGCAATAACTGGTGAGAGCTCACGGCCTCACACATTATGCTCCCGGGATTATGGGAATGCGTGCTGCTTGCCACCGGTATTGTGATTTTTTTTTTTTAATTTTTACATAAAGTATGTTTATAAAAATATTTTTCCGGGGAATAAATTATTAACACATTGTAATTAAATAAACTAAACAAAATGGTATTCACTCTTTCAGTAAATTCCATTTTCAGCTGTATTTATTACCATATTCCACAATAAAACCTGTATACTTTATTAATCAGATCTCTTAGACCTGGTAAGACTGCTGTACTTACTTTGAAATCCATGACAGAAAGGCTTTATAGTCCTAATAATAAGAGGAGCATGTGATGAATCCAGCTATGTGCACAATCTCCTCCCACCCAGCCTGACTGCTCACTACAAGCTGCAGTAATGTGACATTGCTGCAGCAGAAGCAGGGAGGAGGGACTCTGAGAAGGCACCCCGAGGAGCTGTCAACAAGGCTAGAGGAGTACAGATTCAGCAGCTGCAGGGAGGAGGTACACTGAGAAGCTGTCAATCAAGCTAGGTGGACAGAGACACAGCACCCTAAGGAGCTGTCAAAGCTAGGTGAGCCGAGATTCAGCAGATGTAAGGAGGAAAGACTCTGAGGAGCTGTCAATCAGGCTAGGAGGGTGGGAAATTAGCCGCAGAAGCAGGGAGGATTGACAATGAAGAGCGATCAATAATGCTAGGAGGGTGGAGATTCAGCAGCTGCTGGAAGAAGGAAAAGTGAGGATTTATCGGTCAGGCTAGGTTAGCGGAAATTGAATTTCAAGTAAATACATCAATACTATCAGGTCCAAGAGGTCTATTAAATAATGTATGACGTTTAGTGATAGATCCCCTTCAAAAGGTATTGTCCACAGGATAGGGGTCCAGCTGCTGAGACCTGCACAGATCGGCAGAACAGGACACATCTGCCGGTCACCGTCCCAGCGGTCGGACCCCTTTTCACGGGACAGCCCCTGTAAGGTTACATCACTACAAACTCTAAAGCGCTGGGTGTGACCGGTGTGAGCTGCGCTTCCGTTTTCAGCCTCAGACTACAGCCAGGACACTTTGTGGGAAAAACCTGCTAACGTGTTGTGGTAAAACGACCTCCTAATGACCCTGATCTTACCAGGCAAAATGATGCCAGATGCCAGGCACTCCATGACTCTGCGCAGCGCTTCCCCCCCACCCAGGGGCCGGTTACACGTTCCTATTGCTTTTTCACATATGATTTCTAGCGGCTGAGAAGAGAAACGGTTGAGATGTTGAGATCGGATCTGCGGAGGACTGAAGACCAGATTACTGACTGTAAGATTACTTAGAAAATCTCATATTTACTGCAAATAAACAATCGGGATCCCGGGGGGTCGCCCCCTGCATATGTTACAGTGTCTACAGTAACCGAGTCGTTACCCCCCTCCTCAGGTCCAGTCTTGCTCCCACCGCTGCTCCGCTCTTTGATGGTCAGTTGGAGCGCTCGTAACCGCTGTGGCTAATTGCTCTGCTCTGTGGGTAATGCAAAGTCTATAGTGCTCGTAACTGCTGCAGTCAATCACTAAGCTCAGCGTGTAATGTAACATCTACAGGGTCTGAAACCGCTGCAGTCAATCACTAAGCTCAGCGGGTAACGTAACATCTACAGGGTCTGAAACCGCTGCAGTCAATCACTAAGCTCAGCGGGTAACGTAATATCTACTATGTTCTTAGCCGCTGCAGTCTAGCGCTAAGCTCAGTGTGTTTCATAATATCTACAGTGCTTGTAACTGCTGCAGCCAATCACTAACCTCAACAGGTAACATAATAGCTACAGTGCTCTTAACCGCTGCAGACAATTGCCAAGCTCAGAGCTTGTATTTGCTACAGTCAATCCTTGAACATAGAAGGCAATATAATGTGTGCTGTGGTCAGAACTGCTGCAGTCAATCACTAGCCTCAGTAGGAAATGTAATGTCTACAGTGCTAGTAACCACTGCAGCCAATCGCTAAGCTCAGTGGGTAACATATATAGCTCCAATGTGCTGAAGCCAATCACTGAGCTCATCGGGTAATTTGAAGGCTCCAGTGCTCACGACCACTGCAGCCAATCCCTAAGCTCAGCAGATAACCTGCAAAGCTCGCATCTGCTGCAGCCAATCACTAAGCTCAGAAGGTAATGTAATGCGTACAGTGCTTGTAATAACTGCAGTCAATCACTAAGCTCAGAAGGTAATGTAATGCGTACAGTGCTTGTAACAACTGCAGCCAATCACTAAGCTCAGAAGGTAATGTAATGCGTACAGTGCTTGTAACAACTGCAGCCAATCACTAAGCTCAGAAAGTAATGTAATGTGTACAGTGCTTGTAATAACTGCAGCCAATCACTAAGCTCAGAAAGTAATGTAATGTGTACAGTGCTTGTAACAACTGCAGCCAATCACTAAGCTCAGAAGGTAATGTAATGTGTACAGTGCTTGTAAAAACTGCAGCCAATCACTAAGCTCAGAAAGTAATGTAATGTGTACAGTGCTTGTAACAACTGCAGCCAATCACTAAGCTCAGAAAGTAATGTAATGTGTACAGTGCTTGTAATAACTGCAGCCAATCACTAAGCTCAGAAAGTAATGTAATGTGTACAGTGCTTGTAATAACTGCAGCCAATCACTAAGCTCAGAAAGTAATGTAATGTGTACAGTGCTTGTAACAACTGCAGCCAATCACTAAGCTCAGAAGGTAATGTAATGTGTACAGTGCTTGTAACAACTGCAGCCAATCACTAAGCTCAGAAGGTAATGTAATGTGTACAGTGCTTGTAACAACTGCAGCCAATCACTAAGCTCAGAAGGTAATGTAATGTGTACAGTGCTTGTAACAACTGCAGCCAATCACTAAGCTCAGAAGGTAATGTATGTGTACAGTGCTTGTAACAACTGCAGCAATCACTAAGCTCAGAAGTTAAGTTATGCGTACGGTGCTTGTAATAACTGCAGCCAATCACTAAAATCAGTGGGCAACATAACGTCTACAGCACTCGTATCTGCTGCAGGCAGTCATTGTGCTCAGAGTCTCCTGCCTTCTGCACTGGTAGAGCTGCTGAGCCTAGTGATCAGCTGCAGCAGTTATGAGCATTTTAGATGTGACGACACTGCTACCGTCAATCACCAAAGACCAAGCAGCATGGGAAAGGCAGTGCAGGACTCGGGGAGGGTGATAACAGCTCCGTAATTTTAGATCTCTGTAACCTTACGGTATAATATAAATTTAACCATGTTTAAACAATGCACTGACAATTATTTAATGCCTATTGGATCTCACCCGTCCCCCCCGGACCTCCAGAGACAGACTCACCCATCCTTTCAGCTGCGCCCAGGTGGGGACTCTGTTGCACAAATCGCGCAGAATGCGGAGCACAATTACACAAGATTTTAGTCCGTTTGCTCTTGCCTGGAATAGATAAAATGGTTCCAGTTCTGCTGCCGTGTTCAACTCTGTAACCTTAACCTACAAAAAGGCCTCGGACAGATTCTTTAATATGATTACTGAGTAGTAAATTATTAAAATTCATGCAAAGAAAGTTACAGAATGGCAACACATCCGTGTTTAGAGGAGGTCAGGTTTTACGGTATATGGAAAAGCTTCATGTAGAGATTGCTTTTGTAGCCTCATGATAATGACGTGTCAGCTGGCGCTACCGTACCTACACTCATCAGGACAGCGGGAGTGCCACCTGTGGGTACGCCTGTGCCGTAGGAAAATGGCGGAAACCATATTGGCTGTGAGCGGCTTTCCCCCATGCGGGTGGCACTGCCGATTGGCAAGCGTGACTCGGAAGTAAATCTAAAATGAAGTACTACTCAGATCTTATCACAATGGATTACAAAGTGCATGAATTCATGAGGTCGTAGAGAAGATTACATGAAAACCTCATAAGGCTACAATAACAATAAGGTAAGAACAAATAGCCAACCTGAAACCATTTGGCATGTCGCAGAGACGCCAAGGCGTTCAGGCATTTCTGCCTGTCCAATAAGTCCGGAGGATCTTTCATCGCAACATTTTCTACTGATAAGATGGGACAAAAAAAAAAGACAGATACAATTTGACCAAGGGGATTCTGTCACAGGAAGAGTATGGCAGCATCTGAACAAGCTAATAAGACTCCCAGAGAAACTGAATGGTTCACAAAGTGCACGGCGGTTATATTATCCAAAAAGGCCATTCAAGTAGTAATGTGCAACACAAAGCAAAGGAGGCATTCACTTCCAGTATACAAATCGATAACAGCTACGTACCATCTGGGATCTTATTAAAAATGCACAACATGTTTCAGGACGCGGAAAATAGGCAGATAGCACTTCTCGACCTTCCCTGCAACAAAGCGTTCCGGAATCTCTTCCCAGGCGTTTGGTAGCGGAATGTTTTACTTCTTGAAATCATGATAGGGGAGATGGGACGTATGACCGCGCCGCCTTCATATCGTTTATACAGTTAGGTCCGCCCCGCGGCGAGGATGAAATGAAAGCTATGAATCTGTATGGTAAATACGAGCGGCCTCCAGCCATCAGATCCGCCGATATGTCGCCGGCACGAGAGGTTTTATCCGTCAGCTATTAGCGCTGGAGGAAATGCAGGATCTAAAAGCGGGGTAATGTCAGTGGGATAACGAGGCGGCCGGTGATGGATGTGCGTTAAGAGAGCTTAAAAAAACAAAATGCGTGTTTATATAAGGTTATTTCCTCTATTAGGACATAAGCTATGTGAGATAGACACTGGGCAACGCTGCATGGTCCAGCTACAAATCTTACAATGCAATGAGTTAAAAGACAAAAAACTTGTTAAAAACTTTTCCAGCTCCTGAAAAACTGCAGTTTGTTTAAAACAATGTAAAAAGGAGGGGGCGCTGCTGAGCTCACCGATCGGCTGCTGAGGTCACCAATTGGCTGCTGAGGTCACCGATTGGCTGCTGAGCCCACCAATTGGCTGCTGAGCCACCATGGCTGCTGAGGTCAGATCAGCTGCTGAGGTCACTGATCGGCTGCTGAGGTCACCGATCGGCTGTTGAGCTCACCGATTGGCTGCTGAGGTCACTGATCGGCTGCTGAGGTCACCGATCGGCTGCTGAGGTCACTGATCGGCTGCTGAGGTCACTGATCGGCTGCTGAGCTCACCGATCGGCTGCTGAGCTCACCAATTGGCTGCTGAGCCCACCGATCGGCTGTTGAGCTCACCGATCGGCTGCTGAGGTCACTGATCGGCTGCTGAGGTCACTGATCAGCTGCTGAGGTCACTGATCAGCTACTGAGGTCACTGATCAGCTGCTGAGGTCACCGATTGGCTGCTGAGGTCACAGATCGGCTGCTGAGCTCTCCACATGATGTCAGCACTGAAGACTATAACAAAAACCAGGAGCAGAGGGGGAGAATCAGCGACAGACTCGCCGAAGGAAAACACAGTTTTTTGTTTTTTATCCATTTGGAACTTTTTTCTTTTTTTTTTAATTCTGACTTTTCCAAAAATCCCCAGAGGCAAAATAAAATAATTAATCATTGTTTGTTTTTTTTTGCAGATTTCTTTATGGAAATGCTGCTGATTTTACCCTCCAGATAAGGGTCAGATCCACAGCATACACTGACATGCTGCATATCTCACATCCGCAGGGCAGGTCAATTCCCGCAGTGTTCGGATTAAAATCTTAAAATTGAATCCAAAATTCAGGTACAATAATACAGAGCGGATTTGCATATAGAAAACATGCAGCGCATCAGTCTCTAGAGGGAAATTATATGCAGAGATGCCTTATATTGCATGAGGACGGTCTTTGGACTGCAGATAAGATTTGGTGGTATTAATTATCCAAGCTAAAAAGAATCTGTCATTACGTTTTTGCCACCTAATTGAAAGCAGCATAATATAGGGACAGTGACCCTGATTCCAGCAATATATTCCTTACTGGGCTGCTTGCTGTAGTTTTGATAAAATCACAGTAGTCTCTGTTGGAGATCTAGCAGAGCTCTGAATTCTGAGCTCTGTATAACCGCGCCCCCTCCACTAATTGGCAGCTTTCTGCATATCTACACAGAAAGCAGCCAATCAGTGATGTGGGCGTGGCTATACAAAGCTCAGCATTAAGAGAACTGGTAGATTTGTGACAGAGAAAACTGATTTTATCAAAACTGCAGCAAGCAGCTCAGTAAGTGATACATTACTGGAATAAGGATCTCTGCTGCAACATTATGCTGTTCTCAGATGGGGTGTAACAAAAACCTGCTGACAGATTCCCTTTAAAAAGGTAGAAAAAAATTTCGTGCTTTATGTTCCCATTTAGGGATATGGCACATGACAATGCACCACAGTAAAAAGAAAAGAAACCCGCCACTGCATTATATTGGGATCCTGACATATTAAATGAACCCCAGTCATTCTCGGATTCTCATGTGCATCTCTGAAAAGCGTTTTTTTTTTTTTGTTTCATTTTTTGGGGGATATGTTCTTTTTTCCATTAATTACTATTTTGGTGATTGATAACTGAAATGCATAATCCAAAATGAACCGATCTGACCGCAGGTACATGTTTCTAGATAAAGGAGGCTGATGTGTCGAGGTGACGCGTGCCGTAAGATACGCAGAGATGCATGCGCTTCCTGACGAGTGCAGACATAAAAGAAGATGTGGATTTGATGCATTTATTTTGGGGAGAACGTCAGATTGTTTAATCTTTCGAGACTTGATTAGTGGCGTCTGCGAATTCCGACATTCTCCCTCGCTAATGAAGCTCGCATAGCGAAGACATCAAAATGAAATCCGGCCTTCTAAAAATGATCAAACGCTTTAGGACTCCATCCATTAATATTGCATTGTTTAGAACGCCAAAGCCCCCATTACTACACGTGCGCTATCAGGAGAGGGGGACGTGCGGATTCTCCGCGTTCTACAGATGAGACATTCTCGGCCCCGGCGTCAGAAGTGCTACAGACATATTTTCCGGCCTGACGAACTCTGCAGCAGATGTTTGCATTGCATTGTTTCTTGCGAACACGTTCAGAACGTTAGAGCTCAGATTAGACATTCCCGGCCCATCAGGGGGGATATGGTTTAAAGGTGCAGTCCAATGAATAAAACACACGGGGTGCAGGTCAGGAATGGCGGTGCCGGGTATGTGCTACAGGAACTTGGAGGACATGGGATACATGCAATAATTAAGACGTGACCATCTAGTATGGACCTTACAGAAGGAGCAGAAGGTATGGACTGTCAGCCATGGGTTCTGGAAGACCTCACTGCCATTTATGGGATCCATTGGAGGGGGGGATTTAGTCTATTTTGTGGAATTAAAGATGATGCAGACTATGACGTCACAGATCCCAAAAAGTCAGATGGACACCAAGTTAATAGTGAAGTCAACAAAAGGCAATGGCTATGTTCACATCAGAGGCCTCTCCGATCACCCATCGTGGTCCGTCCAAGGACGGAAACACGGACATCTGAATTCAGACTTAAGCCCCTATACACATTAGACAGGCTGATCCCCCTGATATAGACAGTTTGGAGGACACTCGGATGTATGTGGGGACACTGCCAACTGATAGTTGGGGAAGATATCAACTGGGTATGTCCAAATATGGGCTTTGCTTTCCCGGAGATAAGATGTTGCAGACATGTCTGCTGGAGGCTTTCTCATAATTAACTATTTAGCTCTTGGTACAATCAAGCGATCCTGTGAATGAGGGATACAGCCACCATAGCTGTGTGCAGAACGACACAGCATTGACCATCTAGTGTGTATAGGAGGCTGGGAGCAAAGTAGGTTCAAGCGCAAAGGATATATTGATGATGAGATCTAGATGCTCTTCTCAGTGTGACGCTGGCGGCCATACACATGAGAAAGCTGGTGGACGAAGGTTGCTTTGGGCAGATAGACATCTCTCCCGAATTCCCCATACACGTAGGCGCTCAGCTTGGCTGAGAACTCAAATTTCAACAAGGAGACACCTCCTTCCTGAAAACCAAAGAATTGGCTCTTGAAATGCCAAATACCCGATTCACCTCTCTCCTAATATCATCGGTTGGGGAAGAATTGGGAGACCCCCATACAAACTTGATGGTTGACTGGTTCCGCCAAAATCGGCATGTTTGTAAAGTTTCATCTAATGTGCAGGGGTATAGACTCTTATAACTACCATCAATCACATAAAATAAAGTACAGAATTTATATCAAAGCACGTTTAAACTTTATTAATAGACAATGATTAACACAACTACAAAAGACAAAACCATCTAAACAAAAAAAAACACTAAAACCCTAATAAAATGAAAATGTGCAGTGGTCAGATTAGTAAATAGCATGAAAATACAGTAAAAATCAGACAGTATAAAAATCGACTGATGACACCATCCCCTGATGAAGCTGCACGCGAAACGTACGTCGGGGTACTGGGCAGTGTGGTCAGATTAGTAAATAGCATAAAAATATACTAAAAATCATGCAGTATAACAAAATAATAGGGCCATAGGAATATAGTCCTCACAAATTACAGAAACATAGAGTTTATATAAGTGCACAATAGCTAATAGTATAACCAGTCCCTGAATATAGAGAACTGATACCAATTAACAATCCTATCACTTGGAGATATAAATTTGAAGAGCTATGAGACCCCCTGCATTAGCGCTGATAATATATAAAATATCATCTAAGACTATACTGAAGCCTATACCCACCATGTCCCACCATGCATAAAAACCACACTGCCCAGTACCCCGACGCACGTTCCGAGTGCAGCTTCGTCAGGGGGTACTGGGGCAGTGTCATCAGTTGATTATTATACTGCCTGATTTTTTGTGTATTTTCATGCTATTTACTAATCAGAACACACTGCACATTTTCCTTTTATTTGGGCTTTATGTCTTTTTTATCTATTGTAGTTGTATGAATAATTGTCTAAATATACAATGATATAAATTCTGTACTTTATGTGATTTGGTGTAGTTATGAGATTATGTATTGGTTGTTCGGCACTCCCAAAATCTAATTAAATTAGGTTATTTTGAAGGGTTTAATTTCCAGCTTTGGCTACTAATGTGCGGGCGGGCTTTCTGATCAGATTAGATCTGTTCATTTGTACAAAGCCGGAGCAGAGAATGGCATCATTCCAAGGATCATAGATCAGGTGGAAAAAGGAACGTAACAGAGGCAAAAAAAAAAAAATTCTCTAATGGCATGTCAATCAAATATATACGAGGACTGACCGACGGACTAGCTGATCCTGTGACCTAAACGGTCCAGAAATTAAAGATAAAAGTCAGATTGATGGACTGCACCTTTAAACTGGAGGTCCCGGGCGCAGATTGCGAAGTGCATGGATTTAGCGGTTTCATGTCAATGTGAACATCTGCTCCGAGTTCACATACAAATTGGAAAGAAACTACAGTAAATGAGTTGTTATGAAGAACTGAAATCACAGGACTGAAAGGCTGCAAAAATGAGCTAATATCCGGAAAACCAGAAATCATCACTTTTCGGGTAGAGTAAAAGCATCTTTTGGGCACAATGGTTTTGGAGCTGTAGACCGGCACTGGGAGCTGCAGAGCCGACATATTGTGCTAATCCTTC
The DNA here is from genome assembly GCA_033576555.1 of Oophaga sylvatica. NCBI lineage: Eukaryota > Metazoa > Chordata > Amphibia > Anura > Dendrobatidae > Oophaga > Oophaga sylvatica. The sequence goes on along the minus strand of JARQOD010000008.1, from coordinate 164,022,534 downwards.
TAATAGATTTCTGGGACTCGCGCTGCAGATCGCAGGTGTGAAAATGCAGGCTTAGCCTAGATAGGGAAAGCCACAATGCCACGGGCATCGGGGCAGCATTTCCAGCCGAGCCTCCAAAGATCAGCGAAACAATGAGCGGGCGCTTCCATGCGTCGTCTTCCTCCTAAATGGCATTTGCAGGGCAGATAACACATTAATTATTACTCATTACTCCTCTGATCTCTGGGCAGTCAGTGCATGCTAGAGTTAAGGGTATGCCACACTAAACAACATCGCTAACGGGATCGCTAAAAAACATCACTATTTAGCGATCCCGTTAGCGATGTTGTTGTGTGCGGCATCTGCCAGCGACGAGCTTCCTGCTGTGATCTCGCTCGTCGCTGGAATCGTTCCGGACCCTATTTTCGTCGCTGGCGCCCCGCTGGTAAGTATCTAATCGCTGAGTGTGGCACCTTTTTTAGCGATTTAGCGGTACTTTTGTACCGCTAAAGTCGTTAAGGAGATCGCTAACCGCGATAGCGTCCTAACGACATCGCTAAAATAGGTAGCTACTAGCGATATAGAAACAATCCCGCTAGCGATCTCATTAGTATGCGACGCTAACGAGATCGCTAGCGGGATTGTGTAGTGTGGCAGTACCTTTAAGCCTTCCTGCTCGCAAAATGTTAATTTCAAGCATTTAAAGCTTGTTTAACACTCATTAGAAAAGCCTATTATGTGTGGCGGGGTTTGTGTGTCACTCTGTCTATGCCGTGGCTTGCAGCGTGAGAATATCTAGAGAAAATAGCGCTAATGTGGAGAGTAGCCTTGCAATAACGGGATGTAGGAATAGTCTGCCGTGCACTACACCGGCCAGCGGACTGCTGGCCAGTGTGATGTGTTTGCAGTCGGGTATGTTTTAGCTGGCGTTCTTGGCTCCCATCATTACAGCCCTTGTGGTGCAACGTGCTGCTGCGGCTCTCCCTCCCAGTGCACAGCCGGACATCAATTATGGGATGTCGCTCATTTATCACCCGCCAGAGCAGCATTTTTGTGCAGCCAGTCAGCAACCTGTGTGCAGAATCCTATCCAAAGTACAGATGAAAGGAACATGGGGTGAGGGCAAGAAGAAAACAGACTTGCATATCAGACTGTCTTGTACATTAACATCATTAGAATGAAGTGTCTTCATGCTCTGCAAGGAAGCTAGGCCCAAACTTGTTCACAAGAGGCTTTTTCAATTTTTGTTTGTTTTTTTGGATTATCAGCTCTTATGATCGGGGACCAGTTGCACATAGCCTGAATGTATTAAAGCAGAATATATTGGTCTCAATCTACGCTTGAGCCTTATTGTCATAAAACAGCAAAAAAAAAAAAGTGTGCGACTTTGAAGTCAACCATTAATAGCCTGACGTTTTTAGGTCCAAAATTCTGTGCTGATGATTACTCTTTTTATATAGAGGTTAGTGCTCCGAATCCACTACTTTATTTAAAGAGACTATTATGACTTCCTGGCACCACCACTAGAGGGAGCTCATTTCTGCTACAGCCCCATGCATAAACAGTATACAGTAAGGCTCCCTCTAGTGGTGGCCGGAGACAAATGGAACATTGTGTTTTATGTATACTGAGCTTAGTTTCAGGAAAAACTGAGCTCTGACCCCTAATAATTTCTATATATTGTGGAAGATTTGCTGCTTAGGTAAAAATGGGATCAATACAGTCAGACAGATGTTCCGACTTTCCTTTTCTTTAATGTGGGTCTACAAAATTAATGTAAAGCCTTTACATGGAGGCGTAAAATACTGACTATACAAGTGGCCCACTGCTACCAAGCACCAGTGTGAACTGAACACTATGGCTATGTATGGAGATACCCGATAGTCAGATCCTCAGACCCTACAACATGTCCTGCCTTCCCCAGGAGTACCATCAATGGCTAGTGAGCGGATCCGCCACGTCCCGGGTACAACAGAAGATGTGCAGGAAGGTCCCGTTACATAACGGAGCGAGACGCCAGCAAGATTGATATAATAATGAGGTCAGCCCATGAAGACACAAGCGTCATTCTGACTGCATGAAGTACACACAGGACAGGTTCACTGCACCTACGCTGCTCGGTGTTGTTAGGATATAGATTAGCAGACTCAAAAACCATACCTGGGGAAATATTGGTCAGTTATACCCATGTCATGATGCATGTGTGAATTGAGCCATTCTCTAACTTAGGGGAATACACATACCTGACCCCGGGAGAGAAGCGCGCGCCGGGGCTGGAAATCATGCATCAATTGCTAGCGAAGCTTTTACATTTTTGGGGCAAATTCTTGGTGAAGTTTTCATAGATCATTTCCACCCAAAATCTAAAATATTATCATTTCATTCTTCAGTCACAGGTATTCCCCCGATATATACCTCAACAAAGGCTTCTGTCTCGGTATATAGGCCATTGACTCCGGAAAAAAGTATACGCCGATTCTGCGTAAGAAAACGCGGTGGACAATGGCGAATGTTAAAGTATGCATAGCGTCTTACAGCGTACCTCTAGTTTCACAAAAAAAAATATTATTGTGCAGGTCTTAATCAGTTTAGCAATTTGTGATGATGACCGGCAGTCAGTCCGTGCTGCGGGGTTTGATCAAAAATTGAAAAATGATTGTAAACTTGTGAAACTGCAGGAACGCTCTATGGTCCCAACGTTCATCACAGGAAGGTTGTCCCAACCTGGCGTTTTTAGCAGGACCGGTCAACCATCGGATGTGTATGGGGCCTCCCGACGGTGTGAGCGAAGGACTGGGCATGTTGAATTTCAACACTCGATCGTTTTGTTCTCCATGTGTACGGTGTTCTCAGCAAATAAGCTCATCTATCAATATTACATTCATTAAAATGGTATGCAAAGACCTTTCCATTCACTTAAAGGTTTTTCAGCGAGGATTTTGAAGCAGATTTGTTCCATAACATTTTTTTTCAATTCTCTTTGCTGAGGATTTTTTGAGCTGATCTGCTTCAAGATTCTTGTTAGAAAGCTCTATGTGAACACGGCCAAGGAAAGTGGTTGAAAGTAGAGTCTAAATTCACACTTCTATGTAGCAGATCCGTGTGTTGTCAGCCTTTATCTCTTACAGCACGCGCATCCATAGATATTCACTGATCCATACACACATCTGTCTTATCATCTGCTTTTCCCAGATCCATTGTTATGGGTCAATGGATCAATAAAAGTTCTGACAGTCTGTGTGTAAATGGATGAAAAGGAATTAGGACGCAGCGCCGAGGCAAACCGGATGTGAAGAGAAGACACGGCTGTGTGAATGCAGCCTCAGTGACATGTCCGGGGAGCACGGCACATGTTGGATGATGCAGAAAGGCCACAATAATTGTTCCCAATTTAAAGAGAATGTATTGGTAATTAGTTTTCTATTTCAATAACGCAAAAAAAAAAAAAAAATTACCCGTACAATGAGCTGATTTTACCACTACATTTTGGGCAAAACAGCGGCAACATCTGCTGCAAATCAGGGGCAAAATCTGCATTTTTAACATGTGCAAATGACATGCTATCCAATGGATATGTTTGGCTGTAAGTCTGCAGCATGTAGCTGAAATTTAGTAAAATGTCATCTACATTTCTGCTGCTGAGGAATTTCCGGGGCAAAACCTGTTTGGAAATCCGCGGCAAGATAGGTATCTCGTTGTGCGTGGAAAAAGGGGGCACGATTCATAGCGAAAGCAATGGCGATCGGTGCCAACTATCAGCCCTGGGCAGGCGCCTGGAGTAGTATCTGCATTCCCCTAGTAATGTCTGTAGCGTTAATCATTGGTGGTCCAGGATGCCTCATACATGGTCCTGCGGACCTTCCTAACTGACCAACATTTGACACTGTATAGCTGATGTTTGTGGGAAGGACAGAAAGTAGAGGGTGGGGGGCTAGAAAGATGGGAGGAGCGACAGGGAGTCCATCTTGCCCAGGTGGGCCGGCTGCCTCAGTTGACATGACAGAGTGTGGCCTGTTGGTCAAAGGTCTGACATAGGTCCAGTGTTGCTTGGCAAGTTTGTAGGGACAGGCTTGGGAAGCTGAAGCAAATATTACAGACCATAAAATGAAGAGGAGTGGGGAAGGATGGGGAGAAGAAAAAAAAAAAGGAGAGAAAAAAAAAATAAAGATACTCATGACCACATTAGTACTATGTTACGTATGACTTACCCAACCTCATAGCTGCTACAAGCACATTAAGAAAGGGCTGAGTGCGTATTGGCTAAGGAATGAATAAAAGGTTACGTGACAGGAGACGGCTCGGGGATATGCTACCATTCACACTAGCGCTCATGTTACTTTACGGCCCAGAACCAGCACTGAGGTTGTGTAGCAGAATCTGTTCAGTACCACAGAAAAATTAAAGACTTTAAAAAGACAAAATGACGTAACAGTGATTACTATCTGATCGATACGTGGTGTCAATGTGCGTCTCAGAAACCAGCGACTGGATGAGGAGGAAGGAAAGCAGGCGACAGTCATCGGCACGACATCCAAGCGCTAAACCACCCGACAGAAGAAAGCCAAAGTACCTCCACCGACTCGCTCCTCCTCTTCTCGGAACGAGGGGAAGTCAGGATCACTTTAAGGGTTAACTTGGGCTCCTTGGAGCTCTGTATGGTCATGGATGCGTCCTCCACGGAGTGCTCCACCTGGTACGCCTCCTCTATCAGTTTCTGAAGAAGAAGACAGGAAGTTAAACCAGGCAAACAACCAGCAGCAAGAAAGATCAAAAGGTGCGGACGCCAGGCAAGATGAAGACATGGCGGCAGCCCTGGTGGAAAGGGGGGATTGGCATAGACTGGAGTTTATTTTAAATCGGACTGCTGAGCTCTACTAACATGTTTGTTTTGGTTAATATTTACACCCCCCCTTTTTTTTTTCTTAAACAAGCTGTGTTCCTCTGTTATTCATCCTGGAAAAGTACAATAGCTGCAGACTTGGGCTAAGGGAACCATAATGAGCGGTTTTAATTGCTAGAGTTTGTTAACCCCTTCACCCCCAAGGATGGTTTGCACGTTAATGACCGGGCCAATTTTTACAATTCTGACCACTGTCTCTTTATGAGTTTATAACTCTGGAACGCTTCAACGGATCTTCGCGATTCTGAGACTGTTTTCTCGTGACATATTGTACTTCATGTTAGTGGTAAAATTTCTTCGATATAACTTGCGTTTATTTTTGAAAAAAACGCAAATATGGCGAAAATTTGTAAAATTTTGCAATTTTCAAACTTTTTAATTTTTATTCCCTTAAAACAGAGAAATATATCACACAAAATAGTTAAGAAATAACATTTCCCACATGTCTACTTTACATCAGCACAATTTTGGAACCAAAACTTTTTTTTGTTAGGAAGTTATAAGGGTTAAAAGTTGACCAGCGATTTCTCATTTTTACAACAAAATTTACAAAGCCATTTTTTTTAGGGACCACCTCACATTTGAAGTCACTTCGAGGGGTCTATATGGCAGAAAATACCCAAAAGTGACACCATTCTAAAAACTGCACCCCTCAAGGTACTCAAAACCACATTCAAGAAGTTTATTAACCCTTCAGGTGCTTCACAGTAACTAAAGCAACGTGGAAGGAAAAAATGAATATTTTACTTTTTAGCCACAAAAATGATCTTTTACAAACTTTTTTTTTATTTTCACAAGGGTAAAAGGAGAAAATGGACATATAAGGTTGTTATGCAATTTCTCCTGAGTACGCCAATACCCCATATGTGGGGGAAAACCACTGTTTGGGCACACGGCAGAGCTCGTAAGGGAAGGAGCGACGTTTGACTTTTTCAAACTAAAATTGGCTGGAATTTAGATTGGATGCCATGTCGCGTTTGGAGAGCCCCTGATGCGCCTAAACAGTGGAAACCCCCCACAAGTGACACCATTTTGGAAACTAGACCCCCTAAGGTACTTATCTAGATCTGTTGTGAGCACTTTGAACCCTCAAGTGTTTCACAAAAGTTTATAAAGCCTGGGTGTGAAAAAAAAAAAAAAAATTTTTCCACAAAAATTATTTTTTAGTCCCAAATTTTTGAATTTTCCCAAGGAAATTGGACCCCAAAAGTTATTGTCCAATTTGTCCTGAGTACGCTGATACCCCATATGTGGGGGGGGGGAAACTGTTTGGGCGCACGGCAGGGCTTGGAAAGGAAGTAGTAACGTTTTGGAATGCAGACGTTAATGGGGGTCATGTTCAGTTTGCAGTGCCCCAGATGAGCCTAAACAGTAGAAACCCCACAAGTGACCCCATTTTGGAAACTAGACCCCCTAAGGAACTTATCTAGATCTTTGGTGAGCACTTTGAACCCCCAAGTGCTTCACACAAGTTTATAATGCCCGGGCATGAAAATAAAAAATCCTATTTTTTTCCCACAAAAATTATCTTTTAGTCACTAATTTTTTATTTTCCCAAGGGTAACAGGAGAAATTGGACCACATAAGTTGTTGTACAATTTGTCCTGAGTACGCTGATACCCCATATGTGGGGGGGAACCACTGTTTGGGCGCACGGCAGAGCTCGGAATGGAAGGAGCACCATTTGACTTTTTCCAACCAAAATTGGCTGGAATTGAGTTTGGATGCCATGTTGCATTTGGAGAGCCCCTGATGTGCCTAAACAGTGGAAACCCCCCACAAATGACCCCATTTGGGAAACTAGACCCCCTAAGGAACTTATCTAGATTTTTGATGAGCAATTTGAACCCCCAAGTGCTTCACACAAGTTTATAACGTAGAGCCGTAAAATGTAAAAATCATATTTTTTCCACAAAAATGATCTTTTTACCCCAATTTTTATTTTTCCAAGGGTAACAAGACTCCAAAAGTTATTGTGCAATTTGTCCTGAGTGCGCTGATACCCCATATGTGGGGGTAAACCACTGTTTGGGTGCATGGCAGAGTTTGGAAGGGAAGGAGCGCCGTCTGACTTTTTCAACGCAGAATTGGCTGGACGCCATGTCGTGTTTGGAGAGCTCCTGATCTGCCTAAACAGTGGAAACCCCCATAAATGACACCATTTTGGAAACTAGACCCCTCAAGGAACTTATCTAGATGTGTGGTGAGAACTTTGAACCCCCAGGTGTTTCACTAAAGTTTATAACGTACAGCCGTAAAATAAAAAATCTTTTTTTTTTTTTTTTTACAAAAATGATTTTTTCGCCCCCAATATTTTATTTTCACAAGGGTAACAGAAGAAATTGGAATGCAAAAGTTGTTGTCCAATTTGTCCTGAGTACGCCGATACCCAATATGTGGGCGAAAACTACTGTATGGGCACACGTCGGGGCTCGGAAGGGAAGTAGTAACGTTTTGGATTGCAGACTTTGATGGAATGGTCTGGGGGCATCATGTCACATTTGGAGAGCCCCTGATGCACCTAAACAGTGGAAACCCCCACAAGTGACCCCATTTTGGCAAATAGACCCCACAAGGAACTTATCTAGATGTGTGGTGAGCACTTTGAACCCCGAAGTGCTTCACAGAAGTTTATAACGCACAGCCGTAAAAATAAAAAAATTTTTTTTTTTTTTTGCAAAAATGATTTTTTCGCCCCAATATTTTATTTTTACAAGGGTAACAGGAGAAATTGGACCCCAAAAGTTGTTGCCCAATTTGTCCTGAGTACGCTGATACCCAATATGTGGGAGAAAACTACTGTATGGGTACACGTTGGGGCTCGGAAGGGAAGTAGTGACGTTTTGGATTGCAGACTTTGATGGAATGGTCTGGGGGCGTCATGTCGCATTTGGAGAGCCCCTGATGCGCCTAAACAGTGGAAATCCCCAACAAGTGACCCCATTTTGGAAAATAGACCCCACAAGGAACTTATCTAGGTGTGTGGTGAGCGCTATGAAGCCCCAAGTGCTTCACAGAAGTTTATAATGTACAGCCGTAAAAACAAAAAAATATTTTTTTTTGTACAAAAATGATATTTTCGCCCCCAGTTTTTTATTTTCCCAAGAGTAACAGAAGAAATAGGACAAATTGCACCATAACTCTTGGGGTCCAGAGTACGCTGATACCCCATATGTGGGGATAAACTACTGTTTGGACGCATGGCAGAGCTCAGAAGTGAAGGAGCACCGTTTGACTTTTTCAACGCAGAATTGGCTGGAATTGAGATCAGACGCCATGTCACATTTGGAGAGCCCCTGATGTGCCTAAACAGCGGAAACCCCCCAATTCTAACTCCAACCCTAACCCCAACACACCCCTAACCCTAGTCCCAACCCTAACCACAAACCTAACCCTGACACACCCCTAATCCCAACCCTAACCCTAACTTTAGCCGCAACCCTAACCCTAATGGGAAAATGGAAATAAATACATTTTTTTAATTTTATTATTTTTCCCTAACTAAGGGGGTGATAAAGGGGGGTTTGATTTACTATTTATAGCAGGTTTTTATGATTGGCAGCTGTCACGCTAAAAGACGCTTTTTATTGCAAAAATAGTTTTTTGCATCGCCACATTTTGAGAGCTATAATTTTTGCATATTTTGGCCCACAGAGTCATGTGAGGTCTTATTTTTTGCGGGACGAGTTGACGTTTTTATTTGTACCATTTTTGAGCAGGTGCCATTTTTTGATCGCTTTTTATTTCGATTTTTGGGAGGTTAGAATGAACAAAAATCAGCAATTCATGAATTTCTTTTGGGGGAGGCGTTTTTATTGTTCCGCGTGTGGTAAAATTGATAAAGCAGTTTTATTCTTCGGGTCAGTACGATTATGGCGATATCTCATTTATATCATTTTTTTATGTTTTGGCGCTTTTATAGAATAAAAACAATTTTATATAAAAAATAATTATTTTTGCATCGCTTTATTCTGCGAGCTATAACTTTTTTATTTTTTCGCTGATGATGCTGTATGGCGGCTCGTTTTTTGCGGGACAAGATGACGTTTTCAGCGGTACCATGTTTATTTATATCGGTCTTTTTGATCGCGCGTTATTCCACTTTTTGTTCGACGGTATGATGATAAAGCATTGATTTTTTGCTTCGTTTTTTTTTTTTTTTTTTTTAAGGGGTTCACTAAAGGGGTTAACTAGTGGGACAGTTTTATAGGGGGGGTCGTTACGGACGCGGCGATACCAAATATGTGTACTTTTATTGTTTTGTTTTTTTTATTTACAGGAAGAAATGAATTTATTGGGGAATATTTTTTTTTTTTTTTATTTATTTTGGATTTTTTTTTATAACATGTTTATTTTTATTTTTTTTACTTTTTTACTTTGTCCCAGGGTGGGACATCACTGTATTTTATCAAATCGCTGGTGTGACAGTGTGCACAGCACTCTGTCACACCAGCGATCGCTCAGGCATAGCTGCAGGCTTCTCAGTGCCTGCTCTCAGCAGGCACTGAGGAAGCCGCCTCCCTCCAGGACCCCGGCGCCATCTTGGATCCGGGTCCTGGGAGGGAGGAAGCCCTCAGAACAGCGCGATCACATTGCGCTGGTCTGAGGGTCTCAGGGGGGCGCGCAGGGAGCCCCCACCCTGCGCGATCCTCCCCTGTGCCCCCAGTACACCGCGATCATGTTTGATCGCGGTGTGCTAGGGGTTAATGTGCCGGGAGCGGTCCGTGACCGCTCCTGACACACAGTCACGGGTGTCAGCTGTGATAATCAGCTGACACCCGCGCGTCGATTAGCTGCGCTCCCCTCAGGAGCGCAGCTGATCGCCTATGACGTACTATCCCGTCCATGGGCAGAATGGCACGGGTTTTATGGACGGGATAGTACGTCTAATGTCAGAGAGGGGTTAAAGGGAATCTGCATGTTTTTGCTATGTAATCTGAGAGCAGCATGATATAGGAGTCAGAGACCCTGATTCCAGAGATGTGTCACTTACTGGGCTGCTTGCTCCAATTTCGAAAAAAATCCCTGTTTTCTCTGCTACAGATCTATCAGTTCTCTGTATGGTGAGCTCTGTATAACCACGCCCACACCACTGTTTGGCAGATTTTTGCCTATGTACAGTGTCAATAGAAAGCGGCCAATCAGTGGTGTGGGTGGGGCTATACACAGCTCAGCATTCAGAGAACTGCAACATCTGCAGAAGAGAAAACAGAGGATTTTCATCGAAATGACAGCAAGCAGCCCAGTAAGTGATACATCATTAGAATCAGGGTCTCTCTCTCTACATCATGCTGCTCTCATGTTACATAGCAAAAACTTGCTGACAGATTCCTTTAATACTGCACTCTGAGCCCTCTCTGGATTGTATCTGCTCTCTTCCTGAAATCCTCCATGTTGTTGTGATGTAAATATTGGTTGCTGGATTTCCCAAGTAAAATAGTTCTTCCATAATTTCCAAGCTCTCATGATTCTGCTGAAAGCTGAAATCTGCAACAGATGTTACCAATCTCTTTGTTGATGTCACTTTTACCTACAAAGTATACAAAGATACAAACTGTGTAGAGAGCCAGCTTATTGACAGGAGGAATCGTAATGCCCATTTTCAATTGCATCATCTGTTCCCGGGAGGAAAATCAGAGGAACAGCACAATTTAGTACAAAGGAGGTTCCAGATTTGTTTTAAGGGGAATGTGAATATTTTCTAAAACACATGATACCAGCTGTCTGTGAACGCTGAGGACAGAGGCGTAGCATCACTTAGTGTAGGAAGGAGGCTGGCTGGATTGTTTTTCTCTTTTTTTTAATGGCCTTCATCTCGATCTCAAGCCATGGCGACTTGATGAATGTTCTGTAGGAAGGTCAACCTTGTGCAAGCCCAGATAGGTCCACCAGGGTCTTCTTCAGGTTGCTGGTTTTTCTCTTTGCCTTGTTCCTTCTATTCTTCCGGCCATGATGTCCTTCTCCAGAGATTTCGCTCTTCATATAATGATTTGTCCAAGGTAGACAAGTCGTAGCGTGGTGATCCTCGCTTCCAGTGACATGTCTGGCCTGATCTGATCCAAGAGTGATTTGGTGTTTTTCTTGCCATCCATGGGATTGATAACATTCTTCTCCAGCATCACATTTCCAAGGCATCGATTCTTCTTCTGTCTTGTTTCTTTATTGTCCAGGTTTTGCATCCCTATGTCACCACAGAAAAGACCGGACTATGTAGAAGCCGTGTCTTCATCGCCAGTGAAATGTTCCTTGATCAGAAGACCTCGTCCAGTGACTTCATTGGTGATTTGCCCACATCTATTCTCCTATTGACTTCCGGTGTAGTCGCTGCATCTTGAGTGATCATCGATTCAAGTAGGTTGAAATTCTTACAACTCGCTGCCGTCCATCTCCCACGTGTCCCGGTCGTACCTGGCAGTAGTCAACATCTCTGTCTTCTTTGCGTTGTGCACCAGTCCCAGGTTCTAGCTTTCCATCTCGACACTCCGTAATAAGTCCTTCGTTCCACCTACACTTGCGTATTTAAAATTGTTGATGATTCGTTCTGCAATTTTGGTTCCTTCTTTTTTGGCAAGTCCAACCTTCCTGAAAAATAGCTTCTGCATATAAATGGAAGAGAAATGGTGACTGGACGCAGCCTTGTCTGACGCCCCGCTCTACTTTGCACCATGCAGGGTCACCATGTTCTGTTCGCACTGTTGCTTCTTGGTTGAAGTAAAGGTTCCTAATGAGGCTGATCAGATAGATCGGAGCACCCATATCCTTCATGGTATTCCAAAGTTTCCGGTGATCAACAGTCGATGGAGCAAAACTAGATCTCCTGGTTGTAATCTTTGGCCTTCTCCATTCTCCATGTAATGTTAGCAATCACATCTCTTGTTCCTCTGCCTTTTCTGAGTCCTGCTCGTTCCTCTGGCAGCTCTCTGTGTAGGATCTTCAGTAGTATAAATCTTACATATTATAATTATATAATACAGATATTTCCGTATCTGAGCTACAGAAATCAGCCAGCCCCTTCATACACATCACTGATCATCAACGTGGAGCGGACATTGGGGCACTGTTCCTAAAGAGGTTGTCCCCATTTCAGAAAACGTCTGCCTGTAGGGTAAAAAATTATAGAAAGTGCAGTTCACTCACCCTTTGGGGTCCAGCGCTTTGTCAGCAACGCTGCAGCCAATCACTGACCTCATCTTTCCTGCTAATGTAAACAGCATGCGTCACTGAGCTCAGTGATTGGCTTTAGCGAATGTGACATTACCGCTGCAGATGGGCGCAGCGGCAGAGACACAGCACTGGACCTCACAGGGTCAGTAATGCTCAACAAAGTTTTTTTTTGAAAAGGGACGACCCGTTAATTCAATTAGATTAGTATTTTATTTTTGCACTTTGTACACATTAATACATTTTACTTTTCATCTACACAAATCATTGAGCATGAATAATAAAGAATAAATAGTTAAAACATGATGTGATGTGAATAAAACCTTAGTCTCGCTACCATCTTAATGGATCTCATTGACTTATTGGGACTATGTTAATCTTGATGTCATAAATACAAAAAAAAAGTGAAATTACTAATGTGAACTCGGCCCAATTTGTAATAAAGCATCATGAATAAACTCGTTAGTAAAATTTCATAATCGTGTGCAGAAAACAGAGAGCCGGCTCATACAGCGCCTCACCTGGATTTGGAGAGGAAGGTTTTCTCTGACGGATACTAATAAGCTCTCTGTAGGTTTCTCCTTACACAAGAGAACCAGCTCCAGCTCCATGTCGTCTTTAATGAGTAAGCCTTTGGCAACGAGGCCAATTCTCATGACTCCGCATAGCACCCGACCACTCTCATCCCTGAAAAACAAGCGGAGTGGGATCAGACAATTACACCAACGGACTTACACGCTCCGCAGCGAGCCAACGAGTAAAGATTCACCGTGGTTTTGTTATTTCATAAATCAACAGTACACAAGAAAATAGGAAACTTTATAATATATCTCATCAGAGAAATATGATTCTTTCTCCTCCTGGACTCATCTTTTGCAATTCAGGGGTGAAATCTGTAGTCAGTGAAGACAGATTTTCCCATTACTGAAATAGGAGATGGCAGTTGGTGCTTTTAAAACTCTATGAAGAAGGGAGGAGCTATCGGAATTCACAGGCATTCTACAGAAACTACTCCATAGAACTTTATGAGCTCCAAATGTCATCTCCTATCTCAGTGATGGAAACATCTGTATTCACTTAAGACTCATTTTACCAGTGAATTGAGAATAAATGATCCGTCCAGGAGAAGAAAAAAGCCGAGATCTCCAATAATAAATATTACAAAGCTCATTATTATAATGTATACTATTGAGTTCTGAAAAAAGAATAGGAGAACCAAAGTACTGAGCTGCAGCACAAGTTGGTATAAGTGCAGTGTGTAGGGGCACATTCACACTGTGGCCATTAACAAACATAACCCAGGATAAAAATTGATCCAAATCGAAAGTGTCTGCCAGCCTTGAAAAGATGTTTATTTTGTTCTAATGTCCATCAATAAGTATTATCAATGACGGGAAGGGATTAAAAAACAGTATGAAAATGACATTATTCTCTCCTGTCCTTACACTGTCTCCCCAGGACTCCAGTCCTCCATGTCGCTCTTTGGTGCATCATTGATTGGCCTCATGCTGTCACATAGGGGCAGCGGAAGTGACATCAATGACGTGGATCACCATGTGACTGGGTAAGGCCAATCACTGTCCGCAGCAGTGGATCGGAGCGTTGGGGAAACCAAGGCCATGCAAATAAGTAAATCTCCAAGAAGAAGTAAGAAGTCCAAGAAGAAGTAAGCTGACCCAGTGCTGGCGAGGACCACCCAACCTCCATGGAAAGTTTGCTTTTAGGGTCGACTGTTGACGTGTGGGCTTGAATCAGGAATGGTAATTTGCAGATAATTTACTATATGTACTGTAAGTCTATGGGCCTATACGGACCAAGGGAGAAGCAAAAAATATGTTTTTAAAGGGGTTGTCCAGTGAAAACAAGTGGCTAGGTGATGAAATATGGATTGGTAGGTGTCCAAGAACTAGGACCTGCACCGGACGGGGCACTTTTATCCCCATTGTAATGGTGTGGTGGTACGGAAGTCCGATCACCATTTCATTCATTCATTCTCTATGGGGTTGCTGATTTTGGGAGCCCCATAGGGAATGAATAGTGCAGCTGGTCGGGCACGCGCACTACCGCTTTATTCTAATAAGGATGAAAGTGTCCCATTATGACAATCTGTGGAAGTCCTCACGATCACACCTCCATCGATCAACCGATCACCTATTCTGTGGACAAGCGATAACCTATTTACCACCACTTCAGTAAATAGGATACTGTCCACACTACCGCAAATTACGAGAAGTCTAACAACCAGGCAATCCCCGCATGTCTGATGGCTGTTTAACAGCCGCCAAAATTCCAACATATTATTGAAGTATTTAGCACACAAACATGCTCGGATAACACCTCACCTGAGCCCGTCACTAGTAGTGGTCCCTTTTATAATAAGAAATGGCATTATATAAGAAACATCCTCCCTACACAGTGAAAGAAAGAGGGAGTACGGCGCCAATCTGTGGCTCGGAGGAAACTTCCCAGAAAAGTGCTGCTCATCTCCGGCTCCAGGTTCTGGCATCAGAAAGAGACATGCTATCGTCAGGACGTGTTAATGGAAATCGAATGCTCTGTAGCATGTCAGCGCAATATCCACCTCATATACATTAGTGCCAACAAACCTCTGGAGGACGAGTGAGCACATGCAATCAGTGCCGGTGTGAGGTACTCGTCTACTGATACAGACCTAAAACGATCCTGAGAATTGTGCACACCACTCCGAGCGATCATGGGTTCCCTGTTGCAGAATTTGTCAGTATTTTCTTTTTCAACACATTCATTCCCTTTTTTTTGCATTTTTAAAGCCGTCTGCGGAGAGTCCTGAATTTAGGAAGGAGCTAGATCCATAAAGGCAGGTAATAACTTCTCTGACTATTGTGAGAGGCGTCATTAAAATGAGCGGAGCGCGGGGCTGACACGGAGGGATTACACGGACAAAAGGAGCGGCGCAGAAGCAAAACTGTAAGCAGGAGCGTGCCATCTGTGAGACTATCATTTACTTCAAGTTGAGAGATTGCAGAGGGTTACTAAATCCCACTGGGAAGATCATTCTACCTGAGCGATGAATAATAGGCTCCTCGCAGGGGTGGATAGTGCTTAGCCTGCAGGAAGCGCTACGTGAGGACGGCTCCAAGTACACGAAACCTAGACGCTCGTCTGCTGTGTCAGCAATGTCCCTCGCACTTAGGCACAGAGATGAGGGACTTGCAACCAGGCATATTAACATTTATTTAGTAATGCAAAACAAACACGCATACAAAAAATATATATAAACATATATAATTACTTGCCTGGGAAATCAACCGAGCTGCAATTAAAATATAACATTTATTAAACTCTTTAAAGGGAACCCGTCAAACATTTACCTCTCCTCCTCTCCAAACCATTAATGCGTAGCCCTTTAAAAGATAAAGCAACCAATCCCTTTATGACCCCAAAGCGATGATCCAGCTGCGAGAAATTGCGGTTTAAAGTTGTGTTTGGAAGTGCATTGGGGCGTGACGATGCACTTACAGCTTCTCAGCCTCAGGGCGCAGTCAGACGGCCGTAGAAATCGGACTGAGATCAGAACGCAGTGCACAGATTGGAAGACGGCTCCCCTGTCCCGAGTGCGCCAGACTCATGTATTTGTTTGCAGCTGTCACGATCGGGAAAGCTGCCGGCCAGTCTGTGCACTACGTTATGATCTATACGACCTTCTGACTGAGTCCTAACCATGTAATCCATAACTAGCAGCACCCTCTCCTGGCTGATTGACAGTTCCTTTACGCTGGTACTTGGCCACTGACCTGTCAATCAGGGAGGCTGTAGGTAGGAGATACAGTGTGAGGCCGAGAAGCTAGAAGTGCATCGTCACGCCCCAATGCACTTCCAGACAACTTCAACAAGCGCTTTCCTGCTGGCTGAGCAGTTTTTGGGGGAGAGAGAGAAAAGAGAGCTTTCTTGCTGTCTGAGCAATTCTTTGGGTTGAGAGAGAGAAAAAAAAGAGGGGAGAGCGCACAAAGTGTCTAACACACCAATAAATATGGTGAAAGTCAATAGTCAGTTTTTCACCAAGGTCTACATGCAAATACAATTTTCACTTCTGCAAGCTACGAGCGCTCAGACATCTTTTTCTATCCAGATTCAAAAGAAATAGAACACTGTAGGAGCAGATAACTATTATTTTTGAGAAAATCATAAAAAAGTGACAGTAGATGGAATTCTAAGTCTTTTCTCAAATATACATCATTAATGAATCTGAGATTGTCTCTTAATATTACAAGGACGGAGGTTTTACTTTCATCTTACGAGTGAGTGCAAAAATCAGGTAAGACTGACTTCAGGGTCTCGCACCAATCCTAGAAATGGGGTTCTAAAACCCCAAAAGGTTTGAATGGAGCTGAGGAGCGTAAGCTCGAGCTCCCCTCTACTCATTGTGTATGCGGCTGCAGGAAACAGCGGATCACTGTGCTCGGCTTTCTCCGGCAGACCCATAGACAATGAATGGATGCAGCCTAGCATGCGCATCTCCGCTCCAGTGAAGACAACCTAGCTAAATAAGTAATTTTTGCAGGAATGAATGTTCAAGTCAAGACAGAAAAATATTTATCCCTTTAGTCAGAAATCAGAATGAGGGTGTTCAAAGTGAAAGATTGCTGCCGCATCCTTGTATCTTTATTACAACCATTGAATGGTGTATCTGGAATACATTATGGGCCTCTAAAAGAAAATCATCTTATCGCACAATTGTGTAAATGTAGGCGGCAGTAAATGCGCAGCTGAGAGTCACGACAGGTATACTACAAAATCTAGTGATGGATCTGCTTTAAAGGGCGACGAGTGACTAGAAGAAACTAAACTATTAATATCTGGATATCGTGGGCTACGAAGCTTTCCATTTTCACATGAAAGCTAATGAGTTTACAATCATGTAAAAATTTAGAGAAACACATTACATTGTATGTACAGTCGGAAAATAAGTATTAGATACTCTGCCCATTTTGTAAGTTTTCCCACCTACAGTGCCTTGCCAAAGTATTCGGCTCCCTGGAACTTTTCAACCATTTCCCACATATCATGCTTCAAACATAAAGATACCAAATGTACATTTTTGGTGAAGAATCAACAACAAGTGGGACACAATTGTGAAGTTGAATGAAATTTATTGGTTAATTTAAATTTTTGTGGAAATACAAAAACTGAGAAGTGGAGCGTGCAATATTATTCAGCCCCTTTACTTTCAGTGCAGCAAACTCACTCCAGAAGTTCATTGTGGATCTCTGAATGATCCAATGTTGTTCTAAATGACTAATGATGATAAATATAATCCACCTGTGTGTAATCAAGTCTCCATATAAATGCACCTGCTCTGTGATAGTCTCAGGGTTCTGTTTGAAGCACAGAGAGCATCATGAAGACCAAGGAACACAACAGGCAGGTCCGTAATACTGTTGTGGAGAAGTTTAAAGCCGGATTTTGATACAAAATGATTTCCAAAACTTTAAACATCCCAAGGAGCACTGTGAAAGCGATCATATTGAAATGGAAGGAGTATCATACCACTGCAAATCTACCAAGACCCGGCCGTCCCTCTAAACTTTCATCTCAAACAAGGAGAAGACTGATCAGAGATGCAGCCAAGAGGCCCATGATCACTCTGGATGAACTGCAGAGATCTACAGCTGAGGTGGGACAGTCTGTCCATAGGACAACAATCAGTCATAGACTGCACAAATGTGGCCTTTATGGAAGAGTGGCAAGAAGAAAGCCATTTCTCAAAGATATCCATAAAAAGTGTCGCTTAAAGTTTGCAACAAGCCACCTGGGAGACACACCAAACATGTGGAAGACGGTGCTCTGGTCAGATGAAACCAAAATCAAACTTTTTGGCAACAATGCCAAACGATATCTTTGGCGTAAAGGCAACACAGCTCATCACCCTGAACAACCATCCCCACTGTCAAACATGGTGGTGGCAGCATCATGGTTTGGGCCTGCTTTTCTTCAGCAGAGGCAGGGAAGATGGTTCAAATTGATGGGAAGATGGATGGAGCCAAATACAGAAGGACCATTCTTGAAGAAAACCTGTTGGAGTCTGCAAAAGACCTGAGACTGAGACGGAGATTTGTCTTCCAACAAGACAATGATCCCAAACATAAAGCAAAATCTACAATGGAATGGTTCACAAATAAACGTATCCAGGTGTTAGAATGAACAAGTCACAGTCCAGACCTGAATCCAATCGATTCAGTGGAAAAAGCTGAAAACTGCTGTTCACAAACGATCTCCATCCAACCTCACTGAGCTCCAGCTGTTTACCAAGGAAGAATGAGCAAGAATTTCAGTCTCTCGATATACAAAACTGATAGAGACATACCCCAAGTGACTGCAGCTGTAATCGCAGCAAAAGGGGGAGCAACAAAGTATTAAGTTACAGGGGTCGAATAATATTGCACGCCCCACTTCTCAGTTTTTGTATTTCCACAAAAATTTAAATTAACCAATAAATTTCGTTCAACTTCACAATTGTGTCCCACTTGTTGTTGATTCTTCACCAAAAAGACGGATTTTGGTAAGACCTTACCTGTAAAATCCTTTTCAGCGAAGGAAGGGAGACACAGTCATTACTAGTGGGTAGGCGGAGCCCACACAGGATAGAACACCTCAGATTAAAAAAGAGTGTTGACCGGCCCCTCCAGCTTGGGCTCCTCCTACTCCAGCTCTCCAGTCCGTACACAAGCTAAGGAAGAGCAAAAATCACCAGCGGAGCAACATAACCCCTTCTGAAGAACTTTAGAGAAAAAACAAGAAGATAGGTTATGCATATAACAGAAAAAAGACCACACAGTCCCAGGTACTACTCACTGAACCTGACCACTGCGATGAGCTGGCAATGCTGGAAAAGAGCCTTAGCGCGCCGACCTCAGCCCAGATAATCGCTATCAGAGAAGGGTCACGCCGCATCTGAAAACAACACACTTCTGCCATGGGAGGGATCTGTGTCTCCCTTCCTTCCTTCGCTGAAAAGGATTTTACAGGTAAGGTCTTACCAAAATCCGTCTTTCAGCAGCAGATGGAAGGAAGGGAGACACAGTCATTACTAGTGGGACGTCCCAAAGCAGTCCAGAAATTAAGGGTGGGCAAAAAACCAACAGAGGCAGATTCCCAACAACTTAAATAAATGCGCAACTAGCGCTAAATACAAGTTCACAAGAACTTTAAACTACAGCCGCCTGCAGGACCCTACGTCCTAAGGCCGCATCAGCGGAAGCACTGACGTCCACCTTATAAAATTTCGTAAATGTGTGGACGGAACGCCAGGTCGCCGCCCGGCAGAGCTGAGCTGCCGAGGCCCCTTGATGAAAGGCCCACGATGAACCCACATCCCTTGTGGAGTGTGCTCGAATCTTAATCGGGCAAGGTTCGCCCTTAAGTCGGTAAGCCTCTAAAATGGCCAACCGAATCCAACGACCTATAGAATCCTTGGAAGCTTGTTGCCCACGTCGACGACCTGCTGGAATCACAAACAGAGAATCCGACTTCCGAAAACTTTGATTAATAGACAAATAGAACTTCAAAGCCCGCACTAAATCCAATGTGTGCAAGGCCCGTATCTTCGCATTTCTCTGCTCCGGACAAAGCGAGGGCAACACAATATCCTGGTTGACATGAAATTGTGACACCACCTTAGGTAGAAAGTCGCCCCGTGTGCGAAGCACTACGCGATCTGGGTGAAACCCCAGAAAAGGAGGCGAGCAAGAAAGAGCAGCCAATTCAGAAACCCTTCTCAAAGAAGTGACCGCCACTAGGAAGGCAACCTTCCAAGAGAGCAAAGAAAGGCTAACAGAGTCCATAGGCTCAAAAGGCCCATGTTGAAGAGCCTCCAAGACAAGATTGAGCCGCCAAGGAGACACAAGCGCCTTCCGCGGCGGAAACTGACGGGTTACCCCGCGAAAAAAGGAACGTACGTCCCTACGCGAGGCGATAGCCTTCCGGAACAGCAAGGACAGAGCAGAAACCTGCCCCTTCAGAGTGCTAACTGCCAAACCCTTGTCCAGCCCGTACTGCAAAAAGGCCAACAAATTGGGAATGGAAAAAAATCCTCGGGTTCCTAGAAGAACCCGAACACCACGAAAAGAAGGCTTCCCAAGTCTTGTGATAAATCCTAGTAGTAGCCGGACCTCTGGCAACTTGCAGAGTGGCAATGACTTCGGCTAAAAAACCTTGACGGATCAAGATTTCGGTCTCAAGAGCCACGCCGTCAAACGCAGAGACTTCAGGTCCGGGTGACGAACGGGCCCTTGGGTTAACAGGTCCGGGCGAAGAGGGAGTGGAAGTGGAGGTGCTGCCAGAAGCGACACCAGTGTCGAGAACCACGTCCTCCTTGGCCAATCTGGGGCTATCAACATAGCCGGGACTCTCTCCAGTCTGATCCCACGCAACACCAGAGGAAGTAAGGATATCGGCGGGAACACATAGATTAGCTCGAATTGGTCCCAAGGAGCCACCAGAGCATCCACCGCCACAGCCTTCGGGTCCTTGTACCTGGACATGAACGTCGGTAACTTGGCATTGAACCTGGATGCCATCAAATCCACTTGGGGAGTCCCCCAACGGGAGCACAGCAGTGCAAAAATTTCCGGATGAAGACTCCATTCTCCGGGATCCATCTTTTCGCGACTGAGGAAGTCCGCCGTGATATTCTGAACTCCCGGAATGTGAATCGCAGAGATGGCTGGCACCCTGGCCTCGGCCCATACCAGGATCCGAGACACCTCCATCATAATAATAATAATAATAATCTTTATTTATATAGCGCCATCATATTCTGCAGCGCTTTACAGTTTAACAGTTTCAAAACACAAGTCATAAGTCACAACGTTAACAATACAGTAATTAAAGCAAAATAAGACGGCCCTGCTCGTGAGAGCTTACAATCTACAATGAGGTGGGGGAGATACAAAATACAGGTGTGTATATAAAATGGTGCATTTACAATGATGGTCCAGCCATCTTAAGGGAGTGAGGGATGGATGGAGATAGTGAATGGGCTACACACACACACACACACTTACACATAGAATGACTTTGATTAGTGAATGTGATAGGCCGCTCTGAACAGATGTGTTTTGAGGGAGCGCCTGAAACCATGCAAATTGTGGATAGTCCTAATTTCTTGGGGTAGAGCATTCCAGAGGATTGGCGCAGCGCGGGAGAAGTCTTGGAGTCGGGAGTGGGAGGTACGGATTAGTGCAGAGATTAGTCGAAAGTCGTTTGCAGAGCGCAGCAGTCGGTTAGGCCGATAGATAGAAATGAGGGAGGAGATGTAGGGGGGTGCTGCAGTGTGGAGAGCTTTGTGGGTGAGAACAAGTACTTTGAATTGGATCCTATAATGAATGGGCAGCCAGTGTAAGGACTGGCGAAGAGCGGACGCGTCCGAGTACCGATTAGCCAGATGGATAACCCTGGCTGCTGCATTAAGGATGGACTGGAGAGGGGATAGTCAAGTAATGGGGAGGCCAAGTAATAGAGCGTTACAGTAGTCCAGGCGGGAGTGGATCAATGCTACAGTGAGGGTTTTTGTTGTTTCCATGGTGAGAAAAGGGCGGATTCTAGAGATGTTCTTTAGGTGTAGGCGGCAAGAGCGGGCAAGAGATAGTATATGGGAGGTGAAGGAGAGATTGGTATCAAACATAACACCCAGACAGCGAGCCTGCTGCCGGGGTGTTATTATGGTGCCGCCCACTGAGAGGGAAATGTCAGATTTAGGGAGGTTAGTAGACGGCGGGAGCAGAAGAAGTTCAGTTTTGGAGAGGTTAAGTTTCAGATAGAGAGCAGACATGATGTTGGAGACTGCGGACAGACAGTCGGTGGCGTTCTGTAGTACAGCGGGGGTAAGGTCGGGGGATGACGTGTATAATTGTGTGTCATCAGCATAAAGATGGTACTGAAAGCCAAATCTGCTGATGGTCTGTCCAATTGGGGCGGTGTAGAGAGAGAAGAGAAGGGGGCCAAGGACTGAGCCCTGGGGTACACCGACAGTGAGAGGGAGAGGAGATGAAGTGGAGCCAGAGAACGAAACACTGAAGGAGCGGTCAGAAAGATAGGAGGAGAACCAGGAGAGAACAGTGTCCTTAATACCTAGAGAGTGGAGCCTGGACAGTAGGAGTCGGTGGTCAACCGTGTCGAAAGATGCAGAAAGGTCGAGTAGAATGAGCAGAGAGTGGTCGCCGTTACGTTTTGCTGTCAGAAGGTCATTGGTCACTTTGATGAGTGCAGTTTCAGTCGAATGTAGGGGTCGGAAGCCGGACTGTGAAGGGTCTAGGAGGGAGTGAGTGGAGAGGTAACGGGTGAGGCGGGAGTAGACTAGGCGCTCCAAAAGTTTGGAGATGAAGGGGAGATTGGAGACCGGTCTGTAGTTGTTTGTGCAGGAAGGGTCAAGAGCGGGTTTCTTTAGTAGTGGAGTAATGATGGAGTGTTTGAAGGAGGATGGGAAAATGCCAGAGGAGAGTGAGAGATTGAAGATTGTAGTTAGGTGAGTTGTGACAACAGGAGAAAGAGACTGGAGGAGATGTGAGGGGATGGGGTCGGTAGTGCATGTAGTGGACGAGAGGAAGAGAGGAGTCTGGAGACTTCTTCTTCTGTGATGGGATCAAATGTGGAAAGTGAGCCAGGGGAAATGCAGGGTGGGATGGGAGTCACAGCACTTGGTGGTTGAGAGCAGATTTCCTGACGGATAGTATCTATTTTTTCTATAAAGTGGGAGGCCAGGTCATCAGCACAAATGTCTGTGATAGGGGCTTGTGCTTTTGGCCTGAGGAGGGAGTGAAAAGTGTCAAAAAGTTTCTTGGGGTTGTTGGCTAGTGAGGAGATCAGTGTGGTGAAGTAGGTCTGTTTGGCGAGGTGAAGGGCAGCATTATAAGTTCTTAACATGAATTTAAAGTGGATGAAGTCTTCTGGTGTGCGGGTTTTTCTCCATAGGCGTTCAGCACTCCTAGAGCATCGCTGGAGAAGGTGAGTTTGCGATGTGAGCCAGGGCTGTTTTACTATGTGTTTGGAAGTTCTGAGGGTGAGCGGTGCTACTTGGTCAAGGGTGCTTCTAAGAGTGTCATTGTAGTGCTGAACAGCCAGATTAGGACAAGAAAAAGAGGAGATTGGGGACAGCGAAGAGTGTAGGGAGTCTGAAAGTGTCTGAGGGTTAATGGCTTGCAGATTTCTGAATGTGCGGTAGGTAGGAGTTCGCTGGGGTGGTGGAGGATTTGTGAGCGTGAAGGAGAGAATGTTGTGGTCAGAGAGTGGAAGCGGTGAGTTATTTAGGTGGGAAATTGAACAGAGGCGGACAAAGACCAGGTCAAGGGTGTTGCCATCCTTGTGTGTCTCAGAGGTTGAAAGCTGTGAGAGGCCTAGAGAAGTGGTTAGTGATAGAAGCTGAGATGCAGATGTGGAAGTAGGACTGTTAATGGGGATGTTGAAGTCTCCAAGGATAAGGGTTGGTAGTTCTGAGGACATGAAGTGCGGCAGCCAGGCTGAGAAGTGGTCAAGGAACTGGGTGGATGAGCCTGGGGGCCGATATATGACCGCTATTCTGAGGGAGAGGGGATGGAAGAGCCTGATGGTGTGGACCTCAAAAGAAGGGAATGAGAGTAATGGAATTGGGGGGATGACCTGGAAAGTGCATTGTGGGGACAGGAGTATGCCAACTCCACCACCATGTCTGTTTGTGGGTCTCGGGGAATGGGAGAACTGTAAGCCACCATAGGAAATGGCAGCAGGGGAGACCGTGTCAGAATCCTGAATCCAGGTTTCAGTGAGGGCCAACAGATGAAGAGAGTTGTTCAGAAAGTAGTTGTGCAGGAAAGATAGTTTATTGCATGCAGACCTTGTATTCCAGAGGGCACAGTTGAAAGAAGGAGATGAGGGAGTGCAAGTAATATTAACAAGATTATTATGGTTTCGAAATGAGGTAGGGTAGGGATTGA
The DNA here is from genome assembly GCA_033576555.1 of Oophaga sylvatica. NCBI lineage: Eukaryota > Metazoa > Chordata > Amphibia > Anura > Dendrobatidae > Oophaga > Oophaga sylvatica. The sequence goes on along the minus strand of JARQOD010000008.1, from coordinate 163,998,549 downwards.
GGTTGGGGGATGGACCAGGGTTGGGGGAGATGTCCCCTGAAATCAGTAGGAGTAGGAAGATAAAGAGCAGGTAGTTGTTGGATTTATAAATAGGTTTTTTCTGAGATATGTTTGGGCAAGATGGGCTGAGTTTTCTTAGGAAGGTGAGGAGTGCATGGGAACTGTACATGGGAGAGGGAAGTATGGAGGGGCTGATGTATATGAGTCGTGATGGAGGGGGGATGGGGCAGTGAATGTGGATGGCATGAGCCTGAAGCTCCTCGTCCCACCTTGATGGTTGATATACGCGACCGCCGTCGCGTTGTCTGTCTGCACTCGGACTGGTAGACCGCTTAAAGGGACCGTCCAGTGTTGGAGGCAAAGGAAAATTGCCCTCAATTCCAGGATGTTGATCGGCAGGACAGACTCTTCCGACGACCATACTCCCTGAATCCAGAGATCGTTCCAGACACCCCCCCAGCCTGTCAGGCTGACATCGGTGGTTATGATCGACCACCTCGGAGGGAGGAAGGAATTCCCCAGGGATAACACTTCCGGACGTAACCACCATCCTAGAAACTCTCGCACCCTGTGGGAGATGATGACACTGCAATCCAGTGAAGCCTGTGATCGATCCCAACGGTTCAAGATGAGCATTTGGAGAGCCCTGGAATGAAATTGGGCAAACGGAATTGCCTCCATCGACGCCACCATCAAACCCAGAAGGCGCATACACCTTCGAAGGGACATTGCTGTCGAAGACTTCATAACCTGTACATGTCGAAGAAGACTCGCTTGCTTGTCTGGAGGCAGAGACACCACTGCTCGTACCGTGTCGAAATGCATTCCCAAAAACAGGATTGACTGCGACGGTTCCAGAGACGACTTCTCGAAATTGACCAGCCACCCGAAGTCCTCCAGGAGCTGAAGGGATAGATTGCGAGCCGTCACCTCCTCCTCCTTTGAGGACGCCACAATCAAAAGGTAGGGATAGGGAAGAATCGTAACCCCCTGTCTTCGCAGAAGCGCCATGAGAGGTGCCAAAATTTTCGTAAAAACTCTGGGTGCTGAGGCCAACCCGAATGGCAGGGCCACAAACTGGTAATGGTCCTGACCTATGACAAAACGAAGGAAGCGTTGGTGGGCCCTTCCGACAGGAACATGCAATAAGCGTCGCGAATGTCGATTGACACCAAAAAACCGTTCTGCGACAGGGCCGCCACAACGGAGCGAAGTGACTCCATGCGGAATTTCCGGGTGCGGACATGCCGATTCAATCTTTTGAGATCCAGAATGGGGCGAAATTTGTCCTCCTTTTTGGGGACCACAAAGAGGTTGGAATAAAACCCTCTTCCCCGGTCCTCCGGCGGAACCGCCACACCCTTCTGCAGAAGGGAATCGACCTCCCGCAGTAGAGCGGCAAATAGCTCGGGCTCTGACGGAATGCGAGATTGGCAAAAACTGTCTGGGGGTCGAGAAAGAAACTCTATGAAGTAGCCTGCCGACACAACCCGCGTCACCCAGGCGTCCGACACACGGGAAGCCCAAGCCGGTTCGAATTGGAGCAGGCGACCTCTCACTCGAGAGCCCTCGAGTGAGACCCTGGCGTCAGTCCGCCTTAGCGGGCTTTTTGTCAGCTTCCCGCTTGTCTTGGCGGAAGCTCTGTTTCCAGGGAGTGCGGGATTTCTGAGCGTTATTTTTTTTTTTTTTTTTCTGGAAAAAAGGGACGACCCGATCCCCAAGAGGGCTGACCGAAACGTCCCCTGGACCGAAAAGACCGCCGACTACTACCGGCACTATGCCTGCCAGACGCAGAAGTCACAGCTCTTCGCTGCGGTAAAGCCGTTTCTTTTGCCTTTGCAATCAGCTCCGTGAGATCAGATCCAAATAGCTGACCACCCTTGTAAGCTAAAGATAGCAAACCTTGCTTGGAAACCGCGTCTCCGGTCCACTGTCTAAGCCACAGTGCTCTTCTGACTGTGATCGCCGAGGATTGCGCCCTGGACAGTAGTGACGCAGTATCCAAATCTGCATCACTGCCATATCGGGCTACATCCTCCAACAACTTGAAAAGCCCATCTACCTCGGATAGTGGGGATCCATCTTGCCACGCCGTCCGTAGACGGTTTAACCAGCTCAGGGAAGCTTTACAAGCACACATGGACCCTAGTACTGCTTTGAATCCATGACCCGCGGCCTCGTAGATGGATTTCGCCGCCATCTCCGTTTTTCTGTCCAGCGGATCCTGCAGACTCGCCTTCCCTTTAACAGGAAGTAATGAGGATTTGCTAAGCTGGGATAAAGGGACATCCACTTCAGGGGAAGAAATCCAATTATCAATCAACTCCGTCGTACACGGATACAGCGTCTCAAAAAAACCGTGTCCCCTGAAAACGTTTATCTGGACACAGGCGTTCCTTCTCCACTGCCCCATTAAGCTCATCCAGAGATGGTAATGCTGATCGCGACCTATGCGACTCCTGAAACATCCGAGCCGACTTATCAGGACGTCTAGTTACCTCCTCCGGTAACTGTAACGCCTCCCTCATGGCTCCAATAAAAGCCTCTGTACGGCCCAAAAGAGAGGCAGAGTGTCCCTGCCGATCCTCCTTATCCGAATCGGACATCTCCCCATCCAAGCTTGAAGGGGAACCTTCCATGCCCGAGATCTCCGAGTCGCTTTGCGGGAAGGATGGCACCGGCCTGTGTCGCTTCCTACCATGAGAGGATCTAGCGGACACCCAATAACCTAGAAGGTCAGACAGGCCATCAATAGAACGAGCGAGGGCCTCCATTTTGACATCACTGACACCTCCGACCGCTGCGCTTGACGCCGTCGAGGTCTGCGTGTCAGATACGCGAGACTGATCCTGTAGTGGATCTGGGAGACGGTCCGCACCTGGACCCTGATCTGACATGCCCTCACACAGTATATGGCAGGTTAAACTTGTCAGCCACTAGAACAGTGTGGTTTCTTAAAGGCAAAACGAACGCTGAAGGGTTAAAGCTCTTAAAGAGAGAGCTACCCCAGCTGTCCCCCAATTAAGGGTTAACCGCCAAAGAAGGGGTTAATGTCGCAGACTCCCCACAACCCCTGTTAATGAAAAGGGTGTGCGAGCCCCATGTGCCTCTTATGAGGTAGCAGCTGCAGGACAGTGCCTCAAGGGTATGCCACACTAAACAAGCAACGCCAACGAGATTGCTAACATATTGCGCTGATTTGTACATCGCAATGACCCAAAGTCGTTAAGGAGATCGCTAACCACTTATGCGTCGTTAATGAGAACGTCCACAGTGGCAGCTACCAGCGACATTAAAACGATCACAAAAAAACGATCGCATTACCATGCGACGTTATCGTAATCGTTAGTGGGAGCGATCAGTGTGGCAGTCCTTCAGAAAGGTGTCCTGCGCTGGGGGGGGGGGGGTGAGGGGGTTAAGCTTCTGCCCTGACAGGCAGAAGCGACTCACCCGGCTGGCCGCGGTGCTGTTCCTTTGGTCGGTCGGGGGGGAGCGGAGAGTGAGGAGCCCGAGGAGGCCGTCAGTAATGGCCGCCGCGCTAGAGGAAGAAGCCGGAAGAGGAAAAGCAGGGTAAAGCGCGCGCTCAGAGCGCTTCCTGCCCGCGGAAAAAAAAACGGGAAAGCGCGAAACTCACTCCGCTCTCCGCTCCGCTCCCATGTCCTGCAGGCATCCACCTGCGGACAAAAGTACACAATCACCACACTGAATACATGTAGCAGCGGCTGCCGCAGCAGCCGCTGAAGCACTCAAACACATTAAAATGTTGAGTACTCACCCAGCTGAGCGCCACAGGGACCCCCAGGGATTTGTGGCGCTGTGCCCGTAGCTTCCCCCCAGGGCGGGGAACGCAGTGACCCCAGAAGCGCGGTTTGCGTCCCCGCCAGGGAAGCAATCCTCATCCCCCAGGGCCGGCAGGGTTCTGCAGGGATCTCCTTAAAGGGTAATACAGATCCGCCAAGGGAGAGGTGGGGGTCCAGCAGCGCTGAGACCCTGAGACCTCTATACCACGGGGGTCCAAGTCTCTGCCCGATAAAAATAAAAAAAAATTCTGAGGAGCTGCTCCAGCAGCGACTATCCTCTGTGACCTCAAATTTTAGACTGGAGAGATGGAGTAGGAGGAGCCCAAGCTGGAGGGGCCGGTCAACACTCTTTTTTAATCTGAGGTGTTCTATCCTGTGCGGGCTCCGCCTACCCACTAGTAATGACTGTGTCTCCCTTCCTTCCATCTGCTGCTGAAATGTACATTTGGTATCTTTATGTTTGAAGCATGATATGTGGGAAAAGGTTGAAAAGTTCCAGGGGGCCGAACACTTTCGCAAGGCACTGTACAAAGGATGGAGAAGTCTGTAATTTTTATCGTAGGTACACTTCACCTGTGAGAGACAGAATCTAAAAAAAAACGAGAAAATCACATTGCATGACTTTTACATAATTAATGTGCATTTTGTTGCATGAAATAAGTATTTGATACAACAGAAAAAACAGAACTTAATATTTGGTACAGAAATCTTTGTTTGCAGTTACGAGGTCGGACGTTTCCTGTAGATCTTGACCAGGTTTGCACACACTGCAGCAGGGATTTTGGCCCACTACTCCATACAGATCTTCTCCAGATCTTTCAGGTTTCGGGGCTGTCGCTGGGCAACAATGATTTTCAGCTCCTCCAAAGATTTTCTATTGGGTTCGGGTCTGGAGACTGGCTAGGCCACTCCAGGACCTTGAAATGCTTCTACGGAGCCACTCCTTAGTTTTCCTGGCTGTGTGTGTGTTTTAGGTCATTGTCATGCTGGAAGCCACGACCCTTCTTCAATGCTCTTACCGAGGGAAGGAGGTTGTTGGCCAAAATCTCGTGATTCATGACCCCATCCATCTTCTGTTCAATATGGTGCAGTTGTCCTGTCCTCTTTGCAGAAAAGCACCCCAAAGAATGATTCCCTCCGCCATGATTCACGGTTAGGACTGTGTTATTGGGGCTGTACTCATCCTTCTTCCTCCAAACATGTCGACTTGACACTAAAAAGTTCTATTTTGGTCTCATCTGACCACATGTCATGTGTGCATCGCCACGAAGATCGTCGCGGTTGCACATTCTGACTTCTCACAGCTGAGTTGCTGTTTCTTTGTGTTTGGCAGTTAGGGAGTTAATTCTGTCTGTGCTCAGTTCTGGGACTGGGTGCAGTTTCTCCCGGCTGCAATTAATTATTTGTTGATTGGTTTCCTTTAAATCTCTGGTGGTCTGTTTTGGGAGTTGCCAGTGAAATTCTTCATGCAGACCACAGATAGGATTGTATCTGTATAGACTTAGTTAAAGAGCTCCTTAGTTGTTTTTAAGCTCACCTTGCTTAGAGTTTAATATCCAGTCATTTATGTTCTTCTGTGTTTGAGTGTGTATGCAAGTCTGTGTTTTCTCCAGTCTGTCTTATATTGCTAATCTGTGTATTTAGCAGAGATCAGCCCATATCCCTTTGGTGGTAATCAGAATCCTTCTTAGGACTGATTACAGGGTTCAGGGACTGATAGGAGACAGGGTTAGGCTGGAGACTTGGACCTCTGAACCATTATCAGTACCTCCAAGGTGAGGGATTAGTTAGGACCCCAGTTTAGGGTCAGGTTAGACCCCCGGTCCTCTTCTTTCCTGTGACAGTGTATCAAGTCCTCAAGATTAACCCTGAGTTCAACGGATATCGTGTCAGGTAAATCTATTCTATATTTACATGCTGATGTTGCTAATCTATATGTTGTATAGAGTGTTGTTCTTTTATGAATAGTTTACTGACATCGTACACATATCATAAGACCGCGTGACACCACATGACCTTCTCCCATGTCTCCTCTGGATCATCCAATGGTCAGTGGCGAACTTCAAACGGGCCTGGACACGTGCTGCGGGAGCAGGCGACCTTGCCTGCCCTGCAGGATTATAATCCATGACGGTGGAGTGTGTTACTAATGGTAATGTTTGAGACTGTGGTCCTAGCTCTCTTCAGGTCATTGACCAGGTCCTCCCGTGTAGATCTGGGCTGATTCCTGACCTTTCTAGAATCATCCTTACCCACGAGGCGAGATCTTGCATGGAGCCCCAGACTGAGGAAGATTGACAGTTTCTTGTGTTTCTTCCATTTTCTATAATTGCGCCAACAGTTGTTGGCTTCTCACCAAGTGCTTGCCTGTTGTCCTGTAGCCATCCCAGCCTTGTGCAGGTCTACAATTTTGTCCCTGGTGTCCTTAGAGAGCTCTTTGATCTTGGCCATGGTGGAGAGGTTGGAGTGTGATTGAGTGTGTGGACAGGTGTCTAATAAACAGGTAACAAAATCAAACAAGTGCCAGAATTCTAGCTGGTTGGTCAGTGATCAAAGACTTATTTCATGCAATAAAATACTATTTAATTATGTAAAATCATACCATGTGATTTTCTGGTTTTTATTTTAGATTCTGTCTCACAGGTGAAGTGTACCTACGATAAAAATTACACACCTCTCCATTCTTTGTAGGTGGGAAAATGTGCAAAATTGGCAGGGTATCAAATACTTATTGTCCCCACTGTATATTTATTATATTTTAGGAATACTAGGTCATAAAATACATAACGCACCAATCATTACACAGTTAAACTGTTCAGGACATCAAAAAAGCCTGGTTCTCATATCTATTTTTGGCTGTCTAGTGAGATAGGGGATGTAACTCCTCATTTTCCACTGTATAAGGACAGTTAGTCTCTATTTCGTAGGAGCAACGAACTCAAAGGCCATTACACTTGACCTGGGAAGAGCTTAAGGGATGATTATCAAGTCCTTAGGTTCCCAAACAACTTTTCCAAAGTGGCATTTGGAACTTGTGGCTCTTATCCAAAAATGCTGGTAGTCCTTGAGAATCTGACATTGATATCGGCGTAGCACGATTCAGTTTTCCAAGACCCTAAAATACTAAATGTTTTGGTGATGATACAGGTATCCGACCATCAGTATACTAAAGGTTAATGGTACACACTCCTCAACACTGCAAAACCAAGAAGGAAAAGTTGTGGAATTATGGAAGTCACTGGATGGATAGACGTGCAAATGATGAAGAAATGGAAACAAACATCTCACATAATCAGTATCAAGTATTAGCACATGCAGAAAATTCGGCACGTACACATCTTGGCTGCTTATTAATGGTTGTCTGAGGAGTATTTTGCTGCACTGAATGCACTTGGGGTAAATCATCAAGATCCGCTGCTGGCAGCTGAAATTGCAATTGCTCAAAAATACATCCCAGATGTGCTTGATGCTGCTAGCTATGGTATCACATTTAGGCCACGCAGGCTGCTCACAGTGGTACAAGCAACATGCAGTCGGGGTGGTCTTTTTGCAAAACAGCTTCTGAATTGATCCATTCTATACTGCCAGTGAAATGGGACATATATACCAAGTCTAAGGTGTCTACACATACCATCAGACAGCAATGGGGGCTGCAATGGAGGTCTTATCCTCTCCAACGATAAGTCCCACTTTTGCCTTGTACACAATAATAGCCGGAGATTGTTCTGGAGACCACATGGGCAACGTCATTAAGAAACCTTCCCGAGGAATCCTCACCCCAGTCCCACTCCTGGGATTACGGTGTGGGGTGGCATAATGTTAGCCGGACCCCTCTAAACTTCATTCCATGTACAGTAACAGCTCAGCATTACAGTGATTTGTGGTGGAACCAGTAGTACGGCCATTTCTCCAAAGTGCACCAGAAGTCATTTTTCAACATGACAACACCAGGCCGAATGTTGCTCGTACTGCTGTGAGGAGCCTGAGTGGCCTAAACGTGCTCCCATGGCTGCAGCATCTCCAGGCTTATCTCCCATTGAGCATTTCTGGAACGCCATTGGTCACCAATTACAAAGTGAGCTGCCAGCAGCGGATCTTGATGATTTCTGTGCCAAAGTGCATACGGTGCAGTAGAACATCCCTCAGACAACTATTAATAACCTCATTGATAGCAGCCATCGCTTGTAAGTGGGGGATTCCTGCGCTCCTACTCCAGACTGACTAGATTGAAAAGTTTTGTTTCCAGTTTTTCATCATTGGAAGATCCGTAACACGTCTATCCATCTTGTGACTTGCATTATTCCGCATCTTCTCCTTCTTGTTGCAATTTCAGTTTTGAGGAGTGTATTTACAGGGCTACATAACATGCCGCCAGTGGCCATAAGTAACACTACATTTATTTTGACAGACCTTTTATAGCAAAGTCATCCTTTCAAAGCACTGAAAAAGTTTTTACTACCAGAGAAGCAAGAACTACGTGTGATCTCTACTGCAACGGGGGGGGGGGGGGGGCTGGGGTCACTGTGTAAATGTGCAGGAGAAAACCACTGACTTCCCAGGATTAACAGTCCGACTGGTCATATTTCATGCCTAGCTGCACCAGACAACCAATACACGGAGTTCAATGCTGGCTGTGCACCCAGAAGCTATGCCGCCCCGGCTGACCGCTCAGCGCTGTAAAGTCTGTTGCTAAGAAGCAAATATTCCATCTCTGCACTGCTGGTAATCAGCAGCCTGACGTGGTGTGTAAGTGGCTGATGTCTATACTGGGCTTTCTCATGGCCATAAAGCAAAACCACAGAGGAAATTAAATACTAATAACATTTCATAATGAAACAATGGTGGCAGAGAGTCCATCAGTATGATGGGAGACATTTTCATGAATGGTTTGCTATAAAACTTTAAAAAAAAAAAGCCCAAATGCAAAAATGAGAATTAGAAAAATAGGATAAATGCAAAGCAAAAGTGAAATATACATAACCCCATGCAAATCATGACCGCCCTGGTGCATCGACTTGCTGAACACAAAAGGTTTTTCTTTCCTCCTCAACTATTCTGCAATTACAGTTTGCAATTAATGAAGCTTAGTACCGTATATACTCGAGTGTAAGCCGAGTTTTTCACCACTATTTTTTGTGCTGAAAACGCCCCCCTCGGCTTATGCTCGAGTGAGGGTCCTAGAAGACGGAGGGGGGAGGGGGAGCGGTGGAGCAGCAGGGTCACAGGAGGCAGGAGCCGGCTGATGCGGATAACACCTTCGCCCGCTGCTAAAGAGAAATTAATATTTACTGCGCTCACAGTGAATATTCATTTCTCTTTAATAGCGGGCACAGTAATAGCAGCCGCCGGCTTCCTGCAGCGGCCGGGCGATCACGTGTGCCCGCTACTTAAGGGAGTGAATATTCACTGCCCTCCATTCCCACAGGCGTGGAGCGCAGTGAATACTCATTCCCTTTAGTAGCGGGCACACGTGATCGCCCGGCAGCTGCTGGCATCGGAACAAGACGCTGCGAGGGAGCGCAGGAACGGTAAGTGTGGTTTATTTTTTTTTTTATGTTTTTCTTGATGGGGGTCATGCATACCATGATGGCGATGAGGGGGCCATGCATACCATGATGGCGATGAGGGGGCCATGCATACCAGGATAGGGATGAGGGGGCCATGCATACCAGGATAGGGATGAGGGGGCCATGCAAACAAGGATAGGGATGAGGAGCCATGCATAAAAGGATAGGGATGAGGAAACAATGCCTACCAGGACAGGGATGAGGGGGCCATGCATACCAGGATAGAGATGAAGAACCATGCATACCAGGATGGGGAGCCATGCATACAAGGATATGGATGAGGAGGCCATGAAAAAAAGGATAGAGATGAAGAGCCATACATACAATGATAGGGATGAGGAGCCATGCAGACCAGGATAAACATGAGATGGCCATACATACCAGGGTAGGGATCAGGAGTCATACATACCATGATAGAGATGAGGGGGCCATGCATACCAGGCTTATACTCGAGTCAATAAGTTTTCTTAGTTTTTTTGTAGTAAAATTTGGTGCCTCAGCTTATACTTGAGTATATACGGTAGTTTAAAAAGCAAATTCAGGATTTTTCTGGTATTGAACCAATTGTGTAGCAAATTTCATAGGGGATTTGTCCCTAGGTGTTATTCTTCCCGATCTGAGACATAATATAGGGGCAGAGATCCTAATTCCAGTGCTAGGTCACTTACTGAGCTTCTTGCTGTAGTTCTGATACTATCAACTTTTATCACCTGGACTAAGTCTAGAAGATCTGCAGCAGATAAAGTCCTGTTTCATCAAAACTACAGCAAACAGCCCATTAAGTGACACATATCTGGAATCAGGGTCTCTGACCGTACATCATGCCATTCTTAAGATAGACCAAAAAAAATGGTCAAAGAATCTCTTTTAAAGAGGTTTTCCAATTTATGTTACTAAAAAGGGGTATTCCAGAAAAAAACACGGATAAATCAGGGGGGTCCAAGACCATCCCCCCACAGTCACACAACCAAAAGGCTGAGTGGAGCGGTTGGCAAGCATGCACATTACTGATCCATTTAAATCACAATTGCTTATCCTAATAGGTGATGGTCCCAAAAAATTATAACACCATAAAAATATCAAAGATCGTAAAAAAATTAAAGCAAAACTTCTATTTTTTTTTAGTCTCCAGCCAAGTCTTTTCTACTACTGTAAATACTTGTATTTAATATTTGTATTGCTTAGTACTTGTTTTTTTTATAATTGTGAATTGTATCATTCCACCTTTATTCCTACTGGAAATACAGGAATAGACTGACAATGCTCTCATTTGATTTGACTTTTATGTAAAATGTAATTTTTTTCTGTACCCGGGAGATAAGTGCCGCCCCTACTCACCCAGGATTTTCTTCCTTTTCCTCCGATTTAGTTTGCAGGTCATTTTCTGTTGAAGGTTTAGTGCGCTCATCCATCCAGTCAGAGACGTGCTTTAGGGCACACTCCACCGTCGATACCATGTTCTGGACAGCTTCCAACTCTTCTGGAGATGGGTATATGGTAGAGTGTTTCGCCATGACATGGCGATCATCATTAGCAAAAGATCGAATGGATCTCTGAAAAGGAATGCAAAAAGATGATGAATAATAATTAATAATGTCAGATAATCAAACAAACACAATACATCACCACTATAGAGAAGAGAAGTACCTATGTGTAGAGAAACCTACAGAGTACCTTCATTTAAAGGGGACTTTTCATTGATTTTTTTAAATTTAAACTAAGTACTTTCTCCAATTGCCGCAGCTCCACTGATTCTGGAACAGTTTTTCCTTTTTCTTCTGTGCCCCTCCGTTCTAAAATTATGCCCCCTGGTTATAATGACGAAAAATTTTCCCTCCAACAAACTGGGCGTGAGCCACAGAACTCCTCTGGGGGCGTGGCTGTTTTGATTGGCCAGCATCAGAGGAGAGAAAGTAAACGCCCACACAGAAGTCCTGTGGTTTACGCCCAGTTGTTAATGAGAAATGTTGCATCATCTTTACAGGGGATCATAACTTTGGATCGGAGGGGAGCAGAAGAAAAAGAAAAACAGTTCCATAATCAATGTAGCAGCAGCAATTGGAGGAGGCACTCAGTTTAAGAAAAAAAAATCCAGTCAAAGGTCTCTTTAAGGAGGCTTTCAAACATATATATTTAGCAAAGAAAAGTTGTCTGCTGCTTTGAGGTGCTGCCATGATAAAAGGCAGTATTCTTTGTAAGCATCCAACTGAAGGAGACAAAAAACCGCAAGAGAAATTACACAAATCATGCAGGTGCCGCCTGTGCTGGAGCATGATCGGATCTATAATATCCATATATTCATTTTATTTGATGATATAACTTTCCTAAAAAAAAATGCTTTCTTAAAATGGCACCAGCCGCGCCTGGGCAGTAGCATAATTCGGATCGCCCATAGATGCTACTGTGCCGGCGCCATCTTCATGGAGACAAATTTTTTTTCTTTGTAGTAAAATGGCGCCAAGCTGTGATGCCTGTACATTAGCTTCTATCGCGTTCTGAATTCTGCTGCTGCACAGGCGCGGCTGGAGCCATTTTGAGAAAGAATTTTTTTCTCAAGAAATTTATATCATGAAATAAAATGAAGATATGGCTATTATAGATCTTATCATGCTACAGCGCAGGTGCCTGCATGATCAATATAATTTTTATCCCCAAAACTATAAGATATACAGTATGTAAAATAGGGGGCAGGTCACTGAAGGATCAGTGCCCGGTCATAAGCCATACAGATGCATATGTAAGCAGAGCACCACATGAAGACCCCCCCGCGGTCCCCGAACAGGCCCCAAAGGAGCACGAGAATCTCATAAACTGAAAACTACAAATACACACACAACAACCACAAGACGGATTTCACCACCAGGTATCATTGTAATCAGTATAACGGCGCCGATCTGACACTGTCTGTAGGTTACTGTATACAATCCAGCTGACAGGTTCCCTTTAATCATGGTATGAAAAAAGAGAGGTGCAAAAAGCCATGGAATGTCAAATACCAGCTGAAAACAGTCCTGCCACTTAGTGAAAAATATCAGCTGGTTCAATTAATGGCCTATAAAAAGGTGTCTCATTACCAAGGTGACACATAAGAAATATGATGGGTAAGACCAGTGAGCTGTCTCAAGACCTTAACAGCCTTATTGTTGCAAAACATACTGATTGCATTGGTTACAGAAAATTTTATAAACTACTGAAAACTCCAGTAAGCACTGCTGGGGCCATAATCTGGATGTGGAAAGAACATTATTTCACCATAAACTGACTAGGTGCATGATTTCAGACAGAGGGGTGAAAAGAATTATCATAACAGTTGCCCAGGAGCTAAGTAGCACCTGTGGAGAGCTACAGGAAGACCCGGAATCAGCAGGTACAGTTGTTTCAAAGAAAACTATAAGTAATGCACTCAACCTCCATGGCCTGTATGCACACTCACCACACAACCTCCCTGGCCAGTATGCACACTCACCACACAACTTCCATGGCCTGTATGCACGCTCACCAGACAACCTCCATGACCTGTATGCACGCTCACCACACAACTTCCATGGCCTGTATGCACAATCACCACACAACCTCCATGGCCTGTATGCACACTCACCAAGCAAGATTACATTGCTGAAGAAAAAGCATGTTGAAGAGCGTTTAGTGTTTGCTCAACATTTAGACAAGCCTGTGAAATACTGGGAGAATATAGTCTCGTCATATGAGACCAACATTGAACTCTTTTTATGGCATAATACACACCATGTTAGGAGGCCAGAAGGCACTGAATATTACCCCAAAAGCACCATACAAGCAGCAAAGTTTGGAGTTGGGAACATCATGGTGTGGCAAACTTCATGTAATTGAAGGAAGGATGAGTGGATAAATGTATGAAGATATTTTTGATTTAAAAAAATCTGCTGCCATCCACCAGGATGATGAAGATGAAATGAGGGTGGACATTTCAGGAAGACAATGATCCCAAACACACGGCCATGGAAACTTTCAGCTGGTTTCAGAGAAAGAAAATAAAGCGCTAGAATGGCCAAGCCGATCATCGGACCTGAATCCAAGTGAAAATGTATGGAAGGAAATAAAGCTCAGAGTTCATAGAAGGAGACCACGGGACCTTCAGGATGTGAAGAGTGTTTGTGCAGAAAAATGGGACAAAATCACACGTGAGCAATGCCTGCGACTAGTTTCTCCATACATGAGGCGTCTTGAAGCTTTATCACCAACAGAGTCCTTTGTAAGAAATACTAAATAAATTTCAGTAAGCATGTTCAATGCTTTTTCTCTTTGTAATTCCTCATTATTACACATAATTTATGGACACCTATGGTGATTTCTTTGCCTGTGTGGATTGGACAGATTGTTACCGACATCTCGTGAGAATTTCATGTTAATGGCACCTTTATAAAGATATTTACTTTGAAAATTGGTGACGTGTTCAATACTTAATACGCGACCAGTAACTTTCTTTACTCCATTGACCAGCACTGGTCCAGCGTTGCCATTGTTGTTTACAGCGTACATCAGCACTGCAGCCAATCGCTATGCTCAACGGCTCTGCCAATGGAGACAGCGTTTCTCATCACCTACAAGTATAAAAAGAAGAAAAAAAAAAAGCAAAAACGCTGTATTCTTTGCAATAACTGATGACGTAGGAAATAACCACTGTGCACTTTGCTACAATTGTGAGTGGCTGCACTTGTTACGAGATGTAATTTAGTAGGATTGTTGGCAGAAGTCACTTTGGTTCTGCTGTTCGGTGTACGAGATAGATATGTTCCAATCTTCCACTGCAGCGTGCTTTATACCACTCCGACTATAAACTGGTATGAGCTGTCGGCAGGCCACCATCGTACAGAGCAGAACAGACGGATGAAGGACAGGAGGTCGGACAGTACAAGCGATTCCTGTCATCCGACACCGCCATCTCAGCCTTAGAGCATTCACTAATAAATGCATCTATATTGAGGCCAGTTCACACTTTACTCCTTTACTGTATCGCTTTGTCTTTCTTGTCCTTTAAGTGCAGATGGCATTACATTGTGAAACGGGCCAGCCACTGCCCTCCGTGCCATGAAAAGAAATCTCACCTAGGGGGTGAAGACAATAACATTTTCGACGTTCTTTATGCCAGTCCCGGCTGAGGCCGATATTTTATTTAACGCTGGAGACAGACTCAGCAGATGTGACTGCAGGAGCGTCTGACAAAGGTCTGATGCTATTCACACAGGGACGGCTGCAGAGGATTGAAGTGCTGCTATGTATTCAGGACGGGTTCCAGATGCAGATTCTCGCTTTGCACCATGTTTCCATGCCGGATGAACATTTTGCAGGAGCCGTGATGAATGTGTTACGATTCCGGATACGTTTTCCAGAATGTCGTTGAGTATAATGCATGCAAATATTGGTTCTACCTTTTAAATGTGTTTCTGAAGTGGAAGTGCAATTTTCATACACTTTGCATAATTCCTGCAAAATGAAAAGCGTCTGCCGTCTGAGCCTAATGCGCGTGCTATGAAACCATACCCCGAACTCAGTAACCTGGGGATTGTCTGCGGAGGAGAGCATGGATCTCCAGGATTTTTGCTTTCCGTCATTTTGCACACTTACAGATATGCCATGAATCAAAATTTAGCCCCTGCGCAATGGGAAATTCTGTCTATGGTTGTTTGACTATCTGGTCAACTGTGTATGCTGGAAGGATGTACCATAATGGGAATTGTCATTGGATGCAGCGGGGAAAAGTACACAGCAGAGACCCTCAGTGCAAGAACAATATGGCCCCTTGCACAACGACTCGGCCCTCTCTCAAACAAAGCACCCACCAGAAACTGAAGCATCCACGTAGGCAATCTAGCAGGAGTAATGACCAGCCTCCATGGACTATACAGCTCCGCATTGATGTCCATAGAAAGGGCATGGCCACCTCACCACTGACTTCTATGGGAAATCCCTGGTGATATTTTATAAATGAGCTGAAAATCGTCTACTCCTTTAAGGCCAGTTTTCTTTGCTCTTCATTGGGGGGCGCAGCATCAGGTAATCCCCATCGGTGTCGGGAGCACAGCAGTCACCAAACCTCTGCAGAAAATTACGGGTCTAAGCAGACCACTGCGGCCAGTAACTGGCTGCAGCGTTCAAGTGACTGACAGACTGCATCAGAATGAAGGGGCACAGAAGAGGGTAAGTAATGGCTATATCATTCCCTAGAAAGTGTGGATAACCCAGCAAGGTGACCATATATCCCCAATAAAAGCCAAAAGACCACCTCGGAGATCTTATTAACTCCTAAAAGGCAGGACATGCAGAATAAAAAAATAATCCAATCCTGCGCATCAGATTGCAGCAGTCTGTCAAAGACACCTTGAACGTGGCACCGTCTGCGGGTGACATTCAATCAGAAAACAGTCTTTGTTAAATTCTCCTTTCGCACTGTTCAATAATTCATCTCTTCGGCTCCCAGCACCATGTGAAATAATCAGATTTAATGCTGCTGGTTTACAATGGGGCAGATAAATCCTGGGGACCACTGAGCGACAATTGTAAAATTACGTTTTGCAGCGGAGTTTAACCCAAATGGTAATTGCTGCATCTTGGTTTACCACTAAATGTAATTTACCGCTCCGTGCAGGATTCTGCAATGTGCACAGAAAATGCTGCTCGTGGTGGTCCATCAGCACAAGGTGAGAATGAAGACACAGATGAAGCAATCTATATCCCGTCCTCTATGTCAAGGTCACGCATGCATCGCTACTGCACGGCCCTCTCTGTGCAGACCGGTAGTCAGCGACCAGAAGATGCTGCGGTGTGTGACGAGCAAACGAGGCTCCATCTTATAAAGCAGCGCGTCCTTCTCCAAGGACAAGCCTGTGTGCACGGAGCAGCACACGCATGTTCCCACCGTGCAGAGAAACACTGACAGCCTCCAGCTGAATTTCTGAAGCACAATGTAATCAACATTTGGGAAAAATTCTGAATTTATGAGCCACCATGTAGTTTTTTTTCTCTTTTTGCAGATTTTGGGTTCAGATTAGACACTGATAATCTGCAACCAAGTATACAAAAGGGTTTTTACAGCCTTTATGTCTGACGGCATGCAGTGGCTGTTCCTACCACAACATGCCCATAAAGTTACAGACTTCTCTGCCTTCTCTGAACTCATGCTTTAAATGGTTACTGTCATTTCAACAAACTTTGTATATATTAATTGTACAACTGAACATTGGAATATTAAAGGGACTCTGTCACAAGGTTTTTGTTACCTCCATCTGAGAACAGCATGATGTAGAGAAATAGACCCTGATTCCAGCAATATGTTACTTACTGAACTGCTTTATGCAGTTTTGATAAAATCCCTGTTTTCCATTCTGCAGATTCAGCAGTTCTCTGAATGCTGAGCTGTGTACAACCCCGCCCATACCAATGATTGCAGCTTTCTGTGCACACTGTGCATAGTTAGAAAGCGTCCAATCAGTGGTGATGGCGGGATAATACAGGGCTCATATGAATATGGAGAACTACAAGGCAGCAAGTTTAATAGTCCTCTAGCGATAATCTACTGCTAACAGAAAAGTGATATTATCAAAACTACAGCATGCAGCCCAGTAAGTGACACATCGCTGGAATCAGGGTCTGAGTATCTACATTACGCAGCTCTAAGATTAGATGGCAAAAATGATTCCCTTTAAAAGGGTTGTCCGGGCTGATGATCTAGCCTTAGAAAGGTCATCAATATTAGATTGGTGGGGGGTCCGACACCCAGAACCCCCACAAATAAGTTATGGCCCGATATAAATAGTGTACAGAGCTGGAACACAGCAGCTCCATTTACTGTGTAGTGGCTATTGCCAACTGAACAGGGGCTGAGCAGCAGTCCTCAGCAATGGCAACTACGTGGTGATGCTCCAGCTCTGTTCACTGTTTACATCCACTCGTGGTTGGTGCTGAAAACTGGTGGGGGTTATGGGTGTAGGACCACCCCCGATCTGATTTTCATGACCTTTCCCAATAATAGGTCATCAATATTACAAGCCTGGAAACCCCTTTCATATATGTGCTCGGAGAAGTATGCTTCTTTCTCCACTCATGAGCCACTTTCTTAACCTCCCCAACTAATGACTCAGTCTGGAAAATTGCTAGTACCCATCAAAACAAGACTGAGTTGTCTGAAGTGACAGATTTCAGCTACCTAGTGAAGTCTATCGAGAGGGAAAGAGGATGAGCAGAATGAAAGATTTCTGCTTTTTAGGAATTGTTTTTGCGTGGATCCACAGCTACACTGCTCAGTACACAGTTCTACTGTATCATGTCCTCCATGACGCTGCATACACAGGAGAGCTGGAATCCCTCATGTCTGTGTGTGCTCGGCATAGGAGTCATCATAGTAGCTAGTCTATGACCACAAAGGATTTACACAGAAGGAAACTGGTGAAAAAATGCAGGATACAAATAATATAATGGCCAAAAATTGTGCAATTATTCTAGTATACACACAAAAGTGTATCCTGCAAAGTCACACTTCATTTTAGATATTATTATTAATACTATGACCCTAATTTATCAAAGCAATTTTGCCTAAATTCGGGAATAAATTACTTTGAAAACTTGCAAAATTTGTGTTGCGCAAAAATGTTGCAACTTTTGCTGTTTTCACACCAGTTTCTCCCAGCTCGATCAAAATGGGCAGCCCTGGGGCGGGACAGCACAGCTCGAGATGGGGGCGGGACAGCACAGCTCGAGCCGGGGGCGGGACAGCACAGCTCGAGCCGGGGGCGGGACAGCAGAGCTCGAGCCGGGGGCGGGACAGAACAGCTCGAGCCGGGGGAGGGACAGAACAGCTCGAGCCGGGGGAGGGACAGCACAGCTCGAGCCGGGGGCGGGACAGCAGTGCTCGAGCCAGGGAAGGGACAGCAGTGCTCGAGCCGGGGGCGGGACAGAACAGCTCGAGCCGGGCGTGGGACAGCAGTGCTCGAGCCAGGAGCGGGACAGCACAGCTCGAGCCGGGGGCGGGACAGCAGAGCTCGAGCCGGGGGCGAGAAGCAGAGCTCGAGCCGGGGGCGGGAAGCAGAGCTCGAGCCGGGGGTGGGACAGCACAGCTCGAGCCGGGGGGGGACAGCAGAGCTCGAGCCGGGGGCGGGACAGTAGAGCTCGAGCCGGGGGCGGGACAGCACAGCTCGAGCCGGGGGCGGGACAGAGGAGCTCGAGCCGGGGGCGGGACAGCACAGCTCGAGCCGGGGCGGAACAGCACAGCTCGAGCCGGGGGCGGAACAGCACAGCTCGAGCCGGGGGCGGGACAGCACAGCTCGAGCCGGGGGCGGGACAACAGAGCTCGAGCCGGGGGCCGGACAGCAGAGCTCGAGCCGGGGGGCGGGACAGCACAGCTCGAGATGGGGGCGGGACAGCACAGCTCGAGATGGGGGCGGGACAGCACAGCTCGAGATGGGGGCGGGACAGCACAGCTCGAGCCGGGGGCGGGACAGCACAGCTCGAGCCGGGGCGGGACAGCAGAGCTCGAGCCGGGACAGCAGTGCTCGAGCCGGGAGCGGGACAGCACAGCTCGAGCCGGGGGCGGGACAGCACAGCTCGAGCCGGGGGCGGGACAGCACAGCTCGAGCCGGGGGCGGGACAGCAGAGCTCGAGCCGGGACAGCAGTGCTCGAGCCGGGAGCGGGACAGCACAGCTCGAGCCGGGGGCGGGACAGCAGAGCTCGAGCCGGGGGCGAGAAGCAGAGCTCGAGCCGGGGGCGGGAAGCAGAGCTCGAGCCGGGGTGGGACAGCACAGCTCGAGCCGGGGGCGGGACAGCAGAGCTCGAGCCGGGGGCGGGACAGTAGAGCTCGAGCCGGGGGCGGGACAGCACAGCTCGAGCCAGGGGCGGGACAGAGGAGCTCGAGCCGGGGCGGGACAGCACAGCTCGAGCCGGGGGCGGAACAGCACAGCTCGAGCCGGGGGCGGGACAGCACAGCTCGAGCCGGGGGGCGGGACAGCACAGCTCGAGATGGGGGCGGGACAGCACAGCTCGAGATGGGGGCGGGACAGCACAGCTCGAGATGGGGGCGGGACAGCAGAGCTCGAGCGGGACAGCAGTGCTCGAGCCGGGGCGGGACAGCACAGCTCGAGCCGGGGGCGGGACAGCACAGCTCGAGCCGGGGGCGGGACAGCACAGCTCGAGCCGGGGGCGGGACAGAAGCTCGAGCGGACAGCAGCTCGAGCCGGGGGCGGGACAGCACAGCTCGAGCCGGGGCGGACAGCAGAGCTCGAGCCGGGACGCATCGCTCGAGCCGGGGCGGGACAGCAAGCTCGAGCCGGGGGCGGGACAGCAGAGCTCGAGCCGGGGGCGAGAAGCAGAGCTCGAGCCGGGGTGGGAAGCCAGCTCGAGCCGGGGGTGGGACAGCACAGCTCGAGCCGGGGCGGGACAGCAGAGCTCGAGCCGGGGGCGGGACAGCAGAGCTCGAGCCGGGGGCGGGACAGCACAGCTCGAGCCGGGGCGGGACAGAGGAGCTCGAGCCGGGGGCGGGACAGCACAGCTCGAGCCGGGGGCGGGACAGCACAGCTCGAGCCGGGGGCGGGACAGCACAGCTCGAGCCGGGGGCGGGACAGACGAGCTCGAGCCGGGGGCGGGACAGCACAGCTCGAGCCGGGGGCGGGACAGCACAGCTCGAGATGGGGGCGGGACAGCACAGCTCGAGATGGGGGCGGGACAGCACAGCTCGAGATGGGGGCGGGACAGCACAGCTCGAGCCGGGGGCGGGACCAGCACAGCTCGAGCCGGGGGCGGGACAGCAAGTCGAGCTCGGGCGGGACAGCAGTGCTCGAGCCGGGAGCGGGACAGCACAGCTCGAGCCGGGGGCGGGACAGCAGAGCTCGAGCCGGGAGCGGGACAGCACAGCTCGAGCCGGGGGCGGGACAGCACAGCTCGAGCCGGGGCGGGACAGCAGAGCTCGAGCCGGGGGGCGACAGCAGAGCTCGAGCCGGGGGCGGGAAGCAGGCTCGAGCCGGGGGTGGGACAGCACAGCTCGAGCCGGGGGCGGGACAGCAGAGCTCGAGCCGGGGGCGGGACAGCAGAGCTCGAGCCGGGGGCGGGACAGCAGAGCTCGAGCCGGGGGCGGGACAGCACAGCTCGAGCCGGGGGCGGGACAGAGAGCTCGAGCCGGGGGCGGGACAGCACAGCTCGAGCCGGGGGCGGGACAGCAGAGCTCGAGCCGGGGGCGGGACAGCACAGCTCGAGCCGGGGGCGGGACAGCACAGCTCGAGCCGGGGGCGGGACAGCACAGCTCGAGCCGGGGGCGGGACAGCACAGCTCGAGCCGGGGGCGGGACAGCACAGCTCGAGAGGGGGCGGGACAGCACAGCTCGAGTGGGGCGGGACAGCACAGCTCGAGACTGGGGGCGGGACAGCACAGCTCGAGCCGGGGGCGGGACAGCACAGCTCGAGCCGGGGGCGGGACAGCAGAGCTCGAGCCGGGGGCGGGACAGACAGCTCGAGCCGGGGGCAGGGACAGACAGCTCGAGCCGGGGGGGGACAGCACAGCTCGAGCCGGGGGCGGGACAGCAGTGCTCGAGCCAGGGAGGGGACAGCAGTGCTCGAGCCGGGGGCGGGACAGAACAGCTCGAGCCGGGCGTGGACAGCAGAGCTCGAGCCGGGGGCGGACAGCACAGCTCGAGCCGGGGGCGGGACAGCAGAGCTCGAGCCGGGGGCGAGAAGCAGAGCTCGAGCCGGGGGCGGGAAGCAGAGCTCGAGCCGGGGGGTGGGACAGCACAGCTCGAGCCGGGGGCGGGACAGCAGAGCTCGAGCCGGGGGCGGGACAGAGAGCTCGAGCCGGGGGCGGGACAGCACAGCTCGAGCCGGGGGCGGGACAGAGAAGCTCGAGCCGGGGGCGGGACAGCACAGCTCGAGCCGGGGCGGAACAGCACAGCTCGAGCCGGGGGCGGGACAGCACAGCTCGAGCCGGGGGCGGGACACAGAGCTCGAGCCGGGGGCGGACAGCAAGCTCGAGCCGGGGGCGGGACAGCACAGCTCGAGATGGGGGCGGGACAGCACAGCTCGAGCTGGGGGCGGGACAGCACAGCTCGAGATGGGGGGGACAGCACAGCTCGAGCCGGGGGCGGGACAGCACAGCTCGAGCCGGGGGGCGGGACAGCAGAGCTCGAGCCGGGACAGCAGTGCTCGAGCCGGGGCGGGACAGCACAGCTCGAGCCGGGGCGGACAGCAGAGCTCGAGCCGGGAGCGGGACAGCACAGCTCGAGCCGGGGGCGGGACAGCACAGCTCGAGCCGGGGCGGGACAGCAGAGCTCGAGCCGGGGGCGAGAAGCAGAGCTCGAGCCGGGGGCGGGAAGCAGCGCTCGAGCCGGGGGGGGACAGCACAGCTCGAGCCGGGGGCGGGACAGCAGAGCTCGAGCCGGGGGCGGGACAGCAGAGCTCGAGCCGGGGGCGGGACAGCAGAGCTCGAGCCGGGGGCGGACAGCACAGCTCGAGCCGGGGGCGGGACAGAGGAGCTCGAGCCGGGGGCGGGACAGCACAGCTCGAGCCGGGGGCGGGACAGCAGAGCTCGAGCCGGGGGCGGGACAGCACAGCTCGAGCCGGGGGCGGGACAGCACAGCTCGAGCCGGGGGCGGGACAGCACAGCTCGAGCCGGGGGCGGGACAGCACAGCTCGAGCCGGGGGGCGGGACAGCACAGCTCGAGATGGGGGCGGGACAGCACAGCTCGAGATGGGGGCGGGACAGCACAGCTCGAGATGGGGGCGGGACAGCACAGCTCGAGCCGAGGGCGGGACAGCACAGCTCGAGCCGGGGGCGGGACAGCACAACTCGAGCCGGGGGCGGGACAGCACAGCTCGAGCCGGGGGCGGGACAGCAGAGCTCGAGCCGAAGGCGGGACAGCAGAGCTCGAGCCGGGACAGCAGTGCTCGAGCCGGGAGCGGGACAGCACAGCTCGAGCCGGGGCGGACAGCACAGCTCGAGCCGGGGCGGACAGCAGAGCTCGAGCCGGGGGCGGGACAGCAGTGCTCGAGCCGGGAGCGGGACAGCACAGCTCGAGCCGGGGCGGGACAGCAGAGCTCGAGCCGGGGCGGGACAGCAGAGCTCGAGCCGGGGGCGGGACAGCAGAGCTCGAGCCGGGGGCGGGACAGCAGAGCTCGAGCCGGGGGCGGGACAGCACAGCTCGAGATGGGGGCGGTACAGCACAGCTCAAGCCGGGGGGCGGGACAGCAGAGCTTGAGTCGGGACACCAGAGCCGGGACACTAAAGCTAGGATGGGACACCAGAGCTGGGTCACTAAAGCTGGGACGGGACACCAGAGCTGGGTCACTAAAGCTGGGACGGGACACCAGAGCTGGGTCACTAAAGCTGGGACGGGACTGGGTGCTCCTGTACACAATGGATTTTATAAAACAACTACAATAAAGATTATTTTTTTATTTGGCATTTATCATCAGACTTTTATTATTATTATTACACATTTATATAGCGCCATTTATTCCATGGCGCTTTACATATGAAAAGGGAAAATATAGACAGGTACAATAAACGTGTGCTAGACAAGGGACACACAAGTACAGAAGGAGAGAGGACCCTGCCCGCCAGGGCTCACAGTCCATCTATTCTGAAAGCAGCATAATGTAGGGGTAGAGACCCCCGATTCCAGTGGTGAGTCACTTACTGGGATGCTTGCCGTAGTTTTGATAAAATCAGTTTTATCAGGAGATTATCACTAAAGGACTAGCAAACCTTCTGTCAGGTAGTCTTCCAATCTCATAAGCTCTGACTAACCCCATCCCCACCACTGATTGGTAGCTTTCTGTATACACTGTGAAAGATACTGATCAGTGGAGTGGGTGAAGTTATGCAGAGCTCGGCATTCAGAGAACTGCTAGATCTGCAAGACATAAAACTATGATTTTATAAAAACTACAGCAAGCAGCCCAATAAGTGAAACATTGCAGGAATCACAAGGTCTCTGCCCCTACATCATGCTGATCTTGGTTTTTGCAGTATTTTATTTTTTAGCTTCTAAAAAATACCATGAATTTCATACATTTACCATATCTACATGACAAACCAAACCAACACAACAAAAAACAAAACAAAACTAAAACAACGCAGTAGCGCTTGTCCTATTTTCATACTGAATTCAAGCCAAGATGTTGGAGTAACGCCTAAACACGCTCGGCAAAAACATGCACCAATTTTTCAAATTTTTCAAAAGCTGTAACATGTGAAAGCGGCCCACTTCTGCAGTTTCTTCTGACTGCATTGCAGCCATTATTTTTTTAGTTTCATCTCTGAGAAATGGAGAAATTGGCCGGCTTGCCAGGGAGTCTTGGGACGTCTTATTTCTGTAACAGTGCTACCTTGTACAGAGCCAGTGACTACTCACCATCCTTATGAATGGATCTCACTGTTGTTTCACTGCTCCTCTCTGCAGGTGTCCACAGGAAAGCTACTGTGTGGCACAGACTCCACATACGTCTCCGGCTCCTCACACATCAACTGCACATTCAGCTACTTTTATCTGTTTGCAGCTATAAACCCCTGAATAGAGAAGAAAATACACATGAATGATTACAACGTAATAAAACATTCCTCCAATATTATCACCATACAACTGAAGAGATACACTGGGGAAAGAAAAGTAACCAAAAACGACCTTCATAATTCTCTTATTTCATGCAAATTATAGAATAAATCAAAAACCAAAATGAAGATGGCAAAACATCTCTAGTCCAATATCCAACTTAGACTCTCTGAATCCCAAATGTGAGCTCCCAGCCCGGGCATACTCTGCCCACAGCACGAGCATACGCTGCCCACAGCCCGAGCATACGCTGCCCACAGCACGAGCATACGCTCACCACAGCACGAGCATACGCTCACCACAGCACGAGCATACGCTCACCACAGCACGAGCATACGCTCACCACAGCCCGAGCATACGCTCACCACAGCCCGAGCATACGCTGCCCACGGCACGAGCATACGCTGCCCACGGCACGAGCATACGCTGCCCACGGCACGAGCATACGCTGCCCACGGCACGAGCATACGCTGCCCACGGCACGAGCATACGCTGCCCACGGCACGAGCATACGCTGCCCACGGCACGAGCATACTGACCACAGCATGAGCATAAGCTCACAACAGCACGAGCATTGGCTGCCCACAGCACGAGCATACGCTGGCCACAGTACGAGCATACGGTGCCCACGGCACGAGCATACGCTGCCCACGGCACGATCATACGCTGCCCACGGCACGAGCATACGCTGCCCACGGCACGAGCATACGCTGCCCACGGCACGAGCATACGCTGCCCACGACACGAGCATACGCTGCCCACGGCACGAGCATACGCTGCCCACGGCACGAGCATACGCTGCCCACGGCACGAGCATACGCTGCCCACGGCACGAGCATACGCTGCCCACGGCACGAGCATACGCTGCCCACGGCACGAGCATACGCTGCCTACGGCACGAGCATACTGACCACAGCATGAGCATACGCTCACAACAGCACGAGCATACGCTCACAACAGCACGAGCATACGCTGCCCACAGCACGAGCATACGCTGTCCACAGCACGAGCATACGCTGCCCACAGCACGAGCATACGGAGCCCACAGCACGAGCATACGGAGCCCACAGCACGATCATACGCTGCCCACAGCACGAGCATACGCTGCCCACGGCACGAGCATACGCTGCCCACGGCACGAGCATACGCTGCCCACGGCACGAGCATACGCTGCCCACGGCACGAGCATACGCTGCCCACGGCACGAGCATACGCTGCCCACGGCACGAGCATACGATGCCCACAGCACGAGCATACGCTGCCTACAGCACGAGCATACTGACCACAGCATGAGCATACGCTCACAACAGCACGAGCATACGCTGCCCACAGCACGAGCATACGCTGCCCACAGCACGAGCATACGCTCACCACAGCTCGAGCATACGTTGCCCACGGCACAAGCATAGGTTGCCCACAGCACGAGAATACGCTGCCCACAGCATGAGCCACCAAGTGCTCATGGGAATCACAGTTTATGAACACAAAACACCAGTCACATGTCCTCACTCCCATTCAAGACCATGCACTTTAAACATTGAATGTAGACAGAGCAACTGCAAATCAGGGCACAAAATCAGAGAACTACAACAATAAGCAGTGTCTAGGAGCATCTTCCAATGTGACTTAACAAATAAGAGGGTACAGGGGCTCACAAAAAAACAATCAATTATAAAATAACCCCTTAAAACACGGTTTCTTGATCTCTCCCTAGTGGGACCTGTATGACACCAGTTTATCATGGCCTGAAGCGGGAGGGCCAAAATTAAGTGTCTCGCAGTATAAGCCCTAGTACACTTTTTTTTTCTCCCACTCGTGTTTACGTGGGAACCTGACAGGGTCTGATTTTTTTTTGCCAGCAGGACCCTGAATTCTCAAGCCAAAGCCCCTACAAAAAACATGTGCCCAATATCAACAGAGTGTTGCTGTAAGTGACAAGTGTTTTGGGGAAACTGGATCAATTTCGCATTTTTAGGACCTTTGAACCACACGTCAGCACTTACGGAGTTAAGAAATTAAGGAATAAAACTGAATATTAAGTTTTAAATAAATGTACAAGTAACCAAACCAAAGAGCCTAAACAAAAAGGAATGACGAAGCCGACTCACTGCAAGTTCTCGGAGGATCCCCGTTGTTCTCCTACACGTCTGCGTCACACAGCAGCAAGTAACTAAATGAATCCTTACTCTTCTCTCATTTTTTCTCATCCTCCTGATTATTGACTCCCTGGGACTGAGGCTGGATGGCGAGGTTATTGCACTCATTGATCACGCTGCCTACTTATAATACCTCAGCGATCCAGCTTCCATCAGTATCTGCTCGGAGGGAAGAGCACCGGCACTTAGCGGCTGAGAGCAGCAGAAAACTTTTCTTAGGAGGAGAGCCTTGGATATACAGACAGGGGTTCTAGCGGTGGATCGATGAGTGGCCACTGAGCACAGCACATGTCCTCTGTCACCTCTCACAGCACATAAAGGGGTTCCACTGGCTAAGCCTCAATTACAGCTGCAAATTACATTTGTGAGTATATATATGTATATATATATATATATATATATTAGCAAAGCCAGGTGGGAATGGGGTTAAGTCCTGGCACTACAAGCCATGATTAGATGTATCTGACTGGCTTGAACTAAGAACCAAGGCCTGTATTCACTACGTGTCAGTCTGCTGGATGGAGCAGAGTCAAGTGTGCTGCTGGTGAGTGACCAGCCAAAATGTGAACTGTCTCTCTCTGAATGGTGACTGCATGGGTCAGCTAGGAAAGCTGAGCAGTCTGTGTGTTGGAGATGCAGAGAACCGTTTGTAAGCTGCAGCCTGTTCAGTGTGAACTGTGCCTGGAGATGAACACTTCTGTTTGACGCTGGAAGCTCAGGCTGAAGGGGATCCGGAGATATAGTAGCACTGTACCTATTATTTGAGTAAAGTTTGATCCGTGAGAAAGGACTGTAATCCTGTATGGATTGTATGGGCAGCACGGTGGCTCAGTGGATAGCACTACAGCCTTGCAGCGCTGGAGTCCTGGGTTTGATTCCCATCTGCAAGGAGTTTGTATGTTCTCCCCGTGTTCGCGTGGGTTTCCTCCGGGCACTCCGGTTTCCTCCCACACTCCAAAAAACATACTGATAGGGAATCTAGATTGTGAGCCCCATCGGGGACAGCGACGATAATGTGTGCAAACTGTAAAGCGCTGCGGAATAAAGATTATTATATAAAAATAAAGATTATTATTATTATTAATCTGATCGGGTGAGCCCGCACTGACATATATGTGCCTGCTGAATGAGCTGTTTATTTGCTGTGATACCTTTGTGCCCAGTAGAGGCTGTTTTGGCTTTAGAGTTTTATGAAAGCAATAAAACTGCACCTGTTTGGCCCAAACCCCATTGCCTGTGTGAACGCTACCTAATGCCTACCTGAGAGCGTGACTCCCTACACTGTACATATATCCATACTGTGTAATAGCAGTGTCATCATCCTCAACTGGCAGACATTATGATTAATCGGGGTTTAAAATCTAGATCCTGCAACATTAAAAAAAAAAAAGAAAGAAAAGAAAAGCGATGCCTTGAGCTGAAGGAGGCCACATGCCTTCAATAATTGCAGGGCAAGGCCATGTTTGACAACGCGCTATTTCTCTCGATCTTCCAGCAGACATATACACATATTCGATTTGACAATACATTCCATATGGCAGCTTTGTCAGCGGTGGCTTATCTCCCTTAAAAACAAAGGGTTGGGCATGTTGAAATTCAACATGGCTGATCCTACCATAAGAAGCACTGTGTGTACAGCGATTGAGAAGGCAGAGACGGAAAGAAACCACTCCAGCCTTCTACACGTGGCGCTCAGCTGTGTTTGTCAGTTGTCTCTCCGTTCCCGCACGATCGGTTTTGAAGATCTAAGATGGAGGAACCTTCCTTATTGTGTAAATTACAATACCCCATTTAAGGGGAGGCTGCGATGCAAAATCACTTTTTAATCCAGGAACAAGAATTCTGTGCAACCTTAGCGCCGCCGAGCAGTTTAATACCACGGTCCAACTTACAATCTCCACACTCCCGAGAAAATCCAGAGCTGTCAGTCAAGAGGAGGGCGGCCATAGATGCAAGACAAGTAGGTGGCAAGCTGCCCTAAACCAAGGGTGCACTCACCTCCTGTGCTTGGTTTGAACAGTCATTTTGTGCTGATGCCCTTTTTTGTGCTCATAGATCACAGTTTTATAGAAAACCATGCAAACTGGGCTAAATCTAAAATTATGGGTTGCAGCAGTATGTTCTTTGGAGCCCCACTGCTGGAGATGACAATTTGCAAATGTCCTGTTTCTGGTGACAATATTCCCGAGCACTGCCCTACTTACAAGTCACATAATTCCTTGGTCTTAACGTCCCATCTGTGATGTGCAGACTAGATTAACGGGTAGCCGGCTCTGAAAATACGCTAGAAATGAATAAGTGGAGCTGCATCTTCAAAGCAATCAGTAAAAACATAAGCCTCTTACCATGTGCAGCCCACTTAGACAAACGGCTCGCAGTCGGTGCTGTCAGGAAATCCCCCTATTGTGTGAGCAGGCCGGCTCGTGAAGCCATTTGCTCCATCTAAGCTGTGCCCTCCAGAAAGCATTTTATTTGGACGGCACCCCTGATTACAAGCAGTGGCAGCGCCAACTCTTGGAGCCTTTGCAGGTAATTTTTCACAGGGCACTTCGCTGCTAAAGAATTAAAAATAAAATGTGCAAAGTTCTGTTGCGGTATAATTTTATTCCTGGCGAGGAGCCAGCAGTCACTGTGGAGCAGCTTCCACCACGGTAGGAAGCTGCATAAGTAGGTCAGGGAAGAGGAGACGGTTTCTCAGAGCTCCTGGCATGAGGATTAATCAATCTTTCAGCCATCTCTATGTTACGATGCAGCTGATCACATCTCCCGTTCATTTCTAGCGCTCTATTAACCAATTGGAAGCTTTTAGTCCAGGCTGCCCTACTGGCTTCCAATCTGGCACTTCTAGTTCTCCAACTTATTAAATATCGTAATGTAGGAGAAAAAAATAAAACTGACCAAAGTGTTTCACTGGCAAACAAAACAAATATGTCGGATCAATCGTCCCCCATCGATTCACGACGATCAATGATCATCTTTTTCTCCCGCGTAATAGACATGATGAAAGAAAAGCAAGTATTTTGTCACTTCATCACTGGACAATAATCACCATCCTGTATAGAAAGCCCTTAAAGGGGCTGTCTGGGACTTTAACACCTTAGGATAGGTCATCAATGTCTGACAGGTGTCCATCAGCTGTTTCTGGTGTCGGTTGAGCCAGCTAGTGGCCGGATACTGCACATCCATCCTCTATTGATTTGAATAGGTGGCGGATGTGCAGTACGCGGCCACTATACAGTAGACAGAGCTGTGCTGTGCACCTCTGCAACAAAGCAGTTCTGCTACCGTGTCGCCGACACGAAGAACAGCTGATCGGCAGGGATGCCGGGTGTCGCACCCCCATCAATCAGACATTGATTACCTATCCTAAAGATAGGCCAATGTTAAATTCCTGGACAAGCCTTTTCAAAAGAATCATTCATCAGATTTTTGCTACCTAATCTGAAAGTAGCATAATGTAGAGACAGAGACCCTGATTCCAATGATGTATCACTTACTGGGCTGCTTACTGTTGTTTTGATGAAAACAATCTCTTATCAGGAGGAGATCATCACTAGAGGACTATTAAATCTGCTTCCATGTAGTCCTCCATATTCATGAGCTCTGTATAACCCCGCCCTCAACACTCATTGGCAGCTTTCTGCCTATGCACAGTGTACAGTCATGGCAAAAAGTTTTGAGAATGACACAAATATTATATTTTCACATGATCTGCTGCCCTCTGGTTTTTATGTGTGTTTGACAGATGTTTTTATCACAGACAGAAATATAATAATTGCAAACATATGAGTAACAAAAGCTTATATTGACAGTTAGAATGAGTTAATGCAGCAAGTCAATATTTGCAGTGTTGACCCTTCTTCTTCAAGACCTCTGCAATTCTCCCTTGCATGCTCTCAATCAACTTCTGGACCAAATCCTGACTGATAGCAGTCCATTCTTGCACAATCAATGCTTTCATTTTGTCAGAATTTTTAGGTTTTTATTTGTCCACCCGTCTCTTGATGATTGACCACAAGTTCTCAATGGGATTAAGATCTGGGGAGTTTCCAGGCCATGGACCCAAAATCTCTATGTTTTGTTCCCTGAGCCATTTAATGATCACCTTTGCTTTATGGCAAGGTGCTCCATCATGCTGGAAAAGGCATTGTTGATCGCCAAACTGCTCTTGGAGGGTTGGGAGAAGTTGCTCTTGGAGGACATTCTGGTACCATTCTTTATTCATGGCTGTGTTTTTAGGCAAGACTGTGAGAGAGCCGATTCCCTTGGCTGAGAAGCAACCCCACACATGAATGGTTTCAGGATGCTTAACAGTTGGCATGAGACAAGACTGGTGGTAGCGCTCACCTTGTCTTCTCCGAATGAGGCGTTATCCTGATGTCCCAAACAATCGAAAAGGGGATTCATCAGAGAAAATAACTTTACCCCAGTCCTCAGCAGTCCACTGCCTGTACCTTTTGCAGAATATCAGTCTGTCCATGATGTTTTTTCTGGAGAGAAGTGGCTTCTTTGCTGCCCTCCTTGAGACCAGGCCTTGCTCCAAGAGTCTCCGCCTCACAGTGCGTGCAGATGCACTCACACCTGCCTGCTGCCATTCCTGAGCAAGCTCTGCACTGCTAGTAGCCCGATCCCGCAGCTGAAACACTTTTAAGAGATGGTCCTGGCGCTTGCTGGTCTTTCTTGGGCGCCCTGGAGCCTTTTTGGCAACAATGGAACCTCTCTCCTTGAAGTTCTTGATGATGCGATAGATTGTTGACTGAGGTGCAATCTTTCTAGCTGCGATATTCTTCCCTGTTAGGCCATTTTTGTGCATTGCAATGATGACTGCACGTGTTTCTTTAGAGATAACCATGGTTAACAGAGGAGAAACAATGATGCCAAGCACCAGCCTCCTTTTAAAGTGTCCAGTGGTGTCATTCTTACTTAATCATGACAGATTGATCTCCAGCCATGTCCTCATCAACACCCACACCTGTGTTAATGGAGCAATCACTGAAAAGAGGTTAGCTGGTCCTTTTAAGGCAGGGCTGCAATGATGTTGAAATGTGTTTTGGGGGATAAAGTTCATTTTCTAGCCAAATATTGACTTTGCAAGTAATTGCTGTTAAGCTGATCACTCTTTATAA
Organism: Oophaga sylvatica; assembly: GCA_033576555.1. Classification (NCBI taxonomy): domain Eukaryota; kingdom Metazoa; phylum Chordata; class Amphibia; order Anura; family Dendrobatidae; genus Oophaga; species Oophaga sylvatica. Next base: position 163,967,336 of record JARQOD010000008.1, on the reverse strand, counting down.
CATTCTGGAGTATATGCAAATTGCCATTAGAAAAAGTGAAGCAGTAGACTTTGTAAAAATTAATATTTGTGTCATTCTCAAAACTTTTGTCCATGACTGTACACAGGAAACTGGCAATTGGTGGTGTGGGTGGAGTTATACAGAGCTCAGCATTTAGAGAACTGCTGGATCTGCAGCAGAGAAAACAGTTTTGAATCAAAACAACAGCAACTACAGCTTACTGTAAAGTAAAGTGATACATTGCTGGAATCAGGGTATCTGCCCCTACATCATTATGCTCTGAGATCGTCACTACAATCATTCAATGCACATATACATCCTCGTTATCGGCAGCACATCTTCTGCTCACACGGCGATGTGCTGGCTTTAACGCCATCATGACCGAGCCACTCGCCCCAATGAAGAAGCTTCGCTTTTGTTCATTGAGTGATTGCCATCGTGTTTACAGAACGCGGTAATCGGTGAAACATTGCGCTTTCTTATTACTAATTATGGTCTCGTTTAATGGAGCCTTTAGAGGTTTTTACTGTTTGGAAACACAAGTAGGTTTTTGTTTAAGCAAATCAGTGGCCACAGCGGTCATGTGCCGTACACCGCCGGCATCACCGCTCAGCGCTGGAAGTCAAGATGTCAGTGGAGATGGCAAGTGACTGCTGAGGCCACTTATTGGCTGCACTGATCAATCCTCTATATGGTGAACAAACACCAGCCTGGGGTGTTACATGTGCATTAATGACAGATAATTCTTATACCGGAAAAGACAAGAACAAACAATGGCATGTAGACCTAAAAAAAGCCAAATGTCAACTTACAAGAAACAACACAAACTCCAACTGAGCTAAAAACACAAAACCACACAAAAGTAACAGACACAAAAACAGAAAGGTGTGAACTAGACGACAAATCCCAATGGGGTAATCCATGAAAAATGAAAGATCAGAGGTCCTTTATAAGGCAAAGTTCACACTGGGTGTTTTTGTTGCTTTTTTTTCTGCGACAAAACCTGAGTGCTGAGGCAAAAATGCAGGTTTTGCAGAGTTTTTTTCATTCAATTCAATCGGTGAAAAACGCTGAACAAATGCTGAGTGAAGTGACACGCTCTATGCCACAAAACGCAGCAAAGCACAAAATACTGATGACAAAAAACCAAGCTGTGTGCATGAGATTTCTGAGATCTCAGAGACATAGCTGGTACTGTCAAATGCAGCTGAAAATTAGCATAAAAAAAATGAAAAAAGCAGCAAAAACACCCAGTGTGAACATAGCCTTAGAAGAAAAAAAATAGAATCAAAATTTAGAGGTAAGGAATAAAGACTCAAGTAAATATATGGAACATACAGTACAGACCAACAGTTTGGACACACCTTCACATTCAAAGATTTTTCTGTATTTTCACAACTATGAAATTGTACATTTACACTGAAGGCATCACAACTATGAATTATCACATGTGGAATTATATATTTAACAAAAAAGTGTGAAACAACTGAAAATATGTCTTATATTCTAGGTTCTTCAAAGTAGCCACCTTTTGCTTTGATGACTGCTTTGCACACTCTTGGCATTCTCTTGATGAGCTTCAAGAGGTAGTCACCGGAAATGGTCTTCCAACAATCTTGAAGGAGTTCCCAGAGATGTTGGCCCTTTTGCCTTCACTCTGCGGTCCAGCTCACCCCAAACCATCTCGATTGGGTTCAGGTCTGGTGACTGTGGAGGCCAGGTCATCTGGCGTAGCACCCCATCACTCTCCTTCTTGGTAAATAGCCCTTACACAGCCTGGAGGTGTTTGGGGTCATTGTCCTGTTGAAAAATAAATGATGGTCCAACTAAACACAAAACGGATGGAATAGCATGCCGCTGCAAGACGCTGTGGTAGCCATGCTGGTTCACTATGCCTTCAATTTTGAATAATCCCCAACAGTGTCACCAGCAAAGCCCCCCCACACCATCACACCACCTCCTCCATGCTTCACAGTGGGAACCAGACATGTAGAGTCCATCCGTTCAACTTTTCTGCGTCGCACAAAGACACAGTGGTTGGAACCAAAGATCTCAAATTTGGACTCATCAGATCAAAGCACAGATTTCCACTGGTCTAATGTCCATTCCTTGTGTTCTTTACCCCAATCAAGTCTCTTCTGCTTGTTGCCTGTCCTTAGGAAGAGATTTTTTAGATGCTGAAGAATAGTGTATATTTATTTAACAAATTAGGCAAATGAAAAAATGAAAAAAATTTTTCATTTTTTCATTTTTTTATTTTTCCAACTGATGTAAACTTTCACTATATGGTATTGATATTTATTTTTGTTTTCACAGCGTGATTTGACAAAGGCCCTGGATAGGGCCGAAACGTTATGTATCGCTTTATTTTCTGTCTCTAAATGCTGCCTAATTTGTTAAATAAATATACACTATTCTTCAGCATCTAAAAAATCTCTTCCTAGTGTGCGGTGTTTATACTTATATGTAGTTAGGACCTTTGGTCCATTACACCTGCACCTCAAATTTATACAATTGTGTGCACACCCTCATTTATTCTATATTGACCCCCTTGGGTTGTTGCACCAATCTTTTCCCACTCCAATCTGACTAATGTCTACTGACACCTTTGCCTATGATTTGGCTACTACCTCTAACATTTTGGCACAAGTCACTGGCTCAATTGAGTTCCTCAAAACCCCTACACAGGATCTAAGAACCAGAGACTTTGAAAAAGAGAAACGCAAACTTATCTCTTATGATCTCCACTGCACGACCCTAGCGGAGTATCACAGACAGAATAAGATTCCCAGGGGGCTTAGGTGCAACCTGCGGCCTACGATTTTTTCAGATAATCCTGAGTATTGCGATAAATACAAAAAAATACTCAACAAATGTTCTCTAGACATCATAGTATTAACTATAGAGTACCTACAAAAGGCCATTATTGAAATCAAACAAAACATCCAGGCCATTGAGGTCCAACTCTCTACCACCCTTACCTCTACCGATTGGGCAGCTCTTAAGACAAAAACTGAGAGATCATTGACCGAACACCAGAAAACACTCCAGGAGCGGAAAAGAAGCAAGTTCCAAAGAGACTCCGACGATTACTCCAATAACCGAGTGTACAGATGGGCGGACTCCTCAGGACCCGCAGGATCATGGCGACGCCAAAGACCCGCACGCAGGGATGGATCCTTCAGCTCAGGGAGCGATTCGTCAACTACATCAGGACGAAACCGTTTTTTATCACGGGACTACAGGAAAGGACCCCCAAACGTAGACCGGTCAGAAGAGGGAGAAGGAAGAATGACCACTCGGTCACAGGTGAGATACAAAACCTAGTGGTTAACATCTCAGATCATCTCCTATCTCCACCTGAACTTTCAGTTCTACAAAAGGGACTTTCCTTTTGCCCTACACCTCCTTGGGACTCCTTTGAACTCAGGAAAGACTTGGAACGTTTTTTTCGGTCAATAAGACTGAAAACCCATTTTGGACTATCTCCAAAACCGGATCAGGACTCTACTGCACTTCCATCCTCAGATCTCTCTATCTCTAATTATGATCTATTTAACAAGAGTAATTTTTGCCCACCACGCACTTACCATGCTACCGAGACCTTTATTTCACTGGTTGAAAATGACATCAAGGCATTTTCACGTCAACAACATTTAGGTCTTTTCCCGGTCTATTCCAATATTCCTCATTATGAGAAACAGGCACTCTTATCTCTGCAGAATAATGACAATATCATTATTAAACCGGCAGATAAGGGAGGCTCTATTGTGGTTATGAATCGCCATCAATATAAATCAGAAATTACACGTCAATTAATGGATTCCAATACTTATAACATACTTACCCGTGATCCGGTGTTTGAAATTAGGAAAAAGATCAACATCCTAGTTGACTACGGACTAGTAAACAACATTATTGACAAGAAAACGGCTACTTTCCTCAATAACCCACACCCCATCACCCCAGTTTTCTACGTCCTACCCAAGATACATAAATCTTTGAACAACCCCCCTGGTAGGCCAATTGTGGCCTCCACAGATTCAATTTTATCCCCATTGTCTATTTTCCTCGAAAAAATCTTAACACCTCTCACTAAAACTACCAGAGCCTTCCTCCTCGATACTGGACACTTCTTAAACATCATTAAACAACTGAATACTATTCCCCCAGATAGTATTCTAATCACTATGGACGTGAATAGTCTCTACACTTCCATAGAACATGACCGAGGCATCGAGGCCACCAAATATCTCTTGGAATCAACCAACATGTCCACTAACTCCATTCAGTTCTGCCTGGATCTCTTACATTTAGTTCTATACGAGAACTATTTCTTATATGAGGACACCTTCTATAACCAGAAGTGCGGGACCGCTATGGGTTCGAACGTAGCGCCTGCCTACGCTAATGCGTTCATGAATCACTTTGAGATTTCTTATGTCTATAACAACCCACTATTTACCCAGTATGTCTTAGAATACCACAGATATATCGATGATATTTTTTTCATTTGGACTGGCACCACTACCTCTCTACAAACCTTCTACAACCATCTTAATTCCATTTTTCCGGGACTTCAATTTACCATGCACTCCAGTATGTCACGCGTCTCTTTTCTTGATACTATGGTCATCAAGAACAATACTGGGAACCTCAGTACTGACCTCTATTGTAAGCCCACGGATACAAACAGCCTGTTACATTATACGAGCTGTCATCCAAAAAGCACCCGGCATAGCTTACCCCGTTCCCAATTCAAGAGAATTACTAGGATCGTTTCGGATCCCACAACTCTTGATGACAGACTTGACAAATTGAACCAAAAATTCCAGGCAAGAGGATACCCACGTACATTACTTGAAGACGAAATGATTAGATCACTACAACCAGCCCCGCCTCCTATACAAAGAGATACGAATGAGAGAATCCCATTTGTACATACGTTCCACCCTCTTATGCCCAAAGTTTATTCGATTATCAGGAGACATTGGCCGATCCTAACACGATCCTATCCAAATATTCGATCCTTCAAAGAACCTACTCTTATGTGCACAAAAAGATCACCTAATCTCAGAGACAGATTAGTACGGGCCGATTTAGGTAGTTCACGTCCCACTACCACACAAACTTTGCTTGCACCTAAGAGAAACGGCACTTTCCCCTGCCTGAGTTGTGCCTCCTGCTCAAACATAATAAAATCTGATACCATCACCCATCCCAGGACCGGTAAAACATATCCTATCCGAGGCTTCTTTACGTGTAACTCTAACTTTGTTATATATGTCATTAAATGCCCGTGTGGGCTGTTGTATGTAGGAGAAACTACACAACATATAAAAGACAGAATAGCGAGTCACAAATCCACCATTAGGTGTGGAAAGAACTGGTTACCGTTACCTGAACACTTCTCTAAGATGAAACATACTGTGGCACAACTCCGATACCAGGTGATTGAACATGTCCCTCGCCCCAGAAGGGGTGGTAATCATAGTGGGTTATTAAAATCACGTGAGACATATTGGATCTTTAAGTTGGATACTCTGGCTCCTAGGGGCCTAAATAGAGAAATTGACTGGACTTGTTAATAACTATCACCTTACTCTTTCAGAATCGCTAAATAAACTTATTGACCGAAGGTGAGTTGCACGCCTGAACCCCCTGGTCTTATATGTCTTGTGCTCAATATGTATTACATGTTATCTACTGTACAATGTACATATGATTTCTTTTTCCTGTAACATTATCTCTGGTTTTTCCGCCGTCCCCAACCCCTTCCCCCTCTTCCCGTCCTTTTCCCCCCCCCCCCCTTTTTTTGTCCAGTGCCTGTTACCTGGCTTGATATATGACATCACGCATTTGTCTGTTTTATTATCATTATGCCACTTATTTTCCTCCTCATTCCTCTCATCATACCTGGAGCTATTACATGATTATCATTTAATTTAGTATTTATTGACAATTTACCCTGGTCCTTCATACACTGCAACCGATCCACTCACACTGCACCAGTTTCGTGTGACCTATAATATACAGAACACAAGCGCCTTATGCCATCCTCATTACTTCCCATTATCTGACCCAGCGCTTGCGCAGTACATTCCCCGGTGACGTAACGTCACTTCCGGTTTTAGCGCTCACTTCCGGTTAGGACGCTATAAGTATACAGGATCGCACTGCCCAGCAGCGCATCCAGTCCAGGCTAAGCGCGGGAGCGCTGCCTTTTACAAGCGACTCTTCCTACAGGTATTTACTTTGGCCCCCTATCCACTACTCCCTATATACTTTATATGGCACACTAAAAGGCTGTTGTCCCTTATAGCACGGCTGACCAGGGAGCACATTCAGCTCCACACCGAGGTCCCACCAGCAACTTTACCTAAGGTATTTCATAAACGGCTAAGTGTCCATCCCTCAAGATGCAATATACAAATCTTACAAGGGCTATTATTTACTTACAGCGCTACTACTATTATGTATATACTACTCCCTCCACACTGAGATCTCTTGCAGCGGACCATCTCTTATAACAATATATCTCAAATAAGGTATTGCCTCTATAGCATTTTATACCTAGTACCTCCACACCTATGCTCTTGACCACAAGTTCCATCTATTATCAATATGTCTTTACCGCTTATATCCTGTCTTTAGAATTAGGACTTCAATTTGGTCCTCACCCCATGCATATTTTCTATATACGGCACTGGACTTTCAAATAAGGTAAAATCTCTATATACCGGTTCATATGCTCTTTTATTGTGAACTCTTTTGTTCCTTTGTCTTATGCTCCTCCACAGCAGTATTTGCTGAGAAACATTATTTCAATGAACATATATATATATATATATATTGTATTACAGTTATGTATATACTTTATTTCTTTATGGGAACTGTTTTATTATTATTTTTTCATTTTTTCATTTTTCCAACTGATGTAAACTTTCACTATATGGTATTGATATTTATTTTTGTTTTCACAGCGTGATTTGACAAAGGCCCTGGATAGGGCCGAAACGTTATGTATCGCTTTATTTTCTGTCTCTAAATGCTGCCTAATTTGTTAAATAAATATACACTATTCTTCAGCATCTAAAAAATCTCTTCCTAGTGTGCGGTGTTTATACTTATATGTAGTTAGGACCTTTGGTCCATTACACCTGCACCTCAAATTTATACAATTGTGTGCACACCCTCATTTATTCTATGTTGCCTGTCCTTAGCAGTGGTTTCCTAGCAGCTATTTTACCATTAAGGCCTGCTGCACAAAGTCTCCTCTTAACAGTTGTTGTAGAGATGTGTTGCTGCTAGAACTCTGTGTGGCATTGACCTGATCTCTAATCTGAGCTGCTGTAAACCTGCGATTTCTGAGGCTGGTGACTCGGATAAACTTATCCTCAGAAGCAGAGGTGACTCTTGGTCTTCCTTTCCTGGGGCGGTCCTCATGTGAGCCAGCTTCTTTGTAGCGCTTTGATGGTTTTTGCAACTGCACTTGGGGACACTTTCAAAGTTTTCCAAATTTTTCGGACTGACTGACATTCATTTCTTAAAGTAATGACGGCCACTCGTTTTTCTTTACTTAGCTGCTTTTTTCTTGCCATAATACAAATTCTAACAGTCTATTCAGTAGGACTATCACAGCTGTGTATCCACCAGACTTCTGCACAATACAACTGATGGTCTCAACCCCATTTATAAGGCCAGAAATCCCACTTATTAACCCTGACAGGGCACACCTGTGAAGTGAAAACCATTTCCGGTGACTACCTCTTGAAGCTCATCAAGAGAATGCCAAGAGTGTGCAAAGCAGCCATCAAAGCAAAAGGTGACTACTTTGAAGAACCTAGAATATAAGACATAATTTCAGTTGTTTCACACTTTTTTGTTAAGTATATAATTCCACATGTGTTAATTCATAGTTTTGATGCCTTCAGTGTGAATGTACAATTTTCATAGTCATGAAAATACAGAAAAATCATTGAATGAGAAGGTGTGTCCAAACTTTTGGTCTGTACTGTATAATAAAATATACAAAACGATTACCCCTTAAATGGAATCTGAAGCAGGTTTTTGTGACCTCATCTCAGAGCAGCCTGACATTGGCAAAGAGAAGCTGAATACAACGATGTTACACTTAGTTTACTGGGTGCAGCCGTTCTGATACAATCAGACTATTTAGATATAGCAATGCAGCAGAGCTGAGGAAGCTAACGCCACCCCATCAGGCTATATATATACAATGTCCATAGAGGGTGAGGCGTCTTTCACAGGAGGGGGTGTGTTAGACTAGCATGCACACACTGCTGTATCCCAGGTCCTGGTACTAAAACAATTATTGCAAGTAAACAACAGGAGGGAGCTTGATAAGAGAGGCACCATTGAAATCTGTGTTTTAACCTCTCCAGAATGCTGTCTTCAGATTACATCGCAAAAATCTGCTGACAGATTCACTTTAAGATCAAAATATGAAACCAAAATCTCTATACAGTCATGGCCAAAAGTTTTGAGAATGACACAAATATTATATTTTCACATGATCTGCTGCCCTCTGGTTTTTATGTGTGTTTGACAGATGTTTTTATCACAGACAGAAACATAATAATTGCAAACATATGAGTAATAAAAGCTTATATTGACAGTTAGAATGAGTTAATGCAGCAAGTCAATATTTGCAGTGTTGACCCTTCTTCTTCAGGACCTCTGCAATTCTCCCTGGCATGCTCTCAATCAACTTCTGGACCAAATCATGACTGATAGCAGTCCATTCTTGAACAATCAATGCTTTCATTTTGTCAGAATTTTTAGGTTTTTGTTTGTCCACCCGTCTCTTGATGATTGACCACAAGTTCTCAATGGGATTAAGATCTGGGGAGTTTCCAGGCCATGGACCCAAAATCTCTATGTTTTGTTCCCTGAGCCATTTAGTTATCACCTTTGCTTTATGGCAAGGTGCTCCATCATGCTGGAAAAGGCATTGTTGATCGCCAAACTGCTCTTGGAGGGTTGGGAGAAGTTGCTCTTGGAGGACATTCTGGTACCATTCTTTATTCATGGCTGTGTTTTTAGGCAAGACTGTGAGAGAGCCGATTCCCTTGGCTGAGAAGCAACCCCACACATGAATGGCTTCAGGATGCTTAACAGTTGGCATGAGACAAGACTGGTGGTAGCGCTCACCTTGTCTTCTCCGAATGAGGCGTTTTCCTTATGTCCCAAACAATCGAAAAGGGGATTCATCAGAGAAAATAACTTTATCCCAGTCCTCAGCAGTCCACTGCCTGTACATTTAGCAGAATATCAGTCTGTCCATGATGTTTTTTCTGGAGAGAAGTGGCTTCTTTGCTGCCCTCCTTGAGACCAGGCCTTGCTCCAAGAGTCTCCGCCTCACAGTGCGTGCAGATGCACTCACACCTGCCTGCTGCCATTCCTGAGCAAGCTCTGCACTGCTGGTAGCCCGATCCCGCAGCTGAAACACTTTTAAGAGACAGTCCTGGTGCTTGCTGGTCTTTCTTGGGCGCCCTGAAGCCTTTTTGGCAACAATGGAACCGCTCTCCTTGAAGTTCTTGATGATGTGATAGATTGTTGACTGAGGTGCAATCTTTCTAGCTGCGATACTCTTCCCTGTTAGGCCATTTTTGTGCATTGCAATGATGACTGCACGTGTTTCTTTAGAGATAACCATGGTTAACAGAAGAGAAACAATGATGCCAAGCACCAGCCTCCTTTTAAAGTGTCCAGTGGTGTCATTCCTACTTAATCATGACAGATTGATCTCCAGCCATGTCCTCATCAACACCCACACCTGTGTTAATGGAGCAATCACTGAAAAGAGGTTAGCTGGTCCTTTTAAGGCAGGGCTGCAATGATGTTGAAATGTGTTTTGGGGGATAAAGTTCATTTTCTAGCCAAATATTGACTTTGCAAGTAATTGCTGTTAAGCTGATCACTCTTTATAACATTCTGGAGTATATGCAAATTGCATTAGAAAAAGTGAAGCAGTAGACTTTGTAAAAATTAATATTTGTGTCATTCTCAAAACTTTTGGCCATGACTGTAGATTGCAAAGGCCATGCAAAAATCCCACCACGTTTCGCCACTACAGTTCTGGCTTCGTCGGGGCTTTCATTCACTGGCTTTTTTGACATTTCTCAGCAATCAGAACTCACTCCAGGCAAGTCAGGGTAGTCAATCCAGCAAAGGAGGCAGATACATGCAAAACCAGTGGGCAGAACGGTGCACTTTTGAGTCTCTTGGCCATACTCAGGGTGCACCGAGCACCCCAATTAACATATTTGGTTACACTTAATTTTCTGCAGAACGGAGTCAGCTATTAGATCACTAAAAGTGTGATTTTTATATGGCTGTGTCCCCTAACAAGGCCAGGTTCTTACGAGACAATCTCAATACGTAGTCTGAAGTTTCCATCCCAGTGTGTTAAGAGTCTATAGTGATGGTAGTGAGGAAAGAGGTAAAATAAAGAATGTTAGAAAGTTCAGAGAACTTTACCGATTACTTCACGTGGATGGAAATCAGTTTAGGTTATGGGTTAGAGGTCCATTGCTCGTTCCAGGCAATTTTAGGTTTCATTCTAAAATTTAATGGGCTGTAGCTAAAACACCAGAACGTCCACAACTGCCCACAAAGTGCATTATAGCTGTAATTCAGGTCATTGAGACTTTTCTAAATAATACATGAAATGGGGAAACAGACCTTATGACTGTGCCGTATTGAGAATGGATTCAGGTCAACAGGAACGAGACCAAAATACAGAAAAATACCCAGGGGAGTTTTTTATTTTTTGCTATAAACACAGCTTTCAGCCTGGAGCTATAAGCCCTCCGCAGGGAACATGCCGATGCTCACTATATTTTTAATAAATAGGTTACTAACACGTCATTACAGGAGAGATGCGCCGAGCACAACACTAAATTATGCTACAGCACAGAACGCGGCTTTCTCCGAGATCCAGGGCCCGTAACTAAATGAGGACAGCGAGTATCCGGCACAAAGAATGGCACAACCCTGCCAGCCACAGGGGAAACCGGCTCTGCCCATCGCTGCAATATACTTTAACTCTTAAGAGCATGTGTAGGGATACACGCTCTTTGGCAGCTGCTGGTGTACACAGGCGATGTCTCTGGTCCAGCAAGGCTAGAGTTGTCATCTCCATAGACTTCCACAGGACTCAAAACAAGAAAACAGACTTATTTGGCATAAAGGTAAAGAAAAAGAAACCATCCATACACTGGCGGTTAATGTCCGGTAATGCAGGCTCACCCGCAACATCAAAATCCAAGTCCAGCTCTTTTAAGCAGTAGACGGGTTCTCCTCCCACGCACAGACAGCTCAACTTACATAGGACCTGAAAAGTCAAGACTGGCACTAAGGGAGAGACCATTCCCACCCAGGCTCTTCTGGGCACTCCTAAATCCTGGACCCAAAATCCTGTACCATAAAAAACTTCTCAGCAACCTATTGTTGCTGGAACCTTCCATATCCAGGACTTACATCACTGAGGCTCGCCAAATCGGTGACACATACCTCCTGTCCAAGACTTCATGAGCTGCTTTCCTACATATGATACACGTCGTGTAGCAATAGTGTCTGAACAGGCAATATGGAGCTGGCAGGTCTGGATACTTACCCAAAATATAATCAGTGATTAAAACCATCTTGACCCAAAAAACAATTCATACTTCTGGCCACTGAGTGTCTCCTTTCTCTCCAACTTGCTAAGTAATCTGCTTCAAGCTGAAACGATTTAGGGGGCTGGACTCTGCTCCTGCTCTCCTGTCTGCATACAGCATAAAACTATATTCACACATCAGTATTTTTTTTTTATTTTTACCACTCCATGTTTTGGCATACAAACACTGATGCAAAATGCTGACATGTGAATGAGGTCTAACAGAGACAGGATGCCTTTTAGTTTCTAAACAGCCATGCTATTGGGCACCGGCAGGAGCAAAGCTGGGGAAAGTTCCAGCACCTATTGCGCTGGCAAGAATGCTGATGAAGAGAAACTCTACACTCAAATATAGTGGCTGGCAAGTCCCAAAGCTTGTGATTGACCTGTAATGGAGGTAGAGATTTCAGCGCTTATATAGCGCTTTGTAGAATCATCAGATTCTGACATCAGAATGTAATTTTTTTAATAATTACTGAAAAACTTACAGGCTCACGTTTACTATTTTTGGCTTGCATGGGTTCTACAAGCAGCCTTCCCATCAGCAGGTGTTTGCTCACTATATTTTTAATAAATAGGTTACTAACACGTCATTACAGGAGAGATCTGCCGAGCACCAATGGTATGTACACTGCCAGAAACCACATTGCTATAAAATGAAGTAAAATTTACTTTGCAAAGTTAAAATGAATAGTAGAAAAATCTAAAATAAGTAAACAAAACCTGAAAACCTGGGAAACTGAGCATTAACTGCTCCTGCTAGTAGAAACCCACAAATGGCACGGCCAAGGATAAAGTAGCTGAGGCAATATCGTATTCCAACCACTGAAACAAAGTAAATTAATCCTAGATTATGTCATAACCTGGAAAGGGGAGCCCAGAACAAAACAGCTTTCACACACTACTCGCTGCATGTACCGTAATTACATTTAGCAGAAACTTCTTGTTTTTTCCCTCGTCTTGGGACTTACCTGATGAATTTCCATTTAAGGATTTAGAGCTTGTACAATATTTGATAAAAGCAAAGCTCTATTAAATATTGCAAGTCTAGGTTGGCCTGTACACTAAATCTATGCTTTTAGTGTATTAAATATTAAGTCGTTGCACTCTGATCCGTTTTCAACAATATCCTGCTCCACCGATCTGCTGCATTAACAACTGAATGTTTAAAGGGAAGCAAATAGTCATCGACTCGAAAATAAAAAAAGAAAAAGCCCAGTGGGTGGGAGGCTTATTATAGCAATCACAACTATAGAAAGTTGAAGGGGCTGTCTTTTTACAAGAATGTTAAAGTAGCACGAGGAAAAAAAAAGTGATTGGTAATGCATGATAATTCTATTACCAGATGCCTTATTGGTGAATGATCGGCTCTGTTCTTTCTGCACAATCCTGCAGCGTCTCTTGTGTTGCCCAATCTTGCAGCATCTTTTGTTACCCAATCCGGCACTGTCTTTTGCGCTGCCAAATCCCACAGTGCCTTTTGTGTTGCCCAATCCTGCAGCGCCTTTTGTGTTGCCCAATCCTACAGTGTCTTGTGTTGCCCAATCCTGCAGAACCTTTTGTGTTGCCAAATCCTGCAGCGCCTTTTGTGTTGCCAAATCCTACAGTGTCTTGTGTTGCCCAATCCTGCAGAACCTTTTGTGTTGCCCAATCCTACAATGTCTTGTGTTGCCCAATCCTGCAGCGCCTTTTGTGTTGCCCACAAGTGCTTAGTCTCTCTAAATTTTCCTATGACAGATTAAATCTGACTTCAGGTCCGAGTTGTAGCATTCAGATAATCACAGTGACAGAAAAAAAGGCTAATAATTCAGCACCAGAGCAGCCAGTAAGAAAATTGCCTATTACCTTTAACATGATGCGCTTTAAAAAATGGCTCAGGCAAAAAAATCTGCAATGATAAACTACAGAATTTGCAACAAGACTGACTGCAGTTTTGATGCATTTTTGTCATTGTGGCCAAAATAAACCAATAAAGTGTTCTAGCTGTGTCCTGCCCCACCACAAGGGGGCGATGAGCTCTGCATCTGGGCCTGTTGCACACAATCAGGACATATAAGCAATGAATGTTTTCAGTCATTCACTTCAAGAAGTGAACAGAACGTAAAGAATGAAAGGAATGGAATGGAAGGAATGCCCCCATTCCTGTACTAAACAGCATTGTCACTGACACCATGCAAACTTTTTGTGCCCGTTTGTTCCACATTGTTTTGTATTACGGTAAGGTAGTTGCAATGTGCTTCAGACTGGATCAGAGTTATCAAATATGACACACTGAACAAAAAAAAAATGTTTCTTGCTCCCCAGCTCTCTCCTCTGGGGAGGGATCTTGTTCCACATGCTGGGCAGCAGATACTATAGTGGGAAAAACACTAGGCAGAGAACAGCAGAGCAATGTATTAGTAGCATGTCTGAGCTCTCTGTGGAGACGGGGAATAATTTCACCACTATCCAATACAAGCATTAAATAGAGTGAATGTCTGCGCTAAAGCAATCAGGAGTACTGAAGACCTTCACGTTGGTAAGTCCAACCCACAGAGGCCCCGGAGGAGACAAAACAAGAAAATGAGAATTAAAAGAAAGCATAATTATTTCTGAGCTATGGTGAGAGCATTCAGACACGTTCAGGCCCTGCGGCACAAACGACCATTATTCTCGGCAGCACATCGTTCTTTGTAAACAACACTCGTGCTGCCGAGAACAATGGCAGCCCACATGCATTAGATGCTGTATTGGAATGTGGTCTGTGCTATTAAACGTCAACAGGTCGACAAACACGTAGCAGAGTGGAGGTCGCTCACTGATCGATAGGTGTAAACGCACTTAGTGCATTAATCCGCCACGGCAGTGGAGGGAAGGGAAATGTAAGAGTCGGCTACCGGCGAGACACGCGGATAATCATCCAGCAACAGAAATACTGTGGGGGAGTGTGAACAGAGAGCGAGAAGACAAGGTGTCGCGCTGATAACCTTGTGGATAAAATGAGGAAATGTGTGACTACAAAAAAAGAAGATTGCAGATGAAATAACTGCATTGCTTCCCCCATCGTTAACCTCTTCTAGATCCCACGTCTGACATCGCAGCCAACAGTGACGACGCTATGAGTGCAAAGATAGATCAAAAGTGCCGAGACCAAACAAAAACCAAAACTTAGGCCCCGGGTCAAGTCTGGATAACTGCAATGAAAACTGTGCTGCATATTTGTACCATGATTAACCAGTTCATAACCAGGCACATTTTTTAGGTTTTTTTTGTAAATACGCTTTTCACGGCTCTAAAAAAAAATTCCCATGGCACTAATTTCAGTCTTTGACCCAGCAACTCCTGCCCCCTCTTATCTCTCAGTTATCACATAATCACTGGGTCTGGAAGAGGAAGCACTGTCAGTGCTACTGCTTCCTACTCTATATACAGAAGTGTGCTGTGCATACAATGATTGAGAAAGGAAAAATGGTAACAAACAATGGTTATCCTTTCCTTAGGGAGTCTCTTGTGCAAGCTGCTTAGATTTCATAGATGTTTTAGAACATCAGTGCAGGTATAAGTGTGGTGAGATTTACAGTCTACGGGAGGACCGGAAATAGACTATTTTCAGTGTTATTGGTACTATAATATCCCCAGAAAGACCAGTTTAAAAATTTTAGTTTCTATTTTTTTAGTATTGTAAACTCAGTTTCTGCATCTCCAATAGACTGTGATACAGAGAACTATGGAAATGAGGTTTCAGAAATCCGCTAATACGTCATAGATGTTGCAGATTTCAGCATCTAAGACATTGTGGGAGAATTATTTTACTTGGGACATACACAAACAAACCACTGAGAAGTCACACAGTACATCTAAAATGCACACAATAATCCTTAACAGTTATCACAGCACCATATGACGACTACACAGCCTAAGCCTGCAGCTGTTGTATACTCCCAACAATCGAAAAATATCAGGTTTCATTGGTAGAGGTAGGAATTCTAGACTTTTAACATTTGCTAGAACAAATATCCTAAGGTGGATGTAGACCGGCTCCTACTGGTTTTTTTTTTGCAGTCTTACTCAAGAGCGGCTAAGTTACAATGCACTCTAATGATAGGTAGGCGTTTCATGAGACTACTTTAAAAATATCTCTGATATAACAGAAGTTAAAAATAATAAAGCAGGAATTGTTGAAATTCAATAAATAACTATATTTACATAATAGTGCTGAAAAATATTAAAAACCAGTAAATGGTTCAACAAGTCCTGAATAATGGATGGCAGACCATCCGGATAAATATAAAAGAACACGGTGCACCGGATATGGATAGGGTAGGAAACAGACCGGACTGGTGAAATAAGAAAATAAAAATAAAAAGTGCGACGCGCGTTTCGGAAATTATTCCTTATTCCGTCCTGACGAAGGAACAATTTCCGAAACGCGCATCGGGGCGCGTTCTCCAAGGCTGTCCATATCGCCCATTGGCTCCCAGGTAGCTTATTTTATGTTCACTAATTTCATCATTGTTACATAATTTTTATTCTTGGTTGTGTGGTTGGCGATTTTTCTTATCACAGGGTTATGTACAGTTATATGAAAAAGTTTGGGCACCCCTATTAATCTTAAGCTTAATGTTTTATAAAAATTGGTGTTTTTGCAACAGCTATTTCAGTTTGATATATCTAATAACTATTGGACACAGTAATGTTTCTGCCTTGAAATGAGGTTTATTGTACTAGCAGAACATGTGCAATCTGCATTCAAACAAAATATGACAGGTGCATAAGTATGGGCACCCTTATAATTTTCTTGTTTTAAATACTCCTACCTACTTTTTACTGACTTACTAAAGCACTTTTTTTGGTTTTGTAACCTCATTGAGCTTTGAACTTCATAGCCAGGTGTATGCAATCATGAGAAAAGCTACTTAAAGTGGCCACTTGCAAGTTGTTCCCTGTTTGAATCTCCTCTGAAGAGCGGCATCATGGGCTCCTCAAAACAACGGTCAAATGATCTGAAAACAAAGATTATTCAGCATAGTTGTTCAGGGGAAGGATACAAAAAGCTGTCTCAGAGATTTAACCTGTCAGTTTCCACTGTGAGGAACATAGTAAGGAAATGGAAGAACACAGGGACAGTTCTTGTTAAGGCCAGAAGTGGCAGGCCAAGAAAAACATCAGATAGGCAGAGAAGAAGAATGGTGAGATCAGTCAAGGACAATCCTCAGACAACCACAGAGAGCTGCAGCATCAACTTGCTGCAGATGGTGTCACTGTGCATCGGTCAACTATACAACGCACTTTGCACAAGGAGAAGCTGTATGGGAGAGTGATGAGAAAGAAGCAGTTTCTGCAAGCACGCCACAAACAGTCGGCTGAGAGATGCAAAAGCACATTTGGAGAAGCCAATTTCTTTTTGGAAGAAGGTCCTGTGGACTGATGAAACCAAGATTAAGTTGTTTGGTCATACAAAAAGGCGTTATGCATGGCGACAAAAAAACACAGCATTCCAAGAAAAACACTTGCTACCCACAGTAAAATTTAGTGGAGGTTCCATCATGCTTTGGGGCTGTGTGGCCAATGCCGGCACCGGGAATCTTGTTAAAGTTGAGGGACGCATGGATTCCACTCAGTATCAGCAGATTCTTGACAATAATGTTCAAGAATCAGTGACAAAGTTGAAGTTACGCAGAGGATGGATCTTTCAGCAAGACAATGATCAAAAACACCGCTCTACTCAGGCATTCATGCAGAGGAACAATGACAATGTTCTGGAAAGGCCATCCCAGTCCCCAGACCTGAATATCATTGAACATCTGTGGGATCATTTGAAGAGGGCTGTCCATGCTCGGCGACGATCAAACTTAACTGAACTGGAATTGTTTTGTAAAGAGGAATGGTCAAAAATACCTTCATCCAGGATCCAGGAACTCATTAAAAGCTACAGGAAGCGACTAGAGGCTGTTATTTTTGCAAAAGGAGGATCTACTAAATATTAATGTCACTTTTCTGGTGAGGTGCCCATACTTATGCACCTGTCAAATTTTGTTTGAATGCAGATTGCACATGTTCTGCTAGTACAATAAACCTCATTTCAAGGCAGAAACATTACTGTGTCCAATAGTTATTAGATATATCAAACTGAAATAGCTGTTGCAAAAACACCAATTTTTATCAAACATTAAGCTTAAGATTAATAGGGGTGCCCAAACTTTTTCATATAACTGTATATTTGATAGTTTTACAACTAACATCACTTGGTATGTTATAGTTTCCAGTGGTTGTATCTGTCTTTTTATTTTTTAGCTCCTCTTAGCTAATTTTTTACTACAGACTGCATTAAAGCTGAATGAGCAGGGAAAGAGCCCGTAAAAGCAAAACGCTGCAACATTTTTAAGAAAGCCGAAAAGCAAAAATGATTTTTAGTCCCAAATACATTCCTTTAAATTAAAAAAACTATTATTATATGCACTATTATATGCACTATTCTTATATTGTTTAGCACTGGATGCCTGCATATTGATTGTATATATTTTTTGTGTTAAGTGGTCGAACTATTAGCACTATATATATTGTTTCTGTTGTATTGGTACATGACATTTAATGTTAATACACGTGTAATATTTGGGGTCTGTATTCACTTTGTCTGTATTATTTACCACCTGGTTAATTAGTGTGCGCCTGATCTCATCTGGGCTATTTGTTGGATGTCCTTGGTGTTTTATAATGGGTATTTTTAATATTTTATTTGTGCATATTTGCTGAATAAAGAATTACTCTTTTACCCATTGCATGCGTTGTACTTTTTATTTTTATTTTCTTTTACACCAGTCCGGTCTGTTTCCTCCCCTATCCATATCCGGTGCTCCGTGTTCTTTTATATAACAGAAGTTATCAGTAATCAGCGGTACACTTAGATGTATAATAAAAAAAATCAAAACACTTGCACAATTCGAGCAATCGGCAGTTAAAGGGGTTGTCCACTTATGAGAATATTATTTTCTAACTTAAAGGCGTTATCAGGGACTTGTATGGGTGGGCGGTTTCCTATAGTGCTGATAAGGCACTGTGGACCGATCATGGATCGCTGCTCCCGACTATTCCGCTTCCTGTGATATCATATCAACAGGGAAGCTCCTTCCCTCCTGCTCCGTCGATGGGCGTCACTGTCAACGTCATGCTGATTGACAGGCGGCTCCCCGATGCCTAACTGCAGGGAGTTGAGGGACAATCAGAATGACTTAAGCAGTAAAGCCCCATCGACAGAGCAGACTGGAAAAGAAATAGCCGCTCTGTTGATATGAGGTCAAAGGAAACAGGAAAACTGCTGCCTGACCGGGGAGAAATTGTCATAGGGCAGAACAAACAGGTAGTTAGGAACTATACCTACCAGTAAGTTCTTGGCTCCATAAGGAAACTCCAAAAGTCCAGATTAACTCCTTTAAATATAAGTATTTTCAGCTAAAAGGTGAGTTAACTGAGAATCCATCAGTGGGCTCATTCAAACGGCCCAATTTTATCTAATAAGTTGTATCTGTCTTTTTTTTTTTTAGCTCCTCTTAGCTAATTTTTTACTACAGACTGCATTAAAGCTGAATGAGCAGGGAAAGAGCCCGTAAAAGCAAAACGCTGTAACATTTTTAAGAAAGCCGAAAAGCAAAAATGATTTTTAGTCCCAAATACATTCCTTTAAATTAAAAAAAAAAAAAAAAACATCTCCAGAGGTGGATAACCCCTTCAGAAAAAGTCCCATCTGACAGCATAAATACGGTCTGTCCGCTTACCAGCATGAAGGTTTCTTTGCAATCCGTTTCTGCAGGTGGAAATTCGCCGTTTCCTTTACAAATGCTGAACGTCATCCATTCATCGGCTTTCTGATGAGATTATTAATCCTCGCTGGAAAAGAAGAAAAGAACATATGTAATGTATGCATAACACTCGCTGCGATAAAAGAAGGATTTGGGGGTATATTTTTACACTATTAACCCCTTTTCTTCTCAATGGAAGATCACGTTCTAGTTTCTCACATTATTGCTGGCCTCTATGTCTCACAATGTATCACCGTAGGAAATCACGTAAGCAGCTTCCTGTCGCAGGCCACAAATACATCAAGGTCAACGACTGCACAAGTGCATCTTTACACCGAGGTGAGAAACTGATGTAGGCGCAGGAAGAAATACCTGCAGTGGCTCATTCCTTCCCCAGATCTGTGCACCTCCACATACCAATCAGAAGAAGGATCCAGCAGGACACGGCCCGACAGCAGGACCACAAGAGGTCACATGTCTGGAGATAACCACAAAAATGAATGAAATGAAACCACAAAAATGAAAAAGTCAATATGAAAATCAAAGCAAGACAAAATTAAAGTGGAAACAAGTCAAAATGATGCTCAGTATTGTGTGTGGCCTCCACATGCCTGTATGACCTCCCTACAACGCCTGGGCATGCTCCTGATGAGGTTGCGGATGTTCTCCTGATTGATCTCCTCCCAGACCTCGACTAAAGCATCCGTCAACTCCTGGACAGTCTGTGGTGCAACGTGACGTTGGTGGATGGAGCGAGACATGATGTCCCAGATGTGCTCAATCGGATTCAGGTTGGGGAACGGGCGGGCCAGTCCATAGCTTCAATGCCTTCATCTTGCAGGAACTGCTGACACACTCCAGCCACATGAGGTCTGGCATTGTCCTGCATTAGGAAGAAGCCAGGGCCAACCGCACCAGCATATGGTCTCACAAGCGGTCTGAGGATCTTATCTCTGTACCTAATGGCAGTCAGGCTACCTCTGGCGAGCACATGGAGGGCTGTGCGGCCCTCCAAAGAAATGCCACCCCACACCATTACTGACTCACTGCCAAACCGGTCATGCTGAAGGATGTTACTGTAAGGTGCGGCCTACTGTGCACCAGGTGGGCAACACCACAAAAAGTGCTTCAAGATGGAACTTGGATATACTCGCTGGATCATGGTGTGTGGTGGTATAACGTACGGTAGCCGGATCCCTTTAGTCTTCATCCCGATACACTAGTAGACCCCCGTTACATTGATTTGGCGGTGAAACCAGTGGAACGACCATTTCTCCAAAGTGCACAGGAGCTATTTTCCAACAAGACAACGCCAATGCTCGTGTTACTGTGTGGCGTAATCATGCTACCAGACTTGTCTCCCATCGAGCATATCTGGGACGTCACTGCTCCACAATTACAAAAGAAGCTGCCAGAAGCGGATCTTGATGATTTACCCGTGTAACAGACGACCAGTGATAGCAGCCAGGGCTGTAAGTGTTGGGGATTGCAGTGTCTATTCTGCCTGTGATTTCCATAATTCCACAACTGTCCCTTCTTGGAGTTGCAGTGTTAGTGTTGAGGAGTGTCTGTACAGTAGGCTGCACCTTACGGTAATTATTCACATAAGAAGATGAGTAAGATCAGGAGCTGTACTGATGACTTGTTTACTCGGCACAGAACTGGTGACGTATGTGAGGTGTGACTACGGGAGAAAATATGGTTTTAACATTGCATGGAGCTGTCAAAACAATGTACAAAGTGCACTGGGAAGGGTCAGCAATAAAAATCACTAGTGCTTGGTTTAGATTACGGAGGAAGCCGCCTCTCAGACAGTAATAGTACACTAACACTCTGAGACGGACGCAAATTACTTTAAATGCATTACATCTATTTTTAGTGAGGATGCCCTTAACACTTGCCTGGAGCTTTTATACTTGCTTATTGTTGGCTCTGGATTAATACAAACTACTGAGTAAGAAGTCTCATTAATCAAGAGGAACGTAAATGACATCTCGTAATGAACATCTTCATGTAATAAGTACCTAAGACTTGCAGAAAGCGGCTCACAATCTGGGACGTTGGGTCCAAAATATACTCAAATAAATCAGTAAGAAATCCAAGCTTGGCAAATTAGATTGTTTTTTCATCCTGTTCCTCCAAAAGGGGTTGTCAAGTTAAAATATATATATCCTTAAAAAAAGGTGCAACTAAGATGTCTTGATTTTCAGATATCGGCTTTGGTTCCAGGTCCAAGCAGCATCATTTCCGGCTTGAGCATGAAACTTTTCTAGTATTGGCTGCATGTCAAAGACGTTGACGAAATAGCTCATATCAATATCAAAGCCAGCCCCTTCTCTATCGCAGCGTACACAAAGAATGCACCAGTCAGTCAGCCAGCCAGCCCATTCTCTATCGTGGCATACACAGAGAATGGACCAGTCAGCCAGCCCCCTTCTCTATCGAGGCATACACAGAGAATGCACCAGTCAGCCAGCCCCTTCTCTATCGTGGCATACACAGAGAATGCACCAGTCAGCCAGCCCATTCTCTATCGTGGCATACACAGAGAATGGACCAGTCAGCCAGCCCCCTTCTCTATCGAGGCATACACAGAGAATGCACCAGTCAGCCAGCCCCTTCTCTATCGCGGCACACACAGAGAATGCACCAGTCAGCCAGCCCCTTCTCTATCGCGGCACACACAGAGAATGCACAAGTCAGCCAGCCCCTTCTCCATCGCGGCATACACAGAGAATGCACCAGTCAGCCAGCCCCTTCTCTATCCCGGCATACACAGAGAATGCACCAGTCAGCCAGCCCCTTCTCTATCGCGTCATACACAGAGAATGCACCAGTCAGCCAGCCCCTTCTCCATCGCGGCATACACAGAGAATGCACCAGTCAGCCAGCCCCTTCTCCATCGCGTCATACACAGAGAATGGACCAGTCAGCCAGCCTCTTCTCTATCGTGGCACACACAGAGAATGCACCAGTCAGCCAGCCTCTTCTCTATCGCGGCATACACAGAGAATGCACCAGTCAGCCAGCCCCTTCTCTATCGCGGCATACACAGAGAATGCACCAGTCAGCCAGCCCCTTCTCTATCGCGGCATACACAGAGAATGCACCAGTCAGCCAGACCCCTTCTCTATCGAGGCATACACAGAGAATGCACCAGTCAGCCAGCCCCTTCTACATCGCGGCATACACAGAGAATGGACCAGTCAGCCAGCCCCTTCTCTATCGCGTCATACACAGAGAATGCACCAGTTAGCCAGCCCCTTCTCCATCGCGGCATACACAGAGAATGGACCAGTCAGCCAGCCCCTTCTCCATCGCGGCATACACAGAGAATGCACCAGTCAGCCAGCCCCTTCTCCATCGCGTCATACACAGAGAATGGACCAGTCAGCCAGCCTCTTCTCTATCGTGGCACACACAGAGAATGCACCAGTCAGCCAGCCTCTTCTCTATCGCGGCATACACAGAGAATGCACCAGTCAGCCAGCCCCTTCTCTATCGCGGCATACACAGAGAATGCACCAGTCAGCCAGCCCCTTCTCCATCGCGGCATACACAGAGAATGGACCAGTCAGCCAGCCCCTTCTCCATCGCGGCATACACAGAGAATGCACCAGTCAGCCAGCCCCTTCTCTATCGCGGCATACACAGAGAATGCACAAGTCAGCCAGCCCCCTTCTCTATTGCAGCATACACAGAGAATGCACCAGTCAGCCAGCCCCTTCTCTATCGCGGCACACACAGAGAATGCACCAGTCAGCCAGCCCCTTCTCTATCGCAGCATACACAGAGAATGAACCAGCCAGCCCCTTCTCTATCGCGGCATACACAGAGAATGCACCAGTCAGCCAGCCCCTTCTCTATCGCGGCATACACAGAGAATGCACCCGTCAGCCAGCCCCTTCTCTATCGCGGCATACACAGAGAATGCACCAGTCAGCCAGCCTCTTCTCTATCGCGGCATACACAGAGAATGCACCAGTCAGCCAGCCCCTTCTCTATCGCGGCATACACAGAGAATGCACCAGTCAGCCAGCCCCTTCTCTATCGTGGCATACACAGAGAATGCACCAGTCAGCCAGCCCCTTCTCTATCGCGGCATACACAGAGAATGCACCAGTCAGCCAGCACCCTTCTCTATTGCAGCATAAACAGAGAATGCACCAGTCAGCCAGCCCCTTCTCTATCGTGGCACATACAGAGAATGCACCAGTCAGCCAGCCCCTTCTCTATCGTGGCACACACAGAGAATGCACCAGTCAGCCAGCCCCTTCTCTATCGTGGCATACACAGAGAATGCACCAGTCAGCCAGCCCCTTCTCTATCGCGGCATACACAGAGAATGCACCAGTCAGCCAGCCCCTTCTCTATCGTGACATACACACAGAGAATGCACCAGTCAGCCAGCCCCTTCTCTATCGCGGCATACACAGAGAATGCACCAGTCAGCCAGCACCCTTCTCTATTGCAGCATAAACAGAGAATGCATCAGTCAGCCAGCCCTCTCTATCGTGGCACACACAGAAAATGCACAGTCACCCAGCCATCTCTATCGTGCATACACAAGATGCACCAGTCAGCCAGCCCCTTCTCTATCGCGGCATACACAGAGAATGCACCAGTCAGCCAGCCCCTTCTCTATCGTGGCATACACAGAGAATGCACCAGTCAGCCAGCCCCTTCTCTATCGTGGCATACACAGAGAATGCACCAGTCAGCCAGCCCCTTCTCTATCGTGGCATACACAGAGAATGGACCAGTCAGCCAGCCTCCTTTATATGTGCTGGTACAGAAACCGCTCTTCTCTTATGCCAAGACGAGACAAAAGTGAAGCTGCAGGGACCCGCAACCAGCGCTGGTTCCTTCAAATCGGGGAACCTTTTTGTAATACAATTATATTGGTAAG
The DNA here is from genome assembly GCA_033576555.1 of Oophaga sylvatica. Taxonomy (NCBI): domain Eukaryota; kingdom Metazoa; phylum Chordata; class Amphibia; order Anura; family Dendrobatidae; genus Oophaga; species Oophaga sylvatica. Next base: position 163,942,969 of record JARQOD010000008.1, on the reverse strand, counting down.
TTGAATATTTTTTTTTTTAGATTTTATACACATCTAAAAGATAAAGGCCCAATTCATGAAGACCTACATTTTCCACTCTGGTCTTGATGAGGGGAAAGGGTGAAGTGCGAGGCTTCTAATTCATTAAGAGGCACTCGCCTCGCCACAAATCTTACTCCAGTCCTTGCTGTAGTAAGACTTGTAGAGTAGCAAAAGTGGGGTTTGCCATACCCAGTCACATCCAAGTGCTGCACACTTTGTCAAAGCCAAACAAGCAAAAGCTGCAACATTTTTTTTTTTTCAACCTTGCAACCTTTTCACGCCAGAACTGACCAAAAGCGCGGTGCTAAAAAAGGCCCATTATTATTGTTATTATTTTTAGGTGGAAACATGTTCAACATCCACGTAAAGAACAAGTTTGATAAAAGTTTGAGTTCTTATAGAAAAGAGATGTTCTAGGTAGGTGCTGGGTTCAAATTCTACCAAGCACATCTGCAAGGAGTTTGTATGTTCTCCCCGTGTTTGTGTGGGTTTCCTCCGGGTTCTCCGGTTTCCTCCCACGCTCTGAAGAATGATAGGGAATCTAGATTGTGAGCTCATGGGGCAATGGGGACAGTGATGACGTCTGTAAAGCACTGTTCAATATGGTGGTGCTACACAAGTAAAACAAATACAGCCAAAACACGTCTGTCCATCCATCTCACAAAGCCAAGCCCTCTGACCTTTTGAGCCCACTCCACCATAGCTGGTCATACACATTAGATGGTGGTAAGCCACTTGGTTGACAGCTCTCTCTCCAGACTGCCCTTGAGTTCACCATGAGAGGGCCATTCCGAAAATGATTTGGCAGAGGCTCATTTCTCTGCAGATCAGAAAAAATCCAGCGACTGAATGACAGTCACCCAATCCTTGGTTCCTCGACAATCTGCCAGGGGATAGCCAGGAGGCCCCCACACTAGTTGGCCTATCCCACCAAAATCAGCAGATTCATTCACTTTTTATCTTATATGTATGGGGGCCTTACGCGTGTAGGCTGCAAGCAGCAGAGTGAGGTGGATTTGAGAGGCGGGCGGTGGTTAACAATTCTGAATTTTCATTACTATATTATTTAATGGCTTCTCCAGTGATCGCTCTCTTCGTATGATGTCCTTCTCCAGTGATTGCTCTCTTCGTATGATGTCCTTCTCCAGTGATCGCGCTCTTCGTGTGATGTCCTTCTCCAGTGATCGCTCTCTTCATATGATGTCCTTCTCCAGTGATCGTTCTCTTCGTATGATGTCTTTCTCCAGTCATCATTCTCCTCGTGTGATGTCCTTCTCCAGTGATCGCTCTCTTCGTGTGATGTCCTTCTCCAGTGATCGCTCTCTTCGTGTGATGTCCTTCTCCAGTGATCGCTCTCTTCGTATGATGTCCTTCTCCAGTGATCGCTCTCTTCGTATGATGTCCTTCTCCAGTGATCGCTCTCTTCGTATGATGTCCTTCTCCAGTGATCGCTCTCTTCGTATGATGTCCTTCTCCAGTGATCGCTCTCTTCGTATGATGTCCTTCTCCAGTGATCGCTCTCTTCGTATGATGCCTTCTCCAGTGATCGCTCTCTCGTATGATGTCCTCCAGTGATCGCTCTCCTCGCATGATATCCTTCTCCAGTAATCGCTCTCCTCGATGATGTCCATCTCCACTGATCGCTCTCCTCGTATGATGTCTTTCTCCAGTGATCGCTCTCCTCGTATGATGTCCTCCAGTGATCGCTCTCCTCGTATGATGTCCTCCAGTGATCGCTCTCTTCGTATGATGTCCTCCAGTGATCGCTCTCTCGTATGATGTCCTCCAGTGATCGCTCTCCTCGTATGATATCCTTCCCAGTAATCGCTCTCCTCGTATGATGTCCATCTCCACTGATCGCTCTCCTCGTATGATGTCTTTCTCCAGTGATCGCTCTCCTCGTATGATGTCCTCCAGTGATCGCTCTCCTCGTATGATGTCCTCCAGTGATCGCTCTCCTCGTATGATGTCCTCCAGTGATCGCTCTCCTCGTATGATGTCCTCCAGTGATCGCTCTCCTCGTATGATGTCCTCCAGTGATCGCTCTCCTCGCATGATGTCCTCCAGTGATCGCTCTCCTCGTATGATATCCTTCTCCAGTGATCGCTCTCCTCGTATGATGTCCATCTCCACTGATCGCTCTCCTCATATGATGACTTTCTCCAGTGATCGCTTTCTTCGTATGAAGTCCTTCTCGGTGATGTCCTTCTCCAGTGATCGCTCTCTTCGTGTGATGTCCTTCTCCAGTGATCGCTCTCTTTGTATGATGTCCTTCTCCAGTGATCGCTCTCTTTGTATGATGTCCTTCTCCAGTGATCGCTCTCTTTGTATGATGTCCTTCTCCAGTGATCGCTCTCTTCGTATGTCCTTCTCCAGTGATCGCTCTCTTCGTGTGTCCTTCTCCAGTGATCGCTCTCTTCGTATGATGTCCTTCTCCAGTGATCGCTCTCTTCGTATGATGTTCTTCTCCAATGATCGCTCTTCGTATGATGTCTTTCTCCAGTGATCGCTCTCTTCGTGTGATGTCCTTCTCCAGTGATCACTCTCTTCGTATGATGTCCTTCTCCAGTGATCTCTCTCCTCTTATGATGTCCTTCTCCAGTGATCGCTCTCCTCTTATGATGTCCTTCTCCAGTGATCGCTCTCCTCATATGATGTCCTTCTCCAGTGATCGCTCTCTTCGTATTATGTCCTCCAGTGATCGCTCTCCTCGTATGATGTCTTTCTCCAGTGATCGCTCTCCTCGTATGATATCTTTCTCCAGTGATCGCTCTCCTCGTATGATGTCCTCCAGTGGTCGCTCTCCTCGTATGATATCCTTCTCCAGTGATCGCTCTCCTCGTATGATGTCCATCTCCACTGATCGCTCTCCTCATATGATGACTTTCTCCAGTGATCGCTTTCTTCATATGAAGTCCTTCTCCAGTGATCGCTCTCTTCGTATGATGTCCTTCTCCAGTGATCGCTCTCTTTGTATGATGTCCTTCTCCAGTGATCGCTCTCTTCGTATGATGTCCTTCTCCAGTGATCGCTCTCTTCGTATGAAGTCCTTCTCCAGTGATCGCCCTCTTCGTATGATGTCCTTCTCCAGTGATCGCCCTCTTCGTATGATGTCCTTTTCCAGTGATCGCGCTCTCTTCGTGTGATGTCCTTCTCCAGTGATCGCTCTTCTCGTGTAATGTCCTTCTCCAGTGATCACGCTCTTTGTGTGATGTCCTTCTCCAGTGATCGCTCTCTTCGTATGATGTCCTTCTCCAGTGATTGCTCTCCTCATATGATGACTTTCTCCAGTGATCGTTTTCTTCATATGAAGTCCTTCTCCAGTGATCGCTCTCTTCGTGTGATGTCCTTCTCCAGTGATCGCTCTCTTTGTATGATGTCCTTCTCCAGTGATCGCTCTCTTCGTATGATGTCCTTCTCCAGTGATCGCTCTCTTCGTAAGATGTCCTTCTCCAGTGATCGCTCTCTTCGTATGAAGTCCATCTTCATTGATCGCCCTCTTCGTATGATGTCCTTCTCCAGTGATCGCACTCTTCGTATGATGTCCTTTTCCAGTGATCGCACTCTTCGTATGATGTCCTTTTCCAGTGATCGCACTCTTCGCGTGATGTCCTTCTCCAGTGATCGCTCTTCTCGTGTGATGTCCTTCTCCAGTGATCACTCTCTTTGTGTGATGTCCTTCTCCAGTGATCGCTCTCTTCGTATGATGTCCTTCTTCAGTGATCGCTCTCTTCGTATGATGTCCTTCTCCAGTGATCGCTCTCTTCGTATGAAGTCCTTCTACAGTGATCGCTCTCTTCGTGTGATGTCCTTCTCCAGTGATCGCTCTCTTCGTGTGATGTCCTTCTCCAGTGATCGCTCTCTTCGTATGATGTCCTTCTCCAGTGATCGCCCTCTTCGTATGATGTCCATCTCCAATGATCGCCCTCTTCGTACGATGTCCTTCTCCAGTGATCGCTCTCTTCGTGTGATGTCCTTCTCCAGTGATTGCTCTTCTCGTGTAATGTCCTTCTCCAGTGATCACTCTCTTTGTGTGAGGTCCTTCTCCAGTGATCGCTCTCTTCGTATGATGTCCTTCTCCAGTGATCGCTCTCTTCGTATGATGTCCTTCTCCAGTGATCGCTCTCCTCGTTTAATGGGTGGATTTTGTTATTGGACCTTATAACTTGTATGTACGCTACTGATGAAGAGGTCACTTTGTCACAACTGTTGGACAAAATAGAACAGTCTTAAAGGAGTGTTCAGGATCTAATTGAGATTGCCATTCTGCCTACATGTATGTGATGTCCAGTCCCTGCCTGGCTCACATACATCAAAAATCTAAGAGCCAGGGTCACAGCAACTTGTGCCGATATTACCTGGACACTGCCTAAGTTCTGCACCTTCCTCCATCAGACCCAGGGACATATAAGGGACGGAGGTGACGTTACATTTAGAAGACCCGTCTGCATAGGGATCACGATATTACAGATCCCCAGCCGTAGCTGCGCTCCACCGAGTAATGCATTTACTTTCAGTGTCTAAATTGCGTTAGGCAGATTAGCGTTAATTACTGACTTTAAATTTTCACAGCTAGTAACGAACTACAATTACGGTACATTCAGCCGCAGGCTGACATTATACACACGGATACACAAAGCAATGAAAGGAGAGTGTTAAAGATCTCCCGTTATTATGAGGCAGATGTATGGATGCAGCACAAAGGCCAGCGTATCCGTCAGCACCATCGCAGCGGACCAAGTGGGATTTTTGGCTAGAGGTTCCATCAGTTTCACAGCAGAGAACATAGGAAAACCGGCAGTGAGCCTGACTGGAGTAACAAGTGAAGTGGGGGAATAGCAGCTGTGGCCGGCGAGCGTGCAGGTTAGGCGGCGAGCGTGGCAGGTGAAGCGGCGAGCGTGGCAGGTGAGCGGCGAGCGTGGCAGGTGAGGCTGGCGAGCGTGGCAGGTGAGGCCGGCGAGCGTGGCAGGTGAGGCCGGCGAGCGTGGCAGGCGAGGCCGCGAGCGTGGCAGGTGAGGCGGCGAGCGTGGCAGGCGAGGCCGGCGAGCGTGAGCAGCGCGAGCGTGGCAGGAGTGTGGCAGGTGAGGCCGGGGAGCGTGGCAGGTGAGGCGGCGAGCGTGGCAGTGAGGCCGGCGAGCATAGCAGGTGTGGCCGGCGAGCACAGCAGCTGTGGCCGGCGAGCATGGCAGGTGCGGCCAGCGAGTGGCTTGAGTGTGTCTAACAGCTCACACACTACAGATGTGCAAAAGTAACAACAGCACTGGTCGCAAATAAAGACAAGGCTGGATGTTCATTTCACCGCTACTAAATGTTGGCAGCCATTATGGTCACCACCTGGAGCTATGTGTAAGGCCTCCTTCAGACGTCCATATTTCTCATGTACGACAAATTATTATTATGATTAGAATGTGGTCGGAAAGTCATCAGTTTTTCTCGTATGTGGAAAAAAAAAGAGAAAAGTTTCTCCACCTTCTCCTTACAGTCCATGGAAATTGGACCACACTCAGATGTTCGCTTTTTTTCTTGGACCCATAGACTCCCATTGCTGATTTTGATCCAACCCTCAAACCAAAATTTGGCACGTTTCAGCAATTTTCAATGGAAAATCAGGGACATACGAATAGCCCCATAGATTATCACAGGTACGAGTGCTTCCCTGTGAAAAATGGATGTCTGAATGAGACCTAAACACGACTGTCATCCTCCTCACCATGGCTTACAGGTAATGGGGTTGTTGCAGCCCTCCTATATATGCAGAAGGAGATAAACACATTATTTTTGCAAGTCTCCCCCCCCCTCCCCGTCCCCGTCATCGGCTTCTTCTCTACGGGCACGTCTGTTTTTCGGGAAAGTGTTCCATTTCTGTTTTTCACGGGTAGCACTCATACGTAGCGTAGTCTGGGGCTGTTTGTGCACCGAGCGGTCAGAGCAAAATTGTGGAGATATGGCCGATATCGATCAGAGTGTTGGATCAAAACTGGCAAAAAAAAGTCTATGAATCTGTAAAAAAATTACAAAAACGGGTGAAACTTGGACCAAACTCAGAAGAAAAGCTGAACAAAATCGCTGATGAGACTAGGATGGCTTTCCTCCTACATGAGAAAACATACGTGTGAATGAGGCCTTACAGAAGCCGCGCAGCTCATGTCGGGGCAGCAGGATCTGTTCAGTCAGGGAATCCAGGAGATGCTCTGTAGGTCTCATGTGCCCAGACCAGCTCTGTGAGAGCAGAATTCTCGCTGGTTGGTCGGTGATCAAACAATTATTTCATGCAATAAAATGCAAATTTATTAGGTAAAAATCCTACAATGTGGTTTTCTGGATTTTATTGTTAGATTCTGTCTCACAGGTGAAGTGCACCTACGATAAAAATTACAGACCTCTCCATTATTTGTAGGTGGGAAAACTTGCAAAAACTTGCATTGATGTCATCCATTTCCTCCCCATATTAAGGCTGCGTGCACACATGCGTTTTTCAGTGCAGATTTCACAAAGCCTGAAGGTTTTCCTGATGTCAGCACAGTGAATGACAATCCTGTTTTTTTTTTTTTTTCCTTGCAGATTTACACCTGCAGGGTGTCAATTCTTTCAGCGTTTTTGCTGCAGATTTCACCCAAACTAAAGGAGGAAAAATCTGCACTAGAAACATGTTTTTGTCACTGCACTTTTCCTGCCAAGAGATGCAGAAATACCTGCACCAAATACTTAACGTGTGCACAGACCCTTAGTGTTTTCGGTGCAGATTTCATGCGGCGTTATTAACTCTGCTGCTGCGATTCGGCATTGACACATACAACTGTACTTTTATGCATCAATTCTTTTCAGGTTCCCATTAAGATCGCGCACTTTCATTCTTTTTAAAAAAACACACACTGTAAAAACAAATTCTCCAAAAACTGATCGTGGGAACGTAGTATTAGAATATGTGCACTCGTTGGGTATTAGACTTAGCAATCGCATTCACTTTCGGGGTGGGGAAAACGCTGAGTTTTTTGGGTTTTTTCTGCAGTGTAGGAACAAACCCTTAGGGGCTTTCACCCGAGCAGACATATTGCCTCAAGCAAGTGATGTAGAAAATGGCTTAGGGACGTCAGAATACAGTTTTACGTGTTCAGGTTGCGCGATTGCGCGTCTCCCTGCCTCCATTTCCATTACAGACATGAATGGATGCACTGATGACAAACAAGCATTTTTTATTGAAAAATGTAATCATCGACAAATGAGCAAATTATCGCCTGCGTGAAATTCTAAGAGAATCCCCACCCAATACATGCAAATTCACGTCGCATTAGTGAATGCATCCAAGCAGCACCCCCATCCTCCAGGGAGAGGACTACTCCGGCCACATTGCTGGATACCTCCCAGCAGGGACAGGTGCTATTTACTTGAGACTTTACTGCAGTAATGAGACTTGTTTACGACGCTCTCATGTGGCCTTTTATGCCTGTGCGGCACGTATTGATCACCGATTACACCAGGAAGTCGCCGCTTGATTTTAGCCGCGTGCACATCAGATACCGGCTTATTCTAATGTTTCCAATAGATACATAACAAGCATTCAATCACTCGTTCAACAAACATAGTTCACACGTACAGTAAACGCCCTTATATGCATTTTAATAGGCTCACCTATGGAAAAAAATCCCAAAAATGCACTTTTCAACAGCAATGCACTTTTCAACAGCATCTTTAGGGTTTTCTTCGTGTAAATCCCATCCACTTTGCTTGGACAGTAAGGACGTGTTCACACACAGCGCTTTTGATTTTTTCGTTCTGCAGAAAAGGAGCTACGTTTTTCAGTACCAGCAAAAGATCTGCAATTTTGGAAATCTCACAAGCACGCTTGTTTTTTTTTCCCCCAGACTGAATTTGAAATCTGCGGCTTACCAATTCTTACAGTGGTTTTTGCAGCTTTTTTTTTTCACCGATAAAAAGGAATGGAAATGTGCAAGAAAAAAAAAAAATTTTATTAAACATGAATTGTAGTTACATGAATGCACATTATCTGCACAAAAAAAGGAAAAGCAAAAGCACCTGGTTTGGCTGCAGAAAAGAAAAAAAAAATCAATGCAAAAAATTTGTATGTGAACCTAGCCTCTACCCTGATCGACACTGACTGTACAGGGATCGCTCTGTCCACGTACAGGATGCACCGCGTGCAGCATGAATGTATCCCCCCCAAAAAATAAAAACGTTGTTATCCTAAAATTAACAAAGTCTGCACAGAAAAAGTAACCAAACTGGATGTACAGAAAGAATAATGAATGCCCGGTGACGTCTTAGGAATGAGGAGGTGGAGCAGGCGGTATGTGAGACGTTCCCGCAACAATATTCTGCATACTCAGTCACTTATTAAAGTGATGGAAGCGCAGATGGCGGCACGTAAATGCACCATTACTGGCGGGACAGCTACAACTTGTCCGTCTGCAGTGCTAGGGGCGATACTTGGTACAGATGGGTGTCATGAATGAGTTGGTGATGGACTATGAATGAATCCAGTAAAAAAACAGATTACGGGGGGGAGGGGGAACTGTTAGAATGAAAAACAACCAAGTTCTCCTATAAACAAAGTTCGGCTTGGACTGGCCCACAGGAGAACAGGAGAATCCTCCGGTAGGCCCCTAAGGAAGAAGTGCTACTGAGAAGTGCAGAATAGGTATAATCTAATCATTCATAAAGCAAGCTAGCCAAATTAGAATTACATAGAAAAAAAGTAAATGTACAGTACAGACCAAAAATTTTTGGGCACACCTATTTAAAAAATTTTTCGTTTTTTCATGGGTATGAAATTTTAGAATCACACGAAGGCACAAAACTATGAATTAAAAAAGTGG
>JARQOD010000008.1:163887239-163934014 GCA_033576555.1 Oophaga sylvatica | reverse complement strand
ATAAACACATTATTTTTGCAAGTCTCCCCCCCCCCCCCGTCCCCGTCATCGGCTTCTTCTCTACGGGCACGTCTGTTTTTTCGGGAAAGTGTTCCATTTCTGTTTTTCACGGGTAGCACTCATACGTAGCGTAGTCTGGGGCTGTTTGTGCACCGAGCGGTCAGAGCAAAATTGTGGAGATATGGCCGATATCGATCAGAGTGTTGGATCAAAACTGGCAAAAAAAAGTCTATGAATCTGTAAAAAAATTACAAAAACGGGTGAAACTTGGACCAAACTCAGAAGAAAAGCTGAACAAAATCGCTGATGAGACTAGGATGGCTTTCCTCCTACATGAGAAAACATACGTGTGAATGAGGCCTTACAGAAGCCGCGCAGCTCATGTCGGGGCAGCAGGATCTGTTCAGTCAGGGAATCCAGGAGATGCTCTGTAGGTCTCATGTGCCCAGACCAGCTCTGTGAGAGCAGAATTCTCGCTGGTTGGTCGGTGATCAAACAATTATTTCATGCAATAAAATGCAAATTTATTAGGTAAAAATCCTACAATGTGGTTTTCTGGATTTTATTGTTAGATTCTGTCTCACAGGTGAAGTGCACCTACGATAAAAATTACAGACCTCTCCATTATTTGTAGGTGGGAAAACTTGCAAAAACTTGCATTGATGTCATCCATTTCCTCCCCATATTAAGGCTGCGTGCACACATGCGTTTTTCAGTGCAGATTTCACAAAGCCTGAAGGTTTTCCTGATGTCAGCACAGTGAATGACAATCCTGTTTTTTTTTTTTTTTTCCTTGCAGATTTACACCTGCAGGGTGTCAATTCTTTCAGCGTTTTTGCTGCAGATTTCACCCAAACTAAAGGAGGAAAAATCTGCACTAGAAACATGTTTTTGTCACTGCACTTTTCCTGCCAAGAGATGCAGAAATACCTGCACCAAATACTTAACGTGTGCACAGACCCTTAGTGTTTTCGGTGCAGATTTCATGCGGCGTTATTAACTCTGCTGCTGCGATTCGGCATTGACACATACAACTGTACTTTTATGCATCAATTCTTTTCAGGTTCCCATTAAGATCGCGCACTTTCATTCTTTTTAAAAAAACACACACTGTAAAAACAAATTCTCCAAAAACTGATCGTGGGAACGTAGTATTAGAATATGTGCACTCGTTGGGTATTAGACTTAGCAATCGCATTCACTTTCGGGGTGGGGAAAACGCTGAGTTTTTTGGGTTTTTTCTGCAGTGTAGGAACAAACCCTTAGGGGCTTTCACCCGAGCAGACATATTGCCTCAAGCAAGTGATGTAGAAAATGGCTTAGGGACGTCAGAATACAGTTTTACGTGTTCAGGTTGCGCGATTGCGCGTCTCCCTGCCTCCATTTCCATTACAGACATGAATGGATGCACTGATGACAAACAAGCATTTTTTATTGAAAAATGTAATCATCGACAAATGAGCAAATTATCGCCTGCGTGAAATTCTAAGAGAATCCCCACCCAATACATGCAAATTCACGTCGCATTAGTGAATGCATCCAAGCAGCACCCCCATCCTCCAGGGAGAGGACTACTCCGGCCACATTGCTGGATACCTCCCAGCAGGGACAGGTGCTATTTACTTGAGACTTTACTGCAGTAATGAGACTTGTTTACGACGCTCTCATGTGGCCTTTTATGCCTGTGCGGCACGTATTGATCACCGATTACACCAGGAAGTCGCCGCTTGATTTTAGCCGCGTGCACATCAGATACCGGCTTATTCTAATGTTTCCAATAGATACATAACAAGCATTCAATCACTCGTTCAACAAACATAGTTCACACGTACAGTAAACGCCCTTATATGCATTTTAATAGGCTCACCTATGGAAAAAAAATGCACCAAAAATGCACTTTCAAAGCAATGCACTTTTCAACAGCATCTTTAGGGTTTTCGTGAAATCCCATCCACTTTGCTTGGACAGTAAGGACGTGTTCACACACAGCGCTTTTGATTTTTCGTTCTGCAGAAAAGGAGCTACGTTTTTCAGTACCAGCAAAAGATCTGCAATTTTGGAAATCTCACAAGCACGCTTGTTTTTTTTTTCCCCCAGACTGAATTTGAAATCTGCGGCTTACCAATTCTTACAGTGGTTTTTGCAGCTTTTTTTTTTCACCGATAAAAAGGAATGGAAATGTGCAAGAAAAAAAAAACTTTTATTAAACATGAATTGTAGTTACATGATGCACATTATCTGCACAAAAAAAGGAAAAGCAAAAGCACCTGGTTTGGCTGCAGAAAAGAAAAAAAAAAATCAATGCAAAAAATTTGTATGTGAACCTAGCCTTACGCTGATCGACAGCAGACACTGTACAGGGATCGCTCTGTCCACGTACAGGATGCACCGCGTGCAGCATGAATGTATCCCCCCCAAAAAATAAAAACGTGTTATCCTAAAATTAACAAAGTCTGCACAGAAAAAGTAACCAAACTGGATGTACAGAAAGAATAATGAATGCCCTGGTGACGTCTTAGGAATGAGGAGGGTGGAGCAGGCGGTATGTGAGACGTTCCCGCAACAATATTCTGCATACTCAGTCACTTATTACAAGTGATGGAAGCGCAGATGGCGGCACGTAATGCACCATTACTGGCGGGACAGCTACAACTTGTCCGTCTGCAGTGCTAGGGGCGATACTTGGTACAGATGGGTGTCATGAATGAGTTGGTGATGGACTATGATGAATCTCAGTAAAAAAACAGATTACGGGGGGGAGGGGGAACTGTTAGAATGAAAAAACAACCTAAGTTCTCCCTATAAACAAAGTTCGGCTTGGACTGGCCCACAGGAGAACAGGAGAATCCTCCGGTAGGCCCCTAAGGAAGAAGTGCTACTGAGAAGTGCAGAATAGGGTATAATCTAATCATTCATAAAGCAAGCTAGCCAAATTAGAATTACATAGAAGAAAAAGTAAATGTACAGTACAGACCAAAAGTTTGGACACACCTCATTCAAAGATTTTTCTGTATTTTCATGGCTATGAAAATTGTAGAATCACACTGAAGGCATCAAAACTATGAATTAACACATGTGGAATTATACATTACACTTTACAAAAAAGTGTGAAACAACTGAAAATATGTCTTATATTCTAGATTATTCAAAGTAGCCACCTTTTGCTTTGATTACTGCTTTGCATGCAGAAAAGGTGAACGGCTGGACTCTACATGCCTGGTTCCCACCGTGAAGCAGAAAAATCTTTGAATGAGAAGCTGTGTCCAAACTTTTGGTCTGCACTGTATGTATAGGATCAGGTTATTTCTGCATGTGGCCCCAAAAATCACTGTTACCAGTGGGTCTTTGTCAATCCAGTCCGACACTGTACACGTAGTCTACACGACCGTTATACTGAACCTACACTTATGTAATGGGAAAAGACAATCAGCAATTTCCTAATATATTCCCTCTAATTGAAATCACTGGGTTTACAGTCAGAGCACTCCCTTAATAATAGGCTTGCAGGGATGAGGGTTATTCACGTTCTCTCCTTGAATCACTCAATCCCATTAGCATTTATAGAAATGGCCATTTTGTTACAGCAATCCATGGAAATTCACCAACGGTGACGGCAACAACCGCAAGAAAACGGAAAGACGATGTATTGATCTCACAGCGATGGCTCTGGCTTCTATAGATGACCTCTTCTGAACTTCACCATCATCTTATTCTAATATTTTACACAAAAAAATGAAAAGGCTAAAAATACAAAATCCAAACTTTACATTGGGGGACAGACATAGGTCTACACGTAGTCCTATAGGTGTAACGGCTACTGAACATGCCCGAGGGGACATAGTCCTAGTCTACACGGTGTCCTAGTAGACACGGTCTACTGAAACCATGCCCACCCTGACAGCTCTCAGACCGTGCTAACCGCGGGCACCGAGACTAGACGATGGCTAGCTACCCACGTCGCCTCCTCACGGCGGACATTATAGGATGCATAATTGCATCATTTGCAATGCGAAGAGTAAAATGTGCACCTAAATCTGCAGCATAAATTAACATGCAGCTCCTGTCACTTATCGCTGCGGATATATTTCGCATCATGTTCATGTGATTTCCGAAATTGTGCTGGCAAATTCGCTGGGTTTTCGCTTCATGGGAATTTAGGCTAATAGGTAGCACTTGCTTTCTTCTTACATGAGGTAGAGCTAGTTTTCACACGTTTAGTATTCCAAGCCCCGTACAGAATATAGGTGAGAACTTGTTTTCAGCAGACAACCCCTTAAAAGTTGGAGGTCCACATAGTGAGTAATTAGAGAGCCAGGCTGCTGTTCTACACTCCAGTCATATATAAATATCTGGGGGATTTCATCATTATTAGCTTCCTTCACTGGTGTGCCTCCAAAGTAGGTGAACAACGCGGCAGCTCTGGGGCCAGCAGGCTGAAGGCCGCCATGATGAAGGTCCGGGCCGAGAATAGTAAACACGCACCCACAGAAGATGATCTGAAAGTCGCCTGAAGCTGTAGATTACAGCGTGGCTGATGTGTATGCAGGCTTCCCAACTCAACCTCATCCGTTGGGAGAAGAACTGGGCATGTGGATTCCCAATACTGGATAGAAACCATAAGACCACGTGGCCAAAGCCAGAGCTTGTGTATTGGGGAATTCGAGAGAAATGCCCGCCTGCTAGATGAATGACTGCCATCTCATGTCCTAAAATAACGGAAGAACTAATATTCCCCATACCGATCCCTCGCGGCTCCGGGACTGGTGCCGTCCCTGTACTTCCATCTCCACTGATGACCACAGGTTACACTGGAGATGTCATCGCTGAAAGACAAGGCAATGACTTTCTTGGGAAGCCTCAGAAGTGAACTGGCAGGGGGAAGGCTGTGAACTTTAAATATTTTTTTGACCACTGTACGGCAGATCTGTCATCACTTTCTAAATACAAAACGTTTATGAATAAAACGGATCTCTTAGACCTGATAACGCTGGTGCGCTTACTTTTAAAATCCATGTGAGAATGGCTATATAAATAATCCTTTTTGAAACTTTTCCCTGCCTAAATATTAAGAATGAATCCAGCTGTTATAGTAATTAGGGTTAAAAAAAGACATTCTGATATCAATTTTCAAAGCAAGTGCACCAACCTGATCAGGTCTAGGAGGCCTGTTTAATGATGTGAAATCTGATGACAGATCGGCTTTAATCTGCGCAACAAGCCAATTTACTTTAGCGTCTGCAGAATTGGGTCTGATCTGTGACGCTCTTTGGCAGGGCTGTGCATTAGACACATACTGTAACAATCTATCCATAATTAATAAGATAAAACTGCAGAGTGTGAACAGTTGTCACATATGCATATCATCAGCAGTGATAAACGAGAGCCTCTGATTTACAACACTGGATAGATGAAATTGAAATGACAACACGAGTCCGGAAAACAAGTGCAATGTTCTCCGTTCCGGGGGGTGAAGTGTAAGACGAGCCGGCGCTCAGCCTAGTGATACACATGTCCATTGCCATCCCAGTCTGTGCTTCATTCAACAAACACTGGGCTTCCACACAGTGCAGTTACTTACACCTCCACGGACAATAACAGCTCAGTCTTCTCCGCCTGGAAGAATGTGTCTCTTGTAGCCGTGCTGCGCCAGGGATGAAGAACATCTCTGTGACGGCTGCGCTGCGGCGGTGGGTGCATTTGTAAACCGAGCTCCAGTTACATAAGGAAAGAACATAATTATCTACGTGCAAACCCAAGAGAAAAGAGCATGCACGCCACCAAGCAAAGGTGTCTGCTGGATTCTTGCTTATTGAGCAGAATTTAATGCAAAACATCAGCTGTGCACGTCGCACAGAACTGAGCACGTCACACACAAAGGAGAGTCACAGACGAGCGCTCACACAGAACGGAGCGCGTCACACAGAACGGAGCGCGTCACACAGAAACGGAGACGACGTCACACAGAACGGAGCACGTCACACAGAACGAGCGCGTCACACAGAACGGAGCGCGAAGCACTACAGAACGGAGCGCGTCACACAGAACGGAGCGCGTCACACAGAACGGAGTAGCGTCACACAGAACGGAGCGCGTCACACAGAACGGAGCGCGTCACACAGAACGGAGCGCGTCACACAGAACGGAGCAGCGTCACACAGAACGGGTAAGCGCGTCACACAGAACGGAGCCGTCACACAGAACGAAGCACTTCTAACAGAACGGAGCGCGTCGCACAGAACGGGAGCGCGTCACACAGAACGGAGCGCGTCACACAGAACGGAGCGCGTCACACAGAACGGAGCGCGTCAAACAGAACGGAGCGCGTCAAACAGAACGGAGCGCGTCACACAGAACGGATCGCGTCACACAGAACGGAGCGCGTCACACAGAACGGAGCGCGTCACACAGAACGGAGCGCGTCACACAGAACGGAGCAAGTCTAACAGAACGGAGCACGTCACACAGAACGGAGCACTTCTAACAGAACGGAGCACGTCGCACAGAACGGAGCACGTCGCACAGAACGGAGAGCGTCTCACAGAACGGAGCGCGTCTCACAGAAGGAGCGCGTCGCACAGACGAGCGCGTCGCACATTACGGAGCGCGTCTCGCAGAACGGAGTGCGTCACACAGAACTTAGCACGTCACACAGAGCGGAGCGTGTCACACAGAACGGAGCGCGTCGCACAGAACGGAGCGCGTCACACATTACAGAGCGCATCAAACGGAAAGGAGCACGTCAAGCAGAACGGAGCACGTCAAGCAGAACGGAGCTGTCACGCTGTCTAATGATATGTATACAATGTCAGTAAACTATTAATACAGGAACCACACTCTATACAACAACTAGTATAGCAACATCAGCATGTAAGTATAGAATAGATTTACCTGACACGATATCTGCTGAACTCAGGGTTAATCTTGAGGACTTGATGAGCTGAAACAGGAAAGAGGTGGACCGGGATCTAACCTGACCCTAAACTGGGGTCCTAACTAATCCCTCACCTTGGAGGTACTGATAATGGTTCAGAGGTCCAAGTCTCCAACCTAACCCTGTCTCCTATCAGACCCTGAACCCTGTAATCAGTCCTAAGAAGGATCCTGACTACCACCAAAGGGATATGGGCTGATCTTAGCTAAATACACAGATTAGACATATAAGACAGACAGGATAACACTCGCTTGCATACACACTCAAACACCAAAGGAACATAAATGGTCTGGGAAATAAACTCTAACCAAGTTGAGCTTAGAACAACTAAGGAGCTCACAACTAAAGTCTATACAGATTCATTCCTATCTGTGGTCTGCATGAAGGTTTCACTGGCAACTCCCCAAGCAGACAACCAGGAATTTAAAGGAAACCAATCAACAAATAATCAATTGCAGCCGGGAGAAACTGCACCCAGTCCCAGCACCGAGCACAGACAGAATTAACTCCCTAGCTGCCAAACACAAAGAAACAGCAGCTCAGCTGTGAGAAGTCAAAATGTGCAACCGCGACGATCTTCGTGGCAATGCACACATGACAGTACCCCCCCTTCTACGAGGGGCCTCCGGACCCTCAGGGCCAGGCCTGCCCGGGTGAGTTCTGTGGAAGGTCCGAACCAAACGATCTGCGTTAACATCAGACGCAGGGACCCACGTCCTCTCCTCTGGACCATACCCCTTCCAATGCACCAAGTACTGAAGGGACCGGCGATTCAGACGTGAGTCAATGATCTTTGATACTTGAAATTCCAAGTTACCATTGACCAACACAGGAGGAGGAGGTAGAGGTGACGGTATGACTGGTGCCACATACCTTTTAAGTAATGACTTGTGGAACACATTATGAATTTTAAACGTAGGAGGGAGTTCCAGACGAAATGCCACAGGATTAATTATGGAACTGATCCTGTACGGCCCGATGAATCTGGGACCCAGTTTCCAGGAGGGCACTTTAAGTTTTATATTCCTGGTAGACAACCATACCAGATCGTTCACATTCAGATCTGGACCAGAAACTCTCCTCCTATCAGCCATACGTTTGTAACGGTTCCCCATCGCACTCAGATTATTCAATACACCTCTCCACACAGAAGCAAGTGACGAGGAGAAAAAAAACGCTCCTCCTCAGGAACCCCAGAAGGGCCCCCCCCATTGAAAGTACAAAACTGGGGATGAAAACCATATGCCCCAAAAAACGGGGACTTACCAGTGGACTCGCTCCGCCTGTTGTTAAGAGCGAACTCTGCCAGAGGCAAGAAAGAAGACCAGTCCTCTTGGTTCTCTGA
Organism: Oophaga sylvatica; assembly: GCA_033576555.1. Classification (NCBI taxonomy): domain Eukaryota; kingdom Metazoa; phylum Chordata; class Amphibia; order Anura; family Dendrobatidae; genus Oophaga; species Oophaga sylvatica. Next base: position 163,925,738 of record JARQOD010000008.1, on the reverse strand, counting down.
GACAAAACACCGGAGATATGTCTCTAAGCTTTGATTCAGACGCTCTGTCTGACCATTGGTCTGCGGATGAAAAGCCGAGGAAAATGACAATTGCATCCCCCGACGTAAACAAAATGCCCTCCAAAATTTGGACACAAACTGAGACCCCCTATCTGACACATCAGAAGGCAACCCATGAAGTCTAACGATCTCCCTAATGAACACCTGCGCCAGAGTTTTAGCATTAGGGAGTGCAGGAAGAGCAACGAAATGTGCCATCTTACTGAACCTGTCAACAACCACCAGTATGACAGTATTCCCTGACGACGGAGGAAGGTCCGTAATGAAGTCCATAGATAAATGAGTCCATGGACGCTCCGGAAGTTTCAAGGGTAAAAGGGTCCCAGACGGACGGGTATGAGGGGTTTTAGAGCGAGCACACACCCCACATGACGCGACAAAAGTTATTACATCTTTATTAGCATTAGGCCACCAAAACCGGCGAGAAAGGAGATCTAAAGTAGCCTTACTCCCTGGATGTCCTGCTAGAGCAGAATTATGATGTGCCTCAATAACCTTTTGTCTCAACAGATTTGGGACAAACAGTCTCCCTGGAGGTCCTGCAGGGGCGTCCCCCTGAGCCTCTAACACCTCCTCCTCAAGCTCAGAAAATACAGCCGACACTACCACCCCCTCCTGAAGGATAGGACTCGGGTCATCCGTTTTCCCGGCCCTGGGAAACTGCGAGACAAGGCATCAGCCTTTACATTCTTAGACCCCGGGCGATAAGTGACGACAAAATTAAACCTGGTAAAAAACAACGACCATCGAGCTTGTCTGGAATTCAGACGCTTAGCGGATTCCAAATACAACAGGTTCTTGTGATCAGTAATAACGGTAACCGGGTGGACTGCCCCCTCCAAAAAGTGACGCCATTCTTCAAAAGCTAACTTAATGGCTAAAAGTTCCCTATTGCCGATATCATAATTCCTTTCGGCGGACGACAATTTCTTAGAAAAGAAAGCGCACGGATGCCATTTACCAGGGACGGACCCTGGGACAATATAGCACCCACCCCTACGTCAGACGCATCCACCTCCACAATGAACGGCTGAGATGCATCTGGTTGGATGAGAACGGGTGCCGAAGCAAAACATTTCTTCAAAGAGGAAAAGGCTTGGCAAGCTTTGTCCGACTATTTAGAAAAATCCGTCCCTTTTCTTGTCATGTCAGTGAGAGGTTTGACGACAGATGAGAAATTACAAATAAATTTCCGGTAGTAGTTAGCAAACCCCAAAAAACGCTGCAGAGCCTTAAGATCCCCTGGCTGATCCCATTCAAGCACTGCTCTCACCTTTTCAGGGTCCATACGGAAACCGGAGGCTGACACCAAAAAACCCAAAAACTGAAGTTCCTGTACGGCAAATACACACTTCTCCAGTTTGGCGTATAATTTATTGTCTCGCAAGATCTGCAACACCTGTCTCACATGCTCCTGATGAGACACAAGATCTGGCGAGTAAATTAAAATGTCGTCCAAATATACAACCACAAACAGCCCCACAAGGTGACGAAAAATGTCATTAACAAAATGTTGGAATACTGCTGGTGCAGTAGTCAGACCAAAAGGCATGACTAGGTTCTCATAATGTCCCTCCGGCGTGTTAAACGCCGTTTTCCACTCATCCCCCTCTTTTATCCTAATCAGATTATACGCCCCCCTGAGATCCAATTTAGAAAACCATTTGGCGCCAACAATTTGATTGAAGAGATCAGGAATAAGAGGGAGTGGATACGGATCTCGAACAGTAATCCGATTAAGTTCGCGGAAATCCAAGCAAGGGCGTAGGCCTCCATCTTTCTTCTTCACAAAGAAGAACCCCGCGGCTACTGGGAAGATGAAGGTCTAATATGCCCTTTGGCCAGACTTTCAGAAATATAATCTTTCATAGCCTGCCTCTCAGGACCAGAAAGATTATACAACCTAGCTTTAGGCAACTTAGCATCAGGAAGGAGATTAATAGAGCAGTCATACACGCGATGAGGAGGCAACTCCCGACACCCCTCCTCAGAGAAAACATCCCCAAAATCCTCCAAAAAAGGAGGCAATGTACTAGGCACGACCGCACTGATGACTGTGTTCATGCAGTTGCTTTTGCAAAACTCACCCCATTGGCTTATTTCTCTGAACTGCCAATTAATCACAGGGTTATGTTTAACCAACCAAGGAAGTCCCAACACAATGGGAGTAGGTAGACCCTCCAACACATAACAAGATAATTGTTCCCTATGTATTGCCCCTACCCGAAGGTCAATGTTATGAACCTCATGAACAAAGCTACCTTGGCCGAGAGGCCTGGCGTCAATGGAGAATATAGGGATCGGTTTGACCAATACACTCAGATGCATACCTTGAGCCTGAGCAAACTGAGCGTCAACCAGATTAGCCCCGGAACCACTATCAAGAAGAACAGACAATCTCTCCACTCTCGTACCAACTACCACCTCCACTGGTACAAGGAACTGAGAAGAACTGGCGGATGAAATACATACTCCCAGGTTGTCGTCCACCACACAACCTGGGATTAACAGTTTTCCGGCGACTTTTGGCTCAACAAGGCACGGGATGGACATTCTCCAACAAAATGTCCCTCTTTCCCGCAGAAAAAACACTCTTCTAGTCCTGCGGCGTACCGCCAATCCCCTCCTACGAAATGATGTCCCTCCCAACTGCATAGGCTCATCCGAACAGACAAGGGGAACCTCAACATAAGGGACTTTAGTGGTAGGTGGAGAAACAACAGGGAGTGGGGTTACCTCACCCCTCTCCCGAAGCCGTCTATCAGTACGGATAGCTAAGGCCATAGCAGCCTCCAGAGAAGGAGAGAGACTCATACTAGAGCCAAAACGTCTCTTTAAACCCCTTACCCCCAAGGGTGGTTTGCACGTTAATGACCGGGCCAATTTTTACAATTCTGACCACTGTCTCTTTATGAGGTTATAACTCTGGAACGCTTCAACGGATCTTCGCGATTCTGAGATTGTTTTCTCGTGACATATTATACTTCACGTTAGAAGTAAAATTTCTTCGATATAACTTGCGTTTATTTTTGAAAAAAACGCAAATATGGCGAAAATTTTTAAAATTTTGCAATTTTCAAACTTTGAATTTTTATTCCCTTAAAACAGAGAAATATGTCGCACAAAATAGTTAATAAATAACATTTCCCACATGTCTACTTTACATCAGCACAATTTTGGAACCAAAATTTTTTTTTGTTAGGAAGTTATAAGGGTTAAAAGTTGACCAGCGATTTCTCATTTTTACAACAAAATTTACAAAGCCATTTTTTTTAGGGACCACCTCTCATTTGAAGTCACTTTGAGGGGTCTATATGGCAGAAAATACCCAAAAGTGACACCATTCTAAAAACTGCACCCCTCAAGGTACTCAAAACCACATTCAAGAAGATTATTAACCCTTCAGGTGCTTCACAGGAACTAAAGCAAAGTGGAAGGAAAAAATGAATATTTAACTTTTTAGCCACAAAAATGATCTTTTACAAACTTTTTTTTTATTTTCACAAGGGTAAAAGGAGAAAATGGACAGATAAGGTTGTTATGCAATTTCTCCTGAGTACGCCAATACCCAATATGTGGGGGAAAACCACTGTTTGGGCACACGGCAGAGCTCGTAAGGGAAGGAGCGCCGTTTGACTTTTTCAAACTAAAATTGGCTGGAATTGAGATTGGACGCCATGTCGTGTTTGGAGAGCCCCTGATGCGCCTAAACAGTGGAAACCCCCACAAGTGACACCATTTTGGAAACTAGACCCCCTAAGGTACTTATCTAGATCTGTTGTGAGCACTTTGAACTCCCAAGTGTTTCACAAAAGCTTATAATGCCTGGGTGTGAAAAAAAAAAAAAACAATTTTCCACAAAAATGATTTTTTAGTCCCAAATTTTTGAATTTTCCCAAGGAAATTGGACCCCAAAAGTTGTTGTCCAATTTGTCCTGAGTACGCTGATACCCCATATGTGGGGGGGGGGAACTGTTTGGGTGCACGGCAGGGCTTGGAAAGGAAGTAGTAACGTTTTGGAATGCAGACGTTGATGGGGGTCATGTTCCGTTTGCAGTGCCCCAGATGAGCCTAAACAGTGGAAACCCCCACAAGTGACCCCATTTTGGAAACTATACCCCCTAAGGAACTTATCTAGATCTTTGGTGAGCACTTTGAACCCCCAAGTGCTTCACACAAGTTTATAATGCCCGGGCATGAAAATAAAAAATCCTATTTTTTTCCCACAAAAATTATCTTTTAGTCACTAATTTTTTATTTTCTCAAGGGTAACAGGAGAAATTGGACCACATAAGTTGTTGTCAATTTGTCCTGAGTACGCTGATACCCCATATGTGGGTGGGAACCACTGTTTGGGCGCACGGCAGAGCTCGGAATGGAAGGAGCACCATTTGACTTTTTCCAACCAAAATTGGCTGGAATTGAGATTGGATGCCATGTTGCATTTGGAGAGCCCCTGATGTGCCTAAACAGTGGAAACCCCCCACAAATGACCCCATTTTGGAAACTAGACCCCTCAAGGAACTTTTCTAGATCTTTGGTGAGCAATTTTAACCCCAAGGGGTTCACACAAGTTTATAACGTAGAGCCGTAAAATTAAAAATCTATTTTTTTTCCACAAAAATTATTTTTCACCCCAATTTTTTTTTTCCAAGGGTAACAAGACTCCAAAAGTTTTGTGCAATTTGTCCTGAGTGCGCTGATACCCCATATGTGGGGGTAAACCACTGTTTGGGTGCAGGCAGAGTTTGGAAGGGAAGGAGTGCCGTCTGACTTTTTCAACGCAGAATTGGCTGGACGCCAGTCGTGTTTGGAGAGCCCTGATGCCTAAACAGTGGAAACCCCCACAAATGACCCCATTTTGGAAACTAGACCCCTCAAGGAACTTATCTAGATGTGTGGTGAGACTTTGAACCCCAAGTGTTCACAAAGTTTATAACGTACAGCCGTAAATAAAAAATCCTTTTTTTTTTTACAAAAATGATTTTTTTCGCCCCAAATTTTATTTTCACAAGGGTAACAGAAGAATTGGAACCCAAAAGTTGTTGTCCAATTTGTCCTGAGTACGCTGATACCCAATATGTGGGAGAAAACTACTGTATGGGCGCACGTCAGGGCTCGGAAGGGAAGTAGTGACGTTTTGGATTGCAGACTTTGATGGAATGGTCTGGGGGCGTCATGTCCATTTGGAGAGCCCCTGATGCACCTATACAGTGGAAACCCCCACAAGTGACCCCATTTTGGCAAATAGACCCCACAAGGAACTTATCTAGATGTGTGGTGAGCACTTTGAACCCCGAAGTGCTTCACAGAAGTTTATAAGTACAGCCGTAAAAATAAAAAATCTTTTTTTTTTTTACAAAAATGATTTTTTCGCCCCAATATTTTATTTTCACAAGGGTAACAGAAGAAATTGGACCCAAAAGTTGTTGTCCAATTTGTCCTGAGTACGCTGATACCCAATATGTGGGAGAAAACTACTGTATGGGCGCACGTCAGGGCTCGGAAGGGAAGTAGTGACGTTTTGGATTGCAGACTTTGATGGAATGGTCTGGGGGCGTCATGTCGCATTTGGAGAGCCCCTGATGCGCCTAAACAGTGGAAACCCCCCACAAGTGACCCCATTTTGGAAAATAGACCCCACAAGGAACTTGTCTAGATGTGTGGTGAGCACTTTGAACCCCGAAGTGCTTCACAGAAGTTTATAACGCACAGCCGTAAAAATAAAAAATCCTTTTTTTTTTTTGCAAAAATGATTTTTTTGCCCCAATATTTTATTTTTACAAGGGTAACAGGAGAAATTGGACCCAAAAGTTGTTGTCCAATTTGTCCTGAGTACGCTGATATCCAATATGTGGGAGAAAACTACTGTATGGGTACACGTTCGGGGCTCGGAAGGGAAGTAGTGACGTTTTGGATTGCAGACTTTGATGGAATGGTCTGGGGGCGTCATGTCGCATTTGGAGAGCCCCTGATGCGCCTAAACAGTGGAAATCCCCAACAAGTGACCCCATTTTGGAAAATAGACCCCACAAGGAACTTATCTAGATGTGTGGTGAGCGCTATGAAGCCCCAAGTGCTTCACAGAAGTTTATAATGTACAGCCGTAAAAACAAAAAAATATTTTTTTTTGTACAAAAATGATATTTTCGCCCCCAGTTTTTTATTTTCCCAAGGGTAGCAGAAGAAATAGGACAAATTGCACAATAACTCTTGGGGTCCAGAGTACGCTGATACCCCATATGTGGGGATAAACTACTGTTTGGACGCATGGCAGAGCTGAGAAGTGAAGGAGCACCGTTTGACTTTTTCAACGCAGAATTGGCTGGAATTGAGATCAGACGCCATGTCACATTTGGAGAGCCCCTGATGTGCCTAAACAGCGGAAACCCCCCAATTCTAACTCCAACCCTAACCCCAACACACCCCTAACCCTAGTCCCAACCCTAACCACAAACCTAACCCTAACACACCCCTAATCCCAACCCTAACCCTAATCCTAACTTTAGCGCCAACCCTAACCCTAACTTTAGCCGCAACCCTAACCCTAACCCTAATGGGAAAATGGAAATAAATACTTTTTTTTAATTTTATTATTTTTCCCTTACTAAGGGGGTGATAAAGGGGGGTTTGATTTACTATTTATAGCGGGTTTTTATGATTGGCAGCTGTCACGCTAAAAGACGCTTTTTATTGCAAAAATAGTTTTTGCATCATCACATTTTGAGAGCTATAATTTTTGCATATTTTGGCCCACAGAGTCATGTGAGGTCTTATTTTTTGCGGGACGAGTTGACGTTTTTATTGGTACCATTTTTGAGCACGTGACGTTTTTTGATCGCTTTTTATTTCGATTTTTGGGAGGTTAGAATGAACAAAAATCAGCAATTCATGAATTTCTTTTGGGGGAGGCGTTTATACCGTTCCGCGTGTGGTAAAATTGATAAAGCAGTTTTATTCTTCGGGTCAGTACGATTATGGCGATACCTCATTTATATCATTTTTTCATGTTTTGGCGCTTTTATAGAATAAAAAACAATTTTATATAAAAAATAATTATTTTTGCATCGCTTTATTCTGCGAGCTATAACTTTTTTATTTTTTCACTGATGATGCTTTATGACGGCTCGTTTTTTGCGGGACAAGATGACGTTTTCAGCGGTACCATGTTTTTTTATATCGGTCTTTTTGATCGCGCGTTATTCCACTTTTTGTTCGGCGGTATGATGATAAAGCATTGATTTTTTGCTTCGTTTTTTTTTTTTTTTTTTAAGGGGTTCACTAAAGGGGTTAACTAGTGGGACAATTTTATAGGGGGGGTCGTTACGGACGCGGCGATACCAAATATGTGTACTTTTATTGTTTTTTTTTTTTTTATTTACAGGAAGAAGTGAATTTATTGGGGAATATTTTTTTTTTTTTTTTTTTTATTTATTTTGGATTTTTTTTTTACACATGTTTATTTTTACTTTTTTACTTTGTCCCAGGGTGGGACATCACAGTATTTTATCAGATCGCTGGTGTGACAGTGTGCACAGCACTCTGTCACACCAGCGATCGCACAGGCATAGATGCAGGCTTCTCAGTGCCTGCTCTCGGCAGGCACTGAGGTAGCCGCCTCCCTCCAGGACCCCGGCGCCATCTTGGATCCGGGTCCTGGGAGGGAGGAAGCCCTCAGAACAGCGCGATCACATCGCGCTGCTCTGAGGGTCTCAGGGGGCGCGCAGGGAGCCCCCACCCTGCGCGATCCTCCCCTGTGCCCCCAGTACACCGCGATCATGTTTGATCGCGGTGTGCAAGGGGTTAATGTGCCGGGAGCGGTCCGTGACCGCTCCTGACACACAGTCATGGGTGTCAGCTGTGATAATCAGCTGACACCCGGCGGCGATTAGCTGCGCTCCCCTCAGGAGCGCAGCTGATCGCCTATGACGTACTATCCCGTCCCCGGTCATACGGGCCCAGGTACCATGGACGGGATAGTACGTCCGATGGCAGTAAGGGGTTAATTTATCAGAAAGCCCATGACAAAACTGGCTCCTAAGAGCTGGGTCATTCCACTGAGTATCTGTGGCCCATCTACGAAACTCAGAAGCAAATTCCTCTGCCGGACGATCTCCCTGCTGTATCTTACGTAATTTTGTCTCAGCAAGAGAGACCCGATCTGGGTCATCATATACCAATCCCAGGGCAGAAAAAAATTGATCTACAGACAGTAGAGCCGGGGATCCCGGAGGAAGGGAAAATGCCCAGGATTGAGGGTCCCCTTGCAGAAGTGAGATAACAATTCCCACTCTCTGCTCCTCACTCCCTGATGATCGAGGCCGAAGCCGAAAATACAATTTACATGCCTCCCGGAAGGTGAAAAATTTGTCTCGCCCACCAGTGAACCTGTCCGGGAGAGCAACCTTAGGTTCAACTCTGGTTTGCTCCAGGGGAGACAAAACTTTGGACTTAATGTCCGTCAGCTCCATGGATAATCCCTGCAACTGCAGAGCCAGCTGGGCTACTGGATCCATGGTAACTGGAGATAATTTTTATGGCCAGTGAAAATGTCACGCTGTCTAATGATATGTATACAATGTCAGTAAACTATTAATACAGGAACAACACTCTATACAACAACTAGTATAGCAACATCAGCATGTAAGTATAGAATAGATTTACCTGACACGATATCTGCTGAACTCAGGGTTAATCTTGAGGACTTGATGAGCTGAAACAGGAAAGAGGTGGACCGAGATCTAACCTGACCCTAAACTGGGGTCCTAACTAATCCCTCACCTTGGAGGTACTGATAATGGTTCAGAGGTCCAAGTCTCCAACCTAACCCTGTCTCCTATCAGACCCTGAACCCTGTAATCAGTCCTAAGAAGGATCCTGACTACCACCAAAGGGATATGGGCTGATCTTAGCTAAATACACAGATTAGACATATAAGACAGACAGGATAACACTCGCTTGCATACACACTCAAACACCAAAGGAACATAAATGGTCTGGGAAATAAACTCTAACCAAGTTGAGCTTAGAACAACTAAGGAGCTCACAACTAAAGTCTATACAGATTCATTCCTATCTGTGGTCTGCATGAAGGTTTCACTGGCAACTCCCCAAGCAGACAACCAGGAATTTAAAGGAAACCAATCAACAAATAATCAATTGCAGCCGGGAGAAACTGCACCCAGTCCCAGCACCGAGCACAGACAGAATTAACTCCCTAGCTGCCAAACACAAAGAAACAGCAGCTCAGCTGTGAGAAGTCAAAATGTGCAACCGCGACGATCTTCGTGGCAATGCACACATGACAGGAGCACGTCAAGCAGAACGGAGCACGTCAAGCAGAACGGAGCACGTCAAGCAGAACGGAGCACGTCAAGCAGAACGGAGCACGTCAAGCAGAACGGAGCACGTCGAGCAGAACGGAGCACGTCGAGCAGAACGGAGCACGTCGAGCAGAACGGAGCACGTCGAGCAGAACGGAGCACGTCGAGCAGAACGGAGCACGTCGAGCAGAACGGAGCACGTCGAGCAGAACGGAGCACGTCGAGCAGAACGGAGCACGTCAAGCAGAACGGAGCACGTCAAGCAGAACGGAGCACGTCAAGCAGAACGGAGCACGTCAAGCAGAACGGAGCACGTCAAGCAGAACGGAGCACGTCAAGCAGAACGGAGTGCCGCTGCGATTCTGGGCCATGCGGATGACGACAAAGCTTCGGCTGGCTGCTGGGTTATCCCAACCCACTGGGACTACAGCAAAATATTGGCCAAAATAAGAAACATTAAAAGATACCACATATGTAAAGTTCCAATTCCCCCATACACATGATTAGCGGAGCACGCTGAAGTTTGCAATGGTTGACAGACGGCATCTGTGGGAACTAGTGGATCAAGCATAGAAATTCCAAAAACCGACCAATCATCTGACATGTGTGAACGACTCTCAGATCTCCCTAAACAGATTTATAGGTGGGTCTCACAGAATTCAGCATGTTGCACTGATATTTAAGTGACTGTCACCAGGTTTTTGCCACCTAATCTGAAAGCAGCATGATGTAGGGGTAGAGACCCTGATTCCAGCGATGTGTTACTTCATGGGCTGCTTGCTGTAGTTTGGGTAAAAAGTATCATCATTAGCGAACTAGTAAACCTGTTGCCACGTAGTCCTCCATACTCATGAGCTCTGTATAACCCCGCCTCCACCACTGATTGGCAGCTTTCTGTGTGCATAGGGTAGAAAGCAGCCAATCGGTGGTGAAGGCGGGGTTATACAAAGCTCAGCATTCAGAGACCTGCTACATGTTCAGCAGATAAAAAAGTGATGTTTATCAAAATTGCAGCAAGCAGCCCAGTGCCTGAGATCACTGGAATCAGGGTCTCTGCCCCTACATCATCGTACTCTAAGACGAGGGTAGCAAAAACCTGCTGAGAGTCCCTATAATCTGTATATGGGAGTCTTACATGCCGTGACGGCCTGAGAAACATTGCAGAAACATGACGTAAGACACAAGTTACACTTCATTCTGTAAAGCTACAGGTCATGTTTACACTTGTCACTACTGAATATGATGAGCCTGAAAGTGGTTTAGAAGAAAACGGAAATCTATGTTCCACAGGGCAATGAGCCGTACTGGGGCGATGCAGCAGTCGCCCTGGCATCCACAGCATTAGATTTCATACATTCACAATTGGCATTAACACTTTGCAGAGTTATGTGTCGGGGACGTGGCTCGTGGCCCGGTGTACCTCGCTACGGCAATGGTTGCACCCTGGCACTGAATATCGGCCGTACTAGCACATTCCCATTGCGGCCGGTGCATAATATAAGCTCCAGCTGCCAACACAGGACGTGCTGCAGTAGGCGAGACTCCAGGATAGACCTTTATTAATAAGACCGCTTAGCGGACAGGAGAACGGTGACATTTCCACTGCGCACAACGGCATAAAGTCACAGCTTTACCACTGTTACAAATCTAACTGCACAGAGGTGGCTGACATACATGGCGCTCGGAGTTGGCAATATAGAGCTGGTCACGCAGCCTGCCCGTCGGAGGTGGCAATATGGAGCTGGTCACGCAGCCTGCCCGTCGGAGGTGGCAATATGGAGCTGGTCACGCAGCCTGCCCGTCGGAGGTGGCAATATGGAGCTGGTCACGCAGCCTGCCCGTCGGAGGTGGCAATATGGAGCTGGTCACGCAGCCTGCCCTTCGGAGGTGGCAATATGGAGCTGGTCACGCAGCATGCCCGTCGGAGGTGGCAATATGGAGCTGGTCACGCAGCCTGCCCGTCGGAGGTGGCAATATGGAGCTGGTCACACAGCCTGCCCGTCGGAGGTGGCAATATGGAGCTGGTCACGCAGCCTGCTCGTCAGAGGTGGCAATAAGAGCTGGTCACACAGCCTGCCCGTCGGAGGTGGCAATATGGAGCTGGTCACGCAGCCTGCCCGTCGGAGGTGGCAATATGGAGCTGGTCACGCAGCCTGCCCGTCGGAGGTGGCAATATGGAGCTGGTCACGCAGCCTGCCCGTCGGAGGTGGCAATATGGAGCTGGTCACGCAGCCTGCCCGTCGGAGGTGGCAATAGGGAGCTGGTCACGCAGCCTGTCCGTCGGAGGTGGCAATATGGAGCTGGTCACGCAGCATGCCCGTCGGAGGTGGCAATATGGAGCTGGTCACAGCCTGCCCGTCGGAGGTGGCAATATGGAGCTGGTCACACAGCCTGCCCGTCGGAGGTGGCAATAAGAGCTGGTCACACAGCCTGCCCGTCGGAGGTGGCAATATGGAGCTGGTCACGCAGCCTGCCCGTCGGAGGTGGCAATATGGAGCTGGTCACGCAGCCTGCCCGTCAGAGGTGGCAATATGGATTTTTGGGCGAGACGGATTTTTGTGTGTGACATGTGTCATATATAGAGCGACAGAATGTGGGACATTGTTATGAGGACAAGAAGGGGTCAAGAATGGGAGCATTACTATAAAAAGGGGACAAGGATGGGGGCATTACTACAAGAAGGGGACAAAGGATGGGGGAATTACTACAAGAAGGGGACAAGGATGGGGGCATTACTACAAGAAGGGGACAAAGGATGGGGCATTACTACAGAAAGGGGACAAAGGATGGGGGCATTACTACAAGAAGGGACAAAGGATGGGGGCATTACTACAAGAAGGGGTCAAAGGATGGGGCATTAGTACAAAAGAGACAAAGGATGGGGCACTACTACAAAAAGGGGACAAAGGATGGGGGCATTACTACTAAAAGGGGACATAGGATGGGGGAATTACTACAAGAAGGGGTCAAAGGATGGGGCATTACTACAAGAAGGGGTCAAAGGATGGTGCATTAGTACAAAACAGACAAAGGATGGGGGCACTACTACAAAAAGGGGACAAAGGATGGGGCATTACTACAAGAAGGGGACAAAGGATGGGAGAATCACTACAAGAAGGGGTCAAAAGATGGGGGAATTACTACAAGAAGGGGACTAGAATGGGGGCATTACAACAAAAAGGGGACAAAGGATGGGGGCATTACTACAAGAAGGGTTCAAGGATGGGGCATTACTACAAGAAGGGTTCAAGGATGGGGGCATTACTACAAGAAGGGGTCAAAGGATGGGGGCATTACTACAAGAAGGGGTCAAAGGATGAGGGCATTACTACAAGAAGGGGTCAAAGGATGGGGCATTACTACAAAAAGCGACAAAGGATGGGGGCATTACTACAAGAAGGGGGTCAAAGGATGGGGGCATCACTACAAAAAGGGACCAACAATGGGGGCATTACTACAAAAGGGTGACTAGAAAGGGGGCATTACTACAAAAAAGGGACAAAGGATAGAGGCATTACTACAAGAAGGGGCCTAGAACGTGGGCGTTACTACAAAAAAGATAAAGTATGGGGCATTACTACAAGAAAGGGTCAAAGGATGGGGCAATACTACAAAAAGGGACAGAGGATGGGGCATTACTAAAAAAAGGTGACTAGAAAGGGGGCATTACTACAAGAAGGAGACAAGAATGAGGGCATTACTACAAGAAGGGGCCTAGAACGGGGGCGTTACTACAAAAAAGATAAAGGATGGGGGCATTACTACAAAAAGGGTCAAAGGATGGGGCATTACTACAAAAGGGACAAAGGATGGGGACATTACTACAAAAAGGGTCAAAGGATGGGGGCATTACTACACAAGGGACAAAGAATGGGGACATTACTACAAAAAGGGACAAAGGATGGGGGCATTACAACAAGAAGGGGGTCAAAGGATGGGGGCATTACTACAAAAAAGGGACAAAGGATGGGGAATTACTACAAAAAGGGGACAAAGGATGGGGGCATTATTACAAAAAGGGGACAAAGGATGGGGACATTATTACAAAAACGGGACAAAGGATGGGGCATTACTACAAGAAAGGGACAAAGGATGGGGACATCACTATAAAATGGGGACCAGGATGAGGATATTACTACAAGAAGGGGCCATTATTAGAGGACAAGGGACATCATTCCAGGATGGGGGTCAATAATACTGGATTGGGGACATTATTACAATATGGGAGCCAGAATTACTATAAGGAGCTAATTGTACAACAATAATACGGTATGGGTCCGATAGAAGGACAAAAAAAAGGAATACATTAAAAAAAATCTGAAGAAAGTAGGACACAATAATGGAAAAATATTTGGCCGCTAAAAATGCTTTTTTATGTAAAAACTGGAGTAAAGGAATAGACCCGTACCATAACCTTTATGAGAAACACCATTAAACAGATTTAAAAAAATGCGAAAAATTTAAAAAACTAAAAAAAATGATCAAAAAGTCGTATAGAAAAATAATGGTATCACTGAACACATCATGTTCTCCAGTAAAGAACGCGGCCCTTCACATTCAATATGTTTTCTATGTGCAGCCCATTTACTCAACTGAGTTTGAGACCCCTGGATTAAAGGAGCTGGGTGCGGGTCTTTATCTATCTGCTCCTGCTCTCATGCCTTTTTGGGCAGTCCAGCAATTGGAACAAAGCAGGTTGTATATTGGGGGAAAGGATGTTTCAGCACCTATAGTGCTGACAATGTCAATGAAGGGAAACTGCTTGCTTAATATTGAACAGCAAGATAATGTTGGCAGAATTTGGACATAACAGACTGGAATGTGTACTAAAAACAGTTCTGACTTGTAAGGGATCAAGACCACATTTTTTCTACAGGCTTTGTGAGGAAGGACAGGTAAGCTTGAAATACTACACAATATACACTGCTCAAAAAAAGAGGGAAGACTTAAACAACAGAATATAACTCTAAGTAAATCAAACTTCTGTGAAATCAAACTGGCCACTTAGGAAGCAACACTGATTGACAATCAATTTCACAAGCTGTTGTGCAAATGGAATAGACAACAGATGGAAATTATTGGCAATTATTAAGACACACCCAATAAAGGAGTGGTTCTGCAGGTGGGGACCACAGACCACATCTCAGTACCATTGTTTTCTGGCTGATGTTTTGGTCACCCTTGAATGTTGGTTGTGCTTTCACACTCGTGGTAGCATGAGACGGACTTCACAACCCACACAAGTGTCTCAGGTAGTGCAACTCATCCAGGATGGCACATCAATGCAAGCTGTGGCAAGAAGGTTTGCTGTGTCTGTCAGCGTAGTGTCCAGAGGCTGGAGGCGCTACCAGGAGACAGGCCAGTACACCAGGAGACGTGGAGGGGGCCGTAGAAGGGCAACAACCCAGCAGCAGAACTGCTACCTCCGCCTTTGTGCAAGGAGGAACAGGCGGAGCACTGCCAGAGCCCTGCAAAATGACCTCCAGCAGGCCACAAATGTGCATGTGTCTGCGCAAACGGTTAGAAACCGAATCCATGAGGATGGTCTGAGTGCCCGACGTCCACAGATGGGGGTTGAGCTCACAGCCCAACACCGTGGAGGATGCTTGGCATTTGCCAGAGAACACCAGGATTGGCAAATTCGCCACTGGCGCCCTTGTGCTCTTCACAGATGAAAGCAGGTTCACACTAAGCACATGTGACAGACGTGACAGAGTATGGAGACGCTGTGGAGAGCGATCTGCTGCCTGCAACATCCTTTAGCATGACCAGTCAGACAGTGGGTCAGTAATGGTGTGGGTGCCATTTCTTTGGAGGGCCGTAGAGCCCTCCGTGTGCTCGTCAGAGGTAGCCTGACTGCCATTAGGTACTGAGATGAGATCATCAGACCCCTTGTGAGACCATATGCTGGTGCTTTTGGCCCTGGGTTCCTCCTAATGCAGGACAATGCCAGACCTCATGTGGCTGGAGTGTGTCAGCAGTTCCTGCAAGATGAAGGCATTGAAGCTATGGACTGGCCTGCCCGTTCCCCAGACCTGAATCTGTTTGAGCACATCTGGGACAGCATGTCTCGCTCCATCCACCAACGTCACATTGCACCACAGACTGTCCAGGAGTTGGATGCTTTATTCCAGGTCTGGGAGGAGATCCCTCAGGCGACCATCTACCGCCTCATCAGGAGCATCCCCAGGTGTTGTAGGGAGGTCACACAGGCTCAGGGAGGTCATACAGACACGTGGAGGCCACACACACTACCGAGCATCATTTTGACTTGTTTAAGGCTAAGTGCACACGTTCAGGAATGTGTGCAGAATTTTCCTGAGCAAAACCGGACTTTTTCGCGGGAAAAATGCATGCGTTTTTGTCGTGGATTTTGTGCGTTTTTGTGCGGATTTTGCACGTTTTTAACCGTGAATTTTTCCTGAACATTCTAGCTCAATAATATAGCGGGGAAAACGGTAGCTTTCCGCGAAATTAATGAACATGCTGCTTTTTTTCCACAATGCGTTTTTGCGCGGAAAAAAAAGCACCATGTGCACAAAAATTGCAGAATTCATTCTAAATAATAGGATGCTTAATTCATGCGTTTTTTAAGCGTTTTTGCCGCAAAAAAAACACGAATAATCCTGAACGTGTGCACATAGCCTTAAGGACATTACAATCCTCTTTAATTTTGGGTGTGACTCCAAATCCAGGCCTCCATTGGTTAATAAATGTGATTTCCATTGATGATTTTTGTGTGATTTTGTTGTCAGCACATTCAACTTTGTACAGAAAAAAGTACTCAATGAGAATACTTCATTCATTCAGATCTAGGATGTGTTATTTGAGTGTTCCCTTTATTTTTTGAGCAGTGTATATATACATACAGCTACACACAGTATTATCACACCTTGTAGTAGCCTTATGGTTGTGTGTAAATGGTGAAGAACTAAAACCACTGTTATATAGGACTAAACTGGTTCTGAGTGCGCTCTGGAGGTTCTTCAGACTGGTGATATAAAGACAAGGAATCTTGACAGACTACAGAACTAAGATCTTCCTTTTGAATAAATTACTGAAAGTTGATCAATGTGTACGAAAAAAATAAATGTTCATACTATTAAAAGAAAACGTGTATGAGGCGATGATTAGTAATTCAGGAGCTCGGGCCCCGTCTGAATGTGACAGCCGATAACTGGTGACGGAGATCTTGCTGGGAGGTCTTGCTGGAGCGGAGCATGGTTACACATGGACACATGGTGATATACATGGCTGCTGGAGATGACACAAGTGACACATTACAGAGACACTGGGGCTAGAACCAAGAACAGTTCCTCTGAGGAGCATGTGCAGGGCTATGAATTTGGGGTTTTTTAAGTATATTTTTGCAGGACACATACCGTACTCTATATTTACAGCTTTAGGCCTCATTCACACGTCAGTATTCGTTCAGTATTTTGCATCGGTGTTTGCCAAAACCAGGATAGGAACTTGCAGAGAAAAGCTATAACAAAGACTGACACATATCCTTGTTTACTGATCAAAAATACCGATGTGTGAATGAGGCCTTACATTTTTTTTTTTTGTACAAATGTAGAAATCGTGAATTACAAGCACTTTTTGGAGTTGTCCTTTAGAGAAGTCTATGGGAAAGATGTCTACCATATTCAAGAAGCATGAGAAAGAAAAATAACCCGCCGCTGACGGCATAGCATTGCCCTAATGAGACGGAAAACCACAAACAAAAAAACCCGCAATGTGTAGACTTTTATATAACACTGCAGCGTCTTTAAAAAAAAATTTATACCTGTGATTTCACTCAAAACCTGTAGAAAAGCACGGTCTTGCGATCCTCATCCCACATGTTACAATTAGCTCGTGGTGCACATAGCAATGGCACATCAGGGAACCGTCCACATTATCACACTCTTGTAAATTGCCATCTTTCGAAATAGGAGGTTCCTTTTCATCAGAATTCTGCCAACACGATAGGTGCTGGAACATCCTTTCCCACTCCTCCTGCCATTATCTAATGGCTTGGCTGCCCCAAACTAACAGGCCTCCTTTTTAAGGGCTGATTCAGATGTCCCTGCAAATCAATCCAATCACAGACTGCAATGCACGACCTGCCCACAGCTCTTCTGACCAGAACATGACAGCTTGGTATATTCCTATGAGGCTGTGACACTCGGGTCAGGAGAGCCGCCAGCCAGTCCGATTTACACGGGCACCTGATTGCGCCTTAACACTGATGATTTTACTAAATAAGTTAGCGTTAGTGTTCATAATTGCCCTTAAATCGAAACCTTCCAGATTATGGGATTTCATGAGTTCCTGCTCTTTCCACTAATCCAGCTCTGTGGCGCTTTATTTAAGGGAATCCGTCAGCGGGTAAGCTGAGAACAGCATGATGTAGGAGTTAAAACACTGAATTCAAATCTGTGTTACATTGTCAGGCTGTGAGAGGTTTACTTACAATGAAGGCTTTATCACCAGGACATTATCATTGCTGTGACTAGCTAGCGCATGCCTCCTGCTCCTACTCCACCACCTCCTGTGATAAGCAGCTCACTGTAAATTTCTGAGCACTGTTTCATGTTACATCTAAGAACTCTGATTGTATCACAGCGGCTGCACCCAGCAATGTAAAGTGATACATCGTTGGATTTATCTTTTTTTCTACATCATGCTGCTCTCAGATGAGGTAGCAGAAGCCTGCTGGCAGATTCCCTTTAAGTGGTTTCTGCATGATAACAAAGCATAACTGCTACAATGGGGCTAACAACTCAGTAAAGTACGCAACAAAATGAGCTGCGTAGCTTTATGGGAGGCTACTCTGCATGCCTGGATCCCGCAACCTGGATATTTAGACTTTGGCTGCAAGTCAGATATTTTGGGGACATTTCTAAATACTTTCATCATTAAGTAATAAAATCAGTATAGGGTACCTTATTCTCTTAAAGGAAATCTGTGAAGCAAATTTTTCCTATGTAATCTGACAGCAGCATGATGTAGGGACAGAGACCCTGATTCCAGTGATGTAACACTTAACTTACTAGGTGCAGCAGTTGTGATACAAGAGCTGTTTTCTCTGCTGCAGATATAGCAGAGCTCTGAATGCTGAGCTGTGTATAACCCTACCCCCACCATTGATTGGTAGTTATATGTGTACAATGTGCATAGGCAGAAAGCTGCCAATCAGTGGTGGGGGCATGGTTGGACCGGAAGGAAAGAGACACCTAGTCCAGTAGTGATAATCTCCAGCTGATAAAACACTAATTTTTATTGAACCAGCAAACCAAAAAACAGTAACATGTGCACGAGACTCTAGGATTCTCATTCACTTTGCTGGAACCAGGAAACCCATCAGGCTATGTGACAAATCAGAAACAAAAAAAAAAAAAAAAAAAATCTGCAAAGTGTGCACAGGTTTATAGTCTTTCAGTGCTGCTGCTATGTAGTTAGCTTTCGACATGGAGGAAATCAGGAGAATAAAAAAATCTTCAGGAAAGTGATCGCCTCCATACTTTGGGAATAAGCGTAATAATTGAGAGCTTACTTATGAATATGATAAAAATTATTATAAAAAAATATATATATATATATATATATATATATATATATATATATATACACATACACCGTATATATCGTTAAAAAATATATAAAACGAGAAAAATCAGAAAAAGGATGACGACCGACTGCATTAAAGACGGCAGCGAAATAATGAACAGGAAAAAGAAAAAAAAAAAACAGTCAGTGAGGGAAATCTGACAACGGTTAGACAGTAACACAGCGAAGGAGGATTAGGACCGTCAGAAAGCTGGTAAATGAAGTGATGGTCAGGCTCATCTGCTTTCTTCCGTGTGCCTAAATAGTTCCAGTAATTTATCTTGCAACAACGAATTAATCAAATCAGCACAAACCGCTGTAATTCTGTGTTCGAGCCGTATGGTTATACAGATTAATGTGATTTCTTCAAGAGCAAAGAAGGTCAAATATGCTGCAGTCTGCAAGCGATGCCTGATCACAGAGCTGGACACCTAGCAGGCCGGTACACGGAGAGCCTGTACCCAATGTCATATATTAGGTATAGCTGTTAAAATAAAAAAATCTGCTTAAGGAAAAAGCCCCATTCTGGCCGCAGACCCATCCTGCTCCACTCTGCCCCCAGCCCCATTCTGGCCTCACTCTGCCCGCAGCCCCATCCTGGGCCCACTCTGCCCCCAGCCCCATCCTGCTCCACTCTGCCCGCAGACCCTTCCAGCTCCACTCTGCCCACAGCCCCATCCCGCTCCATGCTGTCCGCAGCCCCATCCTGGGTCCACTCTGCCCCCAGCCCCACTCTGCCCACAGCCCCATCCTGCTCCACTCTGCCCGCAGACCCTTCCTGCTCCACTCTGCCCGCAGACCCTTCCTGCTCCACTCTGCCCGCAGACCCATCCCGCTCCATGCTGTCCGCAGTCCCATCCTAGCCCCACTCTGCCCCAGCCCCATCCTGCCCCACGCTGCCCGCAGCCCCATCCTGCTCCCTGCTGTCCACAGCCCCATCCTAGCCCCACTCTGCCCGCAGCCCCGTAATACAATAAGTGTTATTATCACTGTTAGACTAGGTGCCACATGCCTCCAGGTCCAATCATAACCCCCAAGACTGATTAGCAGCTTATTATCAACTAGATGGTGGCCCGATTCTAACGCATCGGGTATTCTAGAATATGTACGTAGTTTATTTATGAAGATTTAAAAATAATGCAATGAATATTCTATGATTCTAATACACAGGATTTTCCAGGTAAAATATATACATTATCATAAAATGTTTTTGCTCATAGAACTTGATACAACTGAATGAAATTATTAAACAGATCATCAAAATATATAAACTATTACATGAATATCTAACTGTATTTAAATAAACCATCGGACAAAAGAAGTACATGGACACTATAATATAGAGGCTGCTGGGGTGTATATAGAAGCTGCTGGGGAATATATAGAGGCTGCTGCTGGGGTGTATGTGGAGGATGCTGATGCTGGGGTATACGTGGAGGATGCTGCTGCTGGAGTCTATGTGGAGGCTGCTGCTGCTGGGGGATATGTGGAGGCTGCTGCACCTGCTGGGGTATATGTGGAGGCTGCTGCAGCTGCTGGGGTCTATGTGGAGGCTGCTGCTGGGGTCTATGTGGAGACTGCTGCTGCTGCTGGGGTCTATGTGGAGACTGCTGCTGCTGCTGTGGTTTATGTGGAGACTGCTGCTGCTGCTGGGGTCTATGTGGAGGCTGATGCTGCTAGGGTCTATGTGGAGGCTGATGCTGCTAGGGTCTATGTGGAGGCTGATGCTGCTAGGGTCTATGTGGAGGCTGATGCTGCTAGGGTCTATGTGGAGGCTGATGCTGCTAGGGTCTATGTGGAGGCTGCTGCTGCTGGGGTATATGGGGAGGCTGCTGCTGGGGTATATAGAGGCTGCTGCTGCTGGGGTATATAGAGGCTGCTGCTGCTGGGGTATATAGAGGCTGCTGCTGGGGTATATAGAGGCTGCTGCTGCTGGGGTGTATGTGGAGGCTGCTGCTGCTGGGTATATAGAGGCTGCTGCTGCTGGGGTGTATGTGGAGGCTGCTGCTGCTGGGGTATATGTGGAGGTTGCTGCTGCTGGGGTATATGTGGAGGCTGCTGCTGGGGTATGTGGAGGCTGCTGCTGGGGTATATAGAGGCTGCTGCTGCGGTATATAGAGGCTGCTGCTGCTGGGGTGTATGTGGAGGCTGCTGCTGCTGGGGTGTATGTGGAGGCTGCTGCTGCTGGGGTATATGTGGCGGTTGCTGCTGCTGCTGGGGTATATAGAGGCTGCTGCTGGGGTGTACGTGGAGGCCGCAGGTCTCGGTAATTCCGCTGCTACCAGCTGGTCATCTCCCGGCTGCGTCGCCGCTGACCTCCATGCGGCAGGAGATAACCCGCGCCTACCGTCGGGAGATCAGCTGCTAGCGGGCTGATCTCACAACGATAGCGGTGGCGTGCGTGGTTCAAATCCTGCGTCAATTTGCGGCCGGACTGCGCCCGTCGCTGATAGGTCGCATCCGGCCGCGACCAATTAGCGACGCAGGATTTCCGTTACAGACACAATTAGACGATTATATAGTAGATATACAGTGCACATAGAAAGCTGTGGTGTGGCCGGGGTCAGTTTTCTAAGCTCTGCTACATCTACAGCAAAGAAAACACTGCCAGTTCGATTTATATGGATGTGACTGCGCCGTTATCGTGAGCACGTCGGTCTTTCAATAACAGGACGGGGATGCGCTACAGTATCATATATCGGAACAACTATCGGAGCGTTGCAGCCGTCCAACATCCACCGATGGCATATTTTAATAAATTCCATCACTCTTTGATCCATCATTGAATAAGCGCAAATGTGCGAGATCAGAAGAGTATTTACAGAGGCTGATAGAAGTGCATGCGTTCTCTACACGACGGTGCAACGTAATATGTATCAATGAAAAGTATAAGGCCGGGGTCACACTGGCGACAAAATCGGACGACAGCAATGCGATGAAATATCGCATTGCAGTCGGACCAATGTTAATCTATGGAGCAGCTCCCAGTATCAGATTTTTTGTGGTCCGTTTTAAACGTGCGAGTGCAATCGCAGCATGCTGCGATTTTCACCGATTGTGGGTCAACTATCACCAATGCAAGTCTATGCGTGCGATGAAAAATCGGATTACTAACGGACCGCACGTGTGACTTGCGATTAAATCGCAACAGTGTCCTTTAGAAAAGCCGGCAATTCATCCCCGGCTATACTGTAAAATCACACTGACAGCTTTAATAAAGAATAGAAACAATACAATACATATATATGTCATTGTGATATACATGTATTTATAGTTCATACACTTCTATATACTGTAATAGCCGCCAATTCAATTGTCGGCTTTTGTGAAATTACAGACCCGACATGAAATGACACATGGTTTACATACAGTTAACCATGTCATTTCATGTAGTTTGATATATGGTTTTCACTAACAATTACATGAGTGTATGTGTGCAAAATTGCAGACATGTAGGGGGTTAATTAAAGGTGTAAATTCGTTGAAAAAAAATGCGTGGGCTCCCGCGCTATTTTCTCAACCAGACAGACAAAGCCAGCGAGTGGTGGCAGATAATAGCCGAGGGAGAGTGCATTTATTTTGTGCCCCCCCCCCCTGGCTACTAACATCTGCCCCCAGGCACCCCAGAAAAGGCAAATCTATAATTAGATTTGCCCTTTCTGGCACTTTGCCCGTCTATTCCCATTGCCCTGTAGCGGTGGTGAATGGGTTAATAATGGGTTAAAGCCACCTTGCTATTGAAAGGTGACTTTAACCCAGGTTAATAATTGAGAGTTGTCAATTAGACAACTATCAATTATTAATCCTTTTGTATGAAAGGAAAAAAAACACACACACACACATTAAGAATAAATAATTTTAATGAAAAACACATTTTTTTGACCATCTTTTATTTAACTCTTAATCCTTGTGAAGCCCTTGATCTCCTATAATAAAGAAAAAATAATAAAACAACATTATTCTTACCTATCCGCCGCTCTGTCACGTCCCACGCTGTAATCCTTCACAAAGGGTTAACTAGCTTTCAGCTGAGCAGGCAGGCAGGATGTATGTGTATGTATATATATATATAATATATATATATATATATTATATATATATATATATTACACACAGTCATGGCCAAAAGTTTTGAGAATGACACAAATATTATATTTTCACATGATCTGCTGCCCTCTGGTTTTTATGTGTGTTTGACTGATGTTTTTATCACAGACAGAAATATAATAAGTGCAAACATATGAGTAACAAAAGCTTATATTGACACTTAGAATGAGTTAATGCAGCAAGTCAATATTTGCAGTGTTGACCCTTCTTCTTCAGGACCTCTGCAATTCTCCCTGGCATGCTCTCAATCAACTTCTGGACCAAATCCTGACTGATAGCAGTCCATTCTTGCACAATCAATGCTTTAATTTTGTCAGAATTTTTAGATTTGTGTTTGTCCACCCGTCTCTTGATGATTGACCACAAGTTCTCAATGGGATTAAGATCTTGGGAGTTTCCAGGCCATGGACCCAAAATCTCTATGTTTTGTTCCCTGAGCCATTTAGTTATCACCTTTGCTTTATGGCAAGGTGCTCCATCATGCTGGAAAAGGCATTGTTGATCGCCAAACTGCTCTTGGAGGGTTGGGAGAAGTTGCTCTTGGAGGACATTCTGGTACCATTCTTTATTCATGGCTGTGTTTTTAGGCAAGACTGTGAGAGAGCCGATTCCCTTGGCTGAGAAGAACCCCACACATGAATGGTTTCAGGATGCTTAACAGTTGGCATGAGACAAGACTGGTGGTAGCGCTCACCTTGTCTTCTCCGAATGAGGCGTTTTCCTGATGTCCCAAACAATCGAAAAGGGGATTCATCAGAGAAAGTAACTTTACCCCAATCCTCAACAGTCCACTGCCTGTACCTTTTGTAGAATATCAGTCTGTCCATGATGTTTTTTCTGGAGAGAAGTTGCTTCTTTGCTGCCCTCCTTGAGACCAGGCCTTGCTCCAAGAGTCTCCGCCTCACAGTGCGTGCAGATGCACTCACACCTGCCTGCTGCCATTCCTGAGCAAGCTCTGCACTGCTAGTAGCCCGATCCCGCAGCTGAAACACTTTTAAGAGACGGTCCTGGCGCTTGCTGGTCTTTCTTGGGCGCCCTGAAGCCTTTTTGGCAACAATGGAACCTCTCTCCTTGAAGTTCTTGATGATGCGATAGATTGTTGACTGAGGTGCAATCTTTCTAGCTGCGATACTCTTCCCTGTTAGGCCATTTTTGTGCATTGCAATGATGACTGCACGTGTTTCTTTAGAGATAACCATGGTTAACAGAAGAGAAACAATGATGCCAAGCACCAGCCTCCTTTTAAAGTGTCCAGTGGTGTCATTCTTACTTAATCATGACAAATTGATCTCCAGCCATGTCCTCATCAACACCCATACCTGTGTTAATGGAGCAATCACTGAAAAGAGGTTAGCTGGTCCTTTTAAGGCAGGGCTGCAATGATGTTGAAATGTGTTTTGGGGGATAAAGTTCATTTTCTAACCAAATATTGACTTTGCAAGTAATTGCTGTTAAGCTGATCACTCTTTATAACATTCTGGAGTATATGCAAATTGCCATTAGAAAAAGTGAAGCAGTAGACTTTGTAAAAATTAATATTTGTGTCATTCTCAAAACTTTTGGCCATGACTGTAAAATATATATATATTATATATATATATATATATATATACATATACATATATATATATATATATATATATATATATATACACACACACACACATATATATATACCATGTGTATATATCTATTCTTTCTTTTGTGATTTAAAAACTATTCTTTTGGATCCATTATATGTCGGTTTTGCAAGCCTGCGAGAAAATCTCGCAAGTCGGATGTAAATCGGATGTTACAAGTACGGTCAGATGCGACTAAATCGCATCATTCCCAGAAAATCGGATGCCTGACGGATGACTGTTCATGACATTTTGCTACGATAATCGACCGACTAAAACGGTCAGATTTTTTAGTCGGTGTGTGTGACCTCGGCCTAAATAGAATATCTGGTTTCAAAACACAAGTAAATAAGTCACAATTTGCAGAAAAAGTGCTGCTCTCCATCACGGAGGACCATTTACTAGGAAATTCTTCGAAGTTGTCCGTAGAAGCCAGACGAGAGCAAGCAGACGTGCACACAACTCCGACAAGACGCGAGGAACGAGATGAAATGTGCTACTGTTCAACTGTTAAGACACGACGGGACAAGTTTAGAAAGCGCAGCTGTAAAAATTAAACAGACGTTTATTATAATGACGTGGGAGCCATGGCAATACGGTGTGCGGAGCAAAGAAAGCAAGAGGCAGGCTCTGTCCTCCTGAAATGTTACACTTTTACTTTTTGTAGATGCTAGAGCCCTGCTATACAGCCATCTGTCAGTGACCACCATCATTCCCGCAGTCAGGAGGCGTAAACATATAGCATGTCTGTGTAAATGGCGCCAATATGATCACTAAAAACCCACAAGATCGAATCCTGTTAAGGGAAACGCAGGAAATTCCCAAATCACCAGTGACATTCGGTCTATAAGCTGTTATCTGTCGCCTCGATGCAGCGCGTTCTTCTCTTGTTGGCTTACAAAAGTGACAGGAGAAAATGGGCACGATTACAGCTCCCGCAGGGACTGTCAAAAAGTTTTACCAATGTTACATTTACCCTCTCACGCAGATCATAAGGAAATGATATTGTGAAAGTCCCGCTTTCATCCTAAAAAAGAATCTGTCAGAAGGTCTGTGCTATGTAATCAGAGAGCAGCATGGTTTTGGGGTAGAGACGTCGATTCCAGGGATGTATCACTTACTGGGCTGTTTCAATAAAATCAGTGTTTTATCAGCAGGAGATTATCACTACAGGACTAGGTGTCTTATGCCTACTAGTCAACTGTTGTGTAACCACGCCTCCATCACAGATTGGCCATTACACTGTATCGACTAATCAGTGGTGTGGGCGGGGTTATACAAGGTTCAACATTTGAGCACCGCTGGATCTGCAGCAGATAAAACAAGGATTGTATCAAAATGATGGCATGCAGACTAACAAGTAACACATCGCTCGAATCTGGGTCTTGGCCCCTACATCATGCTGCTCTCAGATTACCTTTAAAGAAGATCGTCAGGTTTATAAAAAAAAAAAAAAAAAAAAAAAAAAAGATTATACAGATGTAAGTGTTCAATTTATTTTTGCAGAGCAAGCACAAAATCTGGTGAGGATCTCTTCTCAGAAAGGCGCCATGTGTAGAGGAGAGGGAGCCGATTCTGTACAGTATCTGGACGGTAAGTGGAGCCTTGTGCTAAGATTTGGTGAGATTCAGGGCGAACAGATGAATTTTCCCATTTTGTGGTGTGGCTGGCCCAAAGAATAAAAAAGGGAGAATCCCATTCCCCCATTTCTCTCATTAAAAGTTGCCAAAAAGGAGTACAAATGTGGTAAATTAATTCTCCAGTACATCCAAATGGGCAGGGAGTCAGCAAAACATAAATGAGATGAAAAAAAAAATATCTGTAGTCTACACTTTACATAATTCAAAATATGATTTGTAAAGACAAAATAGGCTTCTCCTGTATATTGCGCTGAACACTAATGGTTAATCTTCAAAGGGAAGACATAGCTGCAACTAAAATGTAAATCTGCAAACGCAGGATACAGCTGCTTGTAAACAAGTAGTCTGAGTCCATCACTACATACACAAAGTAGCCAAGAGCAGTAATGATGAAAAGACAAAGGATATACATCCACTTCTGCTCCAAAATACACAGGAATCCATCTTACATTGCTCCTTATATAACTTTTTCAAACGCTCCTTATATAACTGAAGTAAGCCAATAGCACATAGCTCATCTGTGTAAGAAAGGTTTTATTATTTTGGTTTATTTTTCCTGCGTAGTTTTCCTGCAGGTGATCGATCATTTTTAGAGAAGTTTTTCCAAAGGTAAAGCATTGATGGTCTACTTCTTTCATATCCATGAAGGGTATTGTTCACAAGGTGTTGAGAGTACTAATAAATCTACAGAGAGTTTCCATCAAAGTGAATAAATGTTATCAAATCATCCACAAGTTGTGTAAATAATCTATATTGACCAGATTTGTTGTACATTTCGTTCATTAGATACTGATACCGTAATTTTGCATTGATAACAGGCGGCCAGTCACCCTGTGAAAGAACAAAACTCTCGTTCACTGGGTAAAATTATTTCTAAGCTCGCTTTAAAATAATCACTCTCAGCAGCACAAAGACTAGTGCTGCCGAGAACAATGCACTGAACAATCTATTACAGATTATTCAGTGTGCATTATTTAGAGAGGGCTGCCCATGTAAAAAGGATGTTAATTGACCGCGGATTGGCAAGTATATAACCATCATCTGTCGTTTAGGGCCACCGGTTGATCCGTGTAAAAGGGCCATAAAGCCCTAATAAGAATATCTGCAAAGAACTGTTATCCTTCATGTGACATTTTGAGAGGAAGGGGACTTTCTAGTGCTGGCTTCACATTAAGGCATTTTTTTCTTCTCCAGTAACAGAACTTATTTATAATAATTTATAATAGTAACAGAACTTATTTTGGTAGTGGATCCGTCGTATTACAGCCAGGTTGTGCTGCCGAGAACGATTTTTAAGCAATTTCATGTCATCCGACGAACGAGAGCTTCGTACCGTCACAGGGTGATTGGCACTCACTTTACCAGAACAAAATAATGCTGCACCATACGCTCCGGGAAAAAATAAACCGTCCGAGATGACCAAATGCAGATTTAAAACTAAATATATTATACATTTTATGCAAAACAAATCATGTGCAACTGTAGAAATGACTGTCGTGAGACGCAGATTCCATCTGTAGCCGCAGCTTGCAGTGAAGTGATATTCGCTCTTCCAGTCCATGCCGTTAGAGCAGGTCAGAACAGGACAAGGGAGCAGATTAGTTATTGTTAATGTTCAGGGTCGGCCGGCAGAAAAATCTGGTAAATTGAAACAGCACCCAGGGGGCCCGCTTTAAAATGGCTGCTCCATTCTGTGCAGTCAGCTAATAACTCGTTAACCCTTACTGACACATACAATAGAAAGGACCCATCAGTAAAGGCCAAGAAGAGAGCACCAGAAAGACATTTGGTTTCCTTCTAGTTAGCTGCGCAGTAAAGGCGACTATTGGCCACTGACTTTTCAGCTTACACCCCACAGCGATCTCATGCTGGATAAGTCAGGGGCACCTTTATAATTAGGTCTTATTTTACCACCGCTATTGGTTCGCTTTGTTTTCACCTAAATGTGAGAGCTCGGGTGCAGGTTAGGCTATGCTCCTTTCTACAAAGCAACACTCAATTTTCAACTCTAAAACTCCCGAAAAACCTGGTGTGAGTCGCCTACGCCGGGTTTTTGGTGCAAATGAAGCCACTATTCTATAAATCTCCCTCAATAAGTCTTGGAACTCATTTACAACACACAAGTCCACAAATATTAACAGAGGAAAAAGTATGTCTTCAATTAGAGACAACATTTTTCTATACATTTTTATAAATCGGGACTACCCATTTATGCACTTACCAACCCCATCAGTAGAGCTGCCAACTACATGGTGGATAACACCCCAGATAATCCGTTATCAGCAGGTAAAGATGCGGGAGAACAGACAATATTAAAAGGTAACCTGACAGAGGGTTCATGCTGCGTAATCTACGGGCGGCATGTATCAGGCACTGGGTGTATGATCTCAGCCAGTCTGACTCTGAAAGGCTGCCCGAGACCGAGCCACACCGAAGACTAGACGGAGGGGCAAGGCCACAGCAGCTTCTCCCCGCCTGCTGCCTTGGATTGACAGGTCTCTCTCTTCATGCATGAATGGGCTGTCAGTCACTGGCAGCGAGGACCCACCTGTCCAACTAGTCTCCTGTTGGGCTTCATACCGGGCAGCCCCTCACTTCATCCAGATGCCGATTACATCCGTAGGAGTGACACGCCAACGCTGATTGATTGCAGGGATCGTATGATGTAACTAATGTAATGGCGCTGGCACCAGGAATCAATACAAGTGTTATTAACTTTGCACGGGGTGTCCGAGTAGTCGACAACCCCTTCAAATCAACGTATAAGGCTAAGTTCACATGACTATTCTCAGCCCAAATGCTGTCAACTTTTTCTCCACAGACATCACAATGACAGAACTAGGAACGAAGTTATTTGTGCTTTTCAGATGAGCGGGTTTTTTTTTTCCCAAGGATCAAATCTGCTTGTGAAGAAAAAAAAAAATCTTAGCATCGCAACTTTCTTCTGAACGTCAGATGAGACTACTATTCAATACCTTCGTGCACAAAAATAATCGGAATCCATTATGTTGATTGACCAGATATCCAAAGGTTAAGGTGCTGAAAGAGCAAACATTGGCACAATCTTGAGAAGTATCTTCTAGACTTTAGGATCATTATGACACAACACACACGTTGCTCATATAGCGCCATCATATTCCACAGCACTTTACAGACATCCTCGCTGTCCCCATTGGTGCTCACAATCTAAACTCTCAATCAGAATGTTTGGAGGAAATCCACGCAAACACAGAGGGAACATACAAACTCCTTGCAGGATTTGAACTCAGGACCCCAGCGCTGCAAGGCTGCAGTGTTAACCTCCGTACAGTGCTAACTAATGAGCCACTGTGCTGCTGCCCTTCCAGGTTATGGCTGCAGGGGTGCTGCACTGCACGATAATTGGCTGCAGAGCTCACATGGTGTAGTATGTAATGAACCAACCCTTTAAACTAGTTTAAGGGTTACAGGATATTTTTCATGCCCCAGTTGCAAGTGAATAATAATAATAATAAAAAAAACTTCCTGCAAATCCAGAAGTTACATCTACATAGGATGCATTTGGGCAAATCCAACTTTGCCACAAAATCACATCATGATTTTACATCACTGCTGTAGAATATTCTCTTCGCATTATTGTAAAGGGAAAACTCTGTGATGACTTCTGCACAAAGAACTGACAGGCTGCAAATTGTAATATAGTATCTCCCAAGAAAATTTCCACAATGTGTACTTAACTTGTACTTTATTCTACATGCAAATGCATGTAGAAAATCTGCAGCAAACACGCCACGCTTGCATACAGATGCCCTTGTCACAGCGGACTAGCTTACCATCATGGTATCTGGTCATATTAATGCAAACTATGGGGTAAATTTGTCAGTAATACAAAATGTTTCCAATGATTTTGTTCTAGATCGGCAGGCACTACTTGTATTTGACACGATTTCTAGTCACTAGTGGGACCGATCTCAAAGGACTGTAAATTCTCACATGGGAGAAGTGCTAGGTGCCCCACTGATCTTACTTTCTGGAGCCAAAAAAAAACAGATGTTAAACATAAAATCATGAACTTCAGGATCTGAAAACACGAAAAATTTATTAGAAAGTAGGAAAGATTTATTGGCATCAAACCTATGAATCGAATTTTGTGAACACCAGTAAAAAGTTACAAGAGCTGGAAGCAAAGATAAGGGCAGGCAACAGTTTCCTATATAAGTGCCGCTATGGTTATGGGGGTCACCTACTTCAAAAGGTTCCAGCGCACAGTTCTGGATATGTATGCAAACATCTGATGGATGAGAAAAATCAGCAAGGCCAAGTATCACACACACACACAATGCAATCTGGAGAACAATACCCCGGACACAGACAAGATCCAACCTTCAGCCACGTCTGTCATAAAGGAGCCTGCAGACATCTGACTACACATCTGCCAGCTTAAAGTATCACTTG
The DNA here is from genome assembly GCA_033576555.1 of Oophaga sylvatica. Taxonomy (NCBI): domain Eukaryota; kingdom Metazoa; phylum Chordata; class Amphibia; order Anura; family Dendrobatidae; genus Oophaga; species Oophaga sylvatica. The sequence goes on along the minus strand of JARQOD010000008.1, from coordinate 163,894,961 downwards.
ACTTTAGGCAACAACTTAATATATTCTAGGTTTAAAGCATATCAAGTTACAATCTGAATGAATCAATCTAGGTATGGGACCAGGGCGAGCGATAATAGAGGACATCCTCATGGTTACGTCCGATCACTTATCCAGCTGAAGCAGCCAAGTAAAGCATCATGGTGGGGAATTGGGGGAATTGCTATTTATGCAACTTCTGGACAGTGTTCATTTGTTCATCACATGCATTTTCTAATATTTCTGATGTCAGACATATATACATGGAATTAAAAAGATAACAGGTGCCTTAAAGGAAACCGGTCATGTTGAACACTGTCCCATTTGCATGGTCAGGAGTCACCGGACGGTCATACTAGTGACTGTAGACAGAGAGGGCATATAACTATCAATCTAAAACATTTTGTCGGCAGATGTGCCAGGCTCCCTATATTCGTACACACTCATCTCCCCAAAGATTTATAAGACATTGTAGCCACTTCCAGGTGATGTTTGTTGGCAAGGCATTGTAAATTGTAGAAATCAAACCAATAAATAAATATGTAATTAACAGATTAATGTTTTATCAATAAAAAAAATAACATTCAACGTTGCAAAAAGAAAAAACGCTTGTACATAAACAATCCTGCTGTTTGGCAGCTGCACCAGGAAAATCCCAGCACCGAGGGAGGCCATACACTGGAGGCAATTGCATATCACTTACAGAAAATGTGTCAATCATCCGCAGCATCTTAAGCTGCTCAGAGCTAGCAAAATATACCACATCATCAAGATGTCTCTGTGAAGTTTGGACAGCCGCAAGAGCAGTGAAGTGGCGACTATCCGATGAAACGATTCCCATACACCACACACAATAGCAGGCTATCTAACATGACTACTATGCTCATAAACCATCATCGCATATGGATCCATCATGCCTACAGCCCTTCACCATAAACAAGTAATAGTAGGCTACATTACAAATCTACGGGTAAAGACAGTAATAAACAGCTCCAGGCATCTGAAGTGTCAGTGCTTCCCATTGTGATACCAGAGCGGTTCATTATGAAGGCAGGAGCTGCTCAGTGTTCCCGGGGTCAGCCTCCCCCTTACATGCGCTCATCTGTAATTGGATTATTACGAATAGCTCAAAAAGTGTAAAGCTCCTAAAAAAAAAAAAAAAGTGTATAATTCAGTTGTATAGCCTGCAGTCTTCCTTTACGACTTTACCATATGATTACAGAGTTTCTGGGCTATAAGACCATACAATGGCCACATTATACAGCTTAGTAAGAAATTTGGCAGTGTGGCTGCAGCTCCTTAATTTGCTATCTGTATTATAACCTCAGACACCTATCACTAATGTAATGCGCTCCCTCTACAACGGAGCAGCAGAGGATCTGTTCTCTGCTCCCACAGAATTACGCATCTCTAGGGAGAAGAAAGTAAATAACAGCCTTGCCGAGCACTGGGGTGTTTAACACAGACATCCATAGGTGCAGATCAGGCAAAACCACAAGCATGCATTTCAAGCAGTGGAAACATGCAGAATACAAAGTCTCAGGGATAAAGAGATAAGACAAAACTGACAACTGGAGAAGACTGAAAAACAGGCAACACTAATAAAACCAGTTAGAAAAAAAAAAGCCACTACCATTCTGGTTGGGTTACTAATTCATTACATATCAAAAGAAGGATCAGCAAGGGCAGCTCATTGCAAATCCAAACTTACAAAACCACCTGGATCAGTCTGTCAACCTCTTACATCCGCTGTCAGCAGCAAATCTTCAGGATGTCTTATCCCCACAGAAGTGGATACATGTTTAGCACAATATATACCCACAGGAGCAAGCACACGTTCACTTCAACACATCTCCAGAGGGTACATATTTAGGACAAAGTATGCCCACAGGAGCAGGTACACGCTTAGTAGAACGTATGCCCATAAGAGCGTGTGCACGCTTAGTAAGACGTATGTCCATAGGAGCATGTGCACGCTTACTAAGACGTATGCCCATAGGAGTGTGTGCACGCTTAGTAAGACGTATGCCCATAGGAGTGTGTGCACGCTTAGTAAGACGTATCCCCATAGGAGCGTGTGCACGCTTAATAAGACGTATGCCCATAGGAGCGTGTGCACGCTTAGCAAGACGTATGGCCATAGGAGCATGTGCACGCTTAGTAAGACGTATGCCCATAGGAGCGTGTGCACGCTTAATAAGACGTATGGCCATAGGAGCGTGTGCACGCTTAGCAAGACGTATGGCCATAGGAGCATGTGCACGCTTAGTAAGACGTATGCCTACAGGAGCACGTACACAGAAGTATGCCCATAGGGGCGCACACACATGTAGCAAGAAGCATGCCCATAGGAGCGCATACACGTTTAGTAAGAAGCATGACCCTGATGCTACAGGAGCGCGTACACACGTAAAAACCATACCCAAGTTGTATTTATAACTTCAAAGACGACAAATGAGCTCGCAGACCATTAACACCATGAGAACTAAGAAACAGCAAGTCCAGCAAATGTAACAGTAGAAAAAGACAAATCACTGTAAATATTTAGTCTTTGCCTGATGAAGAGACCTGAGTAGTCTTGAAAGCTTGCAGTTTGTTACCATCTTTTCAGTTAGCCATTAAAAGGTATCAACCACTGAGGACTCTCAACTCTAAATATTTTTGTAAATATTTACAAATAAGTAAACATTGTAACACAGAGACACCACACAAGCAGAATACAAGAAGAGCTCATGTACGCGGAGCAGCGGAAGACACCACCGGCCGACCTCAGGTCTGACACATAATAATTGCTTTCCATCACACGAGCACAGAGCGGGTACCTGGGCTTCATTTTCCATTCATTTTTGCAGTTCCTCTCAGTACAGTCTGTCCTGCAGCAGCAACGTGAGAAACTGACTGGAGTCTGAGGCACACCATCTGGCAGACCTACTGGGGGGGAGCAGCGCGCATGTGCAGGAGTCAGAACAAATCCCTATTCATCAAGAGGTGCTCAAAAGAAGGAGCCCAAGCAAACAAGTCTGGACCATGGAGGGCCGAGCACTTACTACAATGCACATGTAATGGGAGCTGCACCACATCTCCGCAGTGTCGGTGCTGCACATACAACCTGCTGCCATTCATGTCAACGCTCTGCAGTACACTACAGCTGGAAACCATGGATTTCAGTGCAGATCATCAGCAGCCATGATAACATTATCCAACAGCAACACAAGTGTGCAAACACCACAAACCATAGTGCGATAGATGGAGAGATACGGCTGATTGCCACTGTTCACATTACTCCATGCTCACAATCTAATTTCCCATTTTTTTTGGACACACAATAGGGTCAGATTCATAGGAGGTCAATTAACCTCTAAGTGGATGTTTGGCGTGTGGGAGGAAAACCATGCAAACAGCATGCAGATGTCGCCTTTGGTGGAAGTCAACCCCAGGACCCCTGACATGCAAATCGACAGCGCTAATCAGAGACCAGTCCTTAGCCCATGTTCCCACGATAAGCTTTTGATGATGCTACTTTTGGAAAAAAAAACAAATAACCAATTTTAATTAATGGACAACACTAAAAACTCATTGTGGGAACGCAGTCTTGCAGTAAAGGGTATGCCACACTAAACATCGCTAACGGGATCGCTAAAAAATGTCACTATTTAGCGATCCCGTTAGCGATGTTGTTGTGTGCGGCATCTGTCAGCGACGAGCTCCCTGCTGAGATCCTGCTGTGATCTCGCTCGTCGCTGACATCGTTCCGGACCCTATTTAGATCGTCGGCGCCCCGCAGGTAAGTATATATCGCTAAGTGTGGCACCTTTTCTTAGCGATTTAGCGGTACTTTTGTACCGCTAAAGTCGTTAAGAAGATCGCTAACCGCGATAGCGTCGTTAACCATATCGCTAAGTTAAGCCGCACTTAGCGATATAGAAACAATCCCGCTAGCGATCGCATTAGTATGCGTCTTTATCGCTATCGCTAGCGGGATTGTTTAGTGTGGCAGTACCTTAACCAGAATCCCACTGAATAAACCATTTAATTACATCAATCTGTGGCTCTGAAATGAGGGAATCAGTGATTTTTTTTTTTTTATTTCAAGAGAATTTTCTCAAGACTTGCAGATTCCCGACGCTAAGGCCTCGCTCACACATCAGTATTTTCCACGTACACAAAAAAAGGCCCAGTTATATTAATTTTTTTTTTTAAAAAATCAGAGTGTCATCAGTTTCTCTCATACATGGAGAAGGAAAAAAGAAAGTTTCTCCACCTCCTCCTATGTGACAGTCTAAAAATCGGACATCTGAGTGCGGTCCCATTATTCACAGACTCATAGACTTACATTACTGATTTTGATCTGATGCTTTTTCAGCAACAATAACACATAGCTCCTGTCTGAGCATGAGCACACAGCGGGATACGGATTCAATATCAATCACAGGATTTGTAAAGGTGACTATTCAAATAATTAAAAATACTAAAGCACCAGTGTTATCAGGCAACAAACGGTTAAAACAAAGCAGCAGATGGACTGCATGGTGACTGCTCAGCACCAAGTGACCCAGCAGAGATAAGGACAGGGAAGAAGAAAAGCACAGATGTCACTGGGCACCTAATACTACAGCACAGGAGCCGTGTACACTATATACAGCCCCACATCACTACAGCACAGGAGCCGTGTACACTATATATAGCCCCACATCCCTACAGCACAGGAGCCATGTACACTATATACAGCCCCACATCACTACAGCACAGGAGCCATGTACACTATATACAGCCCAACATCACTACAGCACAGGAGCCATGTACACTATATACAGCCCAACATCACTACAGCACAGGAGCCATGTACACTATATACAGCCCAACATCACTACAGCACAGGAGCCATGTACACTATATACAGCCCCACATCACTACAGCACAGGAGCCATGTACACTATATACAGCCCCACATCACTACAGCACAGGAGCCATGTACACTATATAGAGCCCCACATCACTACAGAACAGGAGCCATGTACACTATATAGAGCCCCACATCACTACAGCACAGGAGCCATGTACACTATATACAGCCCCACATCACTACAGCACAGGAGCCATGTACACTATATATAGCCCCACATCACTACAGCACAGGAGCCATGTACACTAAATATAGCCCCACACCACTACAGCACAGGAGCCATGTACACTATATACAGCCCCACATCACTACAGCACAGGAGCCATGTACACTATATACAGCCCCACATCCCTACAGCACAGGAGCCATGTACATTATATATAGCCCCACACCACTACAGCACAGGAGCCATGTACACTATATACAGCCCAACATCACTACAGCACAGGAGCCATGTACACTATATATAGCCCCACATCACTACAGCACAGGAGCCATGTACACTATATATAGCCCCACATCACTACAGCACAGGAGCCATGTACACTATATACAGCCCCACATCACTACAGCACAGGAGCCATGTACACTATATACAGCCCAACATCACTACAGCACAGGAGCCATGTACACTATATACAGCCCCACATCCCTACAGCACAGGAGCCATGTACACTATATACAGCCCCACATCATTACAGCACAGGAGCCATGTACACTATATACAGCCCCACATCACTACAGCACAGGAGCCATGTACACTATATACAGCCCCACATCACTACAGCACAGGAGCCATGTACACTATATACAGCCCCACATCATTACAGCACAGGAGTCATGTACACTATATACAGCTCCACACCACTACAGCACAGGAGCCATGTACACTATATACAGCCCCACATCACTACAGCACAGGAGCCATGTACACTATATACAGCCCCACATCACTACAGCACAGGAGTCGTGTATACTATATACAGCCCCACACCACTACAGCACAGGAGCCATGTACACTATATACAGCCCCACATCATTACAGCACAGGAGTCGTGTACACTATATACAGCCTCTCATCACTACAACACAGGAGCTGTGTACACTATAAACAGTTGTGCTCAAAAGTTTACATACCCTGGCAGAATTTTTGCTTTCTTAGCTTTTTTTTTCCCAGAGAAAATGAATGAAAACACCAAAACTTTTTCTCCACTCATAGCTAGGTTGGTTTCACATTTGCGGATGGAGGTGCTGCGGAGGGCTGCGTACTTCCTCCATGAAGCTCCGCCCACTGCCACACCTCCTCCAGTCAGCTCCACCTATGTCTGCATGCGGCCGGAGTACCTATATTTAACATTAGGTACACAGGCCGTGCAAATGTATGCGGATGCCGCCACACAGGTCGTTTTGACAGTGCTGCGACCTGCGCCGAACGCAACATGGTGCATTTTGCTGCGGTCACTGCACCATTACAATGACGCATGCGGCAGCATCCCCATACATCTGCAAGGCCTGCGTACCTAATGTTAAATATAGGTACTCAGGCCGCATGCAGAACACATGCAGACATAGGTGGAGCTGACGGGAGGAGGTGCGGCAGCGGGAGGAGCTTCACGGAGGAAGTACGCTGCCCTCCGCAGCACCTCCATCCGCAAATGTGAAACCAGAATTAGTGGTTGGGTGAAGCCATTTATTGTCAAACTACTGTGTTTTCTATTTTTAAATCATAATGACAACCCAAAACATCCAAATGACCCTGATCAAATGTTCACATACCCCATTTCTTAATACCGTGTATTGCCCCCTCTAACATCAATGACAGCTTAAAGTCTTTTGTGGTAGTTGTGGATGAGGTTCTTTATTTTCTCAGACGGTAAAGCTGCCCACTCTTCTTGGCAAAAAAAAAAAAAAAAAACTCCATTCCTAGACTGTCTAGCATGAACTGTGTGCCCATGATATGTCCCCAGAGTGGCTCAATGATATTGAGGTCAGGAGAAATGAGATGGCCACTACAGAACCTTCACTTTGTTCTGCTGTAGCCAATGACAGGTCGACTTGGTCTTGTGTTTTAGATCGTTGTCATGTTGGAACGTCCAAGTACGTCCCATGCGCAGCTTCCGGGCTGATGAGTGCAAATTTGTCTCCAGTATTTGCTGATAACATGATGCATTCATCTTTCCTTAAACTTTGACCAAGTTTCCTGTGCTTTTGTTGCTCACACTTCACCAAAACAACAGCGATCCACCTCTGTGCTTTTCAGTAGGAATGGTGTTCCTTTCATCATAGGCCTTGTTGACCTCTGATGTAACGTTTATGGTTGTGGCCAAAAATTTCAATTTTGGTCTCATCACTCCAAATGACCTTGTTCCAGAAGTTTTGAGGCTTGTCTCTGTGCCGTTTTGCATATTGTAGGTGAGATACTATGTGGCATTTGCGCAGTAATGGCTTTCTTCGGGCGACTCGACCATGCAGCCCATTTTTCTTCAAGTGCCTCCTAATTGTGCATCTTGAAACAGCCACACCGCTAGTTCTCAGAGAGTCCAGTATTTCAGCTGATGTTATTTGTGGGTTTTTCTTTGCATCCAGAACAATTTTCCTGGCAGTTGTAGATGAAATTTTTGTTGGTCTAACTGACCATGGTTTTCTTATTACAGAGCCTCTGATTTTCCATTTGTTACTCACAGTTTGAACACTGCTGACTGTCATTATCAATTCCTTGGATATCTTTTTGTATACCTTTCCCATTTTATACAGTTCAACTACCTTTTCCCGTAGATCAGTTGACAATTCTTTTGCTTTCCCCATGACTAACAATCCAGAAA
>JARQOD010000008.1:163791576-163887139 GCA_033576555.1 Oophaga sylvatica | reverse complement strand
TCAAAAAGCACAAGGTGTGCCATACTCAGGGACATGGCCAAGGTAAGGAAGGCTGAAAACGAGAAACATAAGATAAAACGTCCAGACTGGCCAAGAAATATGTTAAGACTGATTTTTCTAAGGTTTTATGGACTGATGGAATGAGAGTGACTCTTGATGGGCCAGATGGATGGGCCCGAGGCTGGATCAGTAAAGGTCAGAGAGCTCCACTCCGACTCAGACGCCAGCAAGGTGGAGGTGGGGTACTGGTATGGGCTGATATCATCAAAGATGAACTTGTGGGACCTTTTTGGGTTGAGAATGGAGTGAAGCTCAACTCCCAGACCTACTGCCAGTTTCTGGAAGACGCCTTCTTCAAGCAGTGGTACAGGATGAAGTCAGTGTCGTTCAAGAAAACCATGATTTTCATGCAGGACAATGCTCCATCTCATGCATCCAAATACTCCACAGCATGGCTGGCCGGTAGTGTTGAGCATTCCGATACCGCAAGTATCGGGTATCGGCCGATATTCGCGTTATCGGAATTCCGATACTTAATTCCGATACTTTTTCAATATCGTATACCGGAATCGGAAGTTCCCATAATTCTTTGAGAGGCAATGTGATGTTAGTCAGCCAATGATGAATCTTATGAAGTGTGGGCACATCCTGTAATGCTGCGGTCATCTTAACTAATGGCATGGCTGTGATTGGCTGCTGAAATGATGTCAGAATGCACTATAAAAGGTGCCGCAGCCATTTTAGCGTCACTGTGCTGTGAACTCAGTTAGGGACAGAACGCTACTCTGCTGACTCTGAGGGACAGTTAGATATTGCGATTTTGTGTACTACTGTGCTTGAGGCAGGCTAGTTTACCAACCGCTGTGTAAAGCTTCATTTTGCCAGTGTTGTTTTAACAGCTCTGTGCAAGGTGTGTGTGTGACAGTGCAGGTGACGCTGCAGTTTGCTCTGCATCCACCGCTGTTTGTAGGCATCTGCACGTGTCACTGACTCTTTTTTTTTTTTATTTTATTTTGTGGAATTGGTGCAGCTCCATTATATTAGAAAAAAATCAAATCTATTAGTGTGACGTGCTTCCATCCGTATACAATACATTGGTTGCAAACACTATAGAAGTACAGAAAGGAGCCTTTCACAGCTACTGAACAGTTGTCTGCAGGGTTTACTGTAGTCTGTGAGCTTTTAATTTTGTGAGTGCAGATTACGCTCCAGTTAGTTCTTCAACCACTGCCGGTTGTAGTCTGCTGAGCGTGTGTCACTGCCTCATCCTTCACATTTTTCTCTAATTGGTGCTGCTCCATTTTAGTGGAAAAAAATCTAATCTATTAGTGTGACGCGCTTCCATCCGTATACAATACATTGGTTGCAAACACTATAGAAGTAGACAAAGGGGCCTTTAACAGCTACTGAACAGTTGTGTTTCAGTGTTCACTGTAGTCTGTGAACTTTTCATTTTTGAGTGCAGATTACGCTCCAGTTTGTTCTTCAACCACTGCCGGTTGTAGTCTGCTGAGCGTGTGTCACTGCCTCATCCTTCACATTTTTCTCTAATTGGTGCTGCTCCATTTTAGTGGAAAAAAATCTAATCTATTAGTGTGACGCGCTTCCATCCGTATACAATACATTGGTTGCAAACACTATAGAAGTAGACAAAGGGGCCTTTAACAGCTACTGAACAGTTGTGTTTCAGTGTTCACTGTAGTCTGTGAGCTTTTCATTTTGTGAGTGCAGATTACGCTCCAGTTTGTTCTTCAACCACTGCCGGTTGTAGTCTGCTGAGCGTGTGTCACTGCCTCATCCTTCACATTTTTCTCTAATTGGTGCTGCTCCATTTTAGTGGAAAAAAATCTAATCTATTAGTGTGACGCGCTTCCATCCGTATACAATACATTGGTTGCAAACACTATAGAAGTAGACAAAGGGGCCTTTAACAGCTACTGAACAGTTGTGTTTCAGTGTTCACTGTAGTCTGTGAGCTTTTCATTTTTTGAGTGCAGATTACGCTCCAGTTTGTTCTTCAACCACTGCCGGTTGTAGTCTGCTGAGCGTGTGTCACTGCCTCATCCTTCACATTTTTCTCTAATTGGTGCTGCTCCATTTTAGTGGAAAAAAATCTAATCTATTAGTGTGATGCGCTTCCATCCGTATACAATACATTGGTTGCAAACACTATAGAAGTAGACAAAGGGGCCTTTAACAGCTACTGAACAGTTGTGTTTCAGTGTTCACTGTAGTCTGTGAGCTTTTCATTTTGTGAGTGCAGATTACGCTCCAGTTTGTTCTTCAACCACTGCCGGTTGTAGTCTGCTGAGCGTGTGTCGCTGCCTCATCCTTCACATTTTTCTCTAATTGGTGCTGCTCCATTTTAGTGGAAAAAAATCTAATCTATTAGTGTGACGCGCTTCCATCCGTATACAATACATTGGTTGCAAACACTATAGAAGTAGACAAAGGGGCCTTTAACAGCTACTGAACAGTTGTGTTTCAGTGTTCACTGTAGTCTGTGAGCTTTTCATTTTGTGAGTGCAGATTACGCTCCAGTTTGTTCTTCAACCACTGCCGGTTGTAGTCTGCTGAGCGTGTGTCACTGCCTCATCCTTCACATTTTTCTCTAATTGGTGCTGCTCCATTTTAGTGGAAAAAAATCTAATCTATTAGTGTGACGCGCTTCCATCCGTATACAATACATTGGTTGCAAACACTATAGAAGTAGACAAAGGGGCCTTTAACAGCTACTGAACAGTTGTGTTTCAGTGTTCACTGTAGTCTGTGAGCTTTTCATTTTGTGAGTGCAGATTACGCTCCAGTTTGTTCTTCAACCACTGCCGGTTGTAGTCTGCTGAGCGTGTGTCACTGCCTCATCCTTCACATTTTTCTCTAATTGGTGCTGCTCCATTTTAGTGGAAAAAAATCTAATCTATTAGTGTGACGCGCTTCCATCCGTATACAATACATTGGTTGCAAACACTATAGAAGTAGACAAAGGGGCCTTTAACAGCTACTGAACAGTTGTGTTTCAGTGTTCACTGTAGTCTGTGAACTTTTCATTTTTTGAGTGCAGATTACGCTCCAGTTTGTTCTTCAACCACTGCCGGTTGTAGTCTGCTGAGCGTGTGTCACTGCCTCATCCTTCACATTTTCTCTAATTGGTGCTGCTCCATTTTAGTGGAAAAAAATCTAATCTATTAGTGTGACGCGCTTCCATCCGTATACAATACATTGGTTGCAAACACTATAGAAGTAGACAAAGGGGCCTTTAACAGCTACTGAACAGTTGTGTTTCAGTGTTCACTGTAGTCTGTGAGCTTTTCATTTTGTGAGTGCAGATTACGCTCCAGTTTGTTCTTCAACCACTGCCGGTTGTAGTCTGCTGAGCGTGTGTCACTGCCTCATCCTTCACATTTTTCTCTAATTGGTGCTGCTCCATTTTAGTGGAAAAAAATCTAATCTATTAGTGTGACGCGCTTCCATCCGTATACAATACATTGGTTGCAAACACTATAGAAGTACACAAAGGGGCCTTTCACAGATACTGAACAGTTGTCTGCAGGGTTCACTGTAGTCTGTGAGGAATAACCACACTTAGGCCTTATAACTTTTCTGACTTTCTTTATCAATCTACCAAGATGAAGAAGTCAGTGAGTAAGGCACGTGGTCGTGGTCGTGGCCGTGGATTTGCAGCAGGGAGAGGACGTGGGGATTCTGTGGCTGCTGCCGCACCCAGTGACACAGCATCCACCAGTTTTCCCCGTGAGCGTTCCTTTATGCGCACTTTTGTAGGAGCTCAGCGTACCCCCCTGCTGCGTGAAGAACAAATTGAAGCCGTTGTTGGTTGGATGGCAGACAATGCATCGACTTCAATAGCTTCCACCTCCTCTCAGGACCACAGCACTGTTGAACAACCATCAGTCTCTTCACCGCCTGCCAAATTGCCCAGGCAGTCAGAGAGCTCTGTACAGGAGCCAGCTGAGTCTCTGCTTCTGTTCTCAGAATCTGTTGGCTTGCAAACAGGGGCCCAGCCAAGCAGCATTCTGGAATGTGAAGAAGAGGCAGTATGCAGTGATGCGCAACAGCTGTGTCTCTCTGAATCTGAAGAGGCGGGTGAGCCAGTGCCGATGGTCAGCACACCGCAGAACGCATCTGATGATGATGAGACTCAGTTGCCAGTTTCTGTTGAGCATGGTGCTGGCTAGACCACCCAACAACAGCAGGTGTTGGAAGAGGGTAGTGGTGGAGATGATGAGGTCCAAGACCCAACATGGCGTGAGGAACAGGAAGGTGGTGGGAGCAGCTCTGAGGAAGAGATTGCCCCAACGGTCCAAACAGTAGGGAGAGGTAGGCTGCAGACTCGCTTGCCTGTAGCCTCTAGTTTGGCACCCGTTCGGAGCAGTTCTCTTCCAACAGCCAAACCGGGCGCTCCCAGGACTTGCTCTGCGTGGTCCTTTTTTGATACAGTTGCAGATGATATTTGCTATGTCAAATGCAAGCTGTGTAATCAAAAAATTAAAAGAGGTAAAAGTGTCAGTAACCTTAATACAACAAATATGTGGAAACATGTGCGGTCAAAGCACTTTGTTGAGTTACAAAGACACACTGGAGATGTAGGCCAACCTACAGCAGCACCTACATCTTCAGCTCGTGTTGGAGCCTCTTCCTCCAGTTCACACACAGCTGGTTCGGCTTCCTCACAGGATCGCCATGGAAGAACCTCTGTCACTGTTGTCCAGAGACACAGTGTTATTCCACCCACAGCTGCAAGTTCCCTGTCATCCTCACACACCCAGGCCACAAAACAGCCATCGGTAGCACAGGCATGGGATAAAAGACAGCCATACTCGGCAAACCATCCACGAGCACAGGCTCTGAATGCTGGCATTGCAAAACTCCTGTCCCTTGAAATGCTGTCATTCAGGCTGGTGGAGACTGACAGTTTCCGTGAATTAATGGCATTGGCAGTCCCACAATACAATGTGCCCAGCCGATTTTATTTCAGCAGGCAAGCCGTCCCTGGTCTGCAAAAGCATGTTGAGGCAAAAATTAAACATGCGCTACTAAACGCCGTCAGTAGCAAGGTCCACCTGACCACCGATGCGTGGACCAGTACCCATGGCCAGGGACGATACCTTTCACTCACTGCCCATTGGGTGAATGTTGTGGAGCCGGGTACAGATCTTGCGAGTGGCGCTGTACGTGTTCTGCCAACTCCAAGGATTGCCGGAATCAAGTCTGTCCACATTGACTCCTCCTCCTACTCCAGTTCCTCAGAATCATCGCTGCAGGAGCCGTCACGGTCTACCTCCACATGGACCCGTGGACGCTTACCTGATGCGACCGATATGAGCACAGCCGTGGCCAAACGGCAACAGGCCGTTCTGAAATTAATTCCCATGGGGAATCGAAGCCACACAGCGCAGGAGGTCTGGAATGCCATCAAGCAGGAGAGCGACGTGTGGTTTTTGCCAGCGAATCTCCAGCCAGGCTTGGTAGTGTGTGACAATGGCCGAAATCTGGTGGCAGCTCTGGGCCTTGGCAAACTCACTCACATACCATGTCTGGCACATGTGCTCAACTTGGTCGTGCAGAGTTTTTTGAGGGACTATCCGGATCTTGATGCACTGCTGCACAAGGTCCACCTAGAGTGCGCTCACTTGCGACGTTCCAGCATGGCCAGATCGCGCATTGCAGCTCTGCAACGCAGATTGCGCCTTCCTGAACATCGCATCATATGTGACGTATCCACCAGGTGGAATTCAACGTTACATATGTTGGAGCGGTTGTGTGAGCAGCAGCCAGCAGTAATGGAGTATCAGCTGCATCAGGCGCAATCAACACGCAATTTGCGCCGTCCACACTTCACCATTAATGAGTGGGCCACTATGAAGGACATGTGCCACGTTTTGCGTGCGTTTGATGAGTCAACGCGGATGGCGAGTGCAGATGATGCACTAGTCAGCCTGACTGTCCCCCTTATCTGCCTGCTTCAAAAAACACTGCAAGCAATAAGGGATGAGGTTTTGGAAGAGGTGGAGGATGAGGAGTCACAAATTCCATCACCTTCTGGAAAGTCAGCGCAACGTGGTTCCTCACAAAGGGCTGGGCAGGGCTCACTTTGTGAGGAGGATGAGGAGGAGGAGTCAATGGAGAAGGAAGACATCGCTCCAGAGGGAGGTACACAACGCTCTAGTCAGTATGTAGAGCGAGGGTGGGGTGATGCAGAGCAGGCAGAGATGACGCCTCTTGCAGAGGACAGCGTTTCTTTGCCAGTTGGGAGTCTGCAGCACATGGTTGATTTCGTGCTGCAGTGCCTAAGAAACGACCGCCGCATCGCCCACATTCTCACGACGTCTGATTATTGGGTGTACACCCTCCTAGACCCTCGCTACCGGGACAACGTCAAAAGCCTCATCACACCGTTGAACCGGGAGCGTAAAATGCGGGAGTACCAAGACACACTGGTGCAATCCCTAATGTTCTACCTTACTGCCGAGAGCACTGCTGCTGCTACTGCTTTACAAAGCAGCTCTGTGCGTCGAGGCAGTGTAGAGAGCTCTGCAACAAGAGGGAGCACACGCAGTGCCTCTGCACAGGGAAAGACCAGTATGTTAAAAATGTGGCAAAGTTTTGTGGCAGCGCCACAAATGTCTACACCATCCGAGAGGGCTCCAGTCAGCGGGAGGCAACGTATCCGTCAGATGGTGACAGACTACTTGGCTTTGCCTCTCAGTGTACTCCCAGATGGCTCTTCCCCATTCAAGTTTTGGGTCTCTAAGCTGGATACATGGCCAGAGCTTAGCCAGTATGCATTGGAGGTGCTGGCTTGCCCTGCTGCCAGTGTATTATCGGAGCGCGTCTTTAGTGCTGCAGGTGGTGTACTAACAGACCGTCGCATGCGACTATCCTCCGATAATGTAGACCGGCTTACTTTTCTGAAAATGAACAAGGCATGGATCTCGCCAGAATTTGTCTGTCCGTTTTCAGATTAAATAACTGGTTCGCAACGTTATCCATGTCTCCTGTTATGTTCATCTTTCTACCACCTGAACTCTACTCCCTGGGCTCCAACACTGCCAGTTGCTGCTCAGAAGTGTCGTGTCCACAGAACAAAACACAAGCTCTACTGTTAGTGGGGTTCAGTAACGCCAGCTGTTCCCCTGCTGTGTGAACGGCAAGAAGTCTCCTGTTCCCGACACATGGACAGAAAAACACATGACCAACATGCTCCAAATAGGGAAGAGCCGTCACCCTGCTTGTTATGCTGAAAACATGAAATTGTGAAGTTTTGCAGGCCTAGAATGATAAATTTTTATGACAAATATGGACAAATAATAATTTGTCATCACAGCGCATATCTGCACATGTCTATTAGAAATGGTAACAAAAAATAAAACATAGTCTACTCTTCACATTTTGAAATTAATGCATAAAAGTACATTTCATACTTATGAATTAATGCTTTTTAAGGAACTTTATCTGTACCTGTAAGATAATGCAGTCAATGGATGTACGAATCATTAAATCCTCATCATCATCATCACGAGTTTTATTTATGACAGACATTATAAAATACACATACTGATGCCAACTGTAACTTCAAACACCATATATGAAATGGCCAGCATGTAAACATGGTAATAATGTCCAATAATAAATTATTACATCTAGAAAGTGCATCATGCATACTGACAATAGGTAGTTATACCTGCAAGTGCTGTTGAAACAACCACAAGAGATATAAATTAATACTGGTATATAGGTATCACAGTGCATAGTTACTCATGGACAATGTTGATGTAATACTGTATCTCAATTAAGTCAGCGTCAACCATTAGGCTTGTTAGTCTTGTACATTGTTAAAGAGGGAACGTAATTTTTTTGTTTGTCATAGGTGGAGTATTACACATTAAATTATTACTGCTGTATTTTTTTTTGCGTCCCTAGTGCGCAATAACGCAGCCTAACCTCACATTTTATAGTCAGCTAATTGCCACACGCTACCCATACCCTACGCGTGACAGTAGGAAGGTAGTGTTGACGGATAAAGCTTTGCGCAACCAGACATTCTTTTACCCTCTTCAACACTCTACAAGCAAAAAATGCATGATTTCAGCCGCAGACTTTATTGACGTACAGTATAACATCGGCATTACCCATCAGAGGCTGTCCACTGTCTGATACAGACATAGAATATACCTTTGCTATCCGTAGCCTTTGTTTCACCTACACTTGCAGGCACACACTTAAATTGTGACAAACAATGCCTAATGTTTTTTTAAATGGTTATTTTTTATCGTACATTATTGTGTCATCAATCATCACATTGATGAGTCCATGCTGGACATGTCATACATGCTATAGAAAGTTATGATTTTATGAACTTAAATAATTGAAATGTCTGTGACTGTCACATAAAATTTGCGATGATGATGATGAGTGACTATTACAAAATCCATTGTCTTCACTATGTTATGGTTTAACATAGCGTTCCTTAAGCATTATTCATAAAAAAAAAAATGGACTTTTATTCTTAAATTTACAACACTATATTTTGTTACCAATTTTTTGGGTGTTGTGTTGTTCCATTTATTTTTGGCATGTGCATATATGCGTTTATATTTGTATTTTCTTTATTTTTCCTTCTTGAAATTAGAAAACATGTGTATCTTTGTACCGTGTTAGCCAGTAGATAGAAAAATATTTAGACTTCAGAGTCAGCAGTGGTTGATACCTTTTAATGGATAACTGAAAAGATGGAAACAAATTGCAAGCTTTCAAGGCTACTCACGTCTCTTCATCAGGCAAAGACTAAATAAAAAAATTAAGCATCACATATTTCTATACACAACAGGACACAGGAATAGTGCAATAGGTAAGACAAGTAAGTGACGTGTATCAGAACTGTCATTATCTCACAGGGATGAACATAAATATTGGAACAGTTCCTAGATAAGGATAGAAAGTTTGATTGCCCTCTCATTGGCGTCTTTTTTTGGGTTTTCATGACCCTGGAAGGGCATAGACGCAGATTCCTTAATTGATATAGAATGACATAAATCCATGTGATCTATTCATTCCATCACTAACAGTGTCAAAGGTCATGATGAGCTTATATTCTGAAACCTTTGTACGTTTCTCATATTTGAAGTTATATTTTAATACCAGTAATTCCATATCCATCATGCTATGACCGGGCATACAAAAGTCTTTTGCCACAGGTAAATTCATTAATTTATCTGTGATTGTGTGGCGCTGATAATTCATCCTTGTTCTCCTTTTTGTTGCCGGTCTCCCCTCACTTGTCCCTCCCTCACTTGTCTTAGCTATTCCTGTGTCCTGTTGTGTGTAGAAATATGTGATTCTTCATTTTTGGCTTTACTCTTAGCCTGATGAAGACACCTGAGTAGTCTCGAAAGCTTTGAATTTGTTACCATATTTTCAGTTAGCCATTAAACGTTATCAACCACAGAGGACTGTCAAGTATAAATATTTTTCTATTCTTGTAATTGAAATTCATCATTTTATTGTCGTAGTAAAACTTCATTTATTCTTGTTTGAAGTACATACATTTGCAATGGCCACGTAACAAGGCAATAACTCAATATTTTATGCCTACACCCTCCTTGACCCTGGGCTTCAACAGCGCCAGTTGCTGCTCAGAAGTGTTAGATGCACAGATGAAAACAATCGCTGATGTGTTTCTGGGTTCAGTAACGCCTGCTGTTCCCCTGCTGTGTGTCTGGCAAAAATTACTTGCTGCCTACACTTCTACTTGTTACTGCCTCTCCTACATGTCCTACCCTCAGGGCTTCAACACCGCAGTTGTGTTCTCGAGAAATGTGCTGTTAGCACAGTCTACACTTCATCCTGATGTTACCTGGGTGTCTCAGTAATGACACTGTTCCCTCTGTTGTAACGGCAAAAAGTTCCTGCGCCTCCACCATGTATCTTTCTCATTCCTGTATAACACTCCCATTTTTTCGAAGTGCTGTTAGCACATTACACTTCTCCTTGTTACTGGGTTCATAATGTCACTGTCCCCTGCTGTGTGAACAGGCAATAACAGTCCTGCTAGCCTCCACCCTTCTCTTCTCATCCCTGGGCTACAACACGCCAGTTGTTTCTCGAAGTGCTGTTAGCACAGTTAACACTGCTCGCTGTTGTTCTGGGGTTCAGTAATGTCAGCTGTTCCCCTGCTGTGTGAACGGCAAAAAGTCCTGCCTCCCACTCCACCATGATTCTGCTCATCTACCCTGGGCTACAACACCGCCAGTTGTTTCTCGGAAGTGCTGTTAGCACAGTCTACACTTGCTCCTGTGTTACTGGGGTTCAGTAATGTCAGCTGTTCCCCTGCTGTGTGAACGGCAAAAAGTCCTGCTGCCTCCACCATGTTCTCTTCTCATCCCTGGCTACAACACCGCCAGTTGTTTCTCGGAAGTGCTGTTAGCACAGTCTACACTTGCTCCTGTGTTACTGGGGTTCAGTAATGTCAGCTGTTCCCCTGCTGTGTGAACGGCAAAAGTCCTGCTGCCTCCACCTGTTCTCTTCTCATCCCTGGGTTACAACACCGCCAGTTGTTTCTCGGAAGTGCTGTTAGCACAGTCTACACTTGCTCCTGTGTTACTGGGGTTCAGTAATGTCAGCTGTTCCCCTGCTGTGTGAACGGCAAAAAGTCCTGCTGCCTCCACCATGTTCTCTTCTCATCCCTGGGCTACAACACCGCCAGTTGTTTCTCGAAGTGCTGTTAGCACAGTCTACACTTGCTCCTGTGTTACTGGGGTTCAGTAATGTCAGCTGTTCCCCTGCTGTGTGAACGGCAAAAAGTCCTGCTGCCTCCACCATGTTCTCTTCTCATCCCTGGGTTACAACACCGCCAGTTGTTTCTCGGAAGTGCTGTTAGCACAGTTAACACTTGCTCCCGTGTTACTGGGGTTCAGTAATGTCAGCTGTTCCCCTGCTGTGTGAACGGCAAAAAGTCCTGCTGCCTCCACCATGTTCTCTTCTCATCCCTGGGTTACAACACCGCCAGTTGTTTCTCGGAAGTGCTGTTAGCACAGTCTACACTTGCTCCTGTGTTACTGGGGTTCAGTAATGTCAGCTGTTCCCCTGCTGTGTGAACGGCAAAAGTCCTGCTGCCTCCACCATGTTCTCTTCTCATCCCTGGGCTTACAACACCGCCAGTTGTTTCTCGGAAGTGCTGTTAGCACAGTCTACACTTGCTCCTGTTTACTGGGGTTCAGTAATGTCAGCTGTTCCCCTGCTGTGTGAACGGCAAAAAGTCCTGCTGCCTCCACCATGTTCTCTTCTCATCCCTGGGCTACAACACCGCCAGTTGTTTCTCGGAAGTGCTGTTAGCACAGTCTACACTTGCTCCTGTGTTACTGGGGTTCAGTAATGTCAGCTGTTCCCCTGCTGTGTGAACGGCAAAAAGTCCTGCTGCCTCCACCATGTTCTCTTCTCATCCCTGGGTTACAACACCGCCAGTTGTTTCTCGGAAGTGCTGTTAGCACAGTCTACACTTGCTCCTGTGTTACTGGGGTTCAGTAATGTCAGCTGTTCCCCTGCTGTGTGAACGGCAAAAAGTCCTGCTGCCTCCACCATGTTCTCTTCTCATCCCTGGGCTACAACACCGCCAGTTGTTTCTCGGAAGTGCTGTTAGCACAGTCTAACACTTGCTCCTGTGTTACTGGGGTTCAGTAATGTCAGCTGTTCCCCTGCTGTGTGAACGGCAAAAGTCCTGCTGCCTCACTGCCTCCACCCTGTTCCCCCTTCCGTCTTCACTCAATCCCTGGTGGTCTATCACGCCGTGACGCAAAGTTGCTCTCCAATGTTCTTCTCCCTGGTACAACACCGATTGTTTCTCGAAGTGCTGTTAGCACAGTCTACACTTGCTCCTGTGTTACTGGGTTCAGTAATGTCAGCTGTTCCCCTGCTGTGTGAACGGCAAAAAGTCCTGCTGCCTCCACCTGTTCTCTTCTCATCCCTGGGTTACAACACCGCCAGTTGTTTCTCGGAAGTGCTGTTAGCACAGTCTACACTTGCTCCTGTGTTACTGGGGTTCAGTAATGTCAGCTGTTCCCCTGCTGTGTGAACGGCAAAAAGTCCTGCTGCCTCCACCATGTTCTCTTCTCATCCCTGGGTTTACAACACCGCCAGTTGTTTCTCGGAAGTGCTGTTAGCACAGTCTACACTTGCTCCTGTGTTACTGGGGTTCAGTAATGTCAGCTGTTCCCCTGCTGTGTGAACGGCAAAAAGTCCTGCTGCCTCCACCATGTTCTCTTCTCATCCCTGGGCTACAACACCGCCAGTTGTTTCTCGGAAGTGCTGTTAGCACAGTCTAACACTTGCTCCTGTGTTACTGGGGTTCAGTAATGTCAGCTGTTCCCCTGCTGTGTGAACGGCAAAAAGTCCTGCTGCCTCCACCCTGTTCTCTTCTCATCCCTGGGTTACAACACCGCCAGTTGTTTCTCGGAAGTGCTGTTAGCACAGTCTACACTTGCTCCTGTGTTACTGGGGTTCAGTAATGTCAGCTGTTCCCCTGCTGTGTGAACGGCAAAAAGTCCTGCTGCCTCCACCATGTTCTCTTCTCATCCCTGGGCTACAACACCGCCAGTTGTTTCTCGGAAGTGCTGTTAGCACAGTCTACACTTGCTCCTGTGTTACTGGGGTTCAGTAATGTCAGCTGTTCCCCTGCTGTGTGAACGGCAAAAAGTCCTGCTGCCTCAACTTTAATTTCCATGGGTACCTTCTGCTACCCATCCGGGTTCCAGTACCGTCAGCTGGTTCTCCGCAGTGCCTTTGGCCTAGGTGCCTCCATGTCGGTATCCGAGTTCCAGCAACGTCTGCTGGTCCTTGGTAGTGCTTTGGAGCACAGGTACCTCCTGCTTAGTAACCGTGTCCCAGTAACGTCAGCTGGTCCTCGGTTGTGCCATTGGCTCTTTTCCTTCTGCTGACCCTCCGGGTTCCAGCACAGTCAGCTGGTCCTCGTTACTTTCATTGGCTCTTGTACCTTCTGCTACCCATCCGGGTTCCAGTACCGTCAGCTGGTTCTCCGCAGTGCCTTTGGCCTAGGTGCCTCCATGTCGGTATCCGAGTTCCAGCAACGTCTGCTGCTCCTTGGTAGTGCTTTGGAGCACAGGTACCTCCTGCTTAGTAACCGTGTCCCAGTAACGTCAGCTGGTCCTCGGTTGTGCCATTGGCTCTTTTCCTTCTGCTGACCCTCCGGGTTCCAGCACAGTCAGCTGGTCCTCGTTACTTCGATTGGCTTTTGTACCATCACCAACAGGACAAAGAAGGTTAAGACAAACTACAAGATACAGAACAAGAGACAGAAGAACAATAAGCAGAAGATCAAAAAGCAGAAGAACATTAAGTATAAGACCAAAATGAAGAGCAAAATATATGCTCTAAATTCTAAGCAGAAGAAGACTAAGCAGTGTATGGGGGTGAGTCCGTTCCTCCTCGTGGTGCCCCTGGAAAATGCCTGATGCTGCAGCAGGCTAAACTGAACGCGGACAAATACTGTTGTAATTAAAATCTTTCGTGACAGCAAGAACGGAAGGATGAAAATTCAGAGTTTTACAGATTACAAGTACAGGAATGTCTGTCACAAATAAGAATATGATGAAAAGGATGAATAGGAAGAAGATGAAGAAGTAGAATATGAAGAATAATAACTGTTTAATAAGAATAATATAAGTAATGTTAACAAAAAGATGAATAGCAAGAAGTTTTAGAAGATTAAGAAGGTGAAGATGAAGAATAATTTGATGAGAAAGATGATGCTGCTGAAGATTATGAAGGAGAAAGTGTGTGAAAAGTTAAAAAGGTGAAGAGCATGGAAGTTGTGAAACAGACATATTTGACAAAATAGAAAAAAGGTTAACAACATTGTCAATTTCTTCGTCAATCCAAACGTATTTCAAAAAAAGAAATATTAATGCTATTCCATTGCATTGTGTTAAACATCTATGCCTTTAATGTCTCCTCAACCTCCCCCAATAAATTCTACATTACTCTTTGTTGTTTTCCTTCATGTACAATTAACCAACAAGGCAAGAATGGGTTTTTTTTAATTCCGATATTTTGTTCCCATAGACTTACATTGTATTTCCGGTATCGGTATCGGGTATCGCCGATATTTTTTGGGTATCGGCGATACCATTCCGATTCCGATACTTTTGGATATCGGAAAGTATCGCTCAACTCTACTGGCCGTAAAGGTCTAAAAGAAGAAAAAATAATGACCTGGCCCCCTTGTTCACCTGATCTGAACCCCATAGAGAACCTGTGTTCCCTCATAAAATGTGAGATCTACAGGGAGGGAAAGCAGTCCACCTCTCAGAGCAGTGTCTGGAGGCTATGGTGGCTGTTGCACGCAATGTGGATGGTAAACAGATCAAGCAACCGACAGAATCTATGAATGGAGGCGTCTGAGTGTCATCGTAAAGAAAGGTGGCGGCTATGTTGGTCACTGATTTTTTTTTTTTTAGAATGTCAGAAATGTTTATTTCTAAATATTGTGTTATATTGGTTTACCTGATGAAAATAAACAAGTGAGATGGGTATATATTTGGTTTTTATATAAGTTGCCTAATAATTCTGCACAGTAATAGTTACCTGCATAAACAGATATTCTCCTAAGATAGCCAAATCTAAAAAAAAAACACTCCAACTTCCAAAAATATTAAGCTTTGATATTTATGAGTCTTTTGGGTTGATTGAGAACATAGTTGTTGTTCAATAATAAAAAGAATCCTCTCAAATACAACTTGCCTAATAATTCTGCACACAGTGTATATATACAGGTGTATACACTGAAGATATTGTGTGTATAATATATATGAAGCTTTTGAGTCTGATGGTGAAGTATTTCTAGGGTGGATTGAGAGCAAAATTGTGAACCTTTGTTACAATATAAAATCTCAAATGTCAAAATAAGAATGATAGTAACAATGTGCTACACCACACGACTGTGCTTGTAGTGTAACAATCTGGATGCAAAAGCTTCATATGAAGAACTGAAAAAGTCATTTTCTAAATGGTTGGGAAAATTATATTTTTATATATACAGCAATGTGAAAAAGTTTTAGGCAGGTGTGGGAAATTGCTGCAATGGATGAATGTTTTAAAAAATAGAAGTGTTAATAGTTCACTTTTATCAATTAACAAAATGCAAAGTGAATGAACAAAAGAGAAATGTAAACCACATCAATATTTGATGACAACCTTTTACTTTCCAAACAGGATCACTTCTGCTAGATACACTTGCAGGTTCATAGTCACGAGTAACCAATGATTCTAATCGGGTGATAATGAGCATCATTTTCATATGTAGATTGAAGCACAGTGAAACAGAAACAGCTGTGCAGGAGGCTTAAACCTGGGTGAGGAACAGACAAACTCTGCTGCAAGGGTGAGGTTGTGGAAAACAGTTTTATGTCACAGCTCATACACTAGATAAAAGGTAGTTGTACTGCCTCAGCAAGGTGTCTCCCATGCAAATATTTCATAGCAGATTGGGGTTTTAAGATGTGGTGTTAAAGCTCTTCTGAAGAAGCTCTAAGAAATGGTTAATATTGAGGAATGTAGAGGCGATGATCGGCCAAGGAAACTTAATTCAGCAAATGAAAAAAACATCATGATCATTTCTCGTTGAAATCGAGAGTTGTCCAGCAGTGCCATCAGCTCAGAATTTTCAGAAAGCAATGGGAGTCGGCTGCACCCATATACTGTTTGGTGACGTCTGGCAAGAAGTTTTCTTCATGGAAGAATTGTGGCCAAAAATGTATACCTTAAACATGGAAACAAGGTCAAGTGACTCAATTATGCACAAAAAAACATAGAAACTGGGGCATAGAAAAATAGCAGCAGCTGCTCTGGCTGATGGGGCAAAATGTGAAATATTTGGCTGTAACAGAAGCCTGTTTGTGCACCAATGGACTGGAGAGCGGCACAATGAGTGTCCGCAGGAACAGTGAAGCACGGTGTAGGGTCCTTGGAAGTTTAGGGCCTTACATTTTGCAAATAGAGTTAGGGATTTGCTGATGATTAATGGCGTCCTCAATATTGAGAGATACAGACAGATACTTAGTTATCAGTAGATACCAACATGGAGGCGTTTGATTGGCTGTATATTCAGGGTCGTTGTCCTTCTGCAGAATACATTTGGAGCCAATGTCATTAAAAGCTATCTTCTGCATAAAGAAGAACAAGGCGTTATGGAAGTGATCTCATCATCAGCGAGACTGTCTGGAATTACTAGCTAACCTTAGCTTACGTTTTTTCTTAATATTGACAATTCAAAAAATTAATAAAAAAAAAAACTAAAATCTGTCTACAATTCTGTCAGCAGTGAGGGGGTCAAATTACACCTGTTTCCTATAAGGCCGGAGTCACACTGGCGACAAAATCGGACGACAGCAATGCGATGAAATATCGCATTGCAGTCGGACCTATGTTAATCTATGGAGCAGCTCCCAGTATCAGATTTTTTGTGGTCCGTTTTAAACGTCCGTGTACAATCGCAGCATGCTGCGATTGTCACCGATTGTCGGTCGACAATCGCCAATGCAAGTCTATGGGAGCGATCAAAAATCGGATCACAAACGGACCACACTGTGTGACTTGCGATGAAATCGCATCGGTGTCCTTTAGAAAAGCCGGCAATTCATCCCCGGCTATACTGTAAAATCACACTGACAGCTTTAATAAAGACTAGAAAGAATAGATATATACACATAGAACACATATATATATATATATATACATGTCATTGTGACATGTACATATACATATATTTATAGTTCCTAGACTTCTACATACTGTAATAGCCGCTAATTCAATTGCCGGGTTTTGTGAAATCACAGAAGCCGACATGAAATGATACATTGTTTCCACACATTTAACCATGTAATTTCATGTATTTTTATATATGTTTGAAACATACAATTACATGAGTGTATTTGTGCAAAATTTCAGACATGTAGGGGTTAATTAAAGGTGTAATTTCGTTGAAAAAAAATGCGTGGGCTCCCGCTGTATTTTCTCCACCAGACAGACAAAGCAAAGTGAGTGGGGGCAGATAATAATAGCCTAGGGAGGGTACATTTTTTTTGTGCCCCCCCTGGCTACTAACATCTGCCCCCAGACACCCCAGAAAGGGCAAATCTATAATTAGATTCGCCCTTTCTGGCACTTTGCCCGTCTATTCCCATTGCCCTGTAGCGGTGGCGAATGGGTTAATCTCACCTTACTGTCACCTTAGTATTGAAAGGTGACCTTAAGGCAGGTTAATAATTGATAGCTGTCAATTAGACAACTATCAATTATTAATCCTATTGAAGTAAATAAAAAAACACACACACTTTAAGAATAAATAATTTTAATGAAATAAAAACACATTTTTTTGACCATATTTTATTTTACACTTAATCCGTGCGAAGCCATTGATCTCCTAAAATAAAGAAAAAAAAATAAAACAACATTATTCTTACCTATTCCGCTGATCTGTCACGTCCCACGCTGTAATCCTTCACAAAGGGTTAACTAGCTTTGAGCCAAGCAGTGCAAGTAATCCTGCATGCTCAGCTCAAAGCTCATGAATGAATAAGTTCCTCTCCTGGCGACAGGAGAGGATGTGTTTCATGAATGAAGCTTAATTGATTGTGTCCACTTTCCCTTTAGGTCAGGTCACTACAGTTAAATTGGCAATAAATCAATTAAGCTCCATTCATGAATCTATTCCTCTACTTTCGCTGGGAGAGGAACTTATTCATTCAGGGAATACAGGTCTGAGACAGCATTATTAGCTCTCTGCGACCTGTAACCTGTTAACCCTTTCTGATGGATTACACCGTGGAACCTGACTGTACATCGGATTGGTAAGTATAATTTTGCTTTTTTATTTTATTTTTATTACAGGAAATGGTTTTAGCAGGAAAATAAAATATGGTCAAAAACTGTGTGATTATTTAATTAAACTTATTTTTTATTAAACTGTGTGTGTTTGATTTTTCTTTCATACAATAGGATTAATAATTGATAGTTGTCTAATTGACAGCTATCAATTATTAACCTGCCTTAAGGTCACCTTTCAATACTAAGGTGACAGTAAGGTGAGATTAACCCATTCGCCACCGCTACAGGGCAATGGGAATAGACGGGCAAAGTGCCAGAAAGGGCGAATCTAATTATAGATTTGCCCTTTCTGGGGTGTCTGGGGGCAGATGTTAGTAGCCAGGGGGGGCACAAAAAAAATGTACCCTCCCTAGGCTATTATTATCTGCCCCCACTCGCTTTGCTTTGTCTGTCTGGTGGAGAAAATACAGCGGGAGCCCACGCATTTTTTTTCAACGAATTTACACCTTTAATTAACCCCTACATGTCTGAAATTTAGCACACATATACTCATGTAATTGTATGTTTCAAACATATATAAAAATACATGAAATTACATGGTTAAATGTGTGGAAACAATGTATCATTTCATGTCGGCTTCTGTGATTTCACTGAAGCCGGCAATTGAATTAGCGGCTATAACAGTATGTAGAAGTGTAAGAATTATAAATATATGTATATATATATATGTCACAATGACATATATATATATATATATATATGTGCTCTATGTGTATATATCTATTCTTTCTTTTGGCATTTAAATACTATTATTTTGGATCCATTATATGTCAGTTTTGCAAGCCTGCGAGAAAATCTCGCAAGTCGGATGAAAATCGGATGTTACAAGGTACACACACATGCGATTAAATCGCATCTTTGAAGGAAAATCGGATGCCAGAAGGATGTGTGATGTTTGCATTTTGATCCGACAATCGACCGTCTAAAACGGACCGATTTTTTGTGGTTGTGTGTGACTCCAGCCTAAAACTCAATGGAAAGGGGAGCAGAGAAGTTTGAGGGAAATGAAAAATGGAAAGGCAAAAGGAGAAGCTGCTGAGGCTTCTAGTGCTGAAATAACTGTTAGGCTGTGGTTCCACGATCCGGAACCACAGCGCTTTGGACGGAGCGGAAAGTCCGCTCCGCCCAAAGCCCCGCCCCCTAGTGAAAGCGCGGTCAATCCGGATGTGTTCATGGAACACAC
Organism: Oophaga sylvatica; assembly: GCA_033576555.1. NCBI lineage: Eukaryota > Metazoa > Chordata > Amphibia > Anura > Dendrobatidae > Oophaga > Oophaga sylvatica. The sequence goes on along the minus strand of JARQOD010000008.1, from coordinate 163,868,043 downwards.
CCGGAACACATGCGGAATGACCGCAGGGCTACATAGGCCTATGTTATTTCCCTTGCGGCGACGCAGCGTCAAACACGCAGCAATTACTGAAGAATTCCGGATCGTGGAAACATACCCTCAAAATGTTGTATGCAAGTCATATAATGAACAGGAATTGTGTTGTTACTCGTGCACACATGGCGGCTTATTCTGTAAAGTCACCAGAAAGAACAGATACACTTTAAGTAAAAAAAATAAAAAATGGAGCATCCGTGTAAAATGTATACATTAACCCCTTTACCCCCGAGGGTGGTTTGATCGACCAAGTTTTTACAATTCTGACCACTGTCCCTTTATGAGGTTATAACTCTGGAACGCTTCAATGGATCTTGGCGATTATGAGAATGTTTTTTCGTGACATATTGTACTTCATGTTAGTGGTAAAATTTATTCGATAAGACTTGTGTTTATTTATGAAAAAAAGCAGAAATATGCCGAAAATTTTGCAATTTTAAAAATTTAAGTTTTATTCCCTTAAGTCAGAGAGTTATATCGCACAAAATAGTTAATAAATAACGTTTTTCACATGTCTACTTTACATCCGCACAATTTTGGAGCCAACATTTTTTTTGTTAGGAAGTTATAAGGGTTAAAAGTTGACCAGCGATTTCTCATTTTTACAACATCATTGTTTTTTTTAGGGACCACATCACATTTGAAGTCACTTTGAGGGGTCTACATGATAGAATGGTGTCACTTTTGGGTATTTTCTAAAAACGGCACCCCTCAAGGTGCTCAAAAACACATTCAAGAAGTTTATTAACCCTTTAGGTGCTTCACAGGAATTTTTGTATGCTAATACCCCATATGTGGGGGTGAACCTCTGTTTGGGCGCACGGCAGAGCTCGGAAGGGAAGGAGCGCCCTTTGAATTTTTTAATGCAGAATTGGCTGGAATTGACATCAGACACCATTTAGCCTTTGAAGAGCCCCTGATGTGCCTAAACAGTGGAAACCCCCCACATGTGACATCATTTTTGAAAGCAGACCCCCTAAGGAACTTTTCTAGATGTGTGGTGAGCAGTTTGAACCCCCAAGTGCTTCACAGAAGTTTATAACGTAGAGCCGTAAAAATAAAAAATCATATTTTTTTCCACAAAAATGATCTTCTCACCCCCAATTTTTTTAATTTCCCAAGGGTAACAGGAGAAATTAGACCTCAACAGTTGTTGTGCAATTTGTCCTGAGTATGCTGATACCCCATATGTGTGGGTAAATTACTGTTTTGGCGCATGGCAGACACTTTTTATTGCAAAAAACGCATCACCATAATTTGAGAGCTATAAATTTTCCATATTTTGGCCCACAGAGTCATGTGAGGTCTTGTTTTTTGTGGGAAGAGTTGACGGTTTTATTGGTACAATTTTTGGGCACATGACATTTTTTGATCGCTTTTTATTCCGGTTTTTGGGACCCACAATGAACAAAATCCAGCAGTTCATGAATTTCTTTTGGGGGGACATTTATACCGTTCCGCATGTGGTAAAGGCAGTTCTATTCTCCGAGTCAGTACGATTACAGCGATACTTCATTTATATCATTTTTTTATGTTTTGGCGCTTTTATACAATATAAACTATTTTATATAAAAAATTATTTTTGCATCGCTTTATTCTGCGAGCTATAACTTTTTTATTTTTTCACTGATGATGCTGTATGGTGGCACGTTTTTTGTGGGACAAGATGAAGTTTTCAGCGGTACTATGTTTATTTATATCCTTCATTTTGATCGCGTGTTATTCCAATTTTTCGGCGGTATGTTGATAAAGCATTGGGTTTTTTTGCCTTTTTTTGTGGTGCTCACTAAAGGGGTTAACTAGTGGGACAGTTTTATAGGGTGGATAGTTACAGACACGGGGATACCAAATATCTGTACTTTTATTGTTTAGATTTTTTTTCACTAAAATATTTATATATTGATAGAATAAATATTGAGTTTTTATTATTTTCTTTCAATTTAATTCTTATTTTTACACTTTGTTCCACTATGGGACACTCATTTTCTGCAGCCTCATCACTTCTATAGCATGCAGATGAAACAGCATCTGTATGCTATAGAAGCTTGCAGCGCTGCAGCTTCGTGCACTAACCTGAGACTTCCTGACATGCACTGCGCATGTCAGGAAGTCTCTTTGACCTGGAGACCCGGATGTCGTCGTGACAACATCCGGGTCTCCATGGGAACGATCAGGACCCCGCGGCCTGCCGCAAGGTCTCCGATCCAAAAGCAGAGGGACTGTCAACCCCTCTGCAGCCGCCGGAACGCTGCGATCATCTTTGATCGCAGTGTGCAGGGATTAAAGTGCTGGGAGCGGTCCGTGACCACTCCTGTCACTTAGTGCCGGGTGTCAGCTGTGAGAATCAGCTGACACCCGGCACCGATCGGCCGCGCTCCCCCACGGCTGATCGGTGATGACGTACTATCCCGTCCATTGTCATACGGGCCCAGGGCACATGGTTGGGATAATACGTCCAATGTCAGAAAGAGGTTAAGGGGTTGTGTCCGAGGGATTAAAGGGGTTGCACAGCGCGGCATTACACAGACAGGTAAACAAATACATCAGGGAACTCGCACATTTACTACTCGGGAACAGTGAGGAATCATAGTGGATTATGATGAGTTCAATGGAAACAAATTGTACTTCTTCCATGGTTTTGAACAGTAGTAGACAAGTGAATATGCTGGCGAATTTTTGCAGTGAAATATTGACCTGTCTTGCAGATTTTTTTTAGCTAATTTTCACAGTAGATTTCACCCCTTTCAATGTTGCAGAGTTCAGTAGGAGAAAACTGGAAGACAATATCGCAAAATAGGGTCTTACCCGGATAGAGGATTGGAGCACGATAGGTGCAGGGATGTGCTCACCTGGCAGGCTTGAGGGACCACAACACCAAAGAAAGCTCAAAAATGGCTGCTGCAGATCCAGGATACATGCAATAGAATGAAAACACAATTGCGGATGGATCTTTAACTGCGAAGACACCATATCATGAAAAAAGTAGATCCAGGAGTCGATGTGTTGAAAATTATGGCTTTATTAGTCAACGCGTTTCAAAGGTCACAAACTTCATATTTTCGGCAGCGCATAATCTTAGCAGAGTTGAAATTTCCAATAAGATACACGCAGATTTTTCAACAGAACAAGAGATATCTGATTTGCTTCACCCTCATTCCATCCACGTAACAAATCTTGGCCAGAATTTTGAGTTATTTACCCCTCCGCAAAGATAGATATATGAGTAAGGACTAGTGTTGAGCGATACTGCTCGATATCTAAAAATATCGGATCGGAATGGTATCGCCGATATCACTAACTATCGGCGATATCCGATTCCGATACCGGAAGTCCCATGTAAGTCTATGGGAACAAAATATCGCAACTAAAAAAACACTTTCTTTCCTTGTAAACACAAAATATACACACTTAGAATACATATATATATATATACATGTCATTGTGACATATATATACATATATTTATAGTTTATTCACTTCTACATAGTGAAATAGCCTCTGATTCAATTGCCGGGTAAAGCCGGCATTTGTGAAAAGACAGAAGCACCCGAGGGTCCAGTCGCCACAGAGATGTTGCATCGCACCCAGCGAACAGGATTCAGAAGCTCGCTATAAGCGAGTCCTGTGTGCCTTAATTGAACTGTTTTTTTGCTTGAGAATTGCAAAAATCATCATAGACTGTATTTGCCATTTTTCCGTCATATCTGCGCCACGAGGCACAGGTGAAGAATAAGGGGGTGCTCTCGTGGGCGTACACTCACTCCGTGGCGCGAAAACGATGTCCGCACACTCTAAATGTTACTGCAATGTAAGATCGTGCCCCACAGCTCTGGAGTTCCGCCTCCTCATCCTCCTCAGTGGGCGTAAACAAACGCGAAGGTCCCGCCTCCCTACAAAAGATGGCGCCTCTCCTGATGCTAATGACACATGTGACTTTGCTGAGATGGCGAATGGACGTGAGCAGAAGTGGGAAGGGATGGAGGAGTCAGAGCTCTCCCCCCACGGAAGCGACCGATCGCCACGGAGCCACCGTTTGGCACCCGGCCTGGAAACCCTCCTACGCTGGAAGAAGCGGAGGATACCCTGAGAGACCTGGCCCGGCACCGGGAGGAGGTCGCCAGGATGGAAGCGAGCTGGCGGGCCCTAAAACTACAATTGGAGCGGCGCCAATCCCCTTACCCCCTGAAGTGTCTGTACCGGAAGGTGAGGCACCCGTTCCAGTAGAGGAGGCCGTGCGGGCATCCCAGCCCTTGCAATCTGAACCGGTTGCCAGTATCTCAGTGGAGGCACCCGTTCCAGTACAGGAGGCCGTGCGGGCATCCCAGCCCTTGCAATCTGAACCGGTTGCCAGTATCACAGTGGAGGCACCCGTTCCTGCAGAAAACGCTGCACCAGCACCCCAGATCCCGCTGTCTGCCCCCGTCGCTGAGGCAGAAGAAGCGACACCCGTCCTCATGGAGGAGGCCGCGCAGGCACCAGAGCTCTACCTGCCTGTACCGGAGCCCCGACCGTCATCTGTTCCAGAGCCGGCTGCTTCCGCCGCAGGTGAGCGCCGCCAGGACTGGCGGGCGCCAGGAGAGCTGCCGCAAACCGTACATCGTAAGCTGGCGTTTGATGGTGGAGACATGGAGATGCTGGTGGAGGAGAATTACAACCGGCGTCAGGAGGAAGAGTGGAGACGTCGGGAGCGGGAAGCAGAGAGACAAAGGGAGCAGCGAGAATCCCAAAAGCTTCGGCAACGTCACCTGGAGAAGGACCTGGCAGAGAAAGCACGTATGAGAAAGGATAAAAGTACGGTGAGGGAGCCGCGGCGTAAGGGTGCAGTACGGAACTTTAAGTTAAAAGGTGGTTGGGGCTTCATCCAGGAGCCTGGACTTTATTTAGAAGTTTTTGTAACCCGGCGGGACGTGGAGGCTCACCTCCCAGAAGGACACCCGGGGAGGGACCTGTTGCCAGGAGACTTGGTGACTTACACCCGACACTGGGGTTACAATGGATGGTACGCCCTAAATGTTACCAGGTGCGACCCCTACTCCCCAGAGTGTCAGGAAACTGACAGACCCTACGAGCCTTCAGCCTCCCCCAACCAGGCCTCTGCACAAGTGCCCACCCCACGCCGTAAATCTCCCCAGCCTCCCTCAGTGGTCTCCTCAGCAGCCCCAGCTATGGACATGATAATGATAGCTGGCCCGTACCCGGCGCCTGTTAGGCCCCCTGGGGTTCGTTCAGTCCGGGACATAGGGGTCCAGACCCGGAGGGAGATGAAAGAGGTGGCCACACAGACCCATATAGCGGGTCACGACGTCACTGTACTGGCCACACGACGTCATCAGGTCTGGGTGGACCCTCCTGTCACGGATGTTTGGCAAGCTCCAGAAGAGTACCAGGTGGTACCTGGAAGAGGCCAGCCAAAGAAGTCTAAATAACCCGGACAGGGTCTCTGTATGTAAATAGTTAAATTATTGATGTACCCGGACGGGTGAATGTTCATAAAAAGAAGTTTATTGCCTTAATATACCCAGGTTGGGTAATGGTTTGATGTACCCGGATGGGTGAATGTTCAGAAGAACAAGTTTATTGTTGCCTTAATATACCCAGGTTGGGTAATGGTGTTTCACTGTAATGAAAATGTTGAACTTTGAAGCCATGAACTGTACTGGCTCACAAATTTTTCTGTAAATAGTTGGCACTTCGGTGCTCCATCTTGGTTTTACAAAAAACTTTACTGTGCACTATTTTCAACTACCTCAGAAACTAAAAACCCGTTTGGTGTGGCCGAAAGTGAGGTCTGCTCAAGGAAAGTCTTGCAGCCCACCCAAGACCACAGTTGGAGGTTTGGAGCGGGTCCTCCACAAGCACAAGTAAAGGACACTGTGAAGTTACCCCGGTGGGGTTGTAGTCCTAAGAAGTCTCCACGAACTTCGGCACTAATGCTATTTGCACTTTTGTTGAATATGTATTTATTAACACACATGTATAACACATATCAAGGGTATGAACAGTAACAAAACATGTCACATAATGTAAGCCATTTGCACTTTTGTAATGTTATTATTAAAAATTTTATTATGCAACGTTTAACTTGAAGTGTTTCCTGCTTTCTTACTACGTCGCATAGTCCACTCTGCTACATCACTTTGCACCATTGCTCTATCTCACATCTATCTGCCCTGGAAGGATAGCGTGTTACCTGTAGAAGACTTTTCACCTACCTGCACTACACCATCCCTTCCAGAGGACCTGCACAGCAGCGCTGGACACCCTGACCAGGTACTACAGGTGGCGTCACGACAAACTACACGAACATTCTATCATCCCCTGGAAATATCCCACATTCCAGTGATCGCCCAGGTCACGGACCGAGCTGTGCTACTCGTGACATCCCCCATAGAAGTCGACGTGATCGGTGCCGAGTACCCCCAAAACCCCTGTCTCTGTGCGACTCAACTTCCCTCACTGTGCTGGCACTTTACATTTACAATGCCTCTGGGTTTTTTTTTGGGGGGTGGGGAACATTCAGACTTTTGCTATGGGGCCCCATGATTTATATGTACGCCCCTGCTGCTGAGGCATGGTATTTAAGGCTGTTAAGGAGCCAACATACATGGACCTTGCCAGCAGCGTCGGACTGGAGTACCTTGGGCCCACCAGAGAAAATATATTCTTGCGGCCCAACATCATACTTCCCAACCTTTGAATAAGGGAAAGAGGGACAAAGGCTGTGGCACGCTGTGCATGCTGCAGAAAATTTTAGGCCATGCCACGTTGCACCACAGACTGTCCAGGAGTTGGTGGATGCTTTAGTCCAGTGTGGGAGGAGATCCCTCACGAGACCATCCGTCGCGCTCATCAGGAGCATGGCCAGAAGTTGTGGGGAGGTCATACAGCATACCTCCCAAATTTGGAAGACAGGAAAGAGGATTAAAGGCTGCGGCGCGTGTTGCGCGCCGCTGAAAATTTTAGCCCACGCCCCGACAACACCCATTTCACAGCTAATCACACCCATATCCTCGCCCCAAGCGTAACCATTTAGCACTGCTGATCACACTGACTGGTAATGAGGGCACAGTGGCTGGTACTGAGGAAAAGAAAGAAAGAGCAGCGAGAGAGAAAGAACAAACAGAGAAAGAAAGAGAGGAAAGAAAGAAAAGAGAGAAAGAAAGAACAGAGAGAAAAAAGAACAGAGAGCGAGAAGGAAAGAACAGAGAGCGAGAAAGAAAGACTAGAGAGAGAGCCATAGGCGTAGCTAGGGTTTTGGTTTAGTGGGGGCAAAACTTCTGAGTGGGCCCATCATCAGAGAACCTCAGCAAATGACCGCGCTGTTGGCCAAAATAATCTCTATATAAAAAGACCAATATTGATATTACCGCCATATGGTCTGTGTTAAATAATACCAGTCCTACAGAACATATAATAGATTACAGCACAGGTACAGATAATGACTTACTGCTGATGTTCTTTCTAATGGAATTGTTCACTTTTCATGTCTTTTCCATCTGGCCCACACCGACATGACGACTTCTCCAGCCAGGACTCGACTGCACCCCCATTAAAAAAAAAAAAAAAAAAAAACTCACCTCCCGGCTCCTGTGCTGCTCACTGTTCTCCCTCTCAGCGTCTGACAGCGGGCGCCGGCAGGTGATGTTATTGCGCCCGCTGTCATACGCTGAGAGGGGGATTATGGGAGAGTAGGAGCGCTCGCTCCTTCTCTCTCCATGCGGTCAGCTTTATCAGCTGGATGCCGATACAGCTGACCCTCCGATGACGGGTGGGGGGCCCACTGCTGGCACCGGACCCCCCCAACGCCTGTTCAGGCCCCATAGCTTCCGGGCGGCAGAGCAGGGAGAGCGATTCTCCCTGCTCTGCCGCAGAATGTAACTGTATCGTAGCTCCGGGTGGGCCCCCTCAGAGCGCGGGCCCCGGGGCCACCACCCCCTCTGCCCCGCGACCTATCCTTTCAAATCAGGGCCCACCACGCAGGAGCTGGGGCCCACCGTAGGTTTCTCCGGTGTCCCGGTGCCTCAGTCCGACCCTGCTTGCCAGCCTGATAATACCAGGCCACAGCAGTCTGCATATCTTGGCTGGTTAACAAAAATAGGGGATCCCCTCGAAAAAAATTTGGCGTGGGGTCCCCCCTATTTTTGTTAACCAGCCAGATGAAGCAGACCGCTGAGGCCTGGTTTTTCAGGCTGGTAAGGATCCAATATCCATGGACCTTGCAAGCCTGATAATACCAGGCCACAGCAGTCTGCTTAGCTTGGCTGGTTAACAAAAATAGGGGATCCCCTCGAAAAAAAAACGGCGTAGGGGTCCCCCTATTTTTGTTAACCAGCCAAGTAAAATGCAGACTGCTGCGGCCTGGTATTAAAAGACTGTCAAGGCCCATGGATTTTGGCCCTCAACAGCCTGATAATACCAGGCTACAGCAGCCCCACATTTGGCGCATCAAAAGATGTGCCAATTGTGGCACTTTACCCGGCTCTTCCCACTGCCCTGTAGCGGTGGCAAGCGGGGTAATAAGGGGTTAATGTCACCGTTGATTGCACGGTGAGAATAAGCCCGGTTAATAATGGAGAGGCGTCAATAAGACACCGATCCATTATTAATCCCAAAGTTTTTAAATGTATAAAAAAAAAGACAAAGCAAGAAAAAAGTATTTTACTGAAATAAAAAAGACAACACAGTTTTCATTTCTTTTATTATACTCTCATTCCTGCGACGCCATCGATCTCCTGTAAAAAAAGAAAAAAACAAACCAACAGTATACCACCTGTCCGACGCAGTCCATAGTAACGAGGGTCCCACGACGATCCAGCTCTGCTACATCGCAATGACAGGCAGAGCCTGTCATCTCGACGCAGCACAGCTGATTACCTGCTTCCCCGGCGGTGACGTCATTGGACTGCTTTACGGCCGGGATTACCCAGCAGTCACTGCAGTTATCGCGAGAAACTGCATGTGACCGCCGGGGAGAAGAGGATGGCGGCCATGAAGCAGTCCAGCCCGTGACCGCCGGAGATCTTCTGCCAGGTAAGTGCCGCTGACTCCTGACAGACCCGACCGACGGACACTGACAGTGACAGTGACAAATCCGATTCCGGTATCCGATAAGACGAAAATATCGGAACTAAGTATCGAAAGTCCGATAGAGCTAATATCGGCCAATACCCGATACTTGCGGTATTGTATCGCTCAACACTAGTAAGGACTGGCTGGTAGTGGAAACATTTCTCTGGGGTCCCTCCATGGTAATCAGGGTTTTCATTTGTGGCACTGATTCAATTTACCAAGGGCTAAGGTTAAGCTGTTTCCAGCCAGTGTCGCACTAGGGTGCCATGAGCCCTCCAGTAACCAACTCCAGGGCCCCACTTTTCAGCTACATGCAAATGTGACAATATCCTCAATCACAGATTTATGATCGGGGTAGACTGTTCTATGAATAAGATGCCGCCATTGTACACCGTGATTCAAGTATATAGTGCCACGTACTGCTCATATAAGAGGGTTGTGGCCCACTCCTGCACAGCGGCCCACCGGAGGATTCTCCTGTTCTCCTGTAGGCCAGTCCAAGCCTGATGCTATCTGAGAATTTGTGTGCTCCAATAATTCCTGCTGCATGTGTATAGCGTATGGTGCCCATGAGGAGGCTTTAATCTTTAATCTCTAGGTTATGGGCATGGAGGAATAAAAACAGCGTGGACTACTGACATAATGCTGCGTGTAAAAATCTGGTACACGAAAATGGGCAGCATCGTTCAATTAGTCAATCGTCAGTCAGCAACACCTGGAGGGCTCAAATGTCAGCATCTTCTGCAGAGAAAAATTTGCATTTTTTTAGTATTATTTTTGCTGGTTGCTTAAATAAATCAGATGCACAGTTTGTGGAATTATTGCTAGGGAGTTGCATTCAAAAAGTGATATTACTGTGCACATTATTGCCACATGGTCACATCAGTTGTGACTTTTACACTTGTGTTATTTCATATTGATCATTACAATAATGCTGTGACATCACTGTGGTTATTATCCCTGTGCAGATATATCCCTGTTTATTATTTATGTATAATGGCTGTCAATTATTTCCTAGTATCCCTTCGATATCCCGGCAACATGACATACAGTGAAGGAAATAAGTACCGTATTTTTCGGACTATAAGACGCACCGGACCATAAGACGCACCCCAAATTTTCAGAAGGAAAATTGGGAAAAAAAAATAATGTGTCAAATGGGGGTCCGTCTTACAGTCCGAATTTAGCTTACCACTGTGTGGGGTGGTTGGGCACTGTGGGGTGGCTGTGTTCTGTGGGGTGGCTGTGTTCTGTGGGGTGGCTGTGTTATGTGGGGTGGCTGTGTTCTGTGGGGTGGCTGTGTTATGTAGGGTGGCCAGGGTGGCCATATACTCACAAATCCGGTGGTGGCGGCGGCGCTCCCAATGCAGCTTGGCTGCGATGCGGTGGGGTGTCCGGGCAGCAGCGGGCCTCTGGGCTGCGTGGGGGGCTCCGCCGGCATCTCGTCCCAGCCGGAAAGCCCCCCCGCAGCTGCGACGCGGTGCCGGTGCCTCCGGTGGCGGTCCCGATCCAAGGTGCGGTGGTGGTGTTCGGGCAGCAAGCGGGCCTCTGGGCTGCGTGGGGGGCTCCGCCGTCATCTCGTCCCAGCCGGAAAGCCCCCCCCGCAGCTGCGACGCGGTGCCGGCATGAGGAATGGCCGCCTGGGGCCTCCGGCAAGATGGCCGCCGCATACTCTCGTTCAAATCTCGGCAACGAGATCTCTTCCCTCAGGACAAGATCTCGTTGCCGAGATTTGAACGAGAGTATGCGGCGGCCATCTTTCCAGAGGCCCCAGGCGGCCATTCCTCATGCCGGCACTGCGTCGCAGCTGCGGGGGGGCTTTCTGGCTGGGACGAGATGCCGGCGGAGCCCCCCACGCAGCCCAGAGGCCCGCTTGCTGCCAGAACACCACCACCGCACCTTGGATCGGGACCACCACCGGAGGCACCGGCACCGCGTCGCAGCTGCGGGGGGGCTTTCCGGCTGGGACGAGATGCCGGCGGAGCCCCCCACGCAGCCCAAAGGCCCGCTGCTGACCGGACACCACCACCGCATCGCAGCCAAGCTGCATTGGGAGCGCCGCCGCCACTGAACTTTCCGGTACGTTGGGACCATAAGACGCACCCCCATTTTCCCCCAAAATTTTGGGGGAAAAAAGTGCGTCTTATGGTCCAAAAAATACGGTATTTGATCCCTTGCTGATTTTGTAAGTTTGCCCACTGACAAAGACATGAACAATCCATAATTTTAAGGGAAGGTTAATTTTAACATAGAGAGATAGAATATCAAAAATAAAATCCAGAAAATCGCATTGTATTCACTAGCTTGGCCCGTGCGCACATTGGTCGTCGGGGGCGCAGGCAATTTCAGAAAAAGCAAGCTGGTCAAATGTAAATGTGTTTCATGAGATGATGAACACAGACAGGTATTTATATATGTAGATTGGTAATACAATAAATTGGTTTGATAAGTAGAGGCCAAAAAATGTCTTCCAGTTGAGGCGCCACCTGCAGGTCAATTGTTTCTTTCTGCAGGTTTATGAAAATGAATGTTTAAACTGTATTTAGTGATAAAATCGTGAATGTGTAGTTTGTTTGGCTCTTTTCTTGCTGAAGGGGGCAAGTTTACCTTTCAAATGGTGTATCATTTGTGTGTGTGGGGCGAAGTAATCAGCATAAAAGCAGTGCATGTTTACAAATGTGTTTGCATATGTGACTCACCTGCAGTGAAGTGTGCAATCCTCCAATGTGCCTGAAATAGGCTGGGCAAGCACTTGGGCAAGCTGGAGAGACCCCAAGGCAAATGTTTGGATTTGTTTGTGATGTCTGTAAGCAGCTTTGTGGTAGTGTGCTTTGGGCTGGTGTAGTGCCACCTGCAGGTCATTTTTCCTTACTGCAGATTTATGAAAATTAATGTTTAAACTGTATTTTGTGATTTGTGTGGTTTCTTTGAATATTTTCTTGCTGAAGGGGGCAAGTTTACCATTCAAATGTTGTATCCTTTGTGTGTGTGGGTGCAGTATGAACGGAGATAAAAAGTAATCACCGAAAACAGTGTTTAGAGAGAATAGATTTATTTGCATTTTGCAGTGAGAAATAAGTATTTGATCCCATACCAACCATTAAGAGTTCTGGCTCCTACAGACCAGTTAGACGCTCCTAATCAACTCGTTACCTGCATTACAGACAGCTGCCTTACATAGTCACCTTTATAAAAGACTTGTCTACAGACTCAATTAATCAGTCAGACTCTAACCTCTACAACATGGGCAAGACCAAAGAGTTTTATAAGGATGTCAGGGACAAGACCATAGACCTGCACAAAGCTGGAATGGGCTACAGAACCATAAGTAAGACGCTGGGTGAGAAGGAGACAACTATTGGTTTTATTAGTAAGAAAATGGAAGAAATACAAAATGACTGCCAATCGACATTGATCTGGGGCACCATGCAAAATCTCACCTTGTGGGCTATCCTTGATCATGAGGAAGGTGAGAGATCAGCTTAAAACCACATGGGGAACTTGTTAATGATCTCAAGGCAGCTAGGATCACAGTCACCAAGAAAACCTGTAACGTCCCTGTTGGCATCACTGCATGGCTTCCCATCTCCCATCAGGCTGACACACCAACTTACTCACCACTCCGGGCCATGCTGTGAGATCTGCCCTCCGCCTGCTCCATACTGTGAACCATGTGTCCTCTGCTTGGTGTGTGCATACATCCTGGCTGTGTGCTCTAGGGCGGCGGCGTCTGCACTTTCTGTGTCTTATAGAGACTGTGTGCGCACTCCTAATGTTTCCACAGCCTATTGCCAAGAGTTGCCGGGTACTTAAGGCATCACCACTAATTGGTAGATGCCTGAGCAACAAACTCTCTCATTCTGCTTTCTGCTACTGAGTTGCCAGGTCCTGTCCTGTCCTGTTTCTGCCACCCTGGGGGCTGTATACCGAAGCCCGTACCTGTATTCTTTGTGTCTCGTTCTGCCACCCTGGGGGCTGCATACCCAGGCCCATACCTGTATTCTATGTGTCTTGCTTCCGGTACCCTGGGGGCTGTATACCTAGGCCTGAATCCTTTGTCCTGAACTTATTCCTGTGTCTGTCCTTGTCTGAACTAAGTCTTATATCTAAACCTGTTTGTATTCTGGTCTGTAGCCTTCCCTGCTCCGCATGCTGCAGTTCTGCTGTTCTCCTGCTCCACATCCTGCGGCTCTGCTTGCTCCTGCTCCGCATCCTGCTGCTTTGCTCTCTCCTGTTTCACATCCTGTGGTTCTGCTCTGCATCCTGCGGCTCTGCTCACTCCTGTTCCACATCCTGCGGCTCCGCTCGCTCCTGTTCCGCATCCTGTGGTTCTGCTCTGCTCCCGCTCTGCACCCTGCAGCTCTGCTCTGCTTCCGCTCCGCACCCTGCGGATCTTTGTCCCTCTTTTCTGCACTGGTTCCTACCGGTTCATTTATCCCTCTAGTCTGAACTGGTTTCTACCAGTTCCAATATCCCATTTGCAACCGCCAGTGTTCCTGTCCTTCCTGAAACAGTTCCAGTCCCGACAGTCTGAACTGGTTCCTACGTGTTCGCTTATCCCACTCGTGCCTGCCAGAGTGCCAGCCATGCCCACCTGCCTGCCAGTGTACCAGTCGTGCCTGCTGGCCTGCCAGTCCATCATCCATGCCCGCCAGTACTTGCCAGTATAAACCTAAACCTCTGTTCTCTCCAGTACTTGCCTGCACCTGTCTTTTGTGTCCTGTCCCCCTGTGGGATCAGCTGCTTCTGCCAGACATTGCCCTGGAGTGGTATCTTGCAGCTACCTGCTACACAAGCCTGACCTCATCACTGGAGGCTCCAGTGAACACCAAGGTAGCTGCTTAGTCGCGCCCCTCCAGGGTTAGTCTGGTTCGTGGCACTGTGGGGCCACAATCCTCGCTCGTGCCATCCAGTCTGGGCTCGATTGTTACAAAACCATTGGTAACACATTACGCCGTAAAGCTTTAAAATCCTGCCGTGCCCGCAAGGTCCCCCTGCTCAAGAAGGCACATGTGCAGGCCCGTCTGAAGTTTCCAATGAACACCTGGATGATTCTGTGAGTGATTGGGAGAAGGTGCTGTGGTCAGATGAGACAAAAATTGAGCTCTTTGCATTAACCCAACTCGCCGTGTTTGGAGTAAGAGAAATGCTGGCGATGATCCAAAGAACACCATCCCCACTATCAAGCATGGAGGTGGAAGCATTATGTTTTTGGGTGTTTCTCTGCTAAGGGCACAGGACTATTTCACCTCATCAATGGGAGAAAGGATGGAGCCATGTACCATAAAATCCTGAGTGACAACTGTTGTGAATGGGTTTGAGATGAGTTCTGAGCAGAGGCTCCCTCTGGTGGTTACAAGCGGTGCTAGTGAAGATTGTGAGGACTGGGAATCAGGTGTTACTGACTGGTCTTATATAAGGGAGTCATTTTCCCATCAGGGTTGCCGGTGATCAATTGTTCTGGTCTGAATCCTTCATTCCAGTTTCCCTTGTAGCCTGCTGTGTCGTTTCTGCATCTCCTGCTTACAGATAAGACTTTTGCTTCCTTTGTGTTTGTGCTATATTTTTGCATTTTGTACTGCACTTCTTTGGGGGCCTTCAGGGTCCCCTCTGGGGGCTTCTGCCCTCTCAGTTTAGTTCAGCCACTGAGTTTTGTTCTTTTGCTTTTTCCAGTTTTTTCAGTGGCTGCTGTTTTGATTTTGTTACACCAGAGAACTAATTTAGGTGGTAGAGGTCGTGTGATCTCAGGTGATTTTGAAATTAGTAGAGTTGGTGCTTTTCAGGGTTTTCTGGGATTGCAGTAAGTACCCTTCCTATCCTTTTCTATTTAGATAGTTTGGGCCCCAGCGTTTGCTCATACTATTTTCTTTCTGTGTCAGTATTTCCTCTTGTCTAACTGCCATTACATGTTTGGGGGCTTTCTATTATCTTTGGGGTTCTGCTCCGGGGCAGATAGCTTTCCTGTTTCTGTCTTTAGGTGTAGTTAGTTTCTCAGGCTGTGACGAGGCGTCTAGGACCAACGTAGGAACGCTCCACGGCTGCCTCTAGTTGTGGTGGTTAGTCAGGGTACTGCAATCTCATAGATTCCAACTGCTCTGGTGTATTGCCTTTTTGCCTGCTCTCCTCAGCTACCGAAACATAACAGTATCACTGGCCTAAAAAATTGAAAATTGTATGGTACTCACAGAAGGGAAAAATATTGTGAAAGAAAAAAGGTTGTCAGAGTTGTCAGAGATATTTTTCTGTTTGTTGCATTTTTTTTTTTTTCCCTCTGTATCTCTGGGTGCTGGGGAGGATCTTTTCTCCCAATGGAGTTTGCACGGTTGTCTGGCCGTGTGGATCAGCTTGCCACTGAGGTTCAGAGTATTGCTGCATATCTTGCTAGGTTGCCTGTTGTGGAACCTAGGATCCCCATGCCAGATTTGTTTTTGGGGATCGAGCTAAGTTTCAGAATTTCAAAAATAATTGTAAATTGTTTTTTGCCTTAAAATCTAAGTCCTCAGGAAACGCAGCGCAGCAGGTTCAAATTATCATCTCTCTCCTGCGCGGCGATCCTCAGGATTGGGCTTTTTCCCTGATACCTGGGGATCCTGTTTTGAGTGATGTTGATGCGTTTTTTCAGGCTTTGGGGTTATTGTACGATGAGCCTAATGTCACTGATCAAGCTGAAAAAACCTTGTTGGCATTAAATCAGGGGCTTGATGACGCTGAGTTATACTGTCAGAGATTCCGTAGGTGGGCAGTCCTGACCAAATGGAATGACGACGCTTTGGCGGCCCTTTTCCGGAAGGGTCTGTCAGATAATGTAAAGGATGTTATGGTGGGATTCCCTGTCCCCTCTGGTCTCAATGATTCTATGTCATTAGCGATTCAAATTGACAGATGTTTGCGTGAGCGGAGAAGTATGCGTGGAATGGTGTTGCCTTGTGAACCAGCTTCTGAACCCATGCAGTGTGATGGAGTGGTGTCTGGGGCACAGCGTCATGAGTTTCGAAAGCGCAATGGGTTATGTTTCTACTGTGGTGATGCCTCTCATGCTATTTCAGTCTGCCCTAAGCGGGGAAGACGTTTTGCACGCTCAGTTGTCTTGGGTAGTGTTCAGACTAAGTTTTTATTAACTGTCACTCTGATATGCTCTCTGTCTTCATTTTCTGCTCAGGCTTTCGTTGATTCTGGAGCAGCTATTAACCTGATGGATTATGATTTTGCTAAACGTTGTGGGTTTCCCTTGATACCCCTACAGAAGTCTATTCCCCTACTGGGGATCGATTCTACCCCTTTGGCTGAGAATAAACCCCAGTTTTCTACTCAGGTGATAATGAGGGTTGAACCTGATCACCAGGAGTGCTGCAAATTTTTGGTTCTATATAATCTGCATGACATTATCGTGCTGGGTTTCCCTTGGTTACAGTCTCATAATCCTGTTTTGGATTGGAAATCTGTGTCTGTAACCAGTTGGGGCTGCCAATGTGTTAATACCAACACTCCTGTTTTTTCTGCCTCCCCCCAGGCTCAGGATGTTCCTGACTTTTTGTTTGATTTTTCTGATGTGTTTAGCGAAAGTAAATCTGCATCCTTGCCTCCCCATAGGAGCTATGACTGCGCTATTGAATTAGTGCCGGGTAGTAAATTCCCTAAAGGTCGCCTTTTTAACTTGTCTGTACCTGAACATGACGCTATGCGGTCTTATATCAAGGAATCATTGGAGAAGGGTCATATCAGACCATCCTCTTCACCCTTAGGTGCCGGTTTTTTCTTTGTGGCCAAAAAAGATGGTTCATTAAGGCCGTGTATTGATTATCGTCTCTTGAACAATATTACTGTGAAATATCAATACCCGTTACCCTTGATTTCTGACCTGTTTTCCAGGGTGAAAAACGCTACTTGGTTTACCAAGCTTGACCTCAGGGGGGCGTATAACCTTATTCGCATTAAGCACGGGGATGAATGGAAGACGGCATTCAATACCCCTGAAGGGCATTTTGAGTACCTAGTGATGCCCTTTGGGCTCACTAATGCTCCTTCCGTCTTCCAGTCCTTCATGAATGACATTTTCAGGGATTTTGTGGATAAATTTCTGATTGTTTATTTGGATGATATCTTGATTTTTTCTAATGACTGGGACTCTCATGTGAAACATGTTCGAACTGTATTCCACATTTTGAGAGAGAATGCTCTGTATGTGAAGGGATCAAAGTGTCTTTTTGGCGTACAGAGGATCTCATTTCTGGGATTCATTTTGTCCCCATCTGTTATTGAAATGGACCCGGTCAAGGTTCAGGCCATCTGTGATTGGGTCCAACCTACTTCATTAAAGGCTCTTCAGAGATTTTTGGGTTTTGCCAATTTTTATCGTAAATTTATTGGTAATTTCTCGGTTATTGTTAAACCATTAACTGATTTGACCAGAAAGGGTTCTGATGTGGTGAATTGGCCTCCTGAGGCAGTCTCTGCATTTCAGGAACTTAAGCAGAGATTCACTTCTGCTCCTGTTCTACGGCAGCCTGATGTTTCTCTGCCATTTCAGGTGGAGGTTGATGCCTCTGAAATTGGGGCAGGTGCCGTTTTGTCCCAAAAAGATCCAGAGACCTCTAAAAGTAACCCTTGTGCCTTTTTCTCTCGAAAATTTTCTCCTACTGAACGTAATTATGACGTGGGTAATCGGGAGTTGTTGGCCATGAAGTGGGCTTTTGAAGAGTGGAGACATTGGCTGGAGGGAGCCAAACATCAGGTGGTGGTCCTTACGGACCATAAGAATCTGGTCTATCTGGAATCTGCCAAGCGACTCAATCCTAGACAGGCCAGGTGGGCCTTGTTTTTCACACGTTTTAATTTTGTGGTTTCCTTTCTTCCTGGCACTAAGAATGTTAAGGCGGATGCCCTCTCGAGGAGTTTCCTTGCGGACTCTCCTGAGTTATCTGATCCTTCTGTTATTTTGAAAGAGGGTGTAGTTCTTTCCGCCATCTCGCTCAATTTGAGACTTGCTCTGGAGGGGTGTCAGGAGGATAGGCCCGAGCGCTGCCCTGTTGGAAAATTGTTTGTCCCGGACCAATGGAAAAAGAGTGTGATGTCTGAGATTCATTGTTCCGCATTGGCTGGGCATCCCGGAATTTTTGGTACCAGAGACTTGGTTAGTCGGTCCTTTTGGTGGCCTACCTTGTCTCGTGATGTCAGGGAATTTGTGCAGTCCTGCGGGACTTGCTCTCGCTCCAAGCCTTGCTCTCGCTCTAGTGGTTTGTTGATGCCATTGCCTGTGCCCAAGAGACCATGGACCCATATCTCTATGGATTTCATTTCCGATCTTCCTGTTTCTCAGAGAATGACCACCATCTGGGTAATTTGTGATAGATTTTCCAAAATGATACATCTTGTGCCATTACCTAAGTTGCCTTCCTCCTCTGAATTGTTGCCGTTGTTCCTTCAGCACGTGGTTCGTTTACACGGCATTCCTGAGAACATTGTGTCTGACAGAGGAGTCCAGTTTGTTTCCAGATTTTGGAGGACTTTTTGTTCTAAACTGGGTGTTCAATTGTCTTTCTCCTCGGCATTTCATCCTCAGACCAATGGTCAAACTGAGAGAACAAACCAGACATTGGAGACTTATCTAAGATGCTTTGTGTCTGCTGATCAGGATGACTGGGTCTCTTTTTTGCCTTTGGCTGAGTTTGCTCTTAATAATAGGGCTAGCTCTGCCACTTTGATGTCTCCGTTTTTCTGTAATTCTGGGTTTCACCCTCGATTTTCTTCAGGACAGACGGAGGCTTCTGTCTGTCCAGGTGTTGACTCTGTTGTGGAGCGTATGCAACAGATTTGGGACCAGGTAGTGGAGAGGTTGTCCCTCTCTCAGGAGAAGGCCCAGCGGTTTGCTAACCGGCATAGGACTGATGGTCCTCGGTTTAAAGTGGGGGACTTGGTCTGGTTGTCCTCAAAGAATATTCCTATGAGAGTAGCATCTCCTAAATTTAAGCCTAGGTTCATTGGACCTTATAAGATCATGGAGATTATTAATCCTGTTTCTTTTCGTTTGCTTCTTCCAGGGACATTTAAGATCCATAACGTATTCCACAAGTCCTTGTTGAAGAGGTTTGTTGAGCCAGTGGTTCCTGCTGCTGTGCCTCCTGACCCTGTTTTGGTTGAGGGCAATCTGGAGTATGTGGTTGAGAAAATATTAGATTCTCGTTTTTCTAGACGGAAACTCCAGTATTTGGTTAAATGGAGAGGTTATGGTCAGGAAGACAATTCTTGGGTGTTTGCTTCGGACATCCATGCTAGGAGACTTATCCGTGCGTATCATAGAACTCATCCTGACCGACCTAGTTGCTCAAATGAGGGTTCGGTGACCCTCCTCAAGGGGGGGGTACTGTTGTGAATGGGTTTGAGATGAGTTCTGAGCAGAGGCTCCCTCTGGTGGTTACAAGCGGTGCTAGTGAAGATTGTGAGGACTGGGAATCAGGTGTTACTGACTGGTCTTATATAAGGGAGTCATTTTCCCATCAGGGTTGCCGGTGATCAATTGTTCTGGTCTGAATCCTTCATTCCAGTTTCCCTTGTAGCCTGCTGTGTCGTTTCTGCATCTCCTGCTTACAGATAAGACTTTTGCTTCCTTTGTGTTTGTGCTATATTTTTGCATTTTGTACTGCACTTCTTTGGGGGCCTTCAGGGTCCCCTCTGGGGGCTTCTGCCCTCTCAGTTTAGTTCAGCCACTGAGTTTTGTTCTTTTGCTTTTTCCAGTTTTTTCAGTGGCTGCTGTTTTGATTTTGTTACACCAGAGAACTAATTTAGGTGGTAGAGGTCGTGTGATCTCAGGTGATTTTGAAATTAGTAGAGTTGGTGCTTTTCAGGGTTTTCTGGGATTGCAGTAAGTACCCTTCCTATCCTTTTCTATTTAGATAGTTTGGGCCCCAGCGTTTGCTCATACTATTTTCTTTCTGTGTCAGTATTTCCTCTTGTCTAACTGCCATTACATGTTTGGGGGCTTTCTATTATCTTTGGGGTTCTGCTCCGGGGCAGATAGCTTTCCTGTTTCTGTCTTTAGGTGTAGTTAGTTTCTCAGGCTGTGACGAGGCGTCTAGGACCAACGTAGGAACGCTCCACGGCTGCCTCTAGTTGTGGTGGTTAGTCAGGGTACTGCAATCTCATAGATTCCAACTGCTCTGGTGTATTGCCTTTTTGCCTGCTCTCCTCAGCTACCGAAACATAACAGACAACCTCCTTCCCTCTGCCAGGACATTAAAAATGGGTCGTGGCTGGGTCTTCCAGCAAGACAATGGCCCAAAACATACAGCCAAGGCAACAAAGGAGCGGCTCAAAAAGAAGCATGTTAAGGTCATGGAGTGGCCTAGCCAGTCTCCAGACCTTAATCCCATAGAAAACTTATGGAGGGAGTTGAAGCTCTGAGTTGCCAAGCGACAGCCTCAAATCTTAATGATTTAGAGATGATCTGCAAAGAGAAGTGGAGCAAAATTCCTCCTGACATGTGGGCAAACCTCATCCTCAACTACAAAAACCGTCTGACTGCTGTGCTGCCAACAAGGGTTTTGCCACCAAGTATTAAGTCTTGTTTGCCAGAGGGCTCAAAATCAAATACTTATTTCTCACTGCAAAATGCTAATAAATGTATATAACTTATACAATGTGATTTTTCTGGATTTTATTTTTGATATTCTATCTCTCAATATTAAAATTAACCTACCATTAAAATTATAGACTGTTCATGTCTTTGTCAGTGGGCAAACTTACAAAATCAGCAAGGGATCAAATACTTATTTCCCTCACTGTAGCTGTATGCACTATCCTGGTTCTGTATTGTGACTATAACAATTATTCTTCTGCAGTGACATTACTGTGTGCAAATATCGAAATTGCTGGAATTACAGTCTAAACTGAGAACTGTTACATTAGAAAGTCAAACTGTTCCTCTGCCTCGTCTTTTAAAGTTGGGCGATCCCACAGGGATTTCCAAGAGGAAAATGCTACACGACACGTTGGCTTTTTTATGCTCCAAAAAAAAATTTTTTTTAGTTGTTTGCTT
Organism: Oophaga sylvatica; assembly: GCA_033576555.1. NCBI lineage: Eukaryota > Metazoa > Chordata > Amphibia > Anura > Dendrobatidae > Oophaga > Oophaga sylvatica. The sequence continues at coordinate 163,846,889 of JARQOD010000008.1, read as the reverse complement.
AGCGCTTGCTTCATTATTTTTGAGTCGTCTTTTTTACTGGCGTTCTCTAGTCATATTTTTTTTTTGTTCATTCAACAGTGAAAATCCCCTAGCTGTTTCTAAAGCTGAAACACTGGGAAAAGGCTCAAAAAGAGAAACAGGCATCTATAGAGCCTTCCCATTGACTTGTAAAGCATAGAGGGTCTTCCAAGCGGAATCGCCTGAAGAATATTCAGGTCACTTCTATCAACTGCTTCCGTCTTTTGAAACCTGAAGCGGTTAAAAGACACTCAGAAGCCTGAACATGAGCACAGCAAGTCATTTTTACATAGATATGCATATGTACAGTCAGGGCCAGAAATATTTGGACAGTGACACAATTTTTGCGAGTTGGGCTCTGCATGCCACCACATTGGATTTGAAATGAAACCTCTACAACAGAATTCAAGTGCAGATTGTAACGTTTAATTTGAAGGGTTGAACAAAAATATGTGTTAGAAAATGTAGGAATTGTACACATTTCTTTACAAACACTCCACATTTTAGGAGGTCAAAAGTAATTGGACAAATAAACATAACCCAAACAAAATATTTTTATTTTCAAAATTTTGTGGCGAATCCTTTGGAGGCAATCACTGCCTTAAGTCTGGAACCCATGGACATCACCAAACGCTGGGTTTCCTCCTTCTTAATGCTTTGCCAGGCCTTTACAGCCGCAGCCTTCAGGTCTTGCTTGTTTGTGGGTCTTTCCCTCTTAAGTCTGGATTTCAGCAAGTGAAATGCATGCTCAATTGGGTTAAGATCTGGTGATTGACTTGGCCATTGAAGAATGTTCCACTTTTTTGCACTCATGAACTCCTGTGTAGCTTTGGCTGTATGATTGGGGTCATTATCCATCTGTACTATGAAGCGCCGTCCAATCAAGTTTGCAGCATTTGGCTGAATCTGGGCTGAAAGTATATCCCGGTAAACTTCAGAATTCATCCAGCTACTCTTGTCTGCTGTTATGTCATCAATAAACACAAGTGACCCAGTGCCATTGAAAGCCATGCATGGCCATGCCATCACGTTGCCTCCACCATGTTTTACAGAGGATGTGGTGTGCCTTGGATCATGTGCCGTTCCCTTTCTTCTCCAAACTTTTGGCTTCCCATCATTCTGGTACAGGTTGATCTTTGTCTCATCTGTCCATAGAATACTTTTCCAGAACTGAGCTGGCTTCTGGAGGTGTTTTTCAGCAAATTTAACTCTGGCCTGTTTATTTTTGGAATTGATGAATGGTTTGCATCTAGATGTGAACCCTTTGTATTTACTTTCATGGAGTCTTCTCTTTACTGTTGACTTAGAGACAGATACACCTACTTCACTGAGAGTGTTCTGGACTTCAGTTGATGTTGTGAACGGGTTCTTCTTCACCAAAGAAAGTATGCGGCGATCATCCACCACTGTTGTCTTCCGTGGGCTCTCAGGTCTTTTTGGATTGATGAGTTCACCAGTGCTTTCTTTCTTTCTCAGGATGTACCAAATTGTAGATTTTGCCACTTCTAATGTTGTAGCAATTTCTTGGATGGGTTTTTTTCTGTTCTTGCAGCTTAAGGATGGCTTGTTTCACCTGCATGGAGAGCTCCTGTGACCACATCTTTCCTTCACAGCAAAACCTTCCAAATGCAAACACCACACCTCAAATCAACTCCGGCCCTTTCATCTGCTTAATTGAGAATGACATAACAAAGGGATTGCCCACACCTGTCCATGAAATAGCCTTGGAGTCATTTGTCCAATTACTTTTGGTCCCTTTAAAAACAGGGTGGCACATGTTAAGGAGCTGAAACTCCTAAACCCTTCATCCAATTTTAATGTGGATACCCTCAAATGAAAGCTGAAAGTCTGAACTTCAACTGCATCTGATTTGTTTTGTTTCAAATTCATTGTGGTAATGTCTAGAACCAAAATTAGATAAATGTTGTCTCTGTCCAAATATTTATGGACCTAACTGTACATTCTTTTGAGCACTCATTCCATCCCAAAATATGCCTGAAAAAGAAGTCCCTGAGAGAGAATGATCCTCAACCCATCCAATTTTCTACTCGGATGCCACTCTGTCTTTGGTAAGGAAATGGGGCCTCAAACTGTCCCTGAAACTGTGACCCTAACTATCCCTGTCCCAGGGGTACTCTTGAAGGTAGAGAGGCCTGAGTCTCTGACCTTACTATGCTCCTGTTAAACCCTGATCTGTCCCCTCTACCACTCCATGAGGCCTGGGACAGAAATGTAAGGCAAATGAGACACAGACCAAACAGGGATAACAAAAAGCAACAAACATACAAACACTCACCAAAGGTCAAGAGGTATATAGGGAAGGAAAGTAATGAATCAACCAAATGGGAATAGGACAATAAGGAAAGCATACACCTAAAAACAGCACACAACAATCTCCAGTAGCAACAATGGTCTCAGATTCAGCTCAGCATCTCCAAGGGTCAAGGACGTAAAAAATTCACTGGCAAGACAGAGGAGGTCTTTTCAAGTTTTACAGGGAGAGGTAATGATCTGATCAGAAGTAACTGAAAATGGAGCTGCAAGTTTCTGACCAGCAATGAAATGGTCATTAACCTCTTCAGCACCAAAGGAAGCCAAATCCATTTAATATAGGACACAAACACACAGGCTAAATGGAAGATCTGCGATTCCTAATACATAGTGATCTTCTAACCCCAGGAGGACATGACCCACTCGTGACATTGGATTTGATTAATGGGTTGACAGTCTCAAGTATGAAGAAGCATCTTAATTTCTCATGCCAGTGCCCACTCTGAATTGTAAAACTCTTAATACTTCCTGATACATTTGTGGACCCTCATTTTATGGAAAATCTAATAAAATTCAATATATATTAATTACTTTGGCAGCTGTGTTTCTCCTCTCTGTCTACCCCGGCCAGCTCACAGCATTGTAAGCCTGCTGTCTCCTATTGCTGTTTCCTCTCCAGTAGTCACGTTTGACAGTCGGTCAGAGTTCATTGCAGGACAGTAGCCCGGCCAGCCACTGGTCAATGATAAAATGGGGTAATACTTCTCCACAGGTAATCTCGTGAATATTATTATTCGGACACTTTCCACACTTACGTCTTACATGAAGCGTCATGTAAATGTGTAATGGTTTTATATGTGATATATCAGAATGTAATCCAAAATGAAATACGGTTTCATATTAGAGATTGGTTTCCAGTGACACATTCTTGTAAGTGCCATGTTAAGCTGCAGGGGTTTATAACCGTTCTGGTAATAGATCAAGGTCAGGAAGGAAAGACATCAATAGAAGATATAGACCTAGGATCTGCCGTACTGGTACGCAACGGGGTCCACAGGCATTACATTTACTACATTGCATTTGGGGAGCACTTATTTATTGCAGAACTTTCCCCTATTAATGACCATTGGCTGTGGGTTATTTATGGCAGTATGCCACTAGGCGCTGGCCTAAGGCCCCAATAGTCTGCTTATGCCAAAACAGATTTTGGATTTTTAACGGGCAAAACAAGATAAATTTTAATGATTTAGAACTAACAAACTGAGTAACAAACAGCTAAATTAGAACGATGAGCCGAATCATTATGGCCTTTTTTTTTGTTTAACGTCTGGTGCTTTTAACTTATTTTTCATTTGTGCATTATCCCTTCTATTAATTTGCGCCATTTCTAGAGTCTATTTCAGATGTGTTTATTTTTAATGTTTGGCACTGTGGACGAGGTTTGTGGTTTCAACATGTTTTTGGATGATTCATTGTTATTTTTTTTTAAAACAGTTGCAAATTTTTTTTATACTTGCCTCCAAACTGATTTATGGATATCTGAAATGGTTGCTCAAATTTTGCAACATTTTAGTGGAACACGCAACTTTTTTGGCTAAAAAGTCACGAAAAAATGAAATGCAGAAGTAAAGAGAATTTTTTTTTTATTTTGAGCAAAATTTATGAACCACGTGCGCTATTTTGAATGATTTGGAGCACAAAAAAGGTCAGAAAATATAACAAGACATAAAATGAAAAGTGAATTAATAAAAACAAAAATTGATTCAAATAGGGGGCAGATGGGGAGGACCTGATCACAGACACTACTGTATACTGTGCATGGAGACGTGCTGTGCAGCCCCGCAGCTGAACACATCTGACCAGAACTGGGAACAGCGGATCAGCGGGGGTGCCGGGTGCTGCACACTTAGGCTAAATTCACACTAGGCGTATTTTCAGTCTTTGTAATGCAAATTTTCAGCTGCTAATTTACAGTACCACCAAAGCCTATGAGAGTAATGGTGCTGGGAGATAATAGATTACATATAACAGAATAAACCGTCTTTTGCCAAATTAAGCTTTATATTGTATATTTTGTGTTCACAAACTACTTTGGTTTGGAGAAAATTTGCTTCTCTGTCTTTAGAATTCATGCAAAGAAACTCAGATAGATTTCGCCGCCTAATCTGAGAGCAGCATGATTTAGAGGCAGAGATCCTGATTCCAGTGATATGTCACTTACTGAGCTGCTTGCTGCAGTTTTGATAAAATCACAGTTTTATCTGAATACTGAGCTGTGTATAATCATGCCCACACCACTAATTGGCTACTTTTTGTGTACACATTGCATAGGCAGAAAGCAGTCAATCAGGGGTGTGGGCGTGATTATGCACAGAGCTCAGGATTCAGAGAACTGCGAAATCTTAATTATTATGTTGTTACTTATGACTTGTACAGTCATGGCCAAAAGTTTTGAGAATGACACAAATATTATATTTTCACATGATCTGCTGCCCTCTGGTTTTTGTGTGTGTTTGACAGATGTTTTTATCACAGACAGAAATATAATAATTGCAAACATATGAGTAACAAAAGCTTATATTGACAGTTAGAATGAGTTAATGCAGCAAGTCAATATTTGCAGTGTTGACCCTTCTTCTGCAGGACCTCTGCAATTCTCCCTGGCATGCTCTCAATCAACTTCTGGACCAAATCCTGACTGATAGCAGTCCATTCTTGCACAATCAATGCTTTCATTTTGTCAGAATTTTTAGGTTTTTGTTTGTCCACCCGTCTCTTGATGATTGACCACAAGTTCTCAATGGGATTAAGATCTGGGGAGTTTCCAGGCCATGGACCCAAAATCTCTATGTTTTGTTCCCTGAGCCATTTAGTTATCACCTTTGCTTTATGGCAAGGTGCTCCATCATGCTGGAAAAGGCATTGTTGATCGCCAAACTGCTCTTGGAGGGTTGGGAGAAGTTGCTTTTGGAGGACATTCTGGTACCATTCTTTATTCATGGCTGTGTTTTTAGGCAAGACTGTGAGAGAGCCGATTCCCTTGGCTGAGAAGCAACCCCACACATGAATGGTGTAAGCTTTTCAGGGGATATAGCTCTGGGATCGCCGTCCGGGTAGACGGAGTGGCACGGAAACAGTTCATTCACAGACAGCAGTTCTGGTAAAAACTGGCCACAACCAGTTTTATTAAAGTCTACAGCAAACAGAACATAATCAAAACCAAATCATAAACATAAGACCTGGGCTTGTCCAGCCACTTACTACACTTAGATAGATTTCCCTATCTACCTGGGACCAGACTCTAACAGCCTGGGCCAAAACAACACATATGTTCAGCATTTACCAGCATGGAGTTTCACAGAGTCTCCTCCTTGTGTCTGAAGGCACCTTCAATGTCCAGACTTGAGAGAGCTCCCCTCCTATTCAGCAGCTATCCGCATGGATTCTCACAGAGACTACTCCTGTGTCCGGGGTACATCAAGCACCCAGACTGAGACAGCTCATACTCCTGGAGACTCCTTCTTGTGCCTGGACTCCTTGTCCAGACTAAGCGAGCTCTCTGTCTGTGTTCGCAGACACCTACTTCTGGTCTCCTAATTAACAGCTGAGTGGTTTCAGGCCTGAGCTGCAAGTGTGTACTGAATGTAAGGTGTAGTGACCTTTCTCTACCACTAGGTTTACAAAGCCATACATTTCCCTTATACCAGTTGTAACGGGTCTGGTAGGTGGAACCACTGACGGAAACGGGTCTGGTTGGTGGAACCACTAAGCTTTATTATACAAGACAATTTACTTGCAAGAGAGCGGGTGGCATCCGGGAATAGGACAGGGAATCACGGCAATTAGCCAGGCAGTCTCTGGACAGGCAGGTTGTCACGGCAAGTGACCTGGGCAGTCTCTGGACAGGCAGGTTGTCACGGCAAGTGACCTGGGCAGTCTCTGGACAGGCAGGTTGTCACGGCAAGTGACCAGGGCAGTCTCTGGGCAGGCAGGTTGTCACGGCAAGTGACCAGGGCAGTCTCTGGGCAGGCAGGTTTGTCACGGCAAGTGACCAGGGCAGTCTCTGGGCAGGCAGGTTGTCACGGCAAGTGACCAGGGCAGTCTCTGAACAGGCAGGTTGTCACGGCAAGTGACCAGGGCAGTCTCTGGACAGGCAGGTTGTCACGGCAAGTGACCAGGGCAGTCTCTGGGCAGGCAGGTTTGTCACGGCAAGTGACCAGGGTAGTTTCTGGGCAGGCAGGTTGTCACGGCAAGTGACCAGGGCAGTCTCTGGACAGGCAGGTTTGTCACGGTAAGTGACCAAGGCAGTCTCTAGACAAACAGGCATATACGACCTGAGCTGGTGGAGCCTCCTGGTAGGCTACAGTCGGATGGCAGATGATCGCTCCCAGGTGAGCAGGCAAGAGTCTCTGGAATAGCCGGGGATCTCTGCTGATGATGTCCGAACCTCTAGATAGAGCTGCAGTCGGATGGCAGATGATCGCTCCCAGGTGAGCAGGCAAGAGTCTCAGCAATAGCCGGGGATCTCCGCAGATAATGTCCGAACCTCTGGATAGAGCTGCAGTCGGATGGCAGATGATCGCTCCCAGGTGAGCAGGCAACAGCCGGGGATCTCTGCTGAAGATGTCCGAACCTCTGGATAGAGCTGCAGTCAGATGGCCGACAGGAAAACAGACAGGTAACAGGCAGGCAACTGGAAACAGGAGCTGATGGCTGAAGCAGAGTTAGACTGCACAGAAACAATATTGCTCGGGCACCTCCATTAAGGAGGAAGCCCTTAATATAGGGTGGAGTCCACCAGCATTGGCTGGAGACTGATTTGGAAAATGCGCGCGGCTCCTTTAAGAGCGGGGGAGGGTGCGGGCACGCGCCCTAAGGCCAGCAGCAGGGAAGGAGCGCGCGGGACCAGCAGGGCGGAAGGAGGACGCCGAGGATGCCAGAGGCGCAGAGGAGGCTGGGAGCACTGAGGACGCTGAGCGCAGGTGAGGAGAGCGACGTCCCTGTCTGGCAGCAGGCAGGGACGCGGGTGCTACAGTACCCCTCCCTCTAGGCCCCCCCCTTTTTAGGCCAGAAAAAAATTTAGCTAGGATGAGAGGGGCATGGATGTTCTCCCGAGGTTCCCAGGTTCTCTCCTCAGGACCAAACCCCTTCCAATCCACCAAAAAATAAGTCTTTTTTCCTACCCTCTTTGTGGCCAGAATGTTCTCTACCTCAAATTCATCATCAGCAGACACCGGAGCAGGAGGTGTACCTGTAGACTTAAAAAAAGAGTTAAGAACCACAGGTTTGAGGAGAGATACATGAAAAGAATTAGGAATTCACAAATTGACCGGGAGTTTCAATTTATAGGACACCGGGTTGATCTGACTGATGATCTCAAAAGGACCGATGAACCGAGGACCTAACTTGTAGGACGGAATTTTGAGTCGAACATATTTGGACGAAAGCCAGACTTTGTCCCCAGGACGGAATTGAGGAGGATCCAGACGTTTTTTGTCAGCATGTCTTTTCATGCGCTCGGATGACTGAATGAGTGCGGACCGGGTACTCTCCCAGATGGAGGAGAATTCTCTAACCAGAGATTCCGCAGCTGGATTGTCCACAGAGATGGAAACAGGGACAGGGATCCGAGGGTGTTGACCGAAGACTACAAAAAACGGAGACTTGGTGGAAGATTCGCTCTCATGATTATTGTAGGAGAATTCGGCCCAAGGCAGGAGCTCCACCCAATCAGAATGGTGGGCATTAACGAAGTGTCGAAGATAACTGGTCAAATTCTGATTTATTCGTTCAACTTGTCCATTGGACTGTGGGTGGTAAGCGGAGGAAAAATCCAGGGTGACGTCTAGCAACTTACAAGTGGCTCTCCAGAAACGTGAGGTGAACTGAACCCACGATCCGACACAATGTGACGAGGCAGACCATGAAGACGGAAGATGTGGCGGATAAAGTCTTTAGCCAACTCGGATGCAGACGGAAGACCTGGTAGAGGAATGAAGTGAGCCATCTTGGAAAAGCGGTCAGTGACCACCCAAATGACTGTACAACCAGCAGAGACGGGAAGATCAGTAATGAAGTCCATGGCTATATGCTGCCAGGGGGCAGCGGGTACAGGAAGCGGAAGAAGACGGCCGGTAGGCAGGTGTCTCGGAACTTTGTTGCGGGCACAGGAAACACAGGCAGAAACAAAGTCTATTACGTCTTTGTGCAGGGTAGGCCACCAATAATGCCGGGTAATGAGTTGGAGGGTCTTTTTTTGACCAGCGTGGCCAGCGAGTTTAGATGAATGACCCCAATGTAGGATTCTCTTCCGATCAGTTTCTGATACGAACGTCTTACCAGGAGGGAGACGATTTAAACTCACGGGAGCCACCTGCATCACTCTGGCGGGATCAATAATATGCTTAGGTTCCTCCTCGAGATCCGACACCAGGAAAGACCGAGACAAGGCATCCGCCTTGATGTTTTTGTCAGCTGGGCGAAAATGCAAAAGAAAATCGAAGCGGGCAAAAAACAAGGACCACCGGGCTTGGCGAGGGTTAAGTCTCTGGGCATGCTGGAGGTATGCCAGATTCTTGTGGTCTGTGTAAATGATTACCGGATGAAGAGCCCCTTCGAGTAGGTAACGCCACTCCTCCAATGCCAACTTGATGGCCAATAACTCTCGGTCTCCTATGGAGTAGTTGCGCTCGGAGGAGGAGAAGAGTTTGGAGAAGAAACCGCAGGATACCATCCTCCCGGATGAAGCTTTTTGGGTAAGTACCGCTCCGGCTCCAGCAGAGGAAGCGTCCACCTCCAGGAAGAACTGCTTGTTGCCATCCGGGCGATGCAGCACTGGAGCGGAAGAGAAGGCCTGTTTTAGAGAAAGGAAGGCCTCCTCTGCTTCGGGCGTCCACTGTTTGGGGTTAGCATCCTTGCGGGTGAGCGCGGAGATTGGCGCAGTCCTGGAAGAGAAGTGCGGTATGAAGAGACGGTAATAGTTGGCAAATCCCAGGAACCGCTGAATGGCCTTCAACCCCTCCGGTCGGGGCCACTTCTTGATGGCAGACAATTTCTCCGGATCCATTCGTAGGCCTGTCTGAGAAATGATGTAGCCCAGAAACGGAAGCGATGTCTGCTCAAAGAGGCACTTCTCATATTTGGCGAAGAGGTGATTCTGCCTGAGCCTGAGCAGAACCTGACGAACATCCCTCCGGTGAGACTGAAGATCCGGAGAGAAGACCAAGATGTCGTCAAGGTACACCACAACGCAGGAGTAGAGGAGGTCCCGGAAGATGTCATTGACCAACTCCTGAAAGACTGCTGGAGCATTACAGAGACCAAAGGGCATCACCAAGTACTCGTAGTGGCCGTCCCGGGTGTTGAATGCCGTCTTCCATTCATCTCCTCGACAGATACGAACCAGGTTGTATGCTCCACGAAGATCTAGTTTGGTGAAGACTCTAGCCCCTCTAAGACGATCAAACAATTCTGGAATGAGCGGAAGAGGGTACTTATTCTTCACCGTGATCAAATTTAGGCCTCTGTAGTCAATACAGGGACGGAGAGAGCCGTCCTTCTTTTTTACGAAGAAGAAACCTGCTCCCGCTGGGGAGGTAGATTTCCGGATGAATCCTTTTGCTAAGTTCTCCTCGATATATTCGGACATCGACCTGGTCTCAGCAGCGGACAACGGGTAAATACGCCCACGGGGAGGCGTGGTACCGGGTAGCAGGTCGATCGGGCAATCATATGGTCTATGCGGGGGTAATGTCTCTGCTTCCTTTTTATTGAAGACATCAGCAAATGACCAATATGGAATCGGGAGTCCTGGTAGATTAGCAGGAGTAGGAGAAGGACAGACGGGATGAACAGGCACCAGACACGTTTTATGACAGTCCTGTCCCCAGCGAAGAATCTCTCCATTCTGCCAGTCAAGCACAGGTGCATGCTTTTGGAGCCAAGGCAGACCTAGTAAGAAAGCATGAGAGAGTCCAGGCAGAACATGAAATGAGATGCTCTCAGAATGCAACATTACCACCTGCAGGGTTATGGCTTCGGTGATAAGTCGGATGGGACGAGGTAGGAGACCCCCATCCACAGCAGCAACAGATACTGGTTCAACAAGAGGTTTGGTGGGAATGCGATACTTCTCTACTAGAGCCTGTGACACGAGATTCCCAGCTGCTCCAGAATCAAGTTGGGCCATCTCGAAGTAACGGTTCTTACCGAGAAGAATTGAGACCGAGAGCAGCAGAGATGAAGAGGATTTATTTTTGTCTAGATTGACCTCTCCGAGCGAACCTAGACACAGGCGTTTCCCGACTTCTCCGGACAGGTTCGGATCCAGTGCTCCTTACTGCCGCAGTAGAAGCAACTTTTCTCGGCACGGCGTGAGTCCTGACGGGCTTTGACCATCTTGGTCTGGTCGACCTGCATAGGCTCAGCAGTGTGCACCTGGGGAGAAACGGAAGGGGTTAAATGAGGAAAGTTTTCTTCACGGGTGACCTCTTTGGCTCGTTCCTGGAACCGTAGATCAATCCGATTGGCAAGATTTATTAAATCATCAAGCGAGGTTGGAATGTCCCGACCGGCAAGTTTGTCTTTAATACGGCCGGACAGACCCTCCCAAAAGACCGAAATTAGAGCTTCATTGTCCCAAGCCAGTTCTGAGGCTAGAGTACGGAACCGTATGGCATATTGACCAACGGTGAGACTTCCCTGACGGAGACGCAACATAGATGATGCAGAGGAGGTCTTCCGTCCAGGTTCGTCGAATACCCTCCGGAAGGCCGAGAGAAAAGCAGGCAGGTCTGACACCAGAGGATCTTCTCTCTCCCAGAGAGGATTAAGCCAGGCCAGAGCCTCTCCGGTGAGATGGGACATGATGAAGGCAATTTTGGCCCAGTCAGAATTAAACTGGTGTGCCAGGAGTTCGAAATGCAGGGTGCACTGGTTAATGAAACCCCGAGCCATAACAGGGTCGCCTCCATACCTAGGAGGAGCTGAAAGTCGGGGACCGGGAATGGAAACCACGGAATTGGGAGTCAGCGGGGCTGCCGGATTATGAGTCATGGCTCCAGCGGTGGTTGCTGGTGATGGATTCAGAGTGTCCAAGTGGGAATTGACGTTCCGCAGGTGACCCAGGATAGCCTCCTGTTGAGACCTCTGGCGAGACAGCTCATGACACAGTTCCGGAAGTGAAGGGGTTTGGGTGCCACCGGGTTCCATGGCCCGAGCAAACTGTAACGGGTCTGGTAGGTGGAACCACTGACGGAAACGGGTCTGGTTGGTGGAACCACTAAGCTTTATTATACAAGACAATTTACTTGCAAGAGAGCGGGTGGCATCCGGGAATAGGACAGGGAATCACGGCAATTAGCCAGGCAGTCTCTGGACAGGCAGGTTGTCACGGCAAGTGACCTGGGCAGTCTCTGGACAGGCAGGTTGTCACGGCAAGTGACCTGGGCAGTCTCTGGACAGGCAGGTTGTCACGGCAAGTGACCAGGGCAGTCTCTGGGCAGGCAGGTTGTCACGGCAAGTGACCAGGGCAGTCTCTGGGCAGGCAGGTTTGTCACGGCAAGTGACCAGGGCAGTCTCTGGGCAGGCAGGTTGTCACGGCAAGTGACCAGGGCAGTCTCTGAACAGGCAGGTTGTCACGGCAAGTGACCAGGGCAGTCTCTGGACAGGCAGGTTGTCACGGCAAGTGACCAGGGCAGTCTCTGGACAAACAGGCATATACGACCTGAGCTGGTGGAGCCTCCTGGTAGGCTGCAGTCGGATGGCAGATGATCGCTCCCAGGTGAGCAGGCAAGAGTCTCTGGAATAGCCGGGGATCTCTGCTGATGATGTCCGAACCTCTAGATAGAGCTGCAGTCGGATGGCAGATGATCGCTCCCAGGTGAGCAGGCAAGAGTCTCAGCAATAGCCGGGGATCTCCGCAGATGATGTCCGAACCTCTGGATAGAGCTGCAGTCGGATGGCAGATGATCGCTCCCAGGTGAGCAGGCAACAGCCGGGGATCTCTGCTGAAGATGTCCGAACCTCTGAATAGAGCTGCAGTCAGATGGCCGACAGGCAAACAGACAGGTAACAGGCAGGCAACTGGAAACAGGAGCTGATGGCTGAAGCAGAGTTAGACTGCACAGAAACAACATTGCTCGGGCACCTCCATTAAGGAGGAAGCCCTTAATATAGGGTGGAGTCCACCAGCATTGGCTGGAGACTGATTTGGAAAATGCGCGCGGCTCCTTTAAGAGCGGGGGAGGGTGCGGGCGCGCGCCCTAAGGCCAGCAGCAGGGAAGGAGCGCGCGGGACCAGCAGGGCGGAAGGAGGACGCCGAGGATGCCAGAGGCGCAGAGGAGGCTGGGAGCACTGAGGACGCTGAGCGCAGGTGAGGAGAGCGACGTCCCTGTCTGGCAGCAGGCAGGGACGCGGGCGCTACACCAGTCAGCAAAGTATCTAGGTGAAATGTACACCCCATTCAACACAGATACTCTCACTGTCTCACATATCCCCCCCCTCTTCTCCAGACCGGAGGGCTGGTCATCCGGACCGGAGGGCTGGTCAACAATCCAAAAGAGACAGTGAACTCTGGACCAGTCATGGCCCTCATCAGCTTCATCTTCACTACTGTCATCTGTATCTTCACCTGAGCCATAGCCAACATCAGCTTTCTCTTCATCTGAAGCATCCGCACTACCCTGTACCCTCCCAGGCCTATGCTCTCTGCGGGCCTCGGGTATCCTGCACGGTTTCATCTTGACCTTAGGGCCGGGCTCAGTTTCGATATAGTGCCTGGCCAGAGAAGTACGACCCGGCACATCAGAACACTTCTGCTGACTCTTCCTCAGAAACTCACGTACCTCCTGTCCCTGGTGCACTGACCATGTGTCACCAACTATCACAGAAGGTATAGGGGGTTTTTCACTTTTCTCTAGTTCCCCTTGAACCCTCTTTAGCACATCTATTTTCTTGAATATTGGTTGACTCATAAAGTCTATTTCACAGACCTTAAGCTCCTCTGCCATGGTCTCTGACCATTTTAAGCTACACTGTTCAAATGATTGGGACTGTAGAAAGAGCTGATCGTTTTTCTTTTGCAGTACACATAATTCATCCACTAAAACTCCAGCTGAATTGTAATGTTCTACCGTAACAACAGCATTCTTATATAGAGCCTTAGACTTATTGAGCAGCATTTGCTCTTGCAACGAAGAGATTCCCTGTATCCTTCCTTTTACTTCATTGACCTTCTCACGAAGATGCTCATGGCTTTCATCACACTCCTTCATCACAGTTTGGAGTTTTTTCTGAGAAGTCATCAATTCATCTGGTACCTGTTGGACGTCTTTTATGTCTTCGGCCCCTTCTTCAGGCTCTTCTGGTAGAACATGCTCAGAAGCCCTACCGTCAGTCTTACATTCTACCTCTTCAGTCACATCATTATGGTCTCCAATATTTCCATTTATTCCGGCTTTCAAGTTCTCCTTGATAGCTGCATCTGTATACTCAGAACCCGCCGGATTCTTCTCTTCCACCACGTTCTGCATCCCATCTGAGCTCCCGTGTGTCTGCAGCGGCAACGGAGTGACACACCGCTTTTCCCATTTGTTGGGACGTGGCTCCGATGTAGACTCCATGAAAGTGCGCTTGAGCTCACCAATGCCAGCCTGATGTCTCAAAATCTCATCTTGTGATTTATCCAGATCCTTGGTGTCACTCGGGAACACTGCTGGGGCTCCGGGCGCTGAACTTCCAGCCTGAGCTTCACGAGTTGCAGCTACTGATCCGGACCGTAACCCTTCCACGCCGCTGTCTTCGGCAGAAACAGATTCCTGGACAGAGTCAGTCCCCATATCTTCAGTCTTGTTCCTCACAGCTTCACTTGAGACCTCAGCTTCTGATGAGGCATCTGGCTTGGTGACCACCACTTCCATGGCTTTTTCCACCTCTGCAGCATTACCTTCAGAGTCCTGGGCATGATGCAGCTCCATACCATACATTGATAACTTCTCATCTTCAACAGCATCCACTTGTGCTGTGTTCAGTTTCAGAGTCCTGCCTTTAAAGCTCAGCTCTCCTCCTTTCACCCTAGTCTTCGCCAGGGAACCGGCCAACTGTAAAACATCTTCAGATGCCATCTTCTGTCCGGCTGCAAGGTCAGCATCAGCCTTCCTCTCAGGACTCTCAACCTCCTCTGCTACCATGCCTTCCTCATTTGCACTGGTTGCTTGATTGTCAACAGATGATTCACTATCACTACCACTATCCCTGTCTGACCCCTTTTTCTCAGCCACATCCGGCTCACTTTCAGGTTATACAATTCATTCTCATTCTCATCCTGCTCACTTTCAGGGGTATACAATTCATTCTCATTCACATCCTGATCTGGAACCTTAGTTAACATGTCATCCACAACATTAACTTCACCATCTGGTCCCTCAAGTATGTGACTATGTGACAACCCCAGCACTATACTTCTATATAGCTCAGGTACTAGGAGCTGGCTCACGACCTCTCCCTGGACTTCAGTGTCCCTATACAACAGGATAGTGTTTATGGCAACATGAGGAAACCTCTCCTCAGAGCCAGGCTCTTGGGAAACCTCATTTAGAACAATTATATTTTCCTGTGCCGTTTTAAGAGTGGGGTCTCGCCATTGTTCACTCTCAAAATTGTCACAGGACACAGGTAAGTCAGGGACACTCAGTTCCCGAGAACCACCATCCTCGTCTCCCACCATCACCTGCAAAGGAATTTCATCACTATCACAGTCATCATTATTATCAATATCATTATCATGATTATGATCAGTATCATCATCACTATCATGATCATCATCATTATCATTATCAGCATCAGCATTATTATCATGGTCATCATCATTATCATGATCATCATCATCATTATCATTATCATCATCATCATCATCATTATCACATAAGTTTAACGGCCCACTAGCATTGTGTTCCGCCCCTCGGGACTGCGCACCCTCAATAGGAGCTTCATCACACTGTCCATCAGAAACATTTTTCCCCCAGAGATCCTTAGACCGGGGAAAGTCATTACCCAATATGACGGGGGGCACCAGGTTCTTCACTACCCCCACTTCACATGAAACCTCCCCGCGTTTGGGGATCAAGTCCACGACAGTCTCTGGGTAGACTTTGGTGTCTCCATGGACGCACACCACACTCAGGTGTTTATCAGGGATAAAGTCCCTATCAATCAGGCTGTCCCATACAGAAGTCACTGGACTCTCTGAGTCCAAGAGGGCCTGTGCTGGGCAGTCATTTACAACCACCGGGGACCCCTGTGGTCCAGTCTCTTCAGCTGAGGTGGACACACACACAGGCTCTGCGCAGGGAGAGAGGGATCCGCCAACATCACAACACATAGGCTCCCCCTCTATTGGACAGTTGGCTGCAATTTCACGACATCTCCAACACTGTCCATCACACTCTCCCACCCATACGACCCCAACAGCTGGAACGCTCTTACCGGGAGAGTTCGGCGTCCAGAAACTCCGAAGTGACGATCTCTCAGACGGCTGGTCACGGAGGCAGTCCTTGGTGGCGAAGGCCCTCTCCATCAGGCTGACCAGACGATTGGCGTCCTGGTGGTCTCCTTGTCCGACCTCTGGCTGTACCTCAGGAGGACGTGCTTGGGTGTAGCGGTCCACTATCACCTTTTCAACTCCATAATCAGGTTTGCTGACTGCAGACTCCCAACTGCATCTCCAGTCATGAACTCCCCTGGCACGGGCTGTCACCGTAACACCCAGCCGGGTAAGAATCTCCGCTTTCAGCTTGGCATAGTCTTGGCTGTCCTGCTCGCTCAGGTCAGCATAGGCCCTTTGGGGTTCTCCAATCAGATAGGGTGCGACCATCATGGCCCATTCAGATAGGGGCAGATTCTCCTTCTCTGCCAGTCCCTCAAACCTAGTGAGATATACCTCCACATCATCACGAGGTGTCATCTTTTTCAGGGACCGTCTTACCGCCTTCTTTACAGCGGACAATGCAGGTGACTTTGCAACATTACTTTGGGACGATGCGCTGCAAGTCTTTTGTAGTGCTGCAACCTGCTCAAAAAACAACCGGTATTCTCCTGCTGCTGCTGCAGGAATTGCTGCTGGGCCTGCTGCATGCGCTGCTGGTGCTGCAGGCGCTGCCGCTCCATGCTCTGCTGCATGCTCCGCTGGGCCTGGACCAGGTACTCAAGGAGCTCCTCCATACTGCCGGACTTATCTGTCTCAACCACGGCAGTCTTATGTTGCACATTAACTTGCGCCATTTGTTCAAACAGCGCCTCCATGCTGTCATCCATGCTGTCAGACTTCTCTGTCTCAACAACGGCAGTCTTCACTCAAGACATACACACTCCACAGTCTTTTCCACAAAAAATTCAGCTTTGCTGTGCAGACACTTTTTTTTTTTTTTCTCTGCAAACTCTATTAGGGCCACTGTCTCTTTAAGACTGCTCCAACAGACTTTTCCTTTGCTGCTGCACACTCCACAGTCTTTTCCACAACAAGTTCAGCTTTGCTGTGCAGACACACTTTTTTTTTTTCTTTTGCAAACTCTATTAGGGCTACTGTCTCTTTAAGACTGCTCCAACAGACGTTTCTTTTGCTGACACACTTTTTTTTTTCTCTGCTACTGCTTCAACAGACTTCACCTTTATTGCTGTCTCTAAAGGTACTGCCACACTACACAATCCCGCTAGCGATCTCGTTAGCGTCGCATACTAATGAGATCGCTAGCGGGATTGTTTCTATATCGCTAGTAGCTACCTATTTTAGCAATGTCGTTAGGACGCTATCGCGGTTAGCGATCTCCTTAACGACTTTAGCGGTACAAAAGTACCGCTAAATCGCTAAAAAAGGTGCCACACTCAGCGATTAGATACTTACCAGCGGGGCGCCAGCGACGAAAATAGGGTCCGGAACGATTCCAGCGACGAGCGAGATCACAGCAGGAAGCTCGTCGCTGGCAGATGCCGCACACAACAACATCGCTAACGGGATCGCTAAATAGTGACGTTTTTTAGCGATCCCGTTAACGATGTTGTTTAGTGTGGCATACCCTTAAGCCACTGTGCTGCGCGCACATTCCAGCAGCAATTGTAAGCTTTTCAGGGGATATAGCTCTGGGATCGCCGTCCGGGTAGACGGAGTGGCACGGAAACAGTTCATTCACAGACAGCAGTTCTGGTAAAAACTGGCCGCAACCAGTTTTATTAAAGTCTACAGCAAACAGAACATAATCAAAACCAAATCATAAACATAAGACCTGGGCTTGTCCAGCCACTTACTACACTTAGATAGATTTCCCTATCTACCTGGGACCAGACTCTAACAGCCTGGGCCAAAACAACACATATGTTCAGCATTTACCAGCATGGAGTTTCACAGAGTCTCCTCCTTGTGTCTGAAGGCACCTTCAACGTCCAGACTTGAGAGAGCTCCCCTCCTATTCAGCAGCTATCCGCATGGATTCTCACAGAGACTACTCCTGTGTCCGGGGTACATCGAGCACCCAGACTGAGACAGCTCATACTCCTGGAGACTCCTTCTTGTGCCTGGACTCCTTGTCCAGACTAAGCGAGCTCTCTGTCTGTGTTCGCAGACACCTACTTCTGGTCTCCTAATTAACAGCTGAGTGGTTTCAGGCCTGAGCTGCAAGTGTGTACTGAATGTAAGGTGTAGTGACCTTTCTCTACCACTAGGTTTACAAAGCCATACATTTCCCTTATACCAGTCAGCAAAGTATCTAGGTGAAATGTACACCCCATTCAACACAGATACTCTCACTGTCTCACAATGGTTTCAGGATGCTTAACAGTTGGCATGAGACAAGACTGGTGGTAGCGCTCACCTTGTCTTCTCCGAATGAGGCGTTTTCCTGATGTCCCAAACAATCGAAAAGGGGATTCATCAGAGAAAATAACTTTACCCCAGTCCTCAGCAGTCCACTGCCTGTACCTTTTGCAGAATATCAGTCTGTCCATGATGTTTTTTCTGGAGAGAAGTGGCTTCTTTGCTGCCCTCCTTGAGACCAGGCCTTGCTCCAAGAGTTCCGCCTCACAGTGCGTGCAGATGCACTCACACCTGCCTGCTGCCATTCCTGAGCAAGCTCTGCATTGCTGGTAGCCCGATCCCACAGCTGAAACACTTTTAAGAGACGGTCCTGGCGCTTGCTGGTCTTTCTTGGGCGCCCTGGAGCCTTTTTGGCAACAATGGAACCTCTCTCCTTGAAGTTCTTGATGATGCGATAGATTGTTGACTGAGGTGCAATCTTTCTAGCTGCGATACTCTTCCCTGTTAGGCCATTTTTGTGCATTGCAATGATGACTGCACGTGTTTCTTTAGAGATAACCACGGTTAACAGAGGAGAAACAATGATGCCAAGCACCAGCCTCCTTTTAAAGTGTCCAGTGGTGTCATTCTTACTTAATCATGACAGATTGATCTCCAGCCATGTCCTCATCAACACCCACACCTGTGTTAATGGAGCAATCACTGAAAAGAGGTTAGCTGGTCCTTTTAAGGCAGGGCTGCAATGATGTTGAAATGTGTTTTGGGGGATAAAGTTATTTTCTAGCCAAATATTGACTTTGCAAGTAATTGCTGTTAAGCTGATCACTCTTTATAACATTCTGGAGTATATGCAAATTGCCATTAGAAAAAGTGAAGCAGTAGACTTTGTAAAAATTAATATTTGTGTCATTCTCAAAACTTTTGGCCATGACTGTATATGAACTGTTGAATTGTAAAGTACTGTGGAATATATAAATCTATAAATAAAGATATAAATAAAGATTATTATTATTATCCTCAGCAAAAAAATGGTATTTTGGTAAAAGTGCAGCAAGCAGCTCAGTAATTAATACATAGCTGGAATCAGGGTCTCTGACCCTACATTATGTCGTTCTTAGTTGGAGGTATCAAAAACCTGGTGCAAATTCCTTATAAATTCATAAAAAATTGGAAGCACATGGAAAAATAGTATACATCGGATATACTACATATCCATCTTTGTGCTTGGGCTGTGCAGTTCAGAGTATGGGCATTTTTCCATGTGTCTGGTGGGAATGCCCTGAGGATACTTCCCTCCGTGTGCATAGCTGTATCGCGCAGCACTGTTGTATGGAATGACCTGCTACGTGCTAGTGCTGGAACAGTGCGTGACAGATGTAACAACACATTACTAGCCAGCGCCTGCTGCCATCCCTGGAGACTGACGACAGGTCGCTCCAGATATAATTAGTAAGTGGATCTGGCTGATATCATAACACATTTGTAACAATAACGCTTTGGTGTATTGTCGCGGGGCACTGTTGCTGGCACAAGTCCTATGTCATCACAATAAGGGCTTGTTACGTGGTACGGCTTTGTGGCCAGAATTGCTCTATGTGAGCCGTCAGTGGTCACCGAGCCTTAATGCTACATGTTATATGCCGTCTGACCTCAATATGTACTAATCTGTTCACTTCAAAGGGGTCAGAATATTAATATTAGACACCTGAGGGTCCGGTTCTTGCAGCCCGGCTAGCTGCTGTTCTTGTGCCATCTACTTTGTAGGTGCAGGATATTGCAGGTTCATCCAGTGAGTGACACAACGCTGTCATACCATGCAATAGCGTAAGTGTATTGTCACGTACTAATTGGTGAGGGTCGTCCTGCCAGGCACGCCTGACGACTCAGAACTAAGGGGCTGCAGAGCGATTTAATTATGAAGCTTTTTCAATTTTCCCTGCACAGCAACGCTCCTGCCTACCTGCTGTGTAGGAAACTATAGAAAACAACACCATTCTTTCGAATAAAGGTGTATTACGGTTCCCTGCACAGCAGGGAAAGTGTTGCTCCACAGGAAAAAAAGGAAAAAAAAAACATGTACCTTATTTCCACAGTTCTTGAAGGAGTCCAAATGTTTGTTTCCCGTGAAGTCATTACTTATAACATGACGCCGTCACGTCTTATGTGGCGCCCCTGAGGGTCCAGTCGCCACAGACGTACTGCATCTCAACCAAAGATGTGGTATCCCACTTTTCAGGTAAGATGGAGACTCCGAACCTGGCTCTGACACAACACTACATCCATCACGCACACTAGCAGCAGTTCTACTTCATGCCTGCTGGCTAGGAAAGGGTGTCAGATGGTGGGTGGAGCAGAAGAATAGAGGGAAGTAAGACAGAGTCTTCCATAGGGGAAGATGCGGAAAGACGTGCTTAGGCAGCTCTCCCGTAGGGGAAGGCGGGAAGAAATAGAAATATGCAGCAGGCTCTTGGTCCTGAGGAGCTGCTGACAGACAGAAGGACAGAAAGAAGGTTCCCTGTAGGGAAAAGGGATTTCTCAGAGGCACGGCTGAGCAGAAGGCTACCCGTAGGGCTCGTTCCAGGCTGACGGACGTCAGCTCGGAGAATCCAGGTTGCTGAAGGGTCTCGGCCCCTAGTCTAGTGGAGCATACAACAGGACTCAGCTAGCAAGCCGACAGCTGTGGCAACTTTAGGGGTCACAGCCAACAACCACAATCATCTTCTCCGGGAAGGCAGCTATATAGAATCAAGGAAATGCCTGGATCACGTTGTCCGACAGGATTCGCAGCTGCCGGACTGGGACACTGTGTGGTGCTGGGAAGGAAGTAGGAGCAGGAATCAGCACAGTGAGATGGCCAGGGAAGGGATATACTGACAGGGAGCTCTGAACTGGTGTTCTCCATCTACCTGGGAGTTGGCTGGATTCCTTACCTGGAGGACGTGGCACCAAGCAGGCACCTGTACTGCAGACAGAACTGTGAGTAAAGCTTTGGAAACTGCACCTGAAAGTGTCTCCTCAAATTCTTCCTGCGGCACTCACTCCACACTGCTACATCTCCCAGCACGATTACTCTCTACAACATCTCTCTGCCCTGGGACAACAAGCTCTGCCTGTGGAGAGCTATTCCAACTCTGCTGCATCACCCCATCTGTCCCAGGGGATCTGCACTGCAGCGCTGGTCACCTCTGACCAGAAACCACAGGTGACGTCACGAACACTTCAATGCAAACTCTCTACCTATCCCTTGTAAATATTTCCCTTTTATTGGACGCCCAGGGTACGGACCGGGTCACAGCTGCTGTGACACATCCCTTTAAGACACCGGCCCGGTACCGAGTAACCCACTGCCCTGGCGGGCGATCCATTTTGGCATCACAAACAGGATGAACCGGCCCTTGAGCAAGGGTCTTGTGCGCCTAACAGAATGTGTAAAGGATTAAACCCATTGAATTGTGATTTGGACTGTAAAGATGGCTGCTAAGGCGGTTCCACGAGGTCTGCAGTAGGTGGTACCGTCGTGGGCGGTACACAAGAAAGAGCGCGAAAAAGTATGAACCTCCCTTGTCTGTATTTCTATGCAACTGCATCGTGGCCGACCGCTAGGGGAGTCCGTATCGTAGCTTAGTATGGCGGCAAAGGAAAAAGACACCGCCCCTCGGGGGTGGAGAGACGCTCAGCGACGGGAAAGCGAGCCAAGGAAAAGTAAGTACACCAGGCGGCCATCATGGAGGGAGGCCTGAGGAGTGCGGGAAGGAGGAAAAGAATTTCACCGCTCTGGAGAATCAGGCTCCAGCTCCCAAGAGGATGTTGACCTGGCTGGTGTGAAGCGAGAGATATAAGAACTGGCCCACCGTTTGGAGAAAATGCAGGCGTTGTTGGAGCGAAGAAGACAAGTCACCAAGCAGGAGGCCGCCAATACCCGGGCACCCACGCCACCGGTACCCGAAGCTCCGATACCTGCCACCACGGAGCCTTCAACCCCGGTACCCTCATCACCGGTACCATCAGTTCCAGTCTCCACGCCACCGGAGGTGACGACCAAGGACAGCTGCACCAGGAGTGCAGGTACAGGCAGCGCCCCTGGGTCATAGGAAGAGTGGCTGGGTCCCATCAGGCTACCGCCGACCCCAAAATCAGGCCAGCTGGTGCTGAACGTGGCCTGGGATCGTAACATCGTCCCGCAGGGGGTTATACTAGAACCTGTCCCGATACCGCAGCCGCTTCCTATGGTGAAGTATTAGCCGGAGGTCCTAATCTAGTGTGACCACGATGAGACAGACCTGATGGGGTTCCCGATCACCTCCGAAGAGTTTTGCCGCCGGCAGACCAAGAAGCTGGCACAGGAGGAGAAAGACTGGCAAGTCCAGCGAGAGGCCCTAGAGGAGAGGGACCTAGCGGACAAGACTCAGGCTAGGGAGTAAGCCCTAGAATATCTAAACCCAATGGAGTGGGGCCGAGTCCTTAGCTTCGACCTGGAGCGGGGATTCGGCTTCATACAGGACTCATGAAAGGCCCCGGACCTTTTCGTGAACAGGTGAGACGTTGAGGCCCATCTAATACGGGGACATCCGGAGCGCGACTTGTTCCCAGGAGAGCACGTCTCCTTCACCCTCCATCTTGGTGCGAGGGGATGGTATGCACTCCACGTGCGCCGGCTCCCTGCGGAGCTGACCACACGCCACCACCAGGGGGCAACAGCCGCTACAAGCTCAAAGACCGCAGCACCACCACCCATGGCTTCCTGACAGGCAGCCGCAGCACCAGCAATACCACGCGAGGAAGTAGCGCCCTCAAAGGCAGTGAAGAAGTCCCACAGGCAGAAAGGATTCAAGCTGCTCCCACTGCAACCATGTCCCAGGGAGTGACCTCGTATGCCAGTGCTCCCATCACGGTAGGAAGCAACGGACAGCAAATTTTACCCTGGAAGCAAAGGAATCCAAGTGCTTCCACACAGACCGGAGGCTGCATGAATCAGCTTCCACCCAAGTAAAGGAGCTTTTTCTTCCTTCAGGCAAGGAACTGTATATAGTTAACCCCAGGAGCGTTCCAACAAAAATGTTTTAAATTTGTTTTTTTTTTTATCAGTGACAGACTGAGTGATCATGAACAGTGAGTGATCCAAAAAAATTCCCTTGTGCTCCTTCTTGCTCCTTCTTGGTTTTACATGTACCTTTAGCAGAATAAGGTCCCATCATTGCATAACTACAGATCAGAAGAAAAACTCGTTAGGTGTGGCCGAAGATGAGGTCTAAGGGGGAGACCAGTTATATCTTGCAGCCCACCCAAGACCAACGTTGGAGGTTTTGAGCGGGTCCTCCACAAAGTACAAGGACATTAGAAGATACCCCCGCTGGGATAGTATCTGCCACCTACCTCAAATGATGGCAGCTTTTGATTGTGTATTAATAAAAATGTTATTATACTTGTATATTATGCTTAAAGTGAAGTGAGAATTGTTTTATATTGCAGAGTTAGTGAATAGTATTTATAGATAATGTGTATGACAGTTGTTGGTAATAGGTACCATATAATAAGTAAACAGACAGTTATTAAGGAACTGAAAGCACTTTTGTAGAATATGTTGTAAAGTATTGTTGCAGAGACAAGATGTCCAGATTAGGTAGCGAACCTTGTAGTAACGGTTGCTACCCAGAGAGCCTAGAAGAAAAGAATAAGTGTTAAAATAGTGACAATACTTTAGCAGGGAGAGTGTGCCCTGTCCTGGTGGCGAACTTCAAAGTCTTAACAGTTGCTGTCAGTAGCACTTTTAGAGTAAATAATGTAAGGTAATGTTATTATGTAACGTTTAAGAAATAGTGCCTCCTATTAAGGGAAGTTGTGTTTTAAAGTATTTTCTACCTGTTAGAATGCATTCTCAAAAATTTTGTATGTTTCCTGTAACATCATTTACTCTGTTTAAGCCCGCGGACGTGCTGCGTTTAACAGGGGGGTATGTGGCGCCCCTGAGGGTCCAGTCACCACAGAGGCATTGCATCTCAACTAGAGATATGGTATCCCACCTTTCAGGTAAGATGGAGACACCGAACCTGGCTCTGACACAAAACTACATCCATCACGCACACTAGCAGCAGTTCTACTCCATGCCTGCTGGCTAGGAAAGGGTGTCAGATGGTGGGTAGAGCTGGAGGGTTAGAGCAGGAGAACAGAGGGAAGTAAGAAAGAGTCTTCCCACAGGGGAAGAAGGGGAAAGATGTGCATAGGCAACCTTCCCATAGGGGAAGGCAGGAAGAGATAGAAACATGCAGCAGGCTCATGGTCCTGAGGAGCTGCTGACAGACAGAAGGACATAAAGAAGGTTCCCTGTAGGCAAAAGGGATTTCTCAGAGGCATTGCTGAGCAGAAGACTACCCGTGGGGCTTGTTCCAGGCTGACGAACGTCAGCTGGGAGAATCCAGGTCGTAGAAGGGTCTCGGCCCCTAGCCTAGTGGACTGTACAACAGGACTCAGCTAGCAAGCCGACAGCTGTGGCAACTTTAGGGGTCACAGCCAACAACCACAATCATCTTCTCTGGGAAGGCAGCTATATAGAATCAAGGAAACGCCTGGGTCATGTTGTCCGACAGGATTCGCAGCTGCTGGACTGGGACACTGTTTGTGTGGTGCTGGGAAGGAAGTAGGAGTAGGAATCAGCACAGTGAGACGGCCAGGGAAGGCATATACTGCCAGGGAGCTCTGGACTGGTGTCCTCCATCTACCTGGGAGTTGGCTGGATTTCTTACATGGAGAATGCAGCACCAAACGGGCACCTGTACTGCAGAAAGAACTGTGAGTAAAGCTTTGGAAACTGCACCTGAATGTGTCTCCTCAAATTCTTCCTGCAGCACTCACTCCACACTGCTACATCTCCCAGCACGATTACTCTCTACAACATCTCTCTGCCCTGGGGCCACAAGCTCTGCCTGTGGAGAGCTATTCCAACTCTGCTGCATCACCCCATCTGTCCAAGAGGATCTGCACTGCAGCGCTGGTCACCTCTGACCAGAAACCACAGGGGGCGTCACGAACACTTTAATACAAACTCTCTACCTATCCCTTGTAAATATTTCCCTTCTATTGGATGCCATGGACCGGGTCACAGCAGCCGTGACACATCCCTTTAAGACACCGGCCCGGTACCGAGTAACCCACTGTCCTGGTGGGCGATCCACCTGCAAATGGCAATATCCCTTTAATAGTCTACAAAGTGTGCTAGGTGATAATGATAGTTACTCTTCTCACACTGTTGTAATCTGAGGATGCTTACACTTCATTTGGGAAATTGATTCAATCTAACAAGTAGTCCTGCTAAAAGGGGTCCTTCACCTTAGGTTCACCTTGGGGGTCGTTTACAAAATTAAGCAATTCTTACCTTTCCGATCTCCCATTCCAGCTCTGTGTGGTCCCCCGCTGGTCTCTGCTTCCTACTGCATTCATGCCGTACTGACACCTGATATGTGACCTCTGCAGCCAATCACTGCCTGAGGTGGATCACCGCTCAATGATTGGTTTTGTCATCATTTCGTTTGGATCGAGAGTGGCCAGGGAGCTGCGGCCATCTGGATGTGCTGGAAGAGTCAGAATAGAAGGGACAGGGGATTTATTCATTTTTATCTTTTTTTTTTTTACCCCTCTACGATATTTGACATACTAGAAAACTTGTGACCCTGCCTTTGATGCGGGCTCATATGCCGAGCCCGCTTCTTTACCAGCACATGACGGCTTATTTAATCAGCTGTTATGTGACTTTAACCTCTTAAAGATTGCCAAAAATTGATTGCGGCATTTAACGCGCCATCATTCCACATTCCCATCCCATAATTTGCAGGGCACTGATGGATTGCCATGACAGCCGGGGGTCTGCTGAATACCCATGTGCCTGTCATTATGATCCGTGGCAGGCGTTCATAGAAGAACGTGATTTTTAGCTAGACGTAGCAGTGCTGATGCCCTGCTGTGTATAGTACAAACTATTGGATGATCGCAACTTCAAGTCCCCTAAGGCCTCTTTCACACATCCGTTTTGCGCCTGACGACGCGCTCCGGCCTTTTTTGTCAAACCGCATCCGGCGAAATGTAATGCCGGATCCGGGTTTTTTTCCATAGACTAACATTATTGCCGGATGGCGCCGCATGTCCCTGCGGCGCGTCCGGATTTTGCCGGATCCGGTGTCTGGTCGCAGTCCGGCGTCTGGCAAAAACGTTGCATGTCACGTTTTTTGTCTCTGGTGAAAAAGCCGGAAGCGCCGGCTTTTGTTACAATGAAAGTCTGTGAACGCCGCAATGCGGCGGATCCGGCAAAAGCCGGATACGGTGGCCGGATCCAGTTTTTCAATTGATATACCAGCCCACAGCAAACATATAAAAAAGCATGCAGTGGGACATCAGACATACCATGCACAAGAGAAGAAGAGGACAATACCAGCCACAGTCACAGCACCAGGTTCCGCAGCCAGCACCAGGTTCCGCAGCCAGCACCAGGTTCCACATCAGGGCAATGGAGCGCCAGGACAATAGACGGTAAATATACACATCCCCCCACCCCAAATTTTATCGCACATCTGTCACCAAGCGCTGCCTGAGCTACTGCAGTTTGTTTGCACCCTGGTACATTTTCAAATTCATGTTTTTGCTGTGATGGGGTTGGTTCCCCTGGTACTGTATGAAATGTTAATATTTTTCCACTGATGGGGTGGGTCCCCCTGGTAATGTTTAAAATACGCATGTTTTTCAAGTGATATTGTGTATCCCCTGGTACAAAATAATGTGCATTTTTTTAAATGTAAAATGTGTATCCCCTGCTACTGTAGTGCATGTGTTTAATTGATAATGTGGATCTACTGGTACTGTTTTTTTTTGTTGGCTGTGATGGCGTTGGTCCTCCTGCTACTATATGAAATGTGCATGTTTTTCAATCATAATGTTGATCTAGTGTATTTTTTTTATTTTTTTTTTTAGGCTGTGATGGGGTTGGTCCTCCTGCGACTATATGAAATGTGCATGTTTTTCAATCATAATGTTGATGTAGTGTATTTTTTTTTTTTTTTTTTTTAGGCTGTGATGGGGTTGGTCCTCCTGCTACTATATGAAATGTGCATGTTTTTCAATCATAATGTTGATCTAGTGTATTTTTTTTATTTTTTTTTAGGCTGTGATGGGGTTGGTCCTCCTGCTACTATATGAAATGTGCATGTTTTTCAATCATAATGTTGATCTAGTGTATTTTTTTTATTTTTTTTAGGCTGTGATGGGGTTGGTCCTCCTGCTACTATATGAAATGTGCATGTTTTTCAATCATAATGTTGATCTACTGTATTTTTTTTTTATTTTTTTTGGCTGTGATGGGGTTGGTCCTCCTGCTACTATATGAAATGTGCATGTTTTTCAATCATAATGTTGATCTACTGTATTTTTTTTTTATTTTTTTTTGGCTGTGATGGGGTTGGTCCTCCTGCTACTATATGAAATGTGCATGTTTCCACTAGGTTGAAGTGTATCCCCTGGTAATGTTTATAATGTGCATGTTTTGCAAGTGATGCTCTGCGTCACCATGGTTTCCCAGTGATGAAGTTTTTCCCCCTGGTACTGTATCAAGTGTGCATTTTTTCCAGTGATAGGGTGGGTACCCCTGTTACTGTTTATGGGTCCAATTAATGATGGGATGTTGTGTTCCATACACCATAAAGCTCACTCCTGTCCATGTTTGAATGTTATTTTTGAAAACAGGGACAATGAATACATATATTCACAGTCCCTTTTTGTCTGTTTATTCCACAGCAGAAGATTTGAAAGGGAGGAGGCGGCAGCAGCTGAAGCAGCAGTAGCACGGGGACTGGACATCCTCGAAGCTAGGAGGACAGCCAGCAGAAAGTAAATATGACATCCCCCATTTCCCTAAAAATTACATGTTTGTTTTTCTCTTTCAAGGAATAAACATATATTCACTGTCCATTTTTGTGTTCTTACTCAACAGCAGAAGACGTCAACGAGAGGAGGCGGCGGCAGCAGCAGCACAAGAAAGGGGAGAGGACATCCTCCAAGCTAGGAGGACAGCAAGCAGAAAGTAACTCTGACATCCCCCATTTCGCTAAAAATTACATGTTTGTTTTTCTTTCAGCCAGGGCCAAGGAATAGTATATTCACTGTCCCTTTTTACTCAACAGCAGAAGACGTCAAAGACAGGCGGCGGCGGAGGCGGCAGCAGCAAGCAGAGAGGAGGAGAGACGGGCAGAGAGGACAGCCAGCAGAAAGTAAATATGACATCCCCCATTTCCCTGTAAATTTCATGTTTGTTTTTCTCTTTCAGCCACGGACAAAGAATATAAAAATATATTCACTGGCCCTTTTTGTGTCTTCCACAGTAGAGAGCGTCAAACAGCTGCAGCAGCTGCCGCACTGTCGGCGTTGGCAGAGGAAGTGGCGGCAGCAGCATCTCCTCCCTCCCAGCCACTTGCGCCAGGTGATCGGGACACATCTTCTTCTGGGAGCCCTCCTTCCCATCGTCAGCAATTGGCGGTAAAAATATCTTAATTTTTTTTCTCTCCACAATCCATCTGTAGGATATATGTATTCATTGTCTTTTTTTACTAACAGGAATCGCAAGATGATGAGGAGCTCCCAGAGGAAGAAGGACGGGGTGGAGAGATACCCAGAGTGGGCTCACAATTCGTAAGTATCCTGCATCAATCGCAAAAACACAACATCACACTACACACAACACATAGAAAACCATTTAGTACATACTTGACACAGCGGCCAACACATGCCAATATCCTAAATTTTTTTGTCTTTTTAGTGTCTCGGATCTGGGAGCCAACAAAGGGTCCTCACAGCGCCTCCCAGAGTCGTCGTCGTGAGAGTGTCGGCGGTTCCTAACGTGTACGTTTTTTTTTTTTGGATTCCAATGTAATTTTTTTTTTTCCCAAAATTTTTATCTTTGTTGGGGTGCATTTTGATATTTGAATTTTTAGGTTTGATTATAATTTTTTTACTATTTACCTTTTTGGGTAAGATTAAATATAATTTTGAAAATTTTTTTACAAAAAATTTGATATCTATACTTTTGTTTTCTTAATTTGTTATAGTTTAACATGTATACTTTTTTCATTTTCACATGCTAATGTTTTTTTTTTTTCTATTTTAATTTCACAGGCTTCACAGCGTGCTCCTGACTCGGACAGTGAGGAGGGGATCGACATAGACCTGATGATTGATCTGGTCCGAGAAAGGGAGCCGCTGTGGGACATGGGGGACCGCCGCCATTCTGATCAGACAGTGACCCGACGACTCTGGGAGGAAGTGGCATCGGCAATGATGGACCGCTGGGAGGACCTTGATGTTCGGGCCCAGACTAAACACCGTAAGTATAGTTCAGGTTGCTGACTGTAAGCTGTGTTTCCCAAACTTCAGTCCTCGTGGCCCCCACGGTTCATGTTTTCAGGAATTCCTTTGGTGCAACACTATGGAAATACTGAAAACATGACCTCTGGGGGACACGAGGAATGAAGTTTGGGAAACACTGATGTTGTATAGTAACCAATGTGTGCTTTCTCGTTTCAGGGGAGAGAATTGTGAAGCGGTGGGGGTCTGTGAGGGATCGCTTTAAGAAGGAGTTCGACAAGGAGATGCGGGCCCCGAGTGGATCTTCAGGACGCCAGAGCAAATACAAATATGCACGAGCCCTGGCGTTCCTGCGGGAAAAAATGGTCACTAGAAGGTAAATATTACCATAAAATGTTAACATCTATCCAATGTTTTTTTGCAGCCAGGGCCATTCCACATCTGTATATTCATTGTATGTTTTCTCTTTATTCCACAGCACGGTGACCAGCACTCGGGCGCCCGCAGAATTGGCGCCTTCTAGGGCGATCCCTCAGGAGACCGACACCGAGGGACACTTCGACCGGCCCAGTACATCTGCACCTTCCCACACATTAGATCCCGCAGTCCCCTCCACCAGCGCTGGTGAGGATATAGCTTTCCCTTTACCTCACCCTTCTGACCCTGCCATCTCTAGTACAGCTGCGGATACTGGGCGGCAGCGTCAGAGGGGTCAAGGAAAAGAACTATGCGCCCGAGTTCTTGCATATGAATGCATCTTTCCAGAACTGTCTTAAATTATTATCTGAACAACTTGCCGCAGGCATTAATCAGATAACCTCCGCAGTTTTGGAGGTAAAGACACTTCTGCAAACCGTGCAGTCAGAAGCAAGAGCATCAACTAATGACAGCTTTTTTAGGTCTGTGATGGAGCGCATAGATACGCTATCTCTTGACCAGCAGATGTATGTAATGCATACGTGCCACGCTGCTGTAGTGCAGGCTATCTCCCATCCTCCTCC
The DNA here is from genome assembly GCA_033576555.1 of Oophaga sylvatica. Classification (NCBI taxonomy): domain Eukaryota; kingdom Metazoa; phylum Chordata; class Amphibia; order Anura; family Dendrobatidae; genus Oophaga; species Oophaga sylvatica. The sequence goes on along the minus strand of JARQOD010000008.1, from coordinate 163,816,460 downwards.
ATCCACCCCAGTTGTTCCTCCACCTTCCCCCCCTCCAGCCGCTGTACATCTTCCCCCCCTCCAGCTGCCGTCCCTCCTCCCCCTCCTATTCAATACCAGCCACCTCCCCAGCTCCAGCAACCTCCCCAATTACAACAACCTCCCCAGTACCAGCCACCTCCCCAGCTCCATCAACCTCCCCAATTACAACAACCTCCCCAGTACCACCCACCTCCCCAACTGCAGTCACCTCCCCAGTACCAGCCACCTACCCCGTACCACACTCCTACCTCTTACAGATCTCCTTCCCCCTTCCAATTCCCTACTATGTCACCTGCTCCTCCTGCCCAACCCTCCACTCCACCACCACCACCTGTTCTGCCTTGTCCTCCCATTCTTTTACACTCCACACTCCACTCCACACTCCACACTCCCACGGTCGAAGTGTCCCGCAGCCCCTCCAGCAGTATTTCCACCCCACACTACACAGACCTGTGAATGTGTATTTTTTATTTCCTTTAAAAAATAATAAACTTTAATAAAAAAATAAAGTTTATTTAAATTTGAAACATTTGGCAAAAAGGCCTAATTTTCTATAAATTATATTAAAAAATAATTTTTAAAATAAATTTTGCATTGGTTTAACATTGTTGTCTGTCTTTTCTTTATAGGATGTTAAGTTTTAAATTTTGTAAAACAAGTAAACCTATTTGGTTACACAAACACCATTAGTAAAAAAACACCTAACTTTGGCTAAAAGGTTCATAAATTTAACCTTTTTGCCAAAGTTGTGTCCCGGGTTGTGTAGTATGCAAAGTATATTACCTTTTTCCAAAAATTATGTACTTTGTTAGGTTATCCCCTACAAGAGGGTTCCCCAACTCCAGTCCTCAAGGCACACCAACAGATCAGGTTTTCAGGATTTCCTTTGTATTGCACAGGTGAGGCAATTATCACCTGAGCAATACAAAGGAAATCCTGAAAACATGACCTGTTGGTGTGCCTTGAGGACTGGAGTTGGGGAACCCTGCCCTACAATGTACACTTTTTTGGACAAAAGGTGAAATACTTTTGTTAAAAAAAACCAGCCAGGGACACAACTATGGCAAAAAGGTTACAGACAGTAGAAAACACACAAGAAGGTAGACAAGTAAACTTTTAAAGGTTTATTGTGAGTACAGAAAGTTTTAAAACAACAATTCAATTTATCACACTCTGTCATCCTGCCAGTCAACACTACCTTCTGGTGACACAAAGTATTGGGCAAAATGGTCCCTCATTCTTGAAACCGCGACTGTACTGCGAGTGGTAATGTTGCTGTAGTCGTGCAAAGTTGTTTCTTGATTGTGGTCCTCCATAGAAATCGGTTCCTTGGTTAGGACAAAATTATGTAGGACCACGCACGCTTTAACAACATCATCCACAGTCTTGGTCTTCAATTTTATTGCAGTCAAAAGGACACGCCATTTAGCTGTCATAATCCCAAACGCACACTCCACCATCCGTCTGGCTCTTGTGAGGCGGTAGTTGAAAATTCTCTTGGTATGTGTTAATCCTCTACTGGCGTACGGCTTCAAGAGGTGTTCGGACAGCTGGAATGCCTCATCACCTACACAAACGAATGAGCCTGAGGTTTGAGGCAGTGGCCTAGGGGGTGGAAACTGAAAAGTGTTTCCATACAGTTTACGGCCCATAGCAGAAAATGTAAACACTTGCGAGTCATTTGACCGTCCATAAGACCCAATGTCCACAGCAATAAACTTGTACTCCGCATCTGCAATAGCCATCAGGACAACCGAAAAATATTTTTTGTAGTTGTAGAATTCTGATCCGGTTCCTGAAGGCTTTTGAATGCGGATGTGTTTTCCATCAACGGCGCCCAGGCAATTGGGGAACTGGCAGATACAGAGAAACTGGTCCGCTATTTCAAGCCACCGGTCTGTAGTTGGCTCTGGAAGAAATTCTCCAACCAAACAATCCCACAGAGCACGACAAGTATACTTTATTATCCCAGATAGCGTTGATATTCCCAGGCAATACTGGAAATGGAGCGATGACAGCGTTTCTCCAGTTGCCAGAAATCTGAAAACAAAATAGAAAATACAAATTATTTCACAAACACAGCATAACATACCAGAACTCAGCTATAACTATTGGATATACCAAAAATAATAAAATCAATGAAAAACACTGTTTTGGAAAAAGTTTTTGTGTACTGATATGGTTCCCTTGTTGTCCTGTGATGTTAAAAAAATTATAAAATTAGAAGTGTGCTCAAGCAAACAGATCCAATACATATAGCTTACCTTATAGTGACCATGAGACACTCCGCCGGAGAAATCGAGAACCGACAATAGGTGTCCGATTTTTTTATTTGGTCTCCAACACGCTCCAGCAAACAGTCAAAGTTTTCTTTGTTCATCCGCAGATAGGCAAAAAATTTCTCAGGATTTTCTCGCAGCTCCATGTTCAGTGTAGAATACACACCACGAGTTAATCTCTGTGCCGTGATGGGGTGGATCCACATACGGCATCGTCTTCGCTGGCGCTGACGCATAATGCGCTGCTCTATCTTTCTCTCATTCTCCATAACTATAAACCTCAAGCGATTCGCCTCCGCAGTAAAATCAACAAGATTCCTGAAGATATTGCCAATAATGACATCCATGTTCGCCAATCACTTGCTACTAGCTCTTCTCTCCAACCTGCACTTGCTCCTCTACAACCTGTCAAAGATGGGCTGTAGGAACAGTGTATATATAGGATTACAGTGGCCAATCATGTTTGGAACCCCAAAAATGGGCGTTTTTAAAAACCGGATCCGCGCATTCCGTCGAAAGCGGATGCAAAACCGGATACACCGGATGAGACGGATCCGTTTTTTTTCCGGAGCACAGAAACGGATCCGGCGAAAAACTGGATGTGTCTCATCCGGTTTTACATACTAGTTGCTGGATGCGGCGATCCGGCAAAATGCCGGGGGTGCCGTCAGGCGCAAAACGGATGTGTGAAAGAGGCCTAAGGGAACTATTAAATACTGTAAAAAGTCAGAAAAAAGGTTTTAAAAATATGTAAAAAAACATACAAGTTCAAATCACTCCTCTTTTGCCCCATTGAAAATAAAACAATTAAAAAAAATACACATATTTGGTATTTCTACATTCACAAAAGCTTGATCTCTCAAAATATAAAATGAATTAATCCGATTAGTAAGCAGCGTAATGAGAAAAAAACAAAATGCCAGAACATTTTCATGGCTGCCGCAACATTGCAATGAAATGCCATAACTGGCGATCAAAACACTGTATGTACCCCAAAATGGTATCAGTGAAAACGTCGGATCACTGCGCACTTGTTTTTTTTCCCCCAGTTTTGCAATGCATCACATGATAACATGAATGGAGCATTGCAAAAGTACAACTTGTCCCACAAAAAACAAGTCCTCATAAGGCTATGTGGACGGAAAAATAAAAAAAGTTACGTCTCTTGGAAGAAAGGGAGGAAAAACAACAACTAAAAATCGCAAGGTCGTGAGGGGGTTAAAAAAGATTTAAGTGTAAAAATGGTATTATACTACTATAACAAGATGATACAATGATGTCATACTCGCCAACAACTCAGATTTTGGCAGGAAAAATCCTGTATTCCGAATAGTATGGCTGGGGTTTACGTTAATCAGGACTAAAAGTTGTAATTTGGGGGGTGTTCCTGGGTGATTTGGGGGCGTTTCTAGGTGGTCCCAGAGGAAATGCTTAAATATATAGTGAAGTATGTGACAGTTGAACATCAATTGTTGAGAAATGAGTCCCAAAAGTGACAAACAATCTGGCTGCCATTCATTACAAAATAATATTGTAAGAAGAAGTGTAAGGCTAAGTGCACACGTTCAGGAATATTTGCGTTTTTTTCGCGTTTTTTCCACGATTTTCCGCGGTAAAAACGCGAAAAAAACGCAAGCATTAAGCATCCTATACATGTTAATTGATTCCGCATGTTTTGGCCACATGTTGCGTTTTTTTCCGCGATAAAAACGCTTCGCGGAAAAAATAGCAACATGTTCATTAATTTTGCGGAATGTAAGCGGTTCATGTGCGGATGGTACCCAGGGTCTGGAGGAGAGGAGACTCTCCTCCAGACCCTGGGTACCATATCCCTGGTAAAACAACAATTAAAATAATAAATAATGACATTCTCACCTTCCGGCGGCCCCCGCAGCCTTCCCGCCTTCAGCGACGCTCCCGGCAACTCCCGGTCCCAAGAGTCCTTTGCGAGAATCACCCAGATGGCGTAGCGGTCTCGCGTGATGCTACGTCATCGGGGTGATTTGTCGCAAAGGACTCCTGGGACCGGGAGTTGCCGGGAGCGTCGCTGAAGGCGGGAAAGCTGCGGGGGCCGCCGGAAGGTGAGAATATCATTATTTATTATTTTTTTGATTATTTTTACATTAGATCTTTTTACTATTGATGCGGTATAGGCGGCATCAATAGTAAAAAGTTGGTCACACGTGTCAAACACTATGTTTGACTCGTGTGACCAACCTGTCAATCAGTTTTCCAAGCGATGCTACAGATCACTAGGAAAACGCTAGCATTCTGCAAGCTAATTACGCTTGCAAAACGCTAGTTTCTGGCGGGAATACGCATACAAAAAAAATGCGTATTTCCCGCGGGAGAAGTGCGGGATTGCCGCGGAAATTTCCGCGGCAATTCCGCAACGTGTGAACTTAGCCTAAAAGTCTTCTCTAGTCTTGGTGGACCCTCCGGTAGGTCTGTGCTTATTTCGTTTACTAATGTTGGTACAATATGAACTCGGCAGATCCATCTCACCTTGGTTGCTGAAAAATATTAAAATGTAGTCATTGTGTTCTGGGTACAAAACAATAGTTTCCATTGTGCTCTGTTACTTCCATTGTATCCTCTGAAGCCTTGTCATGTTCTAGAGATCCTAATGTTTCCGATGGCCCCTGGAATGTAGCACATTCTGGCTTGTATCAAATTGCAGTATGTGTTGCATTACCAGAAGTGACACCCATCCTTACATGGTTGGTTACTATCAAGGTCAGTTTGGGGGCTTCCACTTCAGCGCTCCCTCCGGTGTCATAACGTGAGACGATAGAAATGTAACATCCTCACAAGTCTCTAAGGAACGTGCGATACAAAGCAAGGTTATCCATGCTCGTCCAGAAAACAATATCACAACATATGTTTGTTGTATATTTTTACACAATTCATTGCAATTGTTTTTTATTATTGATAAATGAAATAGGAAATGTACTTCTCACATATAAATATTTCATCTATTTTATGCTTACGGTACATGAGATTTGCATTTAAAGAATTATCGCTATCTTTATAGATGGGTTTTGTCGGATAGTTCTTGTAAAAACGAGGGCTTTTGCAATTTACTGCTTATTAAAATTTGAGATATTGTTTACAGCTCAATGCCTAGGAGACCGACCACCGCTGCTGTCTAGTATAAAAGCGCCTGTGGAGTGAAAAAGAATATTAGAAAGATTTGTAACTCTTCTATGAGTTAGAATTTCTGATGCAAAAAATAGTAGAACAAACATGTTATGACAGTGACTTGTGGGCAACCCTAACATTTCCATATGCAAAAGAAACCTTCAAGGAATTTTGTAAAAAACCAAAAAAGTCAGATGTATGAAAATGTAGAAGTCGCTACCGAGTGGTGATGATACCTTGAATGTATTTATTTAATTCACTTATATAGCACTATTCCCCAGAGCCTTACAGATGTCTTCATCACTGACCCCGTTGGGGCTCAAAATTTCCCTAAATAAGTATGTTTTTGGAGTGTATCTGCATATTATGGGAATTTTTATGTGTCCTCAGCCTAGAGTCCTTTATGCACATTAGATAGCCTTTGGACAAAAAAAAATGCTTCAGCCAATTGTTCTGCTGACATCCATCTTGGCTGCCTCTCCTATACACAAGCGCTCAATATGATGAGCGCTCCTGTTTTCTCTTTAAGAAAGCCGCTAAAAGACAATGCTGGTGGAGGCTTATTTTTAGAAGAACAAAATAGTCCAAAATTGGCATTGATGCACTGTAGAGCCGGCTGTCAGTCAGTAACAGTGCATGCTTACAGCCGGCGCCCTCTGTGAGCAGTGACTGTAATTACTCCAGGCATGGCTAAAATATGGTGGCTCCCGCGAGAAATAAAGTTTATTTTCTACACCTCTATGACCGAACGTCATCTGCTCCCAGGAGAAATAAAGTTTATATTTTACTCCTCTATGACTGAAAGCCGGTGGCTCCCGGGAGAAATACCGTTTATTTTCTATAGCTCTATGAGTAAAATCCTGTGGCTCCTAGGAAAAATAAAGTTTATTTTCTACTCCTCTATGACTGAAATCTAGCAGCACTGAGAAGTAAAATTTATTTTCTACGTCTCTATGACTCAAAATCGGATGCTCCCAGGAGAAATAAAGTTTATTTTCTACGCCTCTGTGACTGAAAGCTAGCAGCATCCGAGATGAAGTTTATTTTCTACACCTCTATGACTGAAAGCCATCTGTTCACAGGAGAAATAACATTTATTTTCTACACCTCTGTGACTGAGAGCCGGTGGGTCCTAGGTTCCGTACTTTCAGTACAGCGGCTGAGCACCTTCATAATGCTATTAACCTTTAGATTAGTGCTATATCTACAGGTTAATAGTGTTATCAGTTCTGACAGACTCCCTTTTAAGAAGCTGTTGAACTGTGGGAACTATGGAACACCTGATAAAATGCATGTAGAAAAACAAAAGTGCTTTTTTAATTGCAGATTCAAAGCCTTTCTATAGTAAAAAAAAGTTAAAAACCGCTGCTTCAAACTGGCACTAAAAACGCATCAATCAAAGAGGAAACGCAGCAAAAATGCAGTAGTCATAGGAGATTGATATTGTGTATTTTTGTGCGGACACCTGCAGAAAACATGCAGATAAAACGCAACAGAAAAACTACAGCATTTACGCTGCAAGTGAACACAGCCTTAATGCCTGTGAGTGCTGCTCTGAAGCATCTGCTAAGAGCAAGGGAGAGCATACAGTTCAGATCAGTGGTGCGATCATGATGCTAATACAAACTGTCAATCATCAGGCCCACACCACGCCTCAGCAAACAAGAAGATAGAAGTAAGAGGAGCGGTGCATTCCTGGAGAAAGAAGGTGCGACAAAACCTATAAAGTTATATTCTTCTGAATGCCAATGCAAAGACTAAATCAATCTGCAAAATACCTAATTTGTCCAAAGTGACCCTTCAAGCGCCAAAAATGTAGTCAAATGTGCCAGACAGTAGTTCTCTCCCTTCTTTCCACTGCCTGTTGTCAAATGCAATCCTTCTATAGCAGCAGAGATGACGACTATTTCTCTGTTCCAGTCTATCAAGCAACATGTAGAAGTGGGCTTTCATTTCAAGGCAGGCCAGACATTGGATAGTGTCTGCTGTGTATTGCATGCTGGGAAGTGAGTGAAAGGGAGTCCCCACACCTATAGTGCTGACAAAATGACGTTGAAGAGGAACAATCCACTGAAAGAGTGGATCAAAACGTTACAGAGCTCGAGAATAACGACAGCTGTTGTGTTTCGGTAACTGAGGAGAAATAGCAAAAACGGTAATACACCAGAGAGGCTGGAACCTATTGGATTGCAGTAACCTGAACTAACCACACAACTAGAGGTAGCCGTGGAGCGTTCCTACGTTGATCCTAGACGCCTCGTCACAGCCTGAGAGATAGCTACACCTAAAGGCAGAAAGATGAAAGCTATCTGCCCCGGAGCAGATCCCCAAAGAAAATAGGAAGCCCCCAAACATGTAATGGCGGCTAGACAAGAAGAAGCACGGACACAGACAGAAAATAGAATGAGCAAACGCTGGGGCCCAATCTGTCTAGACAGAAAAGTACAGGAAAGAATTCTGACTGCAATCCAACAAAAAACCCTAAAAAATACCAACTCTTCTGATTGCAAAAACACCTGAGATCACACGATCTGCACCACCTAAATCAGATCTCTGGTGTAACAAAACTAAGCCGCAGCCACTGAAAAAACAGAAAAAGCAAATGAACAAATAACAGTGGCTACAGATAAACTGAGAGGAGCACAGGCCCCAGGAGGGGACCCGGCTGACCTCCACAAAAGTGCAGAAAATTATGCAAAAAGCAAGCACAAAAAGAAAAGCAGAAAATATCTTATCTGAAAGCAGCAGATGCATGCAAGACTCCAGCAAACTTCCAAATGAACCAGGAACCACAATAGAGACAAGAACAATTGATGACCTGCGACCATCATGGGAGGGAACCTCCCTTATAGCAGTCCAGTCAGTGATCCCAAATTGCCATTCCTCGCTGTAAGGTTCAGTACTGTCTGTAACCACCAGAGGGAGCCTCTGCTCAGAAACCATCTCTAGCACATTCATAACAGTACCCCCCCCTTGAGGAGGGGTCACCGAACCCTCACTTGTGCAACCAGGCCGATCAGGATGAGCTCGGTGATAGGCACGGATCAGTCTCCTAGCATGGATGTCCGAAGCAAACACCCAAGAATTGTCCTCCTGACCATAACCTCTCCACTTAACCAAATACTGGAGTTTCTGTCTAGAAAAACGAGAATCCAATATTTTCTCAACCACATACTCCAGATTGCCCTCAACCCAAACAGGGTCAGGAGGCGCAGCCATAGGAACCACTGGCTCGACAAACCTCTTCAATAATGACTTGTGGAACACGTTATGGATCTTAAATGTCCCTGGAAGAAGCAAATGGAAGGAAACAGGATTAAGAATCTCCATGATCTTATAAGGTCCAATGAACCTAGGCTTAAACTTTGGAGATGCAACCCTCATAGGGATATTTCTTGAGGACAACCAAACCAAGTCCCCCACTTTAAACCGAGGACCATCAGTCCTATGCCGGTTGGCAAACCGTTGGGCCTTCTCCTGAGAGAGAGACAACCTATCCACTACCTGGTCCCAAATCTGCTGCATACGCTCCACAACAGAGTCAACACCCGGACAGACAGAAGCCTCCGCCTGTCCCAAAGAAAATCGAGGGTGAAACCCAGAATTGCAGAAAAATGGAGACATCAAGGTGGCAGAGCTAGCCCTATTATTAAGAGCAAACTCAGCCAAAGGCAAAAAAGAGACCCAGTCATCTTGATCAGCAGACACAAAACATCTCAAATAAGTCTCCAAGGTCTGGTTTGTTCTCTCGGTTTGTCCATTGGTCTGAGGATGAAATGCAGAGGAGAAAGATAATTGAACACCAAGTTTAGAACAAAATGTCCTCCAAAATCTGGAAACAAACTGGACTCCTCTGTCAGACACAATGTTCTCCGGAATGCCATGTAACCGAACCACGTGCTGAAGGAACAAAGGCACCAATTTGGAGGAGGAAGGTAACTTAGGTAATGGCACAAGATGTATCATCTTGGAAAACCTATCACAGATTACCCAGATAACGGTCATTTTCTGAGAAACAGGGAGGTCGGAAATAAAATCCCTAGAGATATGGGCCCATGGCCTCTTGGGCACAGGTAATGGCATTAACAAACCACTAGAGCGAGAGCAAGGCTTGGAAAGAGAGCAAGTCCCACAGGACAGCACATATTCCCTGACGTCACGAGACAAAGTAGGCCACCAAAAGGACAGACTCACCAAGTCTCTGGTACCAAAAATCCCGGGATGACCAGCCAACGCGGAACAATGAATCTCAGACATCACACTCTTCTTCCACTGGTCTGGGACAAACAATTTCCCAATAGGGCAGCGCTCAGGTTTATCCTCCTGACACCCTTCCAGAGCCAGTCTCAAATTGGGCGAGATGGCGGAAAGTACAACACCCTCTTTCAAAATAACAGCAGGATCAGATAACTCAGGAGAGTCCGCAAAGAAACTCCTCGAGAGGGCATCCGCCTTAACATTCTTAGTGCCAGGAAGAAAAGAAACCACAAAATTAAAATGTGTGAAAAACAAGGCCCACTTGGCCTGTATAGGATTAAGTCGCTTGGCTGATTCGAGATAAACCAGGTTCTTATGGTCCGTGAGGACCACCACCTGATATCTGGCTCCTTCCAGCCAATGTCTCCACTCTTCAAAGGCCCACGTCATGGCCAATAACTCCCGATTACCCACGTCATAATTACGTTCAGTTGGAAAAAAATTTAGAGAGAAAAAGGCACAAGGGTAACTCTTAGAGGTCTCTGGATCTCTTTGGGACAAAACGGCACCTGCCCCAATTTCAGAGGCATCAACCTCCACCTGAAACGGTAGAGAAACATCAGGCTGCCGTAGAACAGGAGCAGAAGTGAATCTCTGCTTAAGTTCCTGAAACGCAGAAACTGCCTCAGGAGGCCAATTCACCACATCAGAACCCTTTTTGGTCAAATCAGTCAATGGTTTAACAATACCGGAGAAATTACCAATAAATTTACGATAAAAATTGGCAAAACCCTAAAATCTCTGAAGAGCCTTTAATGAAGTAGGTTGGACCCAATCACAGATGGCCTGAACCTTGACCGGGTCCATTACAATAACAGATGGAGACAAAATGAATCCCAGAAATGAGACCTTCTGTACGCCAAAAAGACACTTTGATCCCTTCACATACAGTGCATTCTCTCTCAAAATCTGGAACACAGTCCGAACATGTTTCACATGAGAGTCCCAGTCATTGGAAAAAATCAAGATATCATCCAAATAAACAATCAGAAATTTATCCACAAAATCCCTGAAAATATTATTCATGAAGGATCGGAAGACGGAAGGAGCATTAGTGAGCCCAAAGGGCATCACTAGGTACTCAAAATGCCCCTCTGGGGTATTAAACGCCGTCTTCCATTCATCCTCGTGCTTAATGTGAATAAGGTTATACGCCCCCCTGAGGTCAAGCTTGGTAAACCAACTAGCACTTTTCACTCTGGAAAACAGGTCAGAAATCAAGGGTATCGGATATTGATACTTCACAGTGATCTTATTCAAGAGACGATAATCAATACTCGGCCTCAATGAAACATCCTTTTTGGCCACAAAGAAAAAACCGGCGCCCAAGGGTGAAGAGGATGGTCTGATATGACCCTTCTCCAATGACTCCTTGATATAAGATCGCATAGCATCGTGTTCAGGTACAGACAAGTTAAAAAGGCGACCTTTAGGAAATTTACCACCAGGCACTAATTCAATAGCGCAATTATAGCTCCTGTGAGGGGGCAAGGATGCAGATTTACTTTCACTAAATACATCCGAAAAATCAGTTAAAAAGTCAGGAACATCCTGAAACTGGGGAGAGGCAGAAAAAACAGGAGTGTCAGTATTAACACATTGGCAGCCCCAGCTGGTCACAGACACAGATTTCCAATCCAAAACAGGATTATGAGACTGTATGCAAGGGAAACCTAGTACAATAATGTCATGCAGATTATGCAGCACCAGAAATTTGCAACTCTCCTGATGATCTGGTTCAACCCTCATTATCACCTGAGTAGAAAACTGGGGTTTATTCTCCGCCAAAGGGGTAGAATCAATGCCCAGTAGGGGAATAGACTTCCGCAGGGGTATCATGGGAAACCCACAACGTTTGGCAAAATCAAAATCCATCAGGTTAATAGCTGCTCCTGAATCAACAAAAGCCTGAGCAGAAAATGTGGACAGGGAGCAAATCAGGGTAACAGTCAACAGAAATTTAGTCTGAACACTACCCAAGACAACTGAGCGTGCAAAACGTCTTCCCCACTTAGGGCAGACGGAAAGAGCCTGAGAGGCGTCACCACAGTAGAAACATAACCCATTGCGCTTTCGAAACTCATGACGCTGAGCCCCAGAAGTCACTCAAACACTGCATGGGCCCAGGAGCTGGCTCACAAGGCAACACCATCTCACGCATACCTCTGCGCTCACGCAAACGTCTGTCAATTTCAATCCTTTACATTCTCTGACAGCCCCTTCCGAAAAAGGGCTGCCAAAACATCATCATTCCATTTGGTCAGGACTGCCCACTTTCGGAATTTCTGACAGTACAACTCAGCGTCTTCAAGACCCTGATTTAATGCCAACAAGGTTTTTTCAGCTTGATCAGTGACATTAGGTTCATCGTACAATAACCCCAAAACCAGTAAAAATACATCAATATCATTCAAAACAGGATCCCCAGGTGTCAGGGAAAAAGCCCAATCCTCAGGGTCGTCGCGCAGGAGAGAGATGACAATTTGAACCTGCTGTGCTGCGCTCCCCGAGGACTTAGCTTTTAAGGCAAAAAACAACCAGTTATTTTTGAAATTCTGAAATTTAGCCAGATCCCCCAAAAACAAATCTGGCATGGGAATCCTAGGTTCCACACCTGGCAACCTAGCAAGATAGGTAGCAATACTCCAAACCTCAATGGCAAGCTGATCCACACGGCCAGACAACTGTGCAAACTCCATTGAGAGAAAAAAAAAAATCCTCCTCAGCACCCAGAGAAAAAGAGGGAAAAAATGCAACAAACAGAAAAAAAAAATCTCTGACAACTCTAACAACTTTTTTTTCTTTCCACACTATTTTTCCCTTCTGTGAGTACCATATAATTTTCAGTTTGGGCCTGTAATACTGTTATGTTTAGGTAGCTGAGGAGAAAAAACAAAAACGGCAATACACCAGAGAGGCTGGAAACTATTGGATTGCAGAAATCAGAACTAACCCCACAACTAGAGGTAGCCGTGGAGCGTTCCTACGTTGATCCTAGACACCTCGTCACAGCCTGAGAGATAACTACACCTAAAGGCAGAAAGATGAAAGCTATCTGCCCCGGAGCAGATCCCCAAAGAAAATAGGAAGCCCCCAAACATGTAATGGCGGCTTGACAAGAAGAAGCACGGACACAGACAGAAAATAGAATGAGCAAACGCTGGGGCCCAATCTGTCTAGACAGAAAAGTACAGGAAAGAATTCTGACTGCAATCCAACAAAAAACCCTAAAAAATACCAACTCTTCTGATTGAAAAAACACCTGAGATCAGGGGTATCATGGGAAACCCACAACGTTTGGCAAAGTCAAAATCCATCAGGTTAATAGCTGCTCCTGGTTCAACAAAAGCCTGAGCAGAAAATGTGGACAGGGAGCAAATCAGGGTAACAGTCAACAGAAATTTAGTCTGAACACTACCCAAGACAACTGAGCGTGCAAAATGTCTTCTCCGCTTAGGGCAGACAGAAATAGCATGGGAAGCGTCACCACAGTAGAAACATAAACCATTGCGCTTAAGAAACTCATGACTCTGAGCCCCAGAAGACACTCCATCACACTGCATGGGCTCAGGAGCTGGCTCACAGGGCAACACTATCTCACGCATATCTCTGCGCTCACGCAAACGTCTGTCAATTTGAATAGCCAAAGACATAGAATCATTGAGACCAGAGGGAACAGGGAATCCCACCATAACTTCCTTTACTTTTTCTGACCGACCCTTTCGAAAAAGGGCTTCCAAAGCATTATCATTCCATTTAGTCAGGACTGCCCACTTTCGAAATTTCTGACAGTACAACTCAGCGTCTTCAAAACCCTGATTTAATGCCAACAAGATCTTTTCAGCTTGATCAGTGACATTAGGTTCATCGTACAATAACCCCAGAGCCAGAAAAAATACATCAATATCATTCAAAACAGGATCCCCAGTTGTCAGGGAAAAGCCCAATCCTGAGGATCGCCGCACAACAGGGAGATGACAATTTGAACCTGCTGTGCCGCGTTCCCTGAGAACTTAGGCTTTATGGCAAAAAACAACTTACAGTTATTTTTGAAATTCAGAAATTTAGATAGATCCCCCAAAAACAAATCTGGCATGGGGATCCTAGGTTCCACCACCGGCAACCCAGCAAGATAGGTAGCAATACTCTGAACCTCAGTGGCAAGCTGATCCACACGGCCAGATAACTGTGCAATCTCCATTGAGAGAAAAAAAAAATTCCTCCTCAGCACCCAGAGAAAAGAGGGAAAAAAATGCAAGAAACAGAGTTTCCTTATTACTATTTTTCCCCTTCTTTGAGTACCATACAATTTTCAGTTTTTTGGCCGGTTATACTGTTGTGTTTCGGTAACTGAGGAGAAATAGCAAAAACGGTAATACACCAGAGAGGCTGGAACCTATTGGATTGCAGTAACCTGAACTAACCACACAACTAGAGGTAGCCGTGGAGCGCTCCTACGTTGATCCTAGACGCCTCGTCACAGCCTGAGAGATAACTTCACCTAAAGGCAGAAAGATGAAAGTTATCTGCCCCGGAGCAGATCCCCAAAGTAAATAGGAAGCCCCCAAACATGTAATGGCGGTTAGACAAGAAGAAAGCATGGACACAGACAGAAAATAGAATGTGCAAATGTTGGGGCCCAATTTGTCTAGACAGAAAAGTACAGGAAAGAATTCTGACTTCAATCTAACAAAAACCCTAAAAAATACCAACACTTCAGATTGCCAAAAAACCTGAGATCACACGATCTCATCCACCTAAATAAGATCTCTGGTGTAACAAAAGCTATTCAGCAAACAAAAAGTAACAAAGGAGCAAAGCAAAAGTTCAGACAAAAACGGAGCACAATTGCAGCGCCAGACCCCCAAAAGGGGTCAGGCTGCAGTCCACTGCAAGCAGCAAACCAGCAATGAAAATCAGAGGAAAAAAAACAGCAAACACTTATCTGAAGGAGAGCAGGAAACTAGCAGTGCTTCAAGCAAGACCAGAAGGAACAATTGATAACCGGCAAGGCTGCTGGGAACTCAGGCCACTTATATCCTACCATTCAGCGCCTGCTGAAGGCCATTCGGTAATCAGTTCATTATCCTCAGCAACCACCGGAGGGAGCCCCAGCTCAGAAGGCGCCTCCAGCATATTCACAACAGACAGCTCCTGGACATTTTAGACTAGAATATGCATAAAAAAATATTTTAACTTGTTGTGGGGTATTAGCACGGCAAGACCATGCTTTTACGCCGAATGTCGGTGAGGTGACAGGTACAATTTTAAAGCTATCAGTACCAATGTTCTTTTCTATAATTAAAACTATTCCCATTGTTTTTGTGATACAGATCTCTAAATCCCTTGCTTACATTTACACAGCCATGCCAAATGTTAAAAAAGTTTAACAAGGCAATTCCTTCTGCCTGCAGCCACAACACGGAGGAGCTGAGATTACTGGAAACACATTTATTAAATGAAGATATGTAAATCTGTATCTTGTAAATGCTCCTTAGTGAATTCTATCATTTGACTTTATGGCTGTGTGAAGTGCAGCAGGCAATTTTGGAAATCTGTAAAAGAAAAATCAGGCTCCACGCAGTACAAAGATACGTTATAAAGTTAATCAACGCAGAAATATGGAGCTAAAGACAAAATGATGATAACGGCTGGGGATACATGCAGCTGTAAATGACAATCAAACAAGAATATCATCTTCGGTCATATTTCTTGTCATAACAAGAGGAAATAAAAAAAAATAAAATATATATATATATATATATATATATATATATATATATATATTATATCCTCGAGAGCCGTATAATGACTGGAAATATGATAGAAGATAGTATTCTCCTTTTTGATATTGCAATTTATTTAAATTAAAAAAGATTATGTAAAGAAATAATAAATTGTAATAAACTTAGCTTGAAATTTAGAAGAAACTTGTATTTCTTTGAAAAACTCACCCTTTCTAAAATATAAAGCTCTGGCAAAAATTTAGAGACCACTGCAAAATGTTACGTTTCTCTGATTTTTCTCTTTATATTTTGAGTAAAATATAAATTGCTCTTTTATTCTATAAACTAGTGACAACGTCTCCGAATTTCCAAGCAATTAATTTGTGTTTATTTTCAGAAAATGAGAAATGGTCAAAAATAACAAAAAAATTGCAGTGCTTGCAGACCTCAAAAATGCTAAGGCTTGGTTCACATTGCGTTAGAGCAATCCGTTAAACGGATGCGCTAAAAATGAGCCAAAAATTGTCTTTTTGTGGTGTATTTTTGCCATCGCGTTAACGCGTGTGGTTGCGTTAGGTCATTTATGGTGTCCATTTGTATGCTTTCAGACACTGTCAATAAAGTTAGTTCAAATTTTTTTTTGGCTATATGTCAGCGTTGTGTGTGGGTGGACATATTCTCCATTTTGGAAGCATTGAGTGTACTTCAGCTGCCAGCAAGATGTTTGTGTCTCTGCTTGTAAGGTTTCGCTTGATGCAGTTGCGACGTCGTCGGAGAAGACGTGTTTGCCGGAGGAAATATTGGGTTCATGAAGTCAACTTTTTTCGGCAAACATATGGTGCCTTTCACACCCTCTATGTTCACATTCGGGATCATCCATTTAAATTTCAGCGATATCTTAGAATGACAATTGAAACGTTTGATATTCTGCTGTCGCATGTCAAGGATGAGATACGTCATCAACACAGCACTTTCCGTGAAAGTATTTCTGAGGAAGAACGTTTAGTGGTGACCCTGAGGTAATTTTTCTTTTATTTCTTTTCATTTTGCCAGCTGATTTCAAAGATAAGATGTAATGTAATTATACCGTTGTGCATTTCACGTTGTTTCCTACACGTAGTCAAATGTCATAATAATAATAATCTTTATTTATATAGCGCCAACATATTCCGCAGCGCTTTACAGTATAACAGTTTCAAAACACAAGTCATAAGTAACAACGTTAACAATACAATAATTAAAGCAAAATAAGATGACCCTGCTTGTGAGAGCTTACAATCTACAATGAGGTGGGGGAGATACAAACTACAGGTATGTATATACAATGGTGCATTTACAATGATGGTCCAGCCATCTTGAGGGAGTGAGGGATGGATGGAGATAGTGAATGGGCTACACACACACACTTACACCTAGAATGACTTTGATTAGTGAACGTGATAGGCCGCTCTGAACAAATGTGTTTTGAGGGAGCGCCTAAAACTATGCAAATTGTGGGTAGTCCTAATTTCTTGGGGTAGAGCATTCCAGAGGATTGGCGCAGCGCAGGAGAAGTCTTTGAATCGGGAGAGGGAGGTACGGATTAGTGCAGAGGTTGGTCGAAAGTCGTTTGCAGAGTGCAGTGGTCAATTGGGCCGATAGACAGAAATGAGGGAGGAGATCTAGGGGGGTGCTGCACTATGGAGAGGATGGGCAGGGTGATAGACAGAAATGAGGGAGGAGATGTAGGAGGTGCTGCACTGTGGAGAGCTTTGTGGATGAGAACAAGTACTTTGAATAGGATCCTATAATGAATGGGCAGCCAATGTAAGGACTGTCGAACAGCGGACGCGTCCGAGTACCGATTAGCCAGATGGATGACCCTGGCTGCTGCATTAAGTATGGACTGGAGAGGGGAAAGTCAAGTAGCGGGGAGGCCAAGTAATAGAGCGCTGCAGTAGTCCAGGCGGGAGTGGATCAGGGCGACAGTGAGGGTTTTTGTTGTTTCCATGGTGAGAAAAGGGCGGATTCTAGAGATGTTCTTTAGGTGTAGGCGGCAAGAGCGGGCAAGAGATTGTATATGGGAGGTGAAGGAGAGATTGGTGTCAAACATAACACCCAGACAGCGCGCCTGCTGCCAGGGTGTTATTATGGTGCCGCCCACGGAGAGGCAGATGTCAGATTTAGGGAGGTTAGTAGACGGCGGGAGCAGAAGAAGTTCAGTTTTGGAGAGGTTGAGTTTCAGATAGAGAGCGGACATGATGTTGGAGACTGCGGACAGACAGTCACTGGCGTTCTGTAGTACAGCGGATGTAAGGTCGGGGACGACGTGTATAGTTGTGTGTCATCAGCATAAAGATGGTACTGAAAGCCAAATCTGCTGATGGTCTGTCCAATTGGGGCTGTGTAGAGAGAGGAGAGAAGGGGGCCAAGGACTGAGCCCTGAGGTACCCTGACAGCGAGAGGAAGAGGAGATGACATGGAGCCAGAGAACAAAACACTGAAGGAGCCATCAGAAAGCTAGGAAGAGAACCAGGAGAGAGCAGTGTCCTTAATGCCTAGTGACTGGTGCCTAGAGAGTAGGAGACAGTGGTCAACAGTGTCGAAAGCTGCAGAAAGGTTGAGAAGAATGAGCAGAGAGTGGTCACCGTTACGTTTTGCTGTCAGAAGGTCGTTGGTCACTTTGATGAGTGCAGTTTCTGTCGAATGTAGGGGGTGGAAGCCGGACTGTGAAGGGTCTAGGAGGGAATAGAGAGGTAACCGGTAAGGTGGGAGTACACTAGGTGCTCCAAAAGTTTAGAGATGAAGGGGAGATTGGAGACTGGTCTGTAGTTGTTTGTGCAAGATGGGTTGAGAGTGGGTCTCTTTAGCTTTGGAATGACGATAGTGTTTGAACGAGGATGGGAAAATGCCCGAGGAGAGAGAGAGATTTAAGATTGTAGTTAGGAGACTAGTGACGACTGGAGAGAGAGACTGGAGGAGATGTGAGGGAATGGGGTCGGTAGTGCATGTAGTCGGACATGAGGAAGAGAGGAGTCTGGAGACTTCTTCTGTGATGGGATCAAATGTGGAGAGTGAACCAGGGGAAATGCAGGGTGGGATGGGAGTCACAGCACTTGGTGGCTGGGAGCGGATTTCCTGACGGATATTATCTATTTTCTCTATAAAGTGGGAGGCCATGTCATCAGCATGAATGTCTGTGATAGGGGCTTGTGCTTTGAGCTAAGTGTTATGATCTGCTACAAGCACTAAGGAAAGGTGGGAATTCTGTCCCTACAATAGGACTGAGCTTGATCCCTACGATGTAACGGGGAACCTGATCCTGCGACCAGACCCGCTAAAGTCCTCAGCTAGTCTGAACGAAGACCTATAGTTGCGAGGGAGGAATCCCTACAAGATCTAGCGACTGGGTGAAAAGATGGACACCTCCTAACAGAAAGTGTAGCAGGGAATATAAAACAGAAAACAAATACTAAGAGATCCTAAGATCAAGCAAAACTGACAGAGTAAGGCACCTAAGCACCTGGCTACCTTAAGAGTAGATAATACAATGAAGTCCAGCAAAGCCAGAAGGGCGGAGCCAGACTAAATAGGGAAAAAAGGTCATGTGACAGCAAACTGAAACAAAACCTAACAAGAGGGTTCTAACAGTACCCTCCCTTCTAAGAGGATCCTCCGGATCCCCTAGGACTTAGGCTTATCCGGAAACCTCTTGTGAAATGCTCTGACAAGTCTAGACGCAGAAACATCATCCGCCCTCACCCATGAGTTATCCTCGGGTCCATAACCCTTCCAAGCGACGAGGTACTGCAAACTCCCTCTATACCGTCTAGAATTTAGGATGCAGGAAATCTCATATTGCCCGTCCTCCACCACCAGGGGAACAGTGGCCGAGACGTCTCCATCTGAGACCTCAGCTTTTTTCAAGAGAGAAACATGAAACACCGGATTAATCTTCCAGGAGGTAGGAAGCTCCAACTTAACAGCAGATTGGTTAATAACCTGAAGCACCTTAAAGGGCCCTACAAACTTGGGACCCAATTTCTTAGACGGAATCCTCAAGCGCAGATTCTTAGAGGACAACCAAACCATGTCACCAATAGCAAACAAAACCTCTTGTCGTTTTCTATCAAAATACACTTTGGATCTTTTGTTATTCTCCTGAAGATTACCACGTACATCAGTCCAAACTCTCTCCAAAACACCAGAAAAATTCTCCTCTTCAGGTACAGCCGATCCCAACTTGGAAAATGACCCAAAAGACGGATGTCTCCCAGTACAACAAAAAAAAGGCGAACAACCAGCAGAAGCGGATGTATGATTGTTAAGAGCAAACTCAGCAAGTGGCAGAAACTCAGACCACCCCTCTTGATTATCAGTCACAAAACAACGCAAGAACTGCTCAACATCCTGGTTTTTCCTTTCTGTCTGGCCATCAGACTCAGGATGATATCCGGATGAAAACGACAAATGAACTCCCAACCTGTCACAAAAGGCGCGCCAAAAACGAGCCACAAACTGAGGTCCCCTATCAGAAACAATGTCAGTAGGAACACCATGTAGTCTGACTATTTCCTTGACAAAGGCCTTAGCGAGAGTCTTAGCGCAGGGCAGTTTGATGAAAGGAACCAAGTGACACATCTTGCTAAAACGGTCCACGACCACCCAGATGACAGTGAAACCCTCAGAGGGGGGAAGGTCAGTAATAAAGTCCATAGCCAAATGTGTCCAAGGTGCACTAGGGACCTCCAGAGGGCAAAGCAACCCCGCAGCAGGAGAATGAGAAGACTTAGATCTAGCACACACAGTGCATTGGCGCACCCACTTAATGACTTCCTTCTGCCATCCTGGCCACCAAAAACTGCGACCCACAAGTCTCTTGGTCTCAGAGATTCCAGGATGACCTTCCAACCGAGAGTCATGACATTCATCAAACAAATCTCTCCTCAGGGTACCAGGCACAAACAACCTCCCATGCGGCGTGTTAGATGGGGCATTCTCCTGTGCTTTAAGAATCTCATCTTCCAACACGGAGTCCAAAACAGCAATAACAGCCCCCTCTTGCAAGATGTTTTCCTCCTCCTCCTCAGTACCCACCATAGGAGAAAAGCTGCGAGACAAAGCATCAGCTTTAACATTTTTAGTACCTGGGATGTAAGTAACGGTAAAATTAAACCGTGAGAAAAACAGTGCCCACCTAGCCTGACGGGCATTCAAGCGTTTGGCAGCATCAAGGTAGATCAGATTTTTATGATCGGTGAAGACTTGAACGGGAAATTCCGCTCCCTCCAAAAAATGACGCCAGTGTTCAAATGCGAGTTTAATTGCCAACAATTCCCGATTACCGATATCATAATTTAGTTCAGACTCAGAAAATTTCTTTGAAAAAAAAGCACAGGGATGTACTCCATCCGTCTTTGCCTGAGCCAACACCGCGCCGACCCCCACAGAGGAAGCATCAACCTCAACCAAAAATGGTTTAGTCACATCAGGCTGCGTAAGGATGGGAGCAGAGCTGAACCTCTCCTTTAGCAACACAAAAGCCTCAATGGCCTCAGTAGTCCACTGAACCGCATCAGCACCTTTCCTGGTGAGATCGGTCAGAGGTTTGGCAATCACAGAAAATTTTTTTATGAATTTTCTATAATAATTGGCGAAGCCCAAAAACCTCTGTATTGATTTCACACCAATAGGTCTAGGCAGGGCCGGCGTCAGCACCCGGCACACCCGGGCAAGTGCCGGGGCCCTGAGCAGGCGGGGGGGCCCACTCGCCGTCTGGCACCCCCCCTCCTTTAGCGGAGGAGAGCGGTGTCAGCGCCGCCACTGGCCCCCCCCCCGCTTGCTCAGGGCCCCGGCATCAGATGGCACAATACTTACCTCTCCCGTGCCTCCGCTGCCGCAGCTCCGGGCTCCAGGGGGCGCCGGCGCTTCCTCTCACAGCAGGCCGCTGAATGACGTCATCATTCAGCGGCCGGCTGTGACAGAGAGCGCGGACGCTGGACGGGTAAGACGTGTGTGTGTGTCTCTCTGTGTGTGTGTGTCTGTGTGTATGTAGTGCGGTGCTTTGTGTGTGTGTGTGTGTGTGTGTGCGTGTATGTGTGTGTGTATGTATGTGAGAGAGTGTTTGTGTGCTGTCTGTGTGTGATGATGGGCAGGCATTGCTGATAATGGGCAGGCATTGATGATAATGGGCAGGCATTGATGATGGGGAGAAGATGATGATTGGCAGGAATTGATGATAATGGGGAGGCCATGATGATAATGGGCAGGCATTGATGATGATGGGGAGGAGATGATGATGATGATGGGCAGGCATTGATGATAATGGGGAGGCCATGATGATGATGAGGAGACAATGATGATGATAAGGAGGTAATGATGATGATGAGGAGGAAATCATGATGATAATGGGGAGTCTTTCCACAGCGCCCTTTCCTGAGCCGTAACAGTGCAGAACGCAGTACAGCGCAGAGGAGAGCTCCATATTTTGTATGGAGCATTATATGGGGACCAGTATCCTGTATGGAGCATTATATGGGGACCAGTATCCTGTATGGAGCATTATATTGGGTCCAGTATTCTGTATGGAGCATTATTTTGGGTCCAGTATTCTGTATGGAGCATTATATGAGGGGTGACATCCTGCATGGGGTATTATATGGGTGATAAGGGGGAGACTGTGGTGCCCATAATATTGTATGGAGGACTGTACTGTCCAGTCTGTACTGTGCGCTGTGAGGATTTGGCGGTTTTTGAGCTATTGTACAATTTACAATAGGCATCAGTCATGTAATAAAAGAAGTGAAGTGTTTGGCGTTGTGCTATACCCATATTTCTCTGCAGTATCTGTGTATTATGAATCGTGGTCTGTGTTAAAGGGGCCCACTGAGGCTCTTTCGCCCGGGGCCCATAAAAACCTAGAGCCCTGGGTCTAGGCCAATCCTGCACAGCTTGCACTTTCACCGGGTCCATCTCAAAACCTTCACTGGAGACAATGTAGCCCAAAAAACTAAGTCTCTGTACAGCGAACTCACATTTTTCTAGTTTGGCAAAAGTGAATTATCACTCAGTAACTGTAATACTTCACGCACACTCCTCCAATGAGACTCCAAATCCGGTGAATAAATCAAAATGTCATCCAAATACACAACCACACTTCTGCCGATCAAAGGTCTAAGGATGTCATTAATAAGATTCTGAAAAAATGCCGGAGCACTGGAAAGTCCAAAGGGCATGACCAGATTCTCAAAATGACCCAGTGGAGTGTTAAACGCAGTCTTCCATTCATCCCCCTCCTTCATGCGCAACAAATTGTATGCCCCTCGAAGATCAATTTTCGAGAACCACTTGGCCCCCACTAACTGATTAAACAAATCAGGAATCAATGGCAGTGGGTAAGGATTGCGTACAGTAATCTTATTAATTTCACGAAAGTCTAGACAAGGCCGTAAACCGCCGTCCTTTTTTTTAACAAAAAAAAATCCAACCGCCACAGGAGATTTGGAAGGCCTAATGTGACCGGCGGCCAAGCTTGTCTGTATGTATTCCTCCAAAGCCTTTCTCTCAGGAATAGTCAAATTAAATAAACGACTTTTAGGAAGAGTCGCTCCAGGGACAAATTCAATTGCACAATCATAATCTCTATGAGGAGGCAATACCTGCGATTCTTTATCAGAAAAAACTTTCCAAAAATCCTGAATAGGTACAGGCAACTCCCCCTTAACTACAGCAGCAATACACCCGTTACAACACTTGTCATAACACTTAGGACTCCAGGACTTAATTTCATTGGTAGACCAATCCAGTACCGGATTGTGCAATTTTAACCAGGGTAACCCCAAAATCACCGGTGAGGGCAAATTATTCAAAACTACCAAATCCAAATTCTCTTGATGAACACCATTAATAGTAAGAGGAAATTCACAGATATGGTGAGTAACATTTTTCAAGTGAGAACCATCCACAGACACCACATTAATAGGAGAAGATAGAAGTTTGGGTTTTAATTTTAGTTTTTCCAAAAATTTCCCATCAATCACATTGAGAGTTGAACCACAATCCACAAATACCCGAAACTCCAATAATTCCTCCTCAACAGCAGTGGTAGCAGAAAGAAAGACACCTTTATTGTTTAAACAAGCTATGCGGGCAAAACTGACCTCATTTTTTTTTCTCTCTTTATTCATTCGAAGCGCACAGTTCTTAATGAAATGCTCAGATTTACCACAGTAGAAACACAAACCTTGAGTAAATCTGCGTTCTTTTTCTCGAGAGTGAGGTGTCATTGCTCCAATTTCCATCAGCTCTGCAATGTCAGTACATTCCTTCTCCAAACTTGGAGCTGACAAGGCAGATTTACTCTCATTAACCCTTGCACGCAGTCTCCTATCCACCCGTATGGCTAATTGCATAGCCTCTTGCAAGTTACCAGGTATGGGATAAGCAATCAGCAAATCTTTAACCCTTTCACTTAACCCTGCAAGAAATAAACTTTTCAAAGCTGAATCGTTCCAGCCCACCTGAGCGGACCACCTTCGGAAGTGAGTACAATATTTTTCCACATTACCTGATCCCTGTCTCAAACGTCTCAATTCTGTCTCAGCTGATGAAACACGATCCGGATCGTCATACAATAACCCCAAAGCAGAAAAAAAACTATCCACTGATCTAAAGCATGGATCACTAGGCTGCAGAGAAAAGGCCCAGTCCTGAGGTTCTTTGCGCAAAAGTGACATTATGAACCCTATGCGCTGTGATTCATCACCAGAGGATCTGGGTCTCAAACGGAAATACAACAAGCAAGCATTTTTAAAAGAAAAAAAATCTTGTTGTTCACCAAAAAATAAATCAGGCAAATGTACCTTTGGCTCCACGAAATCAGCTCCAGGACAACTACTCACGTGTTTCTGGATTTCAGCCACCTCCAGAGAGAGTCGCTGCAGGTGTTGAGCCAAATCCTGAACCGACACCATAATAGAAACTGAAAATCTTTCCTTAGAGATTTTTTTTTTTTTTTTTTTTTTGGGCTGGACTTACTGTTATGATCTGCTACAAGCACTAAGGAAAGGTGGGAATTCTGTCCCTACAATAGGACTGAGCTTGATCCCTACGATGTAATGGGGAACCTGATCCTGCGACCAGACCCGCTAAAGTCCTCAGCTAGTCTGAACGAAGACCTATAGTTGCGAGGGAGGAATCCCTACAAGATCTAGGGACTGGGTGAAAAGATGGACACCTCCTAACAGAAAGTGTAGCAGGGAATATAAAACAGAAAACAAATACTAAGAGATCCTAAGATCAAGCAAAACTGACAGAGTAAGGCACCTAAGCACCTGGCTAGCTTAAGAGTAGATAATACAATGAAGTCCAGCAAAGCCAGAAGGGCGGAGCCAGACTAAATAGGGAAAAAAGGTCATGTGACAGCAAACTGAAACAAAACCTAACAAGAGGGTTCTAACACTGAGGAGGGAGTGAAAGGTGT
>JARQOD010000008.1:163697629-163791476 GCA_033576555.1 Oophaga sylvatica | reverse complement strand
TCATCTCCTAGTTCTCCTGAGCTTAGGCCACGCCCCCACAGTCACGTGCTTCAGGTCCTGGTTGTCTGAGCACACGTCTTCCCTGCTGCTGCCTCGCACCATAGGTATCTTTAGGGGCACAGTTTTTTACTAAGGAAAACGCCACTGGCTCATGGCAAGTGCAGTGCGGTGTCCCTGACAGTCTTATATTCTAGTTCTTCAAAGTAGCCACCTTTTGCTTTGACGACTCTTTGCACACTCTTGGCATTCTCTTATAAGCTTCAAGAGGTAGTCACCGGAAATGGTCTTCCAACAATCGTGAAGGGTTCCCAGAGATGCTTACCACTTGTTGGCCCTTTTGCCTTCACTCTGCGGTCCAGCTCACCCCAAACCATCTCGATTGGGTTCAGGTCTGGTGACTGTGGGGCCAGGCCCATCTGCCGTAGCACCCCAACACTCTCCTTCTTGGTCAAATAGCCCTTACACAGCCAGAGGTGTGTTTGGGTCATTGTCCTGTTGAAAAATTAATGATGGTCCAACTAAACGTAAACGGATGGAATAGCATGCTGCTGCAAATGTGTGGTAGCCATGCTGGTTCAGTATGCCTTCAATTTGAATAAATCCCCAACAGTGCCACCAGCAAAGCACCCCCACACATCACACCACCTCCTCCATGCTTCACGGTGGAACCAGGCATGTAGAGTCCATCCGTTCACCTTTTCTGCGTCGCACAAAGACACGGTGGTTGGAACCAAAGCTCTCAAATTTGGACTCATCAGACCAAAGCACAGATTTCCACTGGTCTAATGTCCATTCCTTGTGTTTCTTTAGCCCAAACAAGTCCTCTTCTGCTTGTTGCCTGTCTTAGCAGTGGTTTTCCTAGCAGCTATTTTACCATGAAGGCCTGCTGCACAAAGTCTCCTCTTAACAGTTGTTGTAGAGATGTTCTGCTGCTAGAACTCTGTGTGGCATTGACCTGGTCTCTAATCTGAGCTGCTGTAAACCTGTGATTTCTGAGGCTGGTGACTTGGATAAACTTATCCTCAGAAGCAGAGGTGACTCTTGGTCTTCCTTTCCTGGGGCGGTCCTCATGTGAGCCAGTTTCTTTTAGTGCTTGATGGTTTTTGCAACTGCACTTGGGGACACTTTCAAAGTTTTCCCAATTTTTCGGACTGACTGACCTTCATTTCTTAAAGTAATGATGGCCACTAGTTTTTCTTTACTTAGCTGCTTTTTCTTGCCATAATACAAATTGTAACAGTCTATTCAGTAGGACTATCAGCTGTGTATCCACCAGACTTCTGTACAACACAACTGATGGTCTCAACCCCATTTAAAAGGACAGAAATCCCACTTATTAAACCTGACAGGGCACACCTGTGAAGTGAAAACCATTCCGGAGACTACCTCTTGAAACTCATCAAGAGAATGCCAAGAGTGTGCAAAGCAGTCATCAAAGCAAAAGGTGGCTACTTTGAAGAACCTAAATATAAGACATATTTTGAGTTGTTACACTCTTTTTTGTTAAGTATATAATTCCACATGTGTTAATTCATAGTTTTGATGCCTTCAGTGTGAATGTGCAATTTTCATAGTCATGAAAATACAGAAAAATCTTTAAATGAGAAGATGTGTCCAATCTTTTGGTCTGTACTGTACATGAAAGAATAAATGGGGCCATGTGTTGTGAGATTTTGAGTGCAAGCCTCCTTCCATTAGCAAAGGCATTGAAGATGAAACATGGATGGGTCTTTCAGCATGATAATGATACCAAGCACACTGCCAGGGCAATGAAGGAGTGGTTCTTAAGAAGCATATGAAGGTCCTGGAGTGGCCTTGCCAGTCTCCAGATCTCAACCCCATAGAAAAACTTTGGTGTGATTTGAAAGTCCGTGTTGACCAGCGACAGGCCAAAATATCACTGCTCTAGAGGAGATCTGCATGGAGGAATGGGTCAGCATACCACCAACAGTGTGTGCCAACCATGTGAAGACTTACAGAAAACGTTTGACCTCTGTCATTGCCAACAAAGGATATACTGTATAACAAAATATTGAATTAACTTTTGTTAATGACCAAATACTTATTTTCCACCATAATTTGCAAAATAAATTTTGCCAAATCAGACAAGGTGATTTTTCTGGATTTTTTTTCGCATTTTGACTCTCATAGTTGTGGTCTACCTATGATGTCAATTACAGGCCTCTCTCATCTTTTTAAGTGGAAGAACTTGCACAATTGGTGGCTGACTAAATACTTTGTTTCCCCACTGTACATGCCAATATTACAATACACTCATTCACAAATTTACTTTTCTTTCACATAATAATATACTAGGTAGTTTGTTAAATGAAGGATTAGATGCTGCTGTGTCTGTATATAGTGAATCAAATGTGTTGTGCAAACTACTGCTCGTATGTTGCGATAGAGACGCCAACTTACTCACCGCCGCGGCCTCTATCCCATACATTGGCTTTGACTGCGGATGCCCGGGGTGCGCGGACTGCTTGCAGATCACAGGGCACTGGGCTTACGGTGTGCGCACGGTCACATCCACTTAAAGGGACAGCACATGCCATTCTAAAGTGTCCCCAGTCAATGGGGACACCCATTGTCACCCCTTATTTAAGTCACCTACACCAGAAGGAGGTGCCTGTGAAACATAGTAAGTTTGTTATAAACACTCTTTTTAGTTCTCGTGTCCCAGTGCTCGCATTCCTGTATACATGCCTGTCTATCAGCCGTGCCTGCCTGTCTGTACATCAGCCGGTCCCACACGCACCTGCCAGGGCTCATCTGTGGATCAGCCAGTCCAGTCTGAATCCTTGGTTCCAGTGTTCCTACAGTGCCTGCGTGTATCTACTATTCCTTCCTCCAAGCCGTCCTTGCTACCCTATCCTACCCAAGGTCAGCCAAGTGGACTTTGTACTTGGCCATCTTCAACTTTACTCCCCATTTTTGGCCAGCAGATAAAAACGTCAAGGAGGACCTCTCTCCAGATTCTTCCAGGCTTCCAACCAGGAAGAGGAGTTAAACACATTATTGACCCTCCAAAATTATTACTGTCACTCTGTTGGATGTGTCTCGGCTACATTCCGGAAAGACTTACATTGCAAAATCTGATAGGCAAAGCGTTCTTCTGTGAGGTCACTCGTTAAGTTAGCTGGCCATAATGGATAGAAGAAAATGGTGCTCCTCATTTCTCGACATTATGGTGGCTGACCCTGCGTAAGGATATTGCTGATTTCATCTCTGCCTGTCCCTCTTGTGCCCGTACAATATTCCGAAACAGCTCCCGAACGGTCAGCTACTTCCATCCAGGTGTACTGTCTTCTGGGTGGTAATGGATCATGATGGCCCATTTCACTCCACTTTCCCTTCTCCTGTCTGCTCCAGTGCTCGCAAAGAAGTTTATTTCACATATCTTCCGCTCCGTGGCCTACCGCTCCGTATTGTCTCGGATAGAGGTACCCAGTTTACTTCTCGCTTTTGAAGGGCCACCTGCAGACTGTGGACGTCACTCTGGATTACTATTCGGCCTATCATCCCCAGTCCATCTGCCAGGTGTAGTGGATCAATCAAATTATGACCAACTTCTTGCGGCACTTTGTCAATGACCACCACAATGACCGGCCCGGACTTTTGGCTTGGGCCGAATTTTCTTACAACTATGTCAGTGAATCCACTGCCAAATCTCCATTTTTTGTGGTCTACAGTCAACATCCCAATATTCCCATTGCCTGTTTCTATTACCTCTGATATTCCGTCTGTCAGGGTTTTTTTCTAGGATCTGGGAGAACACTAAAGTTATTAGTTAATTATTTGAAGTCCTCTGAACATATGAAAAAAAACACAGACAAGAATCATCTGGATCTGCTTCTATTTTGTCCTGGGACAAGGTCTGGCTGTTATGTAAGTATATCTGTCTCAAAGTGCCCATCTATAAACTGGGGCCTCGATTCATCGGTTCATTCAAGGTTATGAAGCAATTAATCCAGTAGCCTACAACTCTATCTCCCAGCCTCTCTTCGAATCCCCAATTCTGTTCATGTGTCTCTCCTGAAGCCTGTCATCCTCAGTCCTCTTTTCAAAGATGGATGGAGTAGTGCATGGTTGGTGGATGGGCACTATGTCCCAACAAGTCTGTGATATCAGTAAGGAGGTGGTGGAATCATGTTTTGGGCCGAAATTATGGAGAGATATCTGGTAGATGCCTTTGGGGTCCATGAGGGTGTAAAATTACCTCTGCAAAGTATATAGAGTTTCTGACTGATAACTTTCTTCCATGGTACAAAAGAAGAACTGCGCTTCATGCTAACAATTGGCTGCTATGGGCATAAAAAGGAGAGAAACTCATGGTGTGGCCAAAATCCTCCCTGACCTCAACCCTATTGAGAACCTTTGGAGTATCCTCAAGGACAAGATCCATGAGGTTGGGAAGCCGATCACATCAAAACAGCTGCCCTGAGAGGCGATTCGACATACTGCAAAGAAATTCAAGCAGAAACTTTCCAAAACTTCACAAGTTCAATGGATGCAAGAATTGTGAAGGTGACATCACAGAAGGGTCCTATGATACATGTAACTTGGCCTGTTAAAATGTTTTTTGATTGAAAAAGCTGTTGAATTTAGCAAATGTGATTTCTTACTGTTGCAAATTCAACCAGGATCGTTGTCAGTTCTTTACACCCTTTAAGTTGTGATCCCTGTAAATGGGTTAATGGGTGAAAACCAGGGAATCCTGTAACTCTGCAGCTTGACTGTAGCAGCCCCAATGGAATTGTGATGTAAGCTGTCCACCACTTACAGTTGGATTATCGTATGCCTAGTTACACAGGAAAATGCAGAATTTTCTTATGAGATAATACTGGCTTAAGATAACATAACACTGTGACAGAATGGCATTGACTTTCCATTTCTCCAGCACTTCTGAGACAGAGAAGATTGCCTCTCATCTTTACACTTCCAAAGTGACTTTTTTGCATTTACGTGTGCAATTCATGTAATAAGCCGCACTTCTAGGATATTACATACTCACTGCTACAAATGCACTGAAGTGTCATATGCTAGAGGGGCAGCCCCAGCGTCCCCTCACATCCATATCATTATTTCTGCTTACAAATTATCTCTTGCCAAATAAGAAAACATATTTGTGCTCCTGGATCCTTACTTTGATGTGAAGTCTTTCTTTTCAGCTTTTCTAATTCCTTTTCTGGCACAGGAAGCGGCAGTCATCTGGCAGCTGTTACTGTTGTCGGTAGAGATGGTGCAAATCCATTGACATGACCCGGTCCATCTGTCACATCAGAGATCTGTGGCTACTGTCCAGGAGTCCTGGAACATTCTCGTAGCTGCTGGCAATGGTGGCTATTCTTTGGATTAACCAACCTGGCAATGCATCACGTGTGCATCACACCGCAAGGAAGATGGGGAATAGTATCAGGTAGGAGGCGATTCTCAGATCTTCCATCCAGCGGCCACATTAGAGACCTGTAGATGCCAAGATGGCGTCCTAGGGACAGTTTCCTAGCTGCTGGCAATGGCGGCTCTACTTTGGATTAGCCAACCTGGCAAGGCATCACATGTGTGTAAAGCAGCAACGATGATGAGGAATGCTGCCCAGTAGGAGCCGCATCTCAGGGCTCCCATCTAGAGGCCACAGTTTATTGATGTGGCTGTTGGCCAGGTCCCGTCGATCTATTTGCACCATCTCTAGTTGTCAGCCATTTTAGCACTTATGTAACTGCTTTTGTCACCTGGTCACTATGAAGATCTTCTCTCCTTCTCCTCTTAGGTTCACTTTCTTGGTGCAGAAACGCAGGTGAATCCGCATGTGTTCATTGCGGATTCACCGTGTCCAATACGTTGTATAGGTGAAACATATCTTGCGGAGGCTCGCGTCTCGAGCTGCGGGCGACTCTGGATGCATAGTGAGCATGGGATGTCTTTAAATCCCATACACTGTGCTGTAACATGTGGACTCTGCAGGTTGGATGCAGTGTCCAAACCGCAGCATTTTGTGATCGTGTGCACTTACCCTCAAAAACAAATTCAAGAAGTTTATTAACTGTTCAGGTGCTTCACAGGAATTAATGCAACATGGAAGGGAATAAGGAAATATTTTACTTATTTTCCCAAAAATTTTACTTTAGCCCTATTTTTTTATTTTCCCAGGGTAACAGTAGAAAATGGTCCTCTACAAAATTTGTTGTGCAAAGTCTCCTGAGTACTCTGATACCTCATATGTGGGGGAAAACTACTGTTTGGGTGCATGGCAGGGCTCAGAAGGGAAGGAGCACTGTTTGACTTTTTGATCGCGAAAATGGCTGGAATCAAGAGCGGGCACCATGGGCCTAAACAGTGGAAACCCCACACAAGTGGCCCTATTTTGGAGACCCTTCAACAAATTTATCTAGATGTGTGATGGGCATCTTGAACTCCCAGGTGCTTCACAGAAGTTTATAATGTAGAGCTGTGAAAATAAAAAAAATCACATTTTTTCCCACAAAAATGTTCTTTTAGACCTAAATTTCTATTTTCACAAGGGTAACAGGAGAAAATGGACCCCAAAACTTGTGCAATCTCTCCTGAGTGCAACAATACTTCATATGTGGGGGGAAAACTACTGTTTGGGTGCATGGCAGGGCTTGGAAGGAAGGTACCTTTGAATGCAAAAATAGCTGGGAACGATAGTGGACGCCATGTCGCGTTTGGAGAGCCCCTGATGTGCCTAAACAGTGGAAGCTGCCAACTAATAACTCCATTTTGGAAATTAGACCACTCAAGGAACTTATCTAGATGTGTGGTGAGCACTTTGAACCCTTTGGTGCTTCACAGAAGTTTAGGTGCCATAACAGGAGAACCCCTGAAAGTGACAACACCATTTTACAAACTACACCTTGTAACGCTGGTATTCTGTACTTTGTTTTCCAGCGTTACTCTGCATGTCTTTTGCATTTACCCTTTTGCTCCTTTCCCCCTAACCAGCTGGGATACTGTTGTCTGTTATCTGTATGGATGCTGCTCAGTTCCCGGCTCTGCTGCGTACCCGTACTTGCGTGAGTGGCTCCGCTGCTTTGCATGACCGCCCGCATGTGCGGTCCCTGACCTGCTGTAAAAGCCGTCCGTAGCTTGCAAAGTCCTCTGCAGTGGTGCATGACTTACTACGTGTGTGGCAGCAGCCATTGTTGGGTTCCCTCTGTGTTGAGCTGTCTGGCTCTGCATAGGGGGCGCGGCCCACACCTGTCCTGCTTTTATGTGGATTGGGTGTTTACTAGAATTACTGCTCCAGCCTATCGCTGTGAAGCAGCTCATATATAAAGTTCCCCAGCCCTAGTGGGCGTTGCCAGAGCTTCACATTGAATCCACATTGAATCCCTGAACCTAGCCGTATGTGGTTGTGTGTTCAGCTCCTGCTCTGAATTTGATCAGCTCTGGAGAGCTGATTCCCTGTTCCTGCTGTGTCTTGTTCCCTGATCCTGGATTTAACCCGGTACCTGAATGTCTGAACTGTGTCTTGTGTTTCCGCCTATGCTGGGGGCTGATTACCCAGATCGCCGTTCCTGGAGGCTGTATATCCAGGCCTGTTCCTGCTGTGTCTAATTACCTGAACCCCTGATCCTGGATCGCATCCTGTACCTGAATGTCTGAACTGTGTCTTGTGTTTCCGCCTATGCTGGGGGCTGATTACCCAGATCGCTGTTCCTGGAGGCTGTATATCCAGGCCTGTTCCTGCTGTGTCTAATTACCTGAACCCCTGATCCTGGATCGCATCCTGTACCTGAATGTCTGAACTGTGTCTTGTGTTTCCGCCTATGCTGGGGGCTGATTACCCAGATCGCCGTTCCTGGAGGCTGTATATCCAGGCCTGTTCCTACTGTGTCTAATTACCTGAACCCCTGATCTTGGATCGCATCCTGTACCTGACTGTCTGAACTGTGTCCTCTGTGTTATGTTCCTGAAATCCTGCTGTGTCCAGAACCCTGTGCCAGTGACTGTGAATCCTTGCTATATAACCTGAGTTCATCTTGGAAGGAGGAGTCCGGTGTGTGCTGAGTTTCTGTGACTCTGTGCTCAGCTTCTGTGCAATCCCCGGCCAGCTCCCGTTGAGCCTGGCGGGGCTTGCACCAGACCGCTGGGGTTCCTTTTCAGGTCGCTGCCAGATGTCCGGATCCTATGCCTGATGCCCATGGCCTGATGTCCGATGTCCGACGACCACTTCCAGATGTCCGGATCCTATCCTCCCTGCCTGATGTCCGGGTCCTGCCGATTGTTGCCAGATGTCCGGAGCCTGCTGACCGGTGTCAGATGTCTGGATCCTATGCCTGATGACCATGGCCTGATGTCCGATGTCCGACGACCACTTCCAGATGTCCGGATCCTATCCTCCCTGCCTGATGTCCGAGTCCTGCCGATTGTTGCCAGATGTCCGGAGCCTGCTGATCGGTGCCAGATGTCCGGAGTCCGATGCCTGTGTTCCAGTCCGTGTTCCTGTCTGTGTTCCTGACTCCCTGAGATCCAATCCATGTTCCTGTCCGTGTTCCTGACTCCCTGAGACCCAATCCGTGTTCCTGAGGTTCCAGTCCGTGTTCCTGACTCCCTGAGATCCAATCCATGTTCCTGTCTGTGTTCCTGACTCCCTGAGATCCAATCCGTGTTCCTGATGTTCCTGTCCGTGTCCTCCCTGATGACCACTGCCTGATATCCGATGTCCGATGACCACTTCCAGATGTCCGGATCCTATCCATCTCTACCTGATGTCCGGAGCCTGCCGATCGGTGCCAGATGTCCGGAGTCCGATGCCTGTGTTCCAGTCCGTGTTCCTGTCTGTGTTCCTGACTCCCTGAGATCCAATCCGTGTTCCTGATTTCCTGTCCGTGTTCCTGTGTCCCTGAGATCCAGTCCGTGTTCCTGATGTTCCGATGTCCTGCCGGTTCCTCCTTGGTCTACCCTTTGATGATGTCTGTCCTGGGTCGGTGTCTGATGTTCTCCTGCTGAGCCTGTGCTACGCCTGAGGCCTGAGAGAGAGGCCGTCCTAGTATGCCCGTGCCAGATGACCCTGGACTTCATCAACCCGTGATGACCCCGCCATCATCTGACGTTCGTCCTGGGCCGGTGTCTGATGTTCTCCTGCTGAGCCTGTGCTACGCCCGAGGCCTGAGAGTGAGGCCATACTAGTATGCCCGTGCCAGATGATCCTGGACTGCATCTACCCGTGATGACCCCGCCATCATCTGAAGTCTGTCTGAGGTCGGTGTCTGATGTTCTCCTGCTGAGCCTGTGCTACGCCTAAGGCCTGAGAGAGAGGCCGTCCAAGTATGCCCGTGCCAGATAACCCTGGACTGCATCTACCCGTGATGTCCTCCAGCACTCGTCTGTTATCCTGAGTCGTGTACCCTTCTCTGATGTGCGGAATCGGGAGCCCGGTCTTATGTTCTTTTTATGTACTGTGTTTCTTTAAGTAAACTTTATGTTTCTTCTTACCTGAAGTTGTGCGGTGTTGTCTAGTCCTGCAGGTCGTCACCTTGCCCACATGCTCAGCTGCCACGGATCCCGGTCGCTGCCCTTCCCTAGTCCGGGCAGGCCCGGGTCTCCCTCCGTGGTCCAGTGGGTCCACATTCTCTTATCATCTGGGACCCATGCCTCACGTCGTCGTGGACTGGCGGCGTGGGAGCATTGGCTAGCTAGGCAAGCTATGCCATGTCCCGACGCCCCACAGCCGTGGGAAGCGCCACACACCTCTCATTTCATCTAGGGGTGCAGCGATCATATTGACACCACGGGTGTGTCACAGAATTTTATACCATTGGTCAGTGATGAAAACATAATTGCATTTTTACAATAAAAATTTTGTTTTAGCCCCAGATTTTATATTTATACATAGGAAAATGGGTAAAAATGGCACCAAAATGTGTTCCACAATTTCTGATAAACGTGGAAATACCCCGTATGTGGCTGTACAGAATTTCTTAGCAGTACAACAAGACTCAGGTGGGACAAAGTGCTATTTGCCTCCGGGAGGGCATATTTTCTCAAAATAGTTTGGGAACTACATATACACAGCCCTTAAGTACTAGAAGAGCAGAATATCCCCCTCAAGTGACCCCATTTTAGAAATTATATCCCTTTGGGAATTTGTATACAGATGTAATAATGGTTTTGACTCCATGGGTATTTTTCAGAAACAAGCAGCAGTGGATGTTGCCGAGTGAAAATTGCAAATCTGCTATTGCAGTGCCCAGTACATTGTAGTGCCCAGTACATTGTAGTCACAGTACGTTGTAGTGACCAGTACATTGTAGTCACAGTACGTTGTAGTGACCAGTACATTGTAGTCACAGTACGTTGTAGTGACCAGTACATTGTAGTCACAGTACGCTGTAGTGCCCAGTACATTGTAGTGCCCAGTACATTGTAGTCACAGTACATTGTAGTGCCCAGCACATTGTAGTCACAGTACGTTGTAGTGACCAGTACATTGTAGTCACAGTACGCTGTAGTGCCCAGTACATTGTAGTGCCCAGTACATTGTAGTCACAGTACGTTGTAGTGCCCAGTACATTGTAGTCACAGTACGTTGTAGTGACCAGTACATTGTAGTCACAGTACATTGAAGTCACAGTACATTGTAGTCACAGTACTTTGTAGTGCCCAGTACATTGTAGTCACAGTACGCTGTAGTGCCCAGTACATTGTAGTCACAGTACGTTGTAGTGACCAGTACATTGTAGTCACAGTACGTTGTAGTGACCAGTACATTGTAGTCACAGTACACTGTAGTGCCCAGTACATTATAGTGCCCAGTACATTGTAGTCACAGTACATTGTAGTGACCAGTACATTGTAGTCACAGTACGTTGTAGTGACCAGTTCATTGTAGTGCCCAGTACATTGTAGTCACAGTACATTGTAGTGCCCAGTACATTGTAGTCACAGTACATTGTAGTGCCCAGTACATTGTAGTGCCCAGTACATTGTAGTCACAGTACATTGTAGTCACAGTACATTGTAGTGCCCAGTACATTGTAGTCACAGTACATTGTAGTGCCCAGTACATTGTAGTCACAGTACATTGTAGTGCCTAGTACATTGTAGTGCCTAGTACATTGTAGTGCCCAGTACATTGTAGTGCCCAGTACATTGTAGTCACAGTACATTGTAGTGCCCAGTACATTGTAGTCACAGTACGTTGTAGTGACCAGTTCATTGTAGTCACAGTACATTGTAGTGCCCAGTACATTGTAGTCACAGTACATTGTAGTGCCCAGTACATTGTAGTCACAGTACATTGTAGTCACAGTACATTGTAGTGCCCAGTACATTGTAGTCACAGTACATTGTAGTGCCCAGTACATTGTAGTGCCCAGTACATTGTAGTGCCCAGTACATTGTAGTCACAGTACATTGTAGTGCCCAGTACATTGTAGTCACAGTACGTTGTAGTGACCAGTTCATTGTAGTGCCCAGTACATTGTAGTCACAGTACGCTGTAGTGTCCAGTACATTGTAGTCACAGTACATTGTAGTGCCCAGTACATTGTAGTGCCCAGTACATTGTAGTGCCCAGTACATTGTAGTCACAGTACGTTGTAGTGACCAGTTCATTGTAGTGCCCAGTACATTGTAGTCACAGTATGTTGTAGTCATCAGTACGTTATAGTGCCCAGTACGTTATGCCCAGCTCATGCTTCTGGAGACACGCACCCATAAATTATGTGGGCTCTCATCACTACAGAAATTTCAAACATGTGGAAGCTAAATGTGGTTTAGACACACAGGGGCTCAGAAAGCAGAGGGGTATTTGAATTTGGAAGCGCAGAATTTGGTAAATTTGTTTTTGAGATTGAGGAGCCATAGTTATTTTCCAGTGCTGTTGTGTTACCAGTGACGTGGAAGCCCGCTTTATTCCCTGTGCGGTGTAAGTGATTAGGTGACTTGAATCTTCGGGTCAATGCGATTACATCAGTACCAGATTAATATCTGTTTGTTATGTTTGGCTGATGTCACACACTAAAAGATGTTTTTTTTTGCAAAAAACAAGATTTTTTCATCCCCATATTTTGATAGCTTTAATTTTTCCATATTTCTGCCAATAGTCATTTGCGGTCTTGATTTTTGGAAGATGTGTTGACGTTTTATTGGTACTATTTTTGGACACATTACATTTTTTGATCGCTTTCTATTCTGATTTTTGGAAGGCAAAATGAACAACAACCAGCAATTCAGGATTTTTTTTCATGCCGTTCCCTGTGTGGTAAAAGTGATAAGGCAGCTTTATTCTTTCGGTCAGTATGATTACCGCGATAACACATTTATATAATTTTTTTATGTTGTGGTGCTTTTACACTACAAAAACTATTTTATAAAAATAAATGTTTGCATTGCTTTATTGTGAGAGGAATAGCTTTTTTTATTGTTCCTCTGATGGAGCTGTATGGCAGCTTAATTTTTACGGGATTAGCCAACATTTTCAGCAATACAATTTTTAGTTGTTTTCATCTTTTTGATCGAGTTTTATTCCAAATTTTTGTTCGGCGGTATGATAAAAAAGCATTGATTTTTGGCTTGTTTTTTATTTTATTTTGCGGTGTTCACTGAAGGGGTTAACTAGTGTAACAGTTTTATAGATTGGGTCGTTCCGTACGTGGGGATACAAAATGTGCATTTTTTTACATAAAAATACTTATTTATGGATACAATATAAATATATATATTTTATTATTTTGTGATTTTTATTTGAAATATTTTTACTATTTTTTTTCTTCTTTTTTACTTAGTCCCTCTATGGGTTTTTCACCGTTAGCAATCTGATCGTGGTTATAAAGCATTGCAATGCATGGGCTCTGAGCATGCTCTAACAAACTTGCTAGCCTAGTGAACAAGATGTCCTCATTACGACTTCAGGTCACCATGGCAACGTTTGGGCCCTCACCATGACATTGCGGGGGCACTGATCGGAGGGGAGTGGGAGCCCCAATCCCACTCAGTGCGGGCTCCACTGCTGGCAGTGAGAGTCGGGTGTCAGTGGTGATGTTCGCTGAACACTTGGTGCCGATCACTGCACACAGCCTGCTGGGCGTAGTCGATCCCCATGACGTATATATACTGCATTGGTCAGGAAGTCCTTCCCTTCCATGACGTATATACTGCAAATGTTGTGAATTGTTAATTTTAAGCATTGGCTCCATGTCTCAGAGCTTCCAGTTTATTTGCGTAAATGAGACTAAAATTTGCTTTCGTAGTAAAATATTCCTCACCCCACTTCAGGACGATAATAAACTATTCACTTTTTGGAGCCCACATATTATATTGACCATATTGATCAATACTGTGCATCTATGTATCTTCTTTCCCATAACATATACTAAAATCACTTTATTCCCCCCTAAAATATTTCTGTTCTTTTGAGATTGTTGGGATTGACATGCAGAATAATACAGTTTATAAAGTAGTTTATCGCACAGATAAATCAATTTGTGTGTGGCTACATTTACATACGGTAAATCCTAAATCAGCCGCAGAATCCGATCCTTGTATATAGGATTCATGGATCATTCAGTGGTGATTCTGTCCTTGCAGGATTAAATCAAATGTTCATTTAATGTTCGATCATTTATCAATAACAAAGGATCTTTACAGTGTGACAACCTCTCAGAAAAGAGCAACCCCAACAATAAGCCCCAAATAACTAAACATAACTGTAATGACAGTATGTAATTTTCTAGCCATCTTAATGGCTTATGTAGAGGGTTTGGACCCACTGAGTTGCACCGAGTCAGAGTGCGGTACCAAGGGCTCACTAGTTGATTTGGAAGACCCACCCAAGCTAAAATTATTTGACCGGGGATGGAGGATACTATTTGATTTACTGCTTCTGTTTTATGTAATTTCAGCCTATGCCTCCCAAAAATAATAAAAAAGAAAAGTTTGCTAAATAAATTAGATGTTTTCTACTGCCTTTTCCTGGATATAGTGCATCAAGTGTACTGTGCCAAGTACTGCTCCTGTCTTCCTGTGGCATCCGGTAACTCTGCTACCTGTCTGTGGTCTCCAGGACTTCTCCTGTCTGCCTGCAGTTTCCAGCAACCCTGCTTCCTATCTGCAGTGTCTAGGTTGACTCCTGTCTTCCTGTTGCATCTGGTAACTCTGCTACCTGTCTATGATCTCCAGGACTTCTCCTGTCTGCCCGTGGCTTCCAGCAACCCTGCTACCTATCTTCAGTGTCTAGGATGACTCTCGTCTTCCTGTGTCATCCGATAACGCTGCTAACTGTCTGCGATCTTCCGGACATCTCCTGCCTGCCTGTGACTTCCAGAACTCTGTTACTTATCTGTGGTGTCTAGGTTGACTCCTGTTTCCTGTGGCATCTGGTAACTATGCTAGCTGTCTGCGGTCTTCTGGACATCTCCTGCCTGCTTGCGACTTCCAGTACTCTTCTGTCTGTTTCCTATGTGCCCCACCAATCTGCTGCACTAACGCCCGTGGCCCATGTGTGCACCCGGTCATTGGGCTTGAAGAACCCATCTCACCAGATGAACCTAACAATGAGAAGGAAAAGGGGAATGTGAAGAGACACGAAGCACAATTTCACAATTGTTTTTGCTACCCTTCATATAGAAAACTGGTTTTGTGAGTCCTGTCGATGACGCTATTAATTGCATAGAAGTTAGGCTTCACACCCAGTGGATTGAGATTGTAATAATTCCTTATATTCGGAGAGTGCAGGCTATACAGGTTAGGAGTCATACTGAATCACATACCAGCCCCTCCTTATTGTCATGTTCCCCACGCTGCAGCAATCAGGTTTTACTGGTCATAAATTCTTTCTATCCGTGGGTAATATTTTTCAAGATAAGACGTATACTAGTCACTCCCAGACTAAGCTTATTCTTTATGTAACGCCTTTATTGTATTTTATTGTCCTTCAATTCTGACTAAGTCAAAGTTTATTTCTTTCTCCATAAGTTATAATCCAGAGACACAGCCTGCGCAGCTGCACATGAGCCCCATGGTAGCCAATAAAAAGGATATATGCTATTAAATACAGAAAACCCGGATGACCGGTTCACCGTAACCTCATTTGCACTTAGTTGTTTGACCCATAAGGCAGAACAAACTCCCTGACCAGCCGGGTACTCCAAAGATTGATTACTGTCACTGCTGAGAACCCTTTCGTGCATAACTGTCTATATAAATGCCTTTCCTCCACACCTACTGTAAATATTAATACTCGTTAGTAAGGTTACATTTTTCCAAGTGTCTCATTGGAAAAGAGACCTCTCCATACCGCTCTGACTTTCGGGAAACTATATAATCTTTTACAATGCAGAACCCCAAACTGCACCTTCTATTGAAGGTGGTATCTTACAGGGTAGAGAAGAAATATTACATTTCCATCACTTTTTTAAAATATGTTTTCATAGACTTCAGAATCATGGTTGTGCTGCTGCTTGACATTGAGTGCTTCTGCTTAGTTTTTTGGTAACCAATGTGCAGGAAATTAGAACTAAAGAGTGTGAGGTTATGTTACTTATCATATCCTAGTATGTACATTTTGTGAGTTTTTTTGCCCTAAAAAGAATCTGTCAGTTAGCCCAATCTAAACCACATACTGTATATGGGCATGCAGATCTTTGAAATGTAAATCCACTGACACCTTTATATCTTTTATCTGCTGTTGCATTCCTGAGAAATTAGCATTAATTAATTGTTATTAATATTAGCATTAATCAAATAATATATATACAAATGAGGCATTTAGTGCTCGGTGCGTCATAGAACACTTAACTAGCCGTTGCCTCCCCAAGTTGTTTCCCCACCCCACCCAGTACCAGCCTCTTTAGCTTGATTGATAGCTCAATGCCTGTGTGACATCTGGCGCCAGGCAAGAAAATCAGACAGTAAGCTATCAATCAACTAAAGAAGGGTGAGCAGTGGCAGACTGCTAATAGCGGTAGACCATGCGACCACTATAGGGCCCGTGAGTCGGGGCCCCCTGCTCCCATAAGGCATCACACCTTCCACTGTATCGGCATCCTGGATGCTGATACATTTGGAAGCAATGATAGAACAGGTAGGCATCCGCTCCTTCCTCCATCACTCTCTCTATGCATCTGAGCTCTGATGTAGCGATGTCATCGCGCCCACTGTGCCGAAGGGTGCAAAGCTTCAGAACACACACTACGGAGATCACAGCACTGGGGGAACACGGAGAGGGGAGTTATTTTTTTTAATCAATGACAGGGCCATTATACAGTACTGTACACCATGTTCCAAATTATTATGCAAATGATATTTTTCTCTGATTTTCCTAAGTGGTCGGTGCAAATGACAGTCAGTCTCATAAAAGTCATCACCCGTTAGAGTATATATCGAATTTTATTGAAGAAACCTCCCAATGATAACAGTATAATCTCCAAAATGGAAAAAAAAACTCAGAATGCACTGTTGCTAATTATTAGGCCCAGTAGAATTTCTAAACATTTGATATATTTTAAAGAACTGAAAATGCTCATTTGTGGAATTTGCAGCATTAGGAGGTCACATTCACTGAACAAAAAAGCTATTTAACTCCAAAACATCCTAACAGGCCAAGTTAC
This sequence comes from Oophaga sylvatica, assembly GCA_033576555.1. NCBI lineage: Eukaryota > Metazoa > Chordata > Amphibia > Anura > Dendrobatidae > Oophaga > Oophaga sylvatica. The sequence goes on along the minus strand of JARQOD010000008.1, from coordinate 163,774,899 downwards.
ATGTTAACATAGGAACCCTTCTTTGATATCACTTTCACAATTCTTGCATCCATTGAACTTGTGAGTTTTTGGAGAGTTTCTTCTTGTATTTCTTTGCCTCCCAGAGCTGCTGTTTTGATGGTGAACTGCCTCACACCCTCATAGATCTTTTGTTTGATGATACTCCAAATGTTCTCTATAGGGTTGAGGTCAGGGGAAGATGGTGGCCACACCATGAGTTTATCTCCTTTTATGCCCATAGCAGCCAATGACAGAGAGGTATTCTTTGCAGCATGAGATGGGGCATTATCAGCATGAAGATGATTTTGCTCCTGAATGCACGTTTCTGCTTTTTATACCATGGAAGAAAGTTGTCAGTCAGAAACTCTATATACTTTGCAGAGGTCATTTTCACACCTTCAGGAACCTTAAAGGGCCCTACCAGCTGTTTCCCCATGATTCCGGCCCAAAACATGACACCTCCACCTCCTTGCTGACGCCGCAGCCTTGTTGGGACATGGTGGCCATTCACCAACCATCCACTACTCCATCCATCTGGACCATCCAGGGTTGCTCGACACTCATCAGTAAACAAGACTGTTTGAAAATTAGTCTTCATGAATGTCTGGACCCACGGCAACCGTTTCTGCTTGTGAGCACTGTTAGGGGTGGCCAAATAGTAGGTTTATACACCACAGCAAGCCTTTGAAGGATCCTACACCTTGAGGTTCGAGGGACTCCAGAGGCACCAGCAGTTTGTAATGGCTTTTTAGTAGCTGCTCTCTTAATCCGATAAACTTGCCTGGCAGAAACCTTCCTCATTCTGCCTTTATCAGCACGAACACGTCTGTGCTCAGAATCAGCCACAAATCTCTTAACAGTACGATGATCACTCTTAAGTTTTCGGGAAATATCCAATGTTTTCATCCCTTGACCAAGGTATTGCCCTATTTGATGCTTTTCAGCGGCAGAGAGAACCTTTTTCTTTCCCATGTTACTTGAAAACTCTGGCCTGCTTAATAGTGTGGAACATCCAGTTTTCCTTTTATTGGGCTCACATGGCAAACTAATTATCACAAGTCTCTGAGATTGATTTCAGTGATCCAAAGAACCCGGAGACACAATACCATCAATGGGATTCATTTACAAAAAAAAACAAAAAAAAAACGCTATGACACTTAAAACCAATTTGCATAATAATTTGGAACATGGTGTATAGAAAGCTATATGTTACCCATTATTCTATATGGAAAGCTATGAGAGATCTATGATACTATGTGGAAGGCTATGTGGGGCCCATGATACTATATGGAAGGCTATGTAGGGCCCATGGTACTATATGGAAGGCTGTTATGATTTGGTAGCTGAGGAGTGCAGGTAAAAAAGGCAATACACCAGAGCAGTTGGAATCTATGAGATTTCAGTACCCTGACTAACCACCACAACTAGAGGCAGCCGTGGAGCGTTCCTACGTTGGTCCTAGACGCCTCGTCACAGCCTGAGAAACTAACTACACCTAAAGATAGAAATAGGAAAGCTATCTGCCCCGGAGCAGAACCCCAAAGATAATAGAAAGCCCCCAAACATATAATGGCGGTTAGACAAGATGAAATACTGACACAGAAAGAAAATAGTATGAGCAAACGCTGGGGCCCAAACTAACTAAATAGAAAAGGATAGGAAGGGTACTTACTGCAATCCCAGAAAACCCTGAAAGGCACCAACTCTACTAATTTCAAAAACACCTGAGATCACACGACCTCTACCACCTAAATTAGTTCTCTGGTGTAACAAAATCAAAACAGCAGCCACTGAAAAAACTGGAAAAAGCAAAAGTACAAACATCAGTGGCTGAACAAAACTGAGAGGGCAAAAGCCCCCGGAGGGGACCCTGAAGGCCCCCACAGAAGTGCAGGACAAAATGCAAAAATATAGCACAAACACAAAAGAAGAAAAAGTCTTATCTGTTAGCAGGAGATGCAGACACGACACAGCAGGCTACAAGGGAAACTGGAATAAAGGATTCAGACCAGAACAATTGATCACCGGCAACCCTGATGGGAAGGTGACTCCCTTATATAAGACCAGTCAGTAACACCTGATTCCCAGTCCTCACAATCTTCACTGGACAGACTAGCACTGCTTGTAACCACCAGAGGGAGCCTCTGGTCAGAACTCATCTCAAACCCATTCACAACAGAAGGCTATGTGGGGCCCATGATACTATATGGAAGGCTATGCGGGCCCATGGTACTATATAGAAGGCTATGTAGGGCCCATTATATTATATGGATATCTGTATGGAGGCCAATATAATATTTGAAGGGCTTTGTGGGACCATTATAATATTTTACAGTCTTTACAATAAGTGGAGGCCATTATACAATACAAGGGCTATGCTCGGGGCCATTATACTGTTTGGAGGGCTACTGGGGAACCATTATACTGTTTGGAGGGCTAGTGGTGCCATTATACAATGTGGAAGGTGATGTTGGGACCATCATACTGTATGGAGGGATGTGGGGTCCATTACACTGCATGAAGGACTGTGTGGGGGACATCCTATTGTGTTGAGGGCTGTGTTGTGGTCACAGTTGGGTCATCATACTGTGTTTGGGTCACCATACTTTCCCAGGGTGAGGGGACGTAGGGGTACATTAGGTCATCATACTTTGCGTGTGCAGAATTCTGTGTAGGTATTCACTGTGGGGTATCATATTGTGTTTGAAGGACACTTTTGTTGGCATCATGCTTTAGAGGAATGTAGAGGCTTCAATAGGAGGAAAATTAGTTGGCAAGTGTGGAAAAGTTGTGACATATGCTCTTCTGTGACCCTGCTAAATATTATTGTTTTTTGGAAGAGGGGCCCAATTAGAACTTCTGCTATGGGGCCTCATGATTTCTATGTAAGCCCCTGTGGACAAGTAAACAACCTAGGGAGACAAAGGCTAGTTTAGTCCTCTGTCGGGCCCAGAGCACTTAATGCCTCATTTGCCTATGAATTAAAACATTAATTTTTGGAAATGCAGGCAGCAACAGATAGAAGATATAAAGGTGTCATTGGATTTGCCTTTCAGAGACCTGCATACCCTTATAAGTGGTTTGTGGGGGTTGATCTTACTGACAGATTCCTTTTAACAACCAATGCTAAATGTAATTTTCAAGTTCCTGTTCTGTTCAGTATGTACACCTTCAATATTTATAACCTGACTTATTGTTAGGATATCTGCAAATCATGCACTTATGTAAATTTAGCCTAATGAGGTCTCTGCAGACAGATTATTTTTATATTGTCCTGGTATAATGCAGTAAAATAAGTGTAACATTTACTGTGAAGGGAAATTTTATTCTGCCTGATATATTTCCCCTTGAAACTTTCCTACTAAACCCTCTAGAAATCTCTCTGAACAGGGGCTTATATCATTATATTTTCTGAGCAATTCTGTAATTCTAATCCTTCATATCATATTACGTAACATTTTACAATATACCTATCATTGGCGTTGCTATATGGTCACTACATGGAGGTAACATCTGTCTTTGTAATAGTATGCTTTATTTTCTTTAGTAACAGTTTGGTGCAGTTCCGTCATTATATACTGGTAAGTGTAGGGTGGTATTATTCATAATGTCCAATGGGACCCGATGCAAAATTTTGACCTTGGCCCCCCATGCAGGTTTGTCTGATGCATGGGCCCTTGTAGCATTCTAATTCCTATAAAGACATACATTTTCACCCCTACAATTCATTATGTGCTAATGTCCCCCATCCTGGACCCCTTATAATAGTAATATAATGTTTAGTCCTATAGCACCAACATATTCTGCAGCCTTTCCAGTTATATATGTGCCCCATTATGGTATATATAATGTATATGTCTCCCTTCTTGGTATATATGTCCCTTTCCTGGGTCTCATCCTGGTATATATACAGTTGTGCTCAAAAGTTTACATACCCCGGCAGAATTTTTGCTTTCTTGACCTTTTTTCAGAGAATATGAATGATAACACCAAAACATTTTCACCACTCATGGTTAGTGGTTGGGTGAAGCCATTTATTGTCACACTACTGTGTTTTCTCTTTTTAAATCATAATGACAGCCGAAAACATCCAAATGACCCTGATCAAAAGTTCACATACCCCCTTTCTTAATACCATGTGTTGCCCCCTCTATCTTTTGTGGTAGTTGTGGATGAGGTTCTTTATTTTTTCAGATGGTAAAGTTGCCCACTCTTCTTGGCAAAAGCCTCCAGTTCCTGTAAATTCCTGGGCTGTCTAGCATGAACTGTGTGCACACTCCCCAGAGTGGCTCAATGATATTGAGGTCAGGAGACTGAGATGGCCACTCCAGAAGCTTCACTTTATTCTGCTGTATGACAGGTCGACTAGGCATTGTGTTTTGGATTGTTGTCATGTTGGAACATCCAAGTACGTCCCATGCTCAGCTTCCAGGCTGATAATTGCAATTTTGCCTCCAGTATTTTCTGATAACGTGCTGCATTCATCTTTCCTTCAATTTTGACCAAGTTTCCTTTGCCTTTGTAGCTCACACATCCCCAAAACATCAGCGATCCACCTCCGTGCTTTACAGTTGGAATGGTGCTCCTTTTATCATAGGCGATGTTGACCTCTCTCCAAATGTAACGTTTATGACAAAAAGTTCAATTTTTATCTCGTCACTGCAAATTACCTTGTTCCAGAAGTTTTGAGGCTTGTCTCTGTGCTGTTTTGCGTATTGTAGGTGAGATACTTTGTGGCATTTGCGCAGTAATGGCTTTCTTCTGGCGACTTGACCATGCAGCCCATTTTTCTTCAAGTGCCTCCTTATTGTGCATCTTGAAACAGCCACACCGCTAGTTTTCAGAGAGTCCAGTATTTCAGCTGATGTTATTTGTGGGTTTTTCTTTGCATTCTCAACAATTTTCCTGGCAGTTGTGGATGAAATTTTTGTTGGTCTAACTGACCGTGGTTTTGTTTTTATAGAGCCCCTGATTTTCCATTTGTTAATCACAGTTTGAACGCTTGTGACTGGCATTATCAATTCCTTGGATATCTTTTTGTATCCCTTTCCTGTTTTATACAGTTCAACTACCTTTTCCCATAGATCTGTTGACAATTATTTTGATTCCCCCATGGCTCACAATCCAGAAACGTCAGAGGCTGGATGAAAGATGCAAGAGTCTGTCTGGATCCCAGAAACTCACTCAGCTTTTATGCACACACTCATTACAAGCAAACAGGTCACAGGTGAGGATGTTACCTTTAGTAGCCATTCAAACCTATTTGTGTCAACTTCTATGCATTTTATCAGGCCAAAATCACCAGGGTATGTAAACTTTTGATCAGGGTCATTTGGATGATTTGGGTTGTCATTATGATTTAAAAGAGAAAGCACAGTAGTTTGACAGTAAATAGCTTCACCCAACCACTAACCATGAGTGGAGAAAAAGTTTTGGAGTTATCGTTCATATTCTCTGAAAAAAGGTAAAGAAAGCAAAAATTCTAGCGGGGTATGTAAACTTTTGAGCACAACTGTATTCCCCATGTATGTGTATTTGTCTCCCTTTCTGGGCCCCATCCTGGTATATATGTTGCACATCTTGAACCTCATCCTGGTATATGTGTCCCCATCCTGGTGTATGCAGTGGGTACGGAAAGTATTCAGACTTCTTTAAATTTTTCACACTTTGTTTCATTGCAGCCATTTGGTAAATTCGAAAAAGTTCATTTTTTTTCTCATTAATTCACACTCTGATCCCCATCTTGACTGACAAAAACAGAAATGTAGAAATTTTTGCAAATTTATTAAAAAGAAAAAATGAAATATCATATGGTCATAAGTATTCAGACCCTTTGCTCAGCATTGAGTAGAAGCCCCCTTTGAGCTAGTACAGCCATGAGTCTTCTTGGAATGATGTAACAAGTTTTTCACACCTGAGTTTGGGGATCCTCTGCCATTCTTCCTTGCAGATCCTCTCCAGTTCTGTCAGGCTGGATGGTGAACATTGGTGGACAGCCATTTTCAGGTCTCTCCAGAGATGCTCAATTGGGTTTAGGTCAGGGCTCTGGCTGGGTCAGTCAAGAATGGACACAGAGTTGTTCTGAAGCCGCTCCTTCGTTATTTTAGCTGTGCGATTGGGGTCATTGCCTTGTTGGAAGGTGAACCTTAGGCCAAGTCTAAGGTCCACAGCACTCTGGAAGAGGTTTTCAACCAAAATACAGTTATATGAAAAAGTTTGGGCACCCCTATTAATCTTAAGCTTAATGTTTGATAAAAATTGGTGTTTTTGCAACAGCTATTTCAGTTTGATATATCTAATAACTATTGGACACAGTAATGTTTCTACCCTTTAAATGAGGTTTATTGTACTAGCAGAACATGTGCAATCTGCATTCAAACAAAATTTGACAGGTGCATAAGTATGGCCACCCTTATCATTTTCTTGTTTTAAATACTCCTACCTACTTTTTACTGACTTACTAAAGCCCTTTTTTTGGTTTTGTAACCTCATTGAGCTTTGAACTTCATAGCCAGGTGTATGCAATCATGAGAAAAGCTACTTAAAGTGGCCACTTGGAAGTTGTTCTCCTGTTTGAATCTCCTCTGAAGAGTGGCATCATGGGCTCCTCAAAACAACTGTCAAATGATCTGAAAACAAAGATTATTCAACATAGTTGTTCAGGGAAGGATACAAAAAGCTGTCTCAGAGATTTAAACTGTCAGTTTCCACTGTGAGGAACATAGTAAGGAAATGGAAGAACACAGGGACAGTTCTTGTTAAGGCCAGAAGTGACAGGCCAAGAAAAACATCAGAAAGGCAGAGAAGAAGAATGGTGAGATCAGTCAAGGACAATCCTCAGACCACCTCCAGAGAGCTGCAGCATCAACTTGCTGCAGATGGTGTCACTGTGCATCGGTCAACTATACAACACACTTTGCACAAGGAGAAGCTGTATGGGAGAGTGATGCAAAAGAAGCCGTTTCTGCAAGCACGCCACAAACAGAGTCGGCTGAGGTATGCAAAAGCACATTTTGAGAAGCCAATTTCTTTTTGGAAGAAGGTTCTGTGGACTGATGAAACCAAGATTGAGTTGTTTGGTCATACAAAAAGGCGTTATGCATGGCATCAAAAAAACACAGCATTCCAAGTAAAACACTTGCTACCCACAGTAAAATTTGATGGAGGTTCCATCATGCTTTGGGGCTGTGTGGCCAATGCCGGCACTGGTAATCTTGTTAAAGTTGAGGGACGCATGGATTCCACTCAGTATCAGCAGATTCTTGACAATAATGTTCAAGAATCAGTGACAAAGTTGAAGTTACGCAGGGGATGGATCTTTCAGCAAGGCAATGATCCAAAACACAGCTCCAAATCTACTCAGGCATTCATGCAGAGGAACAATTACAATGTTCTGGAATGGTCATCCCAGTCCCCAGACCTGAATATCATTGAACATCTGTGGGATCATGTGAAGAGGGCTGTCCATGCTCGGCGACCATCAAACTTAACTGAACTGGAATTGTTTTGTAAGGAGGAATGATCAAAAATACCTTCATCCAGGATCCAGGAACTCATTAAAAGCTACAGGAAGCGACTAGAGGCTGTTATTTTTGCAAAAGGAGGATCTACTAAATATTAATGTCACTGTTCTGGTGAGGTGCCCATACTTATGCACCTGTCAAATTTTGTTTGGATGCAGATTGCACATTTTCTGTTAGTACAATAAACCTCATTTCAAGGCAGAAACATTACTGTGTCCAATAGTTATTAGATATATCAAACTGAAATAGCTGTTGCAAAAACACCAATTTTTATAAAGCATTAAGCTTAAGATTAATAGGGGTGCCCAAACTTTTTCATATAACTGTATCTCTCTGTACTTGGCCGCATTCATGTTTCCTTCAATTGCAACCAGTCGTCCTGTCCCTGCAGCTGAAAAAACCCCCATAGCATGATGCTGCCACCACCATGCTTCACTGTTGGGATTGTATTGGGCAGGTGATGAGCAGTGCCTGGTTTTCTCCACACACACCGCTTAGAATTATCACCAAAAGTTCTATCTTTGTCTCATCAGACCAGAGAATCTTATTTCTCATAGTCTGGGAGTCCTGTTATGTTTCGGTAGCTGAGGAGAGCAGGCAAAAACGGCAATACACCAGAGGTTGGAATCTATTGGATTGCAGTACCCTGACTAACCGCCACAACTAAAGGCAGCCATGGAGCGTTCCTATGTTGGTCCTAGACGCCTCGTCACAGCCTGAGAGATTAACTACACCTAAAGATAGAAAGAGGAAAGCTATCTGCCCCGGAGCAGATCCCCAAAGAACATAGGAAGCCCCCAAACATGTAATGGCGGTTAGACAAGAGGAAATACAGACACAGACAGAAAATAGTATGAGCAAACGCTGGGGCCCAATCTGCCTAGACAGAAAAGGATAGAAAGGATACTCACTGCAATCCAAAAAACCCTAAAAAAATGCCAACGTACTGATTGCAAAAACACCTGAGATCACACGACCTCTACCACCTAAATCAGTTCTCTGGTGTAACAAAACTAAGCCGCAGCCACTGAAAAAAACTGGAAAAGGCAAATGAACAAGTAACAATGGCTCCAGAGGAACTGAGAGGAGCCCAAGCCCCCGGGGGGGGGGGAACCGGGCTAACCTCACAGAAAAGCAGAGAAATATGCAAATGGTAAGCACAAAAACAGAAAATATCTTATCTGAAAGCAGAAGAAGAGGCAAGACTCAGCAAGCTTCCAAGTGAACCAGGAACCACAGTTGAGACAAGAACAATTGATCACCGGCAACCATGATGGGAGGGAACCCCCCTTATATCAAACCAGTCTGTGAATCCTGATTGCCAATCCTCATTGAATGGTTCAGTACTGTTTGTAACCACCAGAGGGAGCTTCTGCTCAGAATTCATTTCCAAAACATTCACAACGGAGTCCTTCATGTGTTTTTTAGCAAACTCTATGCGGGCTTTCATATGTCTGGCACTGAGGAGAGGATTCCGTTGGGCCACTCTGCCATAAAGACCCGACTGGTGGAGGGCTGCAGTGATAGTTGACTTTGTGGAACTTTCTCCCATCTTCCTACTGCATCTGTGGAGCTCAGCCACAATGATCTTGAGGTTCTTCTCTACCTTTTTTACCAAGGCTCTTCTCCCACGATTGCTCAGTTTGGCTGGATGGCCAGGTCTAGAATCATAGAATGGTAGAGTTGGAAGGGACCTCCTGGGCCATCTGGTCCAACCCCCTGCTCAAAACAGGATTCAATTAATATATAGCCAGAGAAGTACCAACAATTCTCCTTCCACTATTTTTACCACCAATTAAAGTATAGAATATAGCAAAAAATGGTATTTAAAACGTAGCTTTTACTAACAGTTTCTTTAAAAAAGGGGTTTTCACCCCTATTAATCAAACGTGAACCAATACTCTAGTGCACCAAATATACATATAAATCCAACAATAAATATGGTTTAAAACCCAGTGGGGTATACCATCAAACAAAGCACTCCCTGTTTGGGAAAATTTCTTTGCTCTCTATTTAAATACTGTAAACATTATACATTATAGAGGGTAAATGGAACAATCTCACCCATTTTGATGCTTCCTCTATATATTTTTCATGGAGTCGGGGTCCACAGATTATCCCTATTATTCTCTGCAAATAATCCTGGCACCCCAAGACTCCTGCCCTTACAAGGACAGTCCACAGCTGGCCCTTTCAACTATAGGCCCTGGACTGACCCTATGTGCCTCCCGACGCGTTTCCTCAATGTCTTGATTTATCATGGGACTGGAACAAAACTTTTCTTTTGTCAGGAGCAAACGGGCAGCATATCCCACCAGGGATAGCATATGGGATGGCAATCCTCAAAACAGGATTCACTAAATCATCGCAGACAGATATCGGTCCAGCCTCTGTTTGAAGACTTCTATTCAAGGAGAACTCACCACCTCTCGTCGCAGCCTGTTCCACTCGCTGATCACCCTGTCAAAAAGTTTTTTTTAATAATAGAATCATAGGAAGACTTCTGGATGTCCCAAGCTTCTTCCAGTTAAGCATTATGGAGGCCACTGTGCTCTTATGAACATTGAGTACTGCAAAAATTCTTTTGTAACCTTGGCCTGATCTGTGCCTTGCCACAATTCTGTCTCTGAGCTCCTTGGCCAGTTCCTTTGACCTCATGACTCTCATTTGGTGTGACATGCACTGTGAGCTGTGAGGTCTTATATAGACAGGTGTGTGCCTTTACAAATCAAGTCCTATCAGTTTAATTAAACACAGCTGGACTCCAATGAAGGAGTAGAACCATCTCAAGGAGGATCACAAGGAAATGGACAGCATGTGACTTCAATATGAGTGCCTGAGCAAAGGGTCTGAATTCTTATGACTGTGATATTTCAGTTTTTCTTTTTTAATAAATTTGCAAAAATTTCTACATTTCTATTTTTTTCAGTCAAGATGGGGAGCAGAATGTACATTAATGAGGAAAAATGAACTTTTTTTGAATTTACCAAATGGCTGCAATGAAACAAAGAGTGAAAAATTTAAAGGGTTTCTGAATACTTTCCAAACCCACTGTATGTCCCCCATCCTGGTATGTAAATATTAGAAGGTGATAGACCGGCACACTGTCCTGTTAAAAAATTGTGTGTTTGAGGAATGGACTCGTAGTCAAGACTTGTTGAGGACGGAAAGCGAGCACCCTAAAAGAAAATGAGACTGTAGGTCTTGCTGGAGTGATACTTTCTTTTGATCCAGCATGCAGTAAAAAACAGATATGGTCCAACATTTCGACCAGGAGCGGTCTTTGTCAAGGATATCTTGATATCTAGGCAGAAATCTAGTAGAGTAATAACGTAAATCATAAGATTTCTTTCATATCGAGAAGGACGTGTGGGGAGCAGGAGCCGGGAATTGGGAAATGCGGCAAGCAGGGTGTAAGACTTGACATGAAAGAGATCTTACCATTTAAGTTATTGCTTTACTACATGTATATATATATATATATATATATATATATATATATATTTATTTATATATATACACACATAAATACACACGAAAGGTGCACATATTTATACTTACTGTATATAAAAGCCATACATAACTGTCATATATAAATATAGAAAAGATATACATAACGTACATATGTATAAAAGAGGCATGCAGTACACAACCTACAAATATATATTACCTGTCTGCCTTTTGGTGGTTTGGATCCTTACTCTCCTCCTTGCCATTTCTTAAAAATAAAGACAAGTACTGTACATGTATGGCTATGATCAAATAATTTTGTTTTCCAATTTGTCTGTAAAAGAAATGTTGGCTGTGCATGTTTTATTTTTTGTTGATAAGTTGTTTAGAAATAGAAAAAAGTCATGTTGGCAGTCTGGCCTCCTGGTGAGCTTGTGCTTATCGACAGCAGACAATCAGAACATGCCGAGCTGCAGTATAAAGAAACACACAAGGACAAAACAACAGCATGAGTCTGCGATTACACAAGAAGTGCACTTTAAACCATGTTAGACTCACTTTAGGGCAAATTTACAAACAGGTTTTGTAAAAATCTTGGCAAAAACCCTGATTTAGCTGCACCATGTGATGGCCTAAGCTCTATAGAAAATAGAAGGCATGTAAGGTTTGGCAGTACTCATAATCAGTACTGACAGCTTTTATTTTACAACTTTTTTCCAGTCTAATACTTAGCCTTTAGAGCTCTCCTTCATCTAAAGTTATAAATGTATTTATTCCAAATTTTGCTTTTTCAAAAGCCCCAGAGTGCTGAGTAACAGCGCTGGTGGGAGATGTAATTGCTGACTTGTTGGATATCACCCAGCTTTCCAAGAAACAGAAATTACAAAGATACAGCTGAATGGGATTTTCAGCCACGCGGTAGGAGAGGACGTCTCAAGGACTTATACCTACCAGTGATTGTCTAATTTTAGGTGGACGCGTTCCTTATCAGATACGTCAGTCACTGCATCAGGATAAGTTAGCAATAAGAAAAATAAAATTTTCTCGCTCTTTTAGTTTTGTATATTTTTTTTTCAATGCAAACATGCCACCTTCAAACAGCAGCCTTCTGCCGTACTGCGCAGAAATCCATAGCACGAGCAGCACTGTATATATATCTCCCACTGCTCTGCAGCACGCACACAGAGCTGCATCTGTTCACCGTGCCCAAGGACAGAGCTAGGTCACTGCTTCTGAGTTAAGGCTGAAGATAGAGGAGCGGCTTTATGATGATGATGCCTCACGCTTTAAACATTTGGGAAATCATGTCTGGATGGATGGAACAGAAAGTTAAACCCGCTTAAATGAAAAATTCTCATTATTTAATTGCTAAAGCTGTAGGTAGAATTAAAAAGTAGATTTTCTGGGGGCAAGGCTGCAAAATGGACTTTGCACATGACATGCAAGCAAATGAAGGTTATGTATTGCACATTATTTATATTTCAGCAGGTGGATACTTTAGGTTGTAGGTCATGGTGAGCAACACGGACTGAAGGCGATGGAGCAGCAGGGCAGGACTTGCCAGACAACATGTGGATTAGTGAGTACCAGGGAAGCGGTGTATTCAGGATTACAGGCAGACAAGTGGAACAGGAAGCAATTAAAGACAAAGAGCCAGGAGTGTTGATAAATTGAGGAACTTTAGAAATATTTTCAATCCATAATTTACAGCAGACAAAATGTTAACTGTAAAGTTGCATTTTATCAGCAGACAGATGGTCGATGACAGGTATGAATGTAATCAGCTAACAAATGGTTAACCACAGCAGGGATACTGGATACTTGACTGCACAGAATATAACTAATTGTTGCAGCAGAATTGTAGTGTGAACAACACCAGCAGTATCAGAGAAGAGTTTGTAATGCTTATGTAGGGGGAATCGATGAAGATGTTGTGGCAACAAGGAGTTAATGTGAAGTGTTATATCATTATGTGTTATGTTATATGCTTGATAAAGAGTGTTGCATTATATCCTTATGGCCGATTTATGTCTCGGTTCTCCTGGAGGCCCTGCCTCAAGGCCGTTGTGGGGGAATTGGGGAAGTCAGTCCACTAGAGAAACCGTTACAAAGGATAGGGATGTAGTTTGCATCCAGTGGCGGATTATAATGAGGTCAATCTGGGCGGTAGCCCAGGGCCCAGTGGTGTAGGGGGGCCCACCAGAACAAGCAGGGGCGTAACTATAGCGGTCGCAGCCCCAGACTGTTTAGGGGCCCGCCCATCCACCAATAGTGAAAGAGAAGGAGGATGTCACCCAACCATGTGACCCGCAGCAGGGAGGCGTCACCGCAAGTCCTCTAGTTACATGGGGGAAGAATCAAGATGGATTGAATGCAGTCACCGGGTCACATGAACCAGAGAGGCGTGTCCACAGGTCCTTCAGCCGCCCCGCTGCTTGAGTGTGTGAGTGCCGAAAGCTATGGCTGCGTCCTCCTGCTGCTGGCCAAGGGTCCCACAGATCTGCACCTGTCCTGTGAGACCTGTTATTAGGAGCCGTTCATTGCCAGGTGAGTAGTGGCAGAAGCTTCTGCATCGGAGGTCTCTCTCTGTATATACAGTACAGACCAAAAGTTTGGATACACCTTCTCATTCAATGATTTTTCTGTATTTTCATGACTATGAAAATTGTAGAATCACACTGAAAGCATCAAAACTATGAATTATCACATGTGGAATTATACATTACACTTTACAAAAAAGTGTGAAACAACTGAAAATATGTCTTATATTCTAGGTTCTTCAAAGTAGCCACCTTTTGCTTTGATTTCTGCTTTGCACGCAGAAAAGGTGAACGGATGGACTCTACATGCCTGGTTCCCACCGTGAAGCATGGAGGAGGTGGTGTGATGTGTGGGGGTGCTTTGCTGGTGACACTGTTGGGGATTTATTCAAAATTGAAGGCATACTGAACCAGCATGGCTACCACAGCATCTTGCAGCAGCATGCTATTCCATCCGGTTTGCGTTTAGTTGGACCATCATTTATTTTTCAACAGGACAATGACCCCAAACACCTCCAGACTGTGTAAGGGCTATTTGACCAAGAAGGAGAGTGTTGGGGTGCTGCGCCAGATGACCAGGCCTCCACAGTCACCAGACCTGAACCCAATCGAGATGGTTTGGGGTGCACCGCTTCAATTTTGAATAAATCCCCAACAGTGTCACCAGTAAAGCCCCCCCACATCATCACACCACCTCCTCCATGCTTCACGGTGGGAACCAGGCATGTAGAATCCATCCGTTCACCTTTTCTGCGTGCAAAGCAGTAATCAAAGCAAAAGGTGGCTACTTTGAAGAACCTAGAATATAAGACATATTATCAGTTGTTTCACACTTTTTTGTAAAGCGTAATGTATAATTCCACATGTGTTAATTCATAGTTTTGATGCCTTCAGTGTGATTCTACAATTTTCATAGCCATGAAAATACAGAAAAATCTTTGAATGAGAAGGTGTGTCCAAACTTTTCGTCTGTACTGTATATGGCTCTATAGTGCACAGGTCTCTCATGATATGGCTATATAATGCACAGGTCTCTCTCTCATGATATGGCTCTATAGTGCACAGTGAAGTGCACAGGTCTCTCTCTCATGATATGGCTTTATAATGCACAGGTCTCTCTCATGATATGGCTCTATAATGCACAGGTCTCTCTCTCATGATATGGCTCTATAGTGCACAGTGAAGTGCACACTGATGTTTCTCTCATGATACGGCTCTATAGTGCACAGTGCAGTGCACACTAATGTCTCTCTCTCATGACACGGCTTTATATTGCACAGTGAAGTGCACAGCGATGATACATGATGAGGCTCTCCAGTGCACAGTGAAGTGCACACTGATGACACATGATGAGGCTGTATAGTGCACAGTGATGATACATGATGAGGCTGTATAGTGCACAGTGATGATTGTTGTGAATAGGCTGGAAATGAGTTCTGAGCAGAAGCTCCCTCTGGTGGCTACAAACGGTACTGGACTGTCCAGTGAAGATTGTGAGGATTGGGAATCAGGTGTTACTGACTGGTCTTATATAAGGGAGTCACCTTCCCATCAGGGTTGCCGGTGATCAATTGTTCTGGTCTCAATCCTTGATTCCTGTTTCCTTGGTAGCCTGCTGTGTCGTGTCTGAATCTCCTGCTAACAGATAAGACATTTTCTTCTTTTTGTTTTTGTGCTTGATTTTTGCATTTTGTCCTGCACTTCTGTGGGGTCCTTCAGGGTCCCCTCTGGGGGCTTTTGCCTCTCAGTTCAGTTCAGCCACTGATGTTTGTACATTTGCTTTTTCCAGTTTTTTCAGTGGCTGCTGTTTTGTTTTTGGTTACACCAGAGAACTAATTTAGGTGGTAGAGGTCGTGTGATCTCAGGTGTTTTTGAAATTAGTAGAGTTGGTGCTTTTCAGGGTTTTTTGGGATTGCAGTAAGTGCCCTTCCTATCCTTTTCTATTTAGTAAGTTTGGGCCCCAACGTTTGCTCATACTATTTTCTGTCTGTGTCAGTATTTCTTCTTGTCTAACCGCCATTACATGTTTGGGGGCTTTCTATGTTCTTTTGGGATCTGCTCCGGGGCAGATAGCTTTCCTCTTTCTATCTTTAGGTGTAGTTAGTTTCTCAGGCTGTGACGAGGCGTCTAGGACCAACGTAGGAACGCTCCACGGCTGCCTCTAGTTGTGGTGGTTAGTCAGGGTACTGCAATCTCATAGTTTCCAACTGCTCTGGTGTATTTCCTTTTTTGCCTGCTCTCCTCAGCTACCAAATCATAACAGTATCACCGGCCTAAACTGAAAATTATATGGTACTCACAGAAGGGAAAAATATTGTGAAAGAAAAAAGTTGTCAGAGTTGTCAGAGATTTTTTTTTTTCTGTTTGTTGCATTTTTTTTTTCCCCTCTGTATCTCTGGGTGCTGAGGAGGATTTTTTTTTTCTCTCAATGGAGTTTGCACAGTTGTCTGGCCGTGTGGATGAGCTTGCCACTGAAGTTCGGAGTATTGCTACCTATCTTGCTAGGTTGCCTGTTGTGGAACCTAGGATTCCCATGCCAGATTTGTTTTTAGGGGATCGAGCTAAGTTTCTGAATTTCAAAAATAACTGTAAATTGTTTTTTGCCTTAAAATCTAAGTCCTCAGGGAACGCAGCGCAGCAGGTTCAAATTGTCATCTCTCTCCTGCGCGGCGACCCTCAGGATTGGGCTTTTTCCCTGACACCTGGGGATCCTGTTTTGAGTGATGTTGATGCGTTTTTTCAGGCTTTGGGGTTATTGTACGATGAGCCTAATGTCACTGATCAAGCTGAAAAAACTTTGTTGGCATTAAGTCAGGGGCTTGAGGACGCTGAGTTATACTGTCAGAGATTCCGTAGGTGGGCAGTCCAGACCAAATGGAATGACGACGCTTTGGCAGCTCTTTTTCGGAAGGGACTGTCAGATAATGTAAAGGATGTTATGGTGGGATTCCCTGTTCCCTCTGGTCTCAATGATTCTATGTCATTAGCGATTCAAATTGACAGACGTTTGCGTGAGCGGAAAGGTATGCATGGAATAATGTTGCCTTGTGAACCTGCTTCTGAATCCATGCAGTGTGATAGAGTGGTTTCTGGGGCACAGCGTCATGAATTTCCAAAGCGCAATGGGTTATGTTTCTACTGTGGTGATGCCTCTCATGCTATTTCTGTCTGCCCTAAGCGGGGAAGACGTTTTGCTCGCTCAGTTGTCTTGGGTAGTGTTCAGACTAAGTTTTTGTTAACTGTTACCCTGATATGCTCTCTGTCCTCATTTTCTGCTCAGGATTTTGTTGATTCTGGAGCAGCTATTAACCTGATGGATTTTGATTTTGCTAAACGTTGTGGGTTTCCCTTGATACCCTACGGAAGTCTATTCCCTACTGGGGATCGATTCTACCCCTTTGGCTGAGAATAAACCTCAGTTCTCTACTCAGGTGATAATGAGGGTAGAACCTGATCATCAGGAGAGTTGCAAATTTTTGGTTCTGTATAATCTGCATGACATTATCGTACTGGGTTTCCCTTGGTTACAGTCTCATAATCCTGTTTTGGATTGGAAATCTGTGTCTGTTACCAGTTGGGGCTGTCAATGTGTTAATACCAACACTCCTGTTTTTTCTGCCTCCCCCAGGCTCAGGATGTTCCTGACTTTTTGATTGATTTTTCTGATGTGTTTAGCGAAAGTAAATCTGCATCCTTACCTCCCCATAGGAGCTATGACTGCGCTATTGAATTAGTGCCAGGTAGTAAATTCCCTAAAGGTCGCCTTTTTAACTTGTCTGTACCTGAACATGACGCTATGCGGTCTTATATCAAGGAGTCATTGGAGAAGGGTCATATCAGACCATCCTCTTCACCCTTAGGTGCCGGTTTTTTCTTTGTGGCCAAAAAGGATGGTTCATTAAGGCCGTGTATTGATTATCGTCTCTTGAACAATATTACTGTGAAATATCAATATCCGTTACCCTTGATCTCTGATCTGTTTTCCAGGGTGAAAAGTGCTACTTGGTTTACCAAGCTTGACCTCAGGGGGGCATATAACCTTATTCGCATTAAGCACGGGGATGAATGGAAGACGGCATTTAATACCCTGAAGGGCATTTTGAGTACCTTGTGATGCCCTTTGGGCTCACTAATGCTCCTTCTGTCTTCCAGTCCTTCATGAATGACATTTTCAGGGATTTTGTGGATAAATTTCTGATTGTTTATTTGGATGATATCTTGATTTTTTCCAATGACTGGGACTCTCATGTAAAACATGTTCGGACTGTGTTCCAGATTTTGAGAGAGAATGCTCTGTATGTGAAGGGATCAAAGTGTCTTTTTGACGTTCAGAGGATCTCATTTCTGGGTTTTATTTTGTCCCCATCTGTTATTGAAATGGACCCGGTCAAAGTTCTGGCTATCTGTGATTGGGTCCAACCTACTTCATTAAAGGCTCTTCAAAGATTCTTGGGTTTTGCCAATTTTTATCGCAAATTTATTGGTAATTTCTCTGTTATTGTTAAACCATTGACTGATTTGACCAAGAAGGGTTCTGATGTGGTGAATTGGCCTCCTGAGGCAGTCTCTGCATTTCAGGAACTTAAGCAGAGATTCACTTCTGCTCCTGTTCTACGGCAGCCTGATGTTTCTCTACCATTTCAGGTGGAGGTTGATGCCTCTGAAATTGGGGCAGGTGCTGTTTTGTGCCAAAGAGATCCAGAGACCTCTAAAAGTAAACCTTGTGCCTTTTTCTCTTGAAAATTTTCTCCCACTGAACGTAATTATGACGTGGGTAATCGGGAGTTATTAGCCATGAAGTGGGCTTTTGAAGAGTGGAGACATTGGCTTGGAGGGAGCCAAACATCAGGTGGTGGTCCTTACTGACCATAAGAATCTAGTTTATCTGGAATCTGCCAAGCGACTTAATCCTAGACAGGCCAGGTGGGCCTTGTTTTTCACACGTTTTAATTTTGTGGTTTCATTTCTTCCTGGCACTAAAAATGTTAAGGCGGATGCCCTCTCGAGGAGTTTCCTTGCGGACTCTCCTGAGTTATCTGATCCTTCTGTTATTTTGAAAGAGGGTGTAGTTCTTTCCGCCATCTCGCCCAATTTGAGACTGGCTCTGGAGGGTTGCCAGGAGGATAAGCCCGAGCGCTGCCCTGTTGGGAAATTGTTTGTCCCGGACCAGTGGAATAAGAGTGTAATGTCTGAGATTCATTGTTCCGCGTTGGCCGGTCATCCCGGAATTTTTGGTACCAGGGACTTGGTTGGTCGGTCCTTTTGGTGGCCTACCTTGTCTCGTGATGTCAGGGAGTTTGTGCAGTCCTGAGGGACTTGCTTTCGCTCCAAGCCTTGCTCTCGTTCTAGTGGTTTGTTGATGCCATTACCTGTGCCCAAGAGACCATGGACCCATATCTCTATGGATTTCATTTCCGACCTCCCTGTTTCTCAGAGAATGACCATCATCTGGGTGATTTGCGATAGGTTTTCCAAGATGATACATCTTGTGCCATTACCTAAGTTGCCTTCCTCCTCTGAATTGGTGCCTTTGTTCCTTCAGTACGTGGTTCGTTTACACGGCATTCCTGAGAACATTGTGTCTGACAGAGGAGTCCAGTCTGTTTCCAGATTTTGGAGGACCTTTTGTTCTAAAATTGGTGTTCAATTGTCTTTCTCCTCGGCGTTTCATCCTCAGACCAATGGTCAAACTTAGAGAACAAACCAGACATTGGAGACTTATCTAAGATGCTTTGTGTCTGCTGATCAGGATGACTGGGTCTCTTTTTTGCCTTTGGCGGAGTTTGCTCTTAATAATAGGGCTAGCTCTGCTACTTTGATGTCTCCATTTTTCTGTAAATCTGGGTTTCACCCTCTATTTTCTTCTGGACAGACGGAGGCTTCTGTCTGCCCAGGTGTTGACTCTGTTGTGGAGCGTATGCAACAGATTTGGGACCAGGTAGTGGAGAGGTTGTCCCTCTCTCAGGAGAGGGCCCAGCGGTTTGCTAACCGGCATAGGACTGATGGTCCTCGGTTTAAAGTGGGGGACTTGGTCTGGTTGTCCTCAAGAAATATTCCTATGAGAGTGGCATCTCCTAAATTTAAGCCTAGGTTCATTGGACCTTATAAGATCATGGAGATTCTTAATCCTGTTTCCTTTCGTTTACTTCTTCCAGGGACATTTAAGATCCATAACGTGTTCCACAAGTCCTTATTGAAGAGGTTTGTCGAGCCAGTGGTTCCTATGGCTGCGCCTCCTGACCCTGTTTTGGTTGAGGGCAATCTGGAGTATGTGGTTGAGAAAATATTGAATTCTCGTTTTTCTAGACGGAAACTCCAGTATTTGGTTAAATGGAGAGGTTATGGTCAGGAAGACAATCCTTGGGTGTTTGCTTCGGACATCCATGCTAGGAGACTCATCCGTGCGTATCATAGAACTCATCCTGACCGACCTGGTTGCTCAAATGAGGGTTCGGTGACCCCTCCTCAAGGGGGGGGTACTGTTGTGAATAGGCTGGAAATGAGTTCTGAGCAGAAGCTCCCTCTGGTGGTTACAAACGGTACTGGACTGTCCAGTGAAGATTGTGAGGATTGGGAATCAGGTGTTACTGACTGGTCTTATATAAGGGAGTCGCCTTCCCATCAGGGTTGCCGGTGATCAATTGTTCTGGTCTCAATCCTTGATTCCTGTTTCCTTGGTAGCCTGCTGTGTCGTGTCTGAATCTCCTGCTAACAGATAAGACATTTTCTTCTTTTTGTTTTTGTGCTTGATTTTTGCATTTTGTCCTGCACTTCTGTGGGGGCCTTCAGGGTCCCCTCTGGGGGCTTTTGCCCTCTCAGTTCAGTTCAGCCACTGATGTTTGTACATTTGCTTTTTCCAGTTTTTTCAGTGGCTGCTGTTTTGTTTTTGGTTACACCAGAGAACTAATTTAGGTGGTAGAGGTCGTGTGATCTCAGGTGTTTTTGAAATTAGTAGAGTTGGTGCTTTTCAGGGTTTTTTGGGATTGCAGTAAGTGCCCTTCCTATCCTTTTCTATTTAGTAAGTTTGGGCCCCAACGTTTGCTCATACTATTTTCTGTCTGTGTCAGTATTTCTTCTTGTCTAACCGCCATTACATGTTTGGGGGCTTTCTATGTTCTTTGGGGATCTGCTCCGGGGAAGATAGCTTTCCTCTTTCTATCTTTAGGTGTAGTTAGTTTCTCAGGCTGTGACGAGGCGTCTAGGACCAACGTAGGAACGCTCCACGGCTGCCTCTAGTTGTGGTGGTTAGTCAGGGTACTGCAATCTCATAGTTTCCAACTGCTCTGGTGTAGTTCCTTTTTGCCTGCTCTCCTCAGCTACCAAATCATAACAGGATCTGGTCTGCCCTTAGCTCACAGTTCTTAAACCTGCTAGGTCCCTCCCCTCAGTGTCCGAGGGTGGGAGGATAATCTCCACCCTTAGCCCCTGCAGAATTTATTCCCAATATCTAGCAAAGGGGTTAACTTTCTCCAGAACGATTGGATCAGGACACGAGAGGTACCAGCGGATGCAGTATGTTTTGCCTGTCACATGGATATCAAACCTGGCTGATTGGGTCATTGTGGATGGCCAATCTCTATATCTCAGCCCCCCAAGCCATTACCGACTCGGGAGTTGCACCATCAAATGCCCGAGGTCCGCCGGGTCACACAGATATTTTTATGAGAATGTACCTACAAAGATGTGCTCATAATTCAAAATCCTAGAATGGAGCCTTCGTGTCTGGAAGATACAATGGTTGTGTTTTCTGTGTCCGGCTGGCAGGTATAATCCAATTGAAGCCTCCTGCTTTGAAGCACGCATACTAATCAGGCCTGGCTATTCACATTGAGCTGTAAACTCTGTTTTGGGCCTGAATTACTTAGCATACTAAAAGACCGTTTCATTCAAACATGGGCCTGAATTACTTAGCATACTAAAGCCCTTTTGATTCACAGTGGACATCAAACCCTGTCGTATTGAATATGCTAACAGGCCCTGTGCAGTTAGCAGCCTGTGGCTCTGTGCACAGACAAAATGGAGGCTGGTATAGGCCCTAGCCAAGATGGCGGCGTCCCTACCTCACACTCTGTTTCAGGTATATGATGACCCCGTCACATGACCGGGGGGCACACATAGTCTGAACAGCCCGGGGCCCTGGCTACCCTTAATCCACCCCTGTTTGCATCACACAGGGTAGTATGCAGTTAACAGCATGGGATGAGGCCACTAGTTGGGAGGTGTTAGTTATTAAGGAAAGCACTTAATGCTTTAGTTACAGTCAGGGAAAGACTTACATTCAATTTGAGTCACAAGCGAGTGGAGTTTAGTCAGATGAAGTGCCAATGACAGTGTTTACAGGTCAGAGTCGAAAAGGTTCTGTCAGCGCAAGCTTCCAAACAGTATGAGGACACATCTGAAAGTTCGTGAGGATGCCGGGGCAGTATTGGGCCTGGGGCCCAGTAGAGGCATTTAGTGTCATGTCTCTGTCTCCTCTGAGAGGAAGATGTCAGCCGGGTCTCAGCGAAAGGGAAAGATGGTGGGCCTCAGGGAAGCTGTACTGCCGGATAGAAAGTCCCTGCTGCCAACAGTGAAGGCTGAGGCAGGGGCAGAACGGAGTCAAGGACTGATTGTACAAACGACAAAGGGAAGATCACCAAAAAGGGACTCGGTCTCCATCTGTATGCTGCAGCCATGTGTAACTGAGTTGATCCGTTAAAGCTGAGTGTATTAAACCAGACCCAAGGTCTCCTGTCATGTCTGTATCTGCATCCAGTCCAATGGACAGGGAGATAGCAAGGACTCCCGAACGACAAGTGAGTACTGAATGAACCCCACAGCACAACACACACGTCTGACTCATGTTTAAAAGAGGGGCTTTAGGGCAAAGAGAACTCAGTTCCGGCCCACAGCAACCGACCCTGTACCCCATTCACTTACAGCATAGAAATAATTTACTACTCGTCTGAGGTAGGTGAATGCATATAATTGATAAAAAAGCAGACATTCGATGAGCAGATGAGAAGCCTATTGAGTTAAGTGAATGGTGAGGCAAACTCTTAAAAGTTGTAACAGAATGCTATGCTTAATAAATACTCAGGCAGCACACATCTGTCTGAGTCGGAGTCGGCCATACAATACCTTGTATAATGATGTTAAAGACAGTTGTCAGGTTACAGAAGAAACCTGGCACAGACTTGCACAAAATGAACTGTTTCCTCAAGGGAAGAAATTAAGAGAAGGTACATACCTGAGCCAGGACAGGTGAGTTACAGTTGCATAGAGCTGTGCAGTAAATGCACTCATGTTTAACCTTGTCATCAGGGGGTTAAGAATACAATATATCTGCATTATTTCTATTGCATTACTGTAGTCTGTTTTTTGTTTAAATAAATCCACAACTTGTGCTGATCTGTCACATGAACCGGACCTGGAATTGGTGTCTGATTGCTGACCTGTAGCCGGAGACATGAACTGGACCTGGAAATGGTGTCAGACTGCTGACCTGTAGCCGGAGACATGAACTGGACCTGGAAATGGTGTCAGACTGCTGACCTGTAGCCGGAGACATGAATTGGACCTGGAAATGGTGTCAGACTGCTGACATGTAGACGGAGACATGAACTGGACCTGGAAATAGTGGCAGACTGCTGACCTGTAGCCAGAGACATGAACTGCACCTGGAAATGGTGTCAGACTGCTGACCTGTAGCCAGAGACATGAACTGGACTTGGAAATGGTGTAAGACTGCTGACATGTAGCCGGAGACATGAACTGGACCTGAAAATGGTGTCAGACTCCTGATCTGTAGCCGGAGACATGAACTGGACCTGGAAATGGTGTCACACTGCTGACCTGTAGCTGGAGACATGAACTGGACCTGGAAATGGTGTCAGACTGCTGACCTGTAGCCGGAGACATGAACTGGACCTGGAAATAGTGTCAGACTGCTGACATGTAGCCAGAGACATGAACTGCACTTGGAAATGGTGTCAGACTCCTGACCTGTAGCCGTAGACATGAACTAGACCTGGAAATGGTGTCAGACTGCTGACCTGTAGTCGGAGACATGAACTGGACCAGAAAATGGTGTCAGACTGCTGACCTGTAGCCAGAGACATGAACTGGACCTGGAAATGGTGTCAGACTGCTGACATGTAGCCGAAGACATGAACTGGACTTGGAAATGGTGTCAGACTGCTGTCCGGTAGCCGGAGACATTAACTGGTCCTGGAAATGGTGTCAGACTCCTGATCTGTAGCCGGAGACATGAACTGGACCTGGAAATGGTTTCACACTGCTGACCTGTAGCCGGAGACTTGAACTGTACTTGGAATTGGAGTCAGACTGCTGACCTGTAGCCGGAGACATGAACTGGACCTGGAAATAGTGTCAGACTGCTGACCTGTAGCCAGAGACATGAGTTGCACCTGGAAATGGTGTCAGACTCCTGACCTATAGCCGTAGACATGAACTAGACCTGGAAATGGTGTCAGACTGCTGACCTGTAGCCGGAGACATGAACTGGACCTGGAAATGGTGTCAGACTGCTGACTTGTAGCCAGAGACATGAACTGGACCTGGAAATGGTGTCAGACTGCTGACCTGTAGCCGGAGACATGAACTGGACCTGGAAATGGTGTCAGACTGTTGACCTGAAGCCAAAGACATGAACTGGACCTGAAAATGGTGTCAGATTGCTGATCTGTAGCCGGAGACATGAACTGGACCTGGAAATGGTGTCAGACTGTTGACCTGTAGCCAGAGACATGAACTTCACCTGGAAATGGTGTCAGAATGTTGACCTGTAGCCGGAGACATAAACTGAACCTGGAAATGGTGTCAGACTGCTGACCTGTAGCCGGAGACATGAACTGGACCTGGAAATGGTGTCAGACTGCTGACCTGTAGCTGGAGACATGAACTGGACCTGGAAATGGTGTCAGACTGCTGACCTGTAGCCGGAGACATGAACTGGACCTGGAAATGGTGTCAGACTGCTGACCTGTAGCCAGAGACATGAACTGCACCTGGAAATGGTGACAGACTGCTGACCTGTAGCCAGAGACATAAACTGCACATGGAAATGGTGTCAGACTCCTGATCTGTAGCCGGAGACAAGAACTGGACCTGGAAATGGTGTCACACTGCTGACCTGTAGCCGGAGACATGAACTGGACTTGGAAATGGAGTCAGACTGCTGTCCTGTAGCTGGAGACATGAACTGGACCTGGAAATGGTGTCAGACTGCTGACCTGTAGCCAGAGACATGAACTGGACTGGAAATGGTGTCAGACTGCTGACATGTAGCCGGAGACATGAACTGGACCTGGAAATGGTGTCAGACTGCTGACCTGTAGCCGGAGACATGAACTGGACCTGGAAATGTTGTCAGACTGTTGACCTGTAGCCAGAGACATGAACTGGACCAGGAAATGGTGTCAGACTGCTGACCTGTAGCCGGAGACATGAACTGGACCTGGAAATGGTGTCAGACTGCTGACCTGTAGCCAGAGACATGAACTGGACCTGGAAATGGTGTCAGACTGCTGACCTGTAGCCGGAGACATGAACTGGGCCTGGAAATGGTGTCAGACTGTTGACCTGTAGCCAGAGACACGAACTGGACCTGGAAATGGTGTCAGATTGCTGATCTGTAGCCGGAGACATGAACTGGACCTGGAAATGGTGTCAGACTGCTGTCCGGTAGCCGGAGACATTAACTGGACCTGGAGATGGTGTCAGACTGCTGACCTGTAGCCGGAGACATGTCATGGAAATATATATGTATTCCATATATTCAAAGTATATTCACATATATGCATTCACAGTTCACAGTTAGATAGATCTCACTTGCTAAAAATCCTGTGCTCACATATATCTATGCCAAGCTATAATCAGTCGTTTTAAACAAGTCTGGCCTTCATAAGGAACAAGTACATAGAGTACATAGAGTACATAGAGTCTTATTAGATATCTGTTGTTTACCTTATAGTCATGCAAGAAAACTAGGGCAAAAGAATATAAAACAAATAATTCTGCAACTTCAGCTCTTTTATCATGATTATCATAATTATCATACTTACACTAGAACAGCCAATAATCTAGCAGCTTTTAATTGTATGTTAATTGACTAACCAGCCCCTTTTTGTAAACGTATAAAACCTTGAATGAATAATAAATGTATGTCTTGACGAACTGCTATACTGACACCTCCGTTGTGGACAGTTTTCATTTCGTTCTGAGCGCTCAAAAAGACATTAAATAGAGATTTGGAAAAGCAAGCAGCAAACACGGAAGGATAAATTCATCCTAATTAAATTTCCATAACAGTTGGCGCCCAACGTGGGGCATTGGACGAAACGCACGAGGACCCTGCCGACCGGAGAGACGGGGGTGTTGGCCCTGGCCTTGGCACACGGGACGGAGACTGCAGCTCCATAAGTAAGGTAAGAAAACTCTGTCATCTTACCTGAATGTTCCCTGTGCCTAGTCCTAGCCTACACTTTCAGCCGGTCGGACGTGGTCATCACCGCATTCCCAGGTAGTGTAAAAAGTCCATACCCTTATCCAAAAGCCCTGGGATATAAGCCGAGTTGTTTGCTGCTGTGCTGTATATGTTTCATGTTTTATGTGAACCGGGAGAAAGTTGGAACGGTGACTGTGTTTTTGCTTGCTGATTTCTGGGGGCTGTATAGCAAAAGACAAATTGCTGGATAAGTTCCCGCAGAAATCTTTCACACATAGGAGGGAGGCCATCCCAGAGAAAAAAAATAAAAATCCAGGTGTGAAGGGCGGGAGCTTTGTTTTGGATA
Source organism: Oophaga sylvatica (assembly GCA_033576555.1). Lineage (NCBI taxonomy): Eukaryota > Metazoa > Chordata > Amphibia > Anura > Dendrobatidae > Oophaga > Oophaga sylvatica. The sequence continues at coordinate 163,748,592 of JARQOD010000008.1, read as the reverse complement.
AGTCCACGCAGATAGTCTTCACACATTGGAGGGAAGTTATCCCAAAAAATTCAGTTGTGAGGAGCGAGGGCTTTGAATCGGTTAAGTTTCTGCAGTTAACTTTCACACACAGGAGGGAAGATATCCCAGATCAATCCAGGTGTGAGGGGCAGGAGCTTTGTTTGGATAAGTTCTCACAATAATCGTCCACGCATCGGGAGGCCATCCCAGTCAAATCAGACGTGGATAGTGAGAATTTTGATTAAGGCTATTGCAGATTACTGTGACCGGCGCACCGGCCAGGGCGTACGGTACAGAGAGCGATAGACCTTGAGCCTCACCGCGCTCAGTGCAATTGGTGAGTTATCAGTTACCAGAGCAGCTTGTATGTGTCACAGATCATCAAAAGAGGGATTCGTATTCTCCCGGGTGTCTGTCTCATTGTACGTGTCAACTGTCTGTATCAGGTACTGTCGCTTTAAATCACATCTCCGTGCGCTCTGTCAGTATCTCATTCACTGCTGGCTGTAGCAGCGAGAAAACCCCTTTGACCCCCCCTCCTCTGCTAATCACGTTGTTACATCTGTTTCCTGGTTTTGATCTTTTTAAGCTAGTTTTTTTTTTTGGCTACAGGTTTTAACGTGAAAATTCTCAGGCATTCAGACTGAACTATATTCATTTTTGCTATTCTGGGGAATAATAATTTTTTTTTTTTTTTTGATACGTGATTTCAGTGTCTGGAGAGACAGCAAGCAGAGATATAAGATGGAGGGGGGAAGTGCTGGCAGCAGCCAGCTGACATTCTAGAGGGCGGTAGGAAAAAAGCCTACGCTACCAGACAAAAGTTTTAAAGTACTTTTCTTTTTGTTTTTATCATTTTACAATCAGTTTTTCCACCTCTTTTCTGTTTTTTTTAATTAGCTGTTTTAGTAACAAGGGTTGTTTTTCAGAAGTTTTATGATTAATACGGTTTTTCTTTTCTCCCCTTTTTTGGTGAATTTATTTTTTCTTTTTCTAGAGTTTTTTTTACTAAATCTAACTTTTGTTTTTAAAGTTTTTCTTTTAAGTACATTTTTAAATAATTTTGGAGAGTTTTTTTTCTAATCAATTCATTTTAGAGTTTTATTCTCCAACCATTTTTTTTTTTCTCTTTCTCCTTTACCAGCCTGCTTTAAACCAAGGTCACTCCATAGATAAGGAAAATTGCAGGCTGAGGGAGAGCGCACACACAAACTGCGCAGCGGTTTGACTAGCCCCTCCCGTCGGGCATTCGGCGAGGACAAACAGAACCAGAGTGCAGCAGTTTTCAGATTTTTAAATCACCTTTGTTGAATAGGTTTTTGGAATAGACACAGTACGTAAGAATCGAAGGGCTAGGCATGTGAATAGAAGGTCAGAGTACGTGAGAAGCAAATATACAGGCAGCCTTTACGCTGCATAATGAAATGATTTTTTTGTTTTTTTTTTCTCCTTGTTTTTGTTATTTGAAAGGCAGAGGAAAGTTTGTTAATAGATTACCATCTGCTATAAAAGAGCAGTGGTGCATCGTGTAGAAGGTACAGCAAGTTAATTTGAACGGACCAGGAAGTGATTTTTTATGTGAATAAGTTTGAAAAGGTGTTAAATCGTCTGTGAGAAAAAGATCACTGACATGTCACAAGAGCAGAATTCAGTGTCTCCAGCACAGGGCACCCTGTCTATCCCAAGCACAGTACAAACATTGCCAGTAATTATATCAGGAGAAGAAAGTGCGAATCTCCCTACACAAAACGCTACATGTAGCCCCCAGACACAACAGCCCACAGCTAGGGCTTCACAGGGGGGTGGTAGAGTTACAGAGACAAATGAGGAACCTCAGTGCCGAGCAGGGCTGCCAGCATGGACCTATGACACTGATCCACCGCAGCCTCAGCAAGGAAGTGGGAAATCCCCATGCAGCAAGACAACTTTAAAGCCCAAATCTCACCCAGTGTATACACCAAGTACACCATGTCACTTCTTATCTGATGAAGATGCAACGTCACACATGCTGCCCAATACTAGGGAAGAAAACACACAAGCACCAATAGAGCAGGGACAGGTAGAGGCACCATCCTATGAGCCCTTCATCCCAAGCCAGGTGATCAGTATACTGCCAGACCCAGGGATACACCCCATGCCATTTTGCCAAAAAATGCAGCAGATCCAGCGAACGTATGCAGCAGCCTGGATTGATCTCTGGACCGTAATGGAAATAAAAGCAGGTGATGCATTCTGGTCAATTATGAGAGAACACTTCAAGCTTCCAGCAGAGTTAGATGCGTATGCCTGGGAGACAGGACCAAAGCTAATTGAACAACTCAGAGAATGGGCCAAAAGCAGACTGACAGGACAAACTCTCAGCCTACATGTCACGAGTCAAGACAAGACAGAGTCTGTGGAGAAGTTCCATGACAGAGTAATGCAAGTGTTTCAAGATTTGGGCCTCATTACCCATGATCAGACACACAGACGGATGTTGGCACAGGCTTTTGTGCATGGACTGAGAGAACCGATCAGGAAACCACTGGTAGCAGCCAGGCCTGAGTACACGTCAATAGCAATGGATACCCTGCTCACAGTAGCAAAAAGGATTGAGTCCCGCCGGGACAGAAGGGATGTCAAGTGTTACAACTGTGGCGAGTTTGGTCATTTCCGGAACCGGTGCAGAACACTGACTTCACCCAGAAAAAGAAGAAACACAGAAAGCAGTGAAGAACCCCGTCCATAGGACAAGAGCACACCAAGTCCACAGGGAACCCCACCAGTGGCACCAATATCCTGAGAGTGGATGGCGTAGTCAGATCTTTTCTTGTGGAACTCCGCAACCTCACCTATCTATCAGAATCTTCTGCTTCCTGCATGGGAATTGATGGTCAAGTCAGATATTTCCAGATTATGAAGCCCCTGAGCATGTGGACTCAGCCAGAACACTCCATCATGTCCCAGTTTGTTGTGTAAAAGACCTGCACCCTCAACCTATTGGGCGTGGACTTACTGCAGAAGCTGAAAGCGACCAGAGTGTTCCAGGAAGATGGGACCATGACACTTTCTTCACCCCTGACCCAAGAAGAAACAGGAACAACCACACTGCAGACCTATCACAGGAGGTGCTGGACATAGTACCAGAAAAGCCACTCCATCACCCAGAGCCAAGATGTCTCTGACCAACTGAAGGTCTAAGTGAACTCGCCTAAGAAGACGGCCTGAGAACTTTGACATTGGCCAGGATATTCAACTCAAGAAGGACCCTACTCGCTTCATGGAATGGCAACACCTCATCCAGCTCCAACGCCAGAGGTTCATCTTTTGCAAGCACCAGGAGGTGCCCCTGCAATCAACCAGTTCACCCAGGCCCTAGACCGGCAAAAGGCCACTCAGCTCTTCAAACTTGTGCACAAATACTGACCTGAGACCGAGCTGGAGAAAAAGAAACTACTGATGGCCCGTGCTGAGAGAAAAGCAGCCGTTTAAGGAGACGTCCCAACAAGAAGACCCCTGTGACCAGAGCAGGTGCTAACACAGTGACTGTCTTGGTGGAGAACAAGAAAGCCAGCTGATCGTCATCTCTCATGATGTGGATCCTAGTAGACGGCTTGTTTTCCCGCCAGCTCTGCACCAGCAGATGGGAGTCCCCTGCCGCATACTGAAGGACAAGGCCAAACTGGGCTGCCTCGCCCATCGGAATCAATCCCAGCTTTCCACAGTGAAGAAAAAGACTGTAAACCCCACGGAATTCAGAATGGTGCAAGGCCTGGAGGCCAACAGTGCTGACCCATCACACTCTGCTCTCAAGAGTCCCAGTCACAGCAACAATACGGTATTCACGGTGATCAACCTGGCCAGTACCTTCTTCAGTGTTTCCCCTCCACCTGGAGGCCTGCTTTCATGTACCAGTGCAGTGCATATGGACAATGTTGCCTCAAGGTGCTCAAAACAAGCCCTTCAAGTTTCACCAAGACAATGTCCTCCATCCTCGTCAACTGGATTGCAGAATATGCAAGAGTCACTCTTCTACAACACGTGGATGACCTTCTCTTTTGTGTGGTTGACATCGACACCTGCACAGTCTATTCCTTGTCTCTCCTACTCTTCCTGGAAGAACAGCAACATAAGGTCTGGAAGAACAAAGTCCAGTGATGCCAGAAGCAAGTTACATCCCTGGGACACTGTATTGCCAACCAGACGAAACACATGTCAAAAGACTGGAAGACCGCTCTGGAGAAGATGGCTCCCCCAACAACTCCAAGAATGCTGCAGGCCTTCCCTGGTCTAGTGTCATATTGCAGAACCTGGATCCCTGATGCCTCAGTCCTAATGCAGCCTCTGTACGCTTGCATCAACGCAACCCCGCTCCTTCTATCAGACGCAGCCTTCAACCCATTCAGGAGATTGGAAGAACTCCACAGTCTCAGCGCCAATACCAGGCCTACCTGACTATGAAAAGTCTTTCCGTCTACCTGATGGAAGAAAGAAGGTCATGCTACTGGAGTCCTGGCACGGATTCACGGGGGAAAACAGAGACTTTTAGGCTGCCTCTCAGCCCGCTTGGATCCAGTTGCAAGAAGAGCACCCTCCAGCCTGATGGCAGTATCTGCAGCACACACCCTCCTGGACAAGGTTGCTGACATCACTCTTGGACAGCCACTGGAAACTCTCACTCCACATGACATCTTGGCAATCTTCAATCAAGCTCAACCAACAGTAATCTCCCCACCGCCAGGCATCTTTGTGGCGCCTCTATTGCCTTTGTCTCATAATGTCACCATCTCCAGACCTACAGTCCTCAGCCCGGCCACTCTACTCCCACTCCCAAGGGGGGATACTTGGATGGCTCCAGATTTGCAGATGATGAAGAAGTTTCAACACAGGAAGTGCAGTGACCAGCAATCAAGAAATCCTGTGGTCCAGAAGTCTGTCACCTAGCCTGTCAGCCCAGGAAGCAGAACTGATAGCACTGACGAAGGCCTGCCAGATGGCAGAAGGCAAGACTGCAAACATCTACACGGACTACAGGTACTCGCATGGCATAGCACACGACTTTAGACCCATCTGGGCTACAAGGGACTTCATCACAGCAAACGGGACAACCGTGAAGCATCATGGAGCCTTCAGGGACCTACTGGGTATACTCCAACTTCCAAAATGGTGGCAATTTGAAAAATCAAAGTGCATGGAAAACTGAGAACAGAAGAGGCGTGAGGCAATAACATGGTGGACATGGCAGCCAAAGAAGCAGTCAAAGGAAGACAACATGGAGAAGTGGGAGAGGTCGTAGAGCCGGACGGCTACTACATGACGACTGAAGACAAGAAACCTGACAAAGAAACGTCCTGGAATCTGCTCAAGAAGTTACAAGACCAAGCTCCAAAAGGAGAAGAAGAGCTGAATGCGAAAAAAGCAACACGTGAAGAAAGAAGGCTATCAATAATAGACTTCAGACTCTGCCTACCACAAAGTATGCACCCTATGGTGGTCCAATGGGTACATGGACCCACATCCACATATCAAAGACACAGATGAATGATCTGATTGGTGCTTACTGTTTCGCTTCAGGGATCTCCACCCTAACAGCCAAATTCACCAGCAGCTGTCTGACCTGCGGCAAATGCAAGCCTGGACGTATGGAAGAAAGTCCCCCTCACCTCATCTGGAAAGACCACTCTACCAGCTTCAAAGGATACAGATAGACCACATCCAGATATCGCCAAGTGAAGGATTCAAATACGCCATTGTGGTCAAAAGAAGTATTTTCAAGATGAACAGAAGCCTTCCAAGTCAGCAAAGACTACTGCAACGAAGCTACTTTCAGAAAATAGTGTGCAGATACGGGGTTCCAGAAATGATAGAGAGTGATCAGGGACCCGCTTTCACAGCAAATCTGACACACGAGACCCGATTAGCAGTAGGGTCAGACCTAGGCCTACACACTCCTTACCACCCCCAGAGCAGCAGGAAGGTAGAAAAACTGAACGGAACACTTAAGAATAGAATGCTGAAAAAATTGCCCAAGAGACACGCAAACCATGGCATAACACACTCTCAATTGCACTGTTTAGCGTAAGGCACACTCCCAGAGACCCAGAAAAGCTGTCACCATACGAAATTTTGTTTGGGTCTAGTCCCAAGTTAGGTTCATTCTTCCCTCAGCAGCAGAATATGAAAAAATGATATCTTGTTTGCTTATATAAGGGAGGTTCCCTCCCATCAGGGTTGCCAGTGATCAATTGTTCTGGTCTCATCTTTGATTCCTGTTCACTTTGTAGCTTGCTGTTTCGTGCCTGCATTTTCTGCTAACAGATAAGACATTTTCTTCTTTTAGTTTTTTTGGTGCTTGCATTTTGTCCTGCACTTCTGTGGGGGTCTGCCGGGTCCCCTTCGAAGGCTTGTGCTCCTCTCAGTTTAGTTCAGCCACTGTTTGCTTATTTGTCTTTTCCAGTTTTTTTCAGTGGTTGCTGTTTAGTTTTTGTTACACCAGAGAACTAATTTAGGTGGTAGAGGTCGTGTGATCTCAGGTGTTTTTGTAATTAGTAGAGTTGGTACTTTTCAGGGTTTTTTGGGATTGCAGTAAGTGCCTTTCCTATCCTTTTCTATTTAGGAAGTTTGGGCCCCAACGTTTGCTCATACTATTTTCTGTCTGTGTCAGTATTTCTTCTTGTCTAACCGCCATTACATGTTTGGGGGCTTTCTATGTTCTTTGGGGATCTGCTCCGGGGCAGATAGCTTTCCTTTTTCTATCTTTAGGTGTAGTTAGCTTCTCAGGCTGTGACGAGGCGTCTAGGACCAACGTAGGTACGCTCCACGGCTGCCTTTAGTTGTGGTGGTTAGTCAGGGTACTGCAATCCCATAGATTCCAACCTCTCTGGTGTATTGCCTTTTTTGCCTGCTCTCCTCAGCTACCAAATCATAACACTTATGTAATTGAATTGGTCAAAAACTAATGTCCATTCTCGAGTTTTTCTCTTCACTGCCAGATTTGATGGTCCTGTCCAAGAGCCCCAGATGACACCAACCTCTGTGTAACTAGAGGGAAAGCCTGTTTGGATCCACGTATCGCATTGCAAGGAAGCTCCCGTACCAGGAGAGACACCTAAGCCATGAAGGATGTCGTGGATACTCTGACTGACCAGACAGATGACCTACCTGATGAAGAATACACACGTTTTTTTTTCTGAACATGCAGTTAAATAAAGAGACTATGATTGCAAACACATAAACCCCCGACAGGGACAGTCCTCCTGACCGCCCATTTGCGAAAAGTCTGTATTCGGTGGGGGAGGCATGTATTAGAGGTGTCTCAACTCGCCGGCAGCACAAAAGAGTTGCAGCGCTTTGGGCCAGGAGCAGATTTTTAGGGCAAGTGGTATCTAAGGGGGGACTGTCATGGAAATATATATGTATTCCATATATTCAAAGTATATTCACATATATGCATTCACAGTTCACAGTTAGATAGATCTCACTTGCTAAAAATCCTGTGCTCACATATATCTATGCCAAGCTATAATCAGTCGTTTTAAACAAGTCTGGCCTTCATAAGGAACAAGTACATAGAGTACATAGAGTACATAGAGTCTTAATAGATATCTGTTGTTTACCTTATAGTCATGCAAGAAAACTAGGGCAAAAGAATATAAAACAAATAATTCTGCAACTTCAGCTCTTTTATCATGATTATCATAATTATCATACTTACACTAGAACAGCCAATAATCTAGCAGCTTTTAATTGTATGTTAATTGACTAACCAGCCCCTTTTTGTAAACGTATAAAACCTTGAATGAATAATAAATGTATGTCTTGACGAACTGCTATACTGACACCTCCGTTGTGGACAGTTTTCACTTCGTTCTGAGCGCTCAAAAAGACATTAAATAGAGATTTGGAAAAGCAAGCAGCAAACACGGAAGGATAAATTGATCCTAATTATATTTCCATAACAGACATGAACTGGACCTGGAAATGGTGTCAGACTGCTGACCTGTAGCCGGAGACATGAACTGGACCTGGAAATGGTGTCAGACTGCTGACCTGTAGCCGGAGACATGAACTGGACCTGGAAATTGTGTAAGACTGCTGACATGTAGCCGGAGACATGAACTGGACCTGGAAATGGTGTCAGACTGTTGATCTGTAGCCAGAGACATGATGTAATGTATGTAGTACAGTTCATATAGCGTCTTGTGCTTGGGTGCGATGAACATACATGAGACACAGGTTTGATATAGAAAAGTCCTGTATTACTTCATACAAGTTGGCAGAAATAGTCACACAGTTTGCAGACACAGAAACAGGAGACACAGCAGGCCAGAGTAATCCAAGCTCAGCAATCACTCTCCAATACAGATTCAGGATCTTCTTCTCTGTTACCGTAAGTCCATGCAAACGTGGGTCTTTCAAAGAGCAGGGTTCAGAGTCCACAAGTGCTTCAGAGTTCCTCAGTAGGAATAGCTGGAGTACAAGGTCCAAGGCTTACAGGAGTCAAGTCACAGGTTCACTGCAGTCTAGATTCTGAAGCACTGATTGCTCAGCTGTGGCTGCTTAAGAAGCAAAGGAGAGAATCAGGGCGGGAACATGCAAGCTGGTAACTCCATTTTGACTGAGGGCAAGATAGCTGCAGCAAGACAGAAAGTAAAATGGCTGACGAACAAACTGAGTTTCAGGAATATATACATAGAACCTTACATTACTCCCCCTTAAGGACAACCTCCGGATGACCTCAGACCAGGCTTGTGTGGGTACCTCTGATGAAACTGACGGAGCAAGCGAGGAGCATTAACGTTATTGACCGGTTCCCATGAGTTGTCCTCCACTGGGTAGCCCTGCCATTTAATCAGATATTGTAACTGATTTCTATACAACCTGGAATCTAAAATCCTTTCCACCACAAATTCTTCCTGACCATCGACTAGCACTGGGTCAGGGCAAGGAGAGGAACGTCCAGGAAACGTATTGGGTGTCGCAGCCTTTAGTAGGGATACATGAAAGACAGGGTGGATTCTCATAGTTCTGGGCAGTTGAAGACGACAAGCAACGGCACTTATAATTTTACTGATTTTATAGGGTCCAATGTACTTATGTCCCAACTTAGACGATGGAATCCTTAACTTAAGATTTCTGGTTGACAGCCAGACCAAGTCTCCTACCTTGAAAGCTGGTGCAGGTTTACGAAATTTATCTGCTGCTTTCTTGTACCTTTCTTGAGCCGATTCCAGATTTTCCTTTAGAAGATCCATATTCTTCTGTAAAGACGTGTGTAGCGCCCGCGTCCCTGCCTGCTGCCAGACAGGGACGTCGCTCTCCTCACCTGCGCTCAGCGTCCTCAGTGCTCCCAGCCTCCTCTGCGCCTCTGGCATCCTCGGCGTCCTCCTTCCGCCCTGCTGGTCCCGCGCGCTCCTTCCCTGCTGCTGGCCTTAGGGCGCGCGCTCGCACCCTCCCCCGCTCTTAAAGGAGCCGCGCGCATTTTCCAAATTAGTCTCCAGTCAATGCTGGTGGACTCCACCCTATATTAAGGGCTTCCTCCTTAATGGAGGTGCCCGAGCAATGTTGTTTCTGTGCAGTCTAACTCTGCTTCAGCCATCAGCTCCTGTTTCCAGTTGCCTGCCTGTTACCTGTCTGTTTGCCTGTCGGCCATTTGACTGCAGCTCTATCCAGAGGTTCGGACATCATCTGCGGAGATCCCCGGCTATTGCTGAGACTCTTGCCTGCTCACCTGGGAGCGATCATCTGCCATCCGACTGCAGCTCTATCTAGAGGTTCGGACATCATCAGCAGAGATCCCCGGCTATTCCACAGACTCTTGCCTGCTCACCTGGGAGCGATCATCTGCCATCCGACTGCAGCCTACCAGGAGGCTCCACCAGCTCAGGTCGTATATGCCTGTTTGTCTAGAGACTGCCTTGGTCACTTACCGTGACAAACCTGCCTGTCCAGAGACTACCCTGGTCACTTGTCGTGACAAACCTGCCTGTCCAGAGACTGCCCTGGTCACTTGCCGTGACAACCTGCCTGTCCAGAGACTGCCCTGGTCACTTGCTGTGACAACCTGCCCGCCCAGAGACTGCCCAGGTCACTTGCGTGACAACCTGCCTGTCCAGAGACTTCCTTGGTCACTTATTGTGACAACCTGCCTGTCCAGAGACTGCCTGGCTAATTGCCGTGATTCCCTGTCCTATTCCCGGATGCCACCCGCTCTCTTGCAAGTAAATTGTCTTGTATAATAAAGCTTAGTGGTTCCACCAACCAGACCCGTTTCAGTCAGTGGTTCCACCTACCAGACCCGTTACAGTTTGCTCGGGCCATGGAACCCGGTGGCACCCAAACCCCTTCACTTCCGGAACTGTGTCATGAGCTGTCTCGCCAGAGGTCTCAACAGGAGGCTATCCTGGGTCACCTGCGGAACGTCAATTCCCGCTTGAACACTCTGAATCCATCACCAGCAACCACCGCTGGAGCCATGACTCATAATCCGGCAGCCCCGCTGACTCCCAATTCCGTGGTTTCCATTCCCGGTCCCCGACTTTCAGCTCCTCCTAGGTATGGAGGCGACCCTGTTACGGCTCGGGGTTTCATTAACCAGTGCACCCTGCATTTCGAAATCCTGGCACACCAGTTTAATTCTGACCGGGCCAAAATTGCCTTCATCATGTCCCATCTCACCGGAGAGGCTCTGGCCTGGCTTAATCCTCTCTGGGAGAGAGAAGATCCTCTGGTGTCAGACCTGCCTGCTTTTCTCTCGGCCTTCCGGAGGGTATTCGACGAACCTGGACGGAAGACCTCCTCTGCATCATCTCTGTTGCGTCTCCGTCAGGGAAGTCTCACCGTTGGTCAATATGCCATATGGTTCCGTACTCTAGCCTCAGAACTGGCTTGGGACAATGAAGCTCTAATTTCGGTCTTCTGGGAGGGTCTGTCCGGCCGTATTAAAGACAAACTTGCCGGTTGGGACATTCCAACCTCGCTTGATGATTTAATAAATCTTGCCAATCGGATTGATCTACGGTTCCAGGAACGAGCCAAAGAGGTCACTCGTGAAAAAGACTTTCCTTATTTAACCCCTTCCATTTCTCCCCAGGTGCACACTGCTGAGCCTATGGAGGTCGACCAGACCAAGATGGTCAAAGCCCGTCAGGACTCACGCCGTGCCGAGAAAAGTTGCTTTACTCTCTACTGCGGCAGTAAGGAGCACTGGATCCGAACCTGTCCGGAGAAGTCGGGAAACGCCTGTGTCTAGGTTCGCTCGGAGAGGTCAATCTAGACAAAAATAAATCCTCTTCATCTCTGCTGCTCTCGGTCTCAATTCTTCTCGGTAAGAACCGTTACTTCGAGATGGCCCAACTTGATTCTGGAGCAGCTGGGAATCTTGTTTCACAGGCTCTAGTAGAGAAGTATCGCATTCCCACCAAACCTCTTGTTGAACCAGTATCTGTTGCTGCTGTGGATGGGGGTCTCCTACCTCGTCCCATCCGACTTATCACCGAAGCCATAACCCTGCAGGTGGGAATGTTGCATTCTGAGAGCATCTCATTTCATGTTCTGCCTGGACTCTCTCATGCTTTCTTACTAGGTCTGCCTTGGCTCCAAAAGCATGCACCTGTGCTTGACTGGCAGAATGGAGAGATTCTTCGCTGGGGACAGGACTGTCATCAAACATGTCTGGTGCCTGTTCATCCCGTCTGTCCTTCTCCTACTCCTGCTAATCTACCAGGACTCCCGATTCCATATTGGTCATTTGCTGATGTCTTCAATAAAAAGGAAGCAGAGACATTACCCCCGCATAGACCATATGATTGCCCGATCGACCTGCTACCCGGTACCACGCCTCCCCGTGGGCGTATTTACCCGTTGTCCGCTGCTGAGACCAGGTCGATGTCCGAATATATCGAGGAGAACTTAGCAAAAGGATTCATCCGGAAATCTACCTCCCCAGCGGGAGCAGGTTTCTTCTTCGTAAAAAAGAAGGACGGATCTCTCCGACCCTGTATTGACTACAGAGGCCTAAATTTGATCACGGTGAAGAATAAGTACCCTCTTCCGCTCATTCCAGAATTGTTTGATCGTCTTAGAGGGGCTAGAGTCTTCACCAAACTAGATCTTCGTGGAGCATACAACCTGGTTCGTATCCGTCGAGGAGATGAATGGAAGACGGCATTCAACACCCGGGACGGCCACTACGAGTACTTGGTGATGCCCTTTGGTCTCTGTAATGCTCCAGCAGTCTTTCAGGAGTTGGTCAATGACATCTTCCGGGACCTCCTCTACTCCTGCGTTGTGGTGTACCTTGACGACATCTTGGTCTTCTCTCCGGATCTTCAGTCTCACCGGAGGGATGTTCGTCAGGTTCTGCTCAGGCTCAGGCAGAATCACCTCTTCGCCAAATATGAGAAGTGCCTCTTTGAGCAGACATCGCTTCCGTTTCTGGGCTACATCATTTCTCAGACAGGCCTACGAATGGATCCGGAGAAATTGTCTGCCATCGAGAAGTGGCCCCGACCGGAGGGGTTGAAGGCCATTCAGCGGTTCCTGGGATTTGCCAACTATTACCGTCTCTTCATACCGCACTTCTCTTCCAGGACTGCGCCAATCTCCGCGCTCACCCGCAAGGATGCTAACCCCAAACAGTGGACGCCCGAAGCAGAGGAAGCCTTCCTTTCTCTAAAACAGGCCTTCTCTTCCGCTCCAGTGCTGCATCGCCCGGATGGCAACAAGCAGTTCTTCCTGGAGGTGGACGCTTCCTCTGCTGGAGCCGGAGCGGTACTTACCCAAAAAGCTTCATCCGGGAGGATGGTATCCTGCGGTTTCTTCTCCAAACTCTTCTCCTCCTCCGAGCGCAACTACTCCATAGGAGACCGAGAGTTATTGGCCATCAAGTTGGCATTGGAGGAGTGGCGTTACCTACTCGAAGGGGCTCTTCATCCGGTAATCATTTACACGGACCACAAGAATCTTGCATACCTCCAGCATGCCCAGAGACTTAACCCTCGCCAAGCCCGGTGGTCCTTGTTTTTTGCCCGCTTCGATTTTCTTTTGCATTTTCGCCCAGCTGACAAAAACATCAAGGCGGATGCCTTATCTCGGTCTTTTCTGGTGTCGGATCTCGAGGAGGAACCTAAGCATATCATCGATCCCGCCAGAGTGATGCAGGTGGCTCCCGTGAGTTTAAATCGTCTCCCTCCTGGTAAGACGTTCGTATCAGAATCTGATCGGAAGAGAATCCTACATTGGGGTCATTCATCTAAACTCGCTGGTCAAAAAAAGACCCTCCAACTCATTACCCGGCATTATTGGTGGCCTACCCTGCACAAAGACGTAATAGACTTTGTTTCTGCCTGTGTTTCCTGTGCCCGCAACAAAGTTCCGAGACACCTGCCTGCCGGCCGTCTTCTTCCGCTTCCTGTACCCGCTGCTCCCTGGCAACATATAGCCATGGACTTCATTACTGATCTTCCCGTCTCTGCTGGTTGTACAGTCATTTGGGTGGTCGCTGACCGCTTTTCCAAGATGGCTCACTTCATTCCTCTGCCAGGTCTTCCGTCTGCATCCGAGTTGGCTAAAGACTTTATCCGCCACATCTTCCGTCTTCATGGTCTGCCTCGTCACATTGTGTCGGATTATGGGGTTCAGTTCACCTCACGTTTCTGGAGAGCCACTTGTAAGTTGCTAGACGTCACCCTGGATTTTTCCTCCGCTTACCACCCACAGTCCAATGGACAAGTTGAACGAATAAATCAGAATTTGACCAGTTATCTTCGACACTTCGTTAATGCCCACCATTCTGACTGGGTGGAGCTCCTGCCTTGGGCCGAATTCTCCTACAATAATCATGAGAGCGAATCTTCCACCAAGTCTCTGTTTTTTGTAGTCTTCGGTCAACACCCTCGGATCCCTGTCCCTGTTTCCATCTCTGTGGACAATCCAGCTGCGGAATCTCTGGTTAGAGAATTCTCCTCCATCTGGGAGAGTACCCGGTCCGCACTCATTCAGTCATCCGAGCGCATGAAAAGACATGCTGACAAAAAACGTCTGGATCCTCCTCAAATCCGTCCTGGGGACAAAGTCTGGCTTTCGTCCAAATATGTTCGACTCAAAATTCCGTCCTACAAGTTAGGTCCTCGGTTCATCAGTCCTTTTGAGATCATCAGTCAGATCAACCCGGTGTCCTATAAATTGAAACTCCCGGTCAATTTGCGAATTCCTAATTCTTTTCATGTATCTCTCCTCAAACCTGTGGTTCTTAACTCTTTTTTTAAGTCTACAGGTACACCTCCTGCTCCAGTGGCTGCTGATGATGAATTTGAGGTAGAGAACATTCTGGCCACAAAAAGGGTAGGAAAAAAGACTTATTTTTTGGTGGATTGGAAGGGGTTTGGTCCTGAGGAGAGAACCTGGGAACCTCGGGAGAACATCCATGCCCCTCTCATCCTAGCTAAATTTTTTTCTGGCCTAAAAAGGAGGGGGCCTAGAGGGGGGGGTACTGTAGCGCCCGCGTCCCTGCCTGCTGCCAGACAGGGACGTCGCTCTCCTCACCTGCGCTCAGCGTCCTCAGTGCTCCCAGCCTCCTCTGCGCCTCTGGCATCCTCGGCGTCCTCCTTCCGCCCTGCTGGTCCCGTGCGCTCCTTCCCTGCTGCTGGCCTTAGGGCGCGCGCCCGCACCCTCCCCCGCTCTTAAAGGAGCCGCGCGCATTTTCCAAATTAGTCTCCAGCCAATGCTGGTGGACTCCACCCTATATTAAGGGGTTCCTCCTTAATGGAGGTGCCCGAGCAATGTTGTTTCTGTGCAGTCTAACTCTGCTTCAGCCATCAGCTCCTGTTTCCAGTTGCCTGCCTGTTACCTGTCTGTTTGCCTGTCGGCCATTTGACTGCAGCTCTATCCAGAGGTTCGGACATCTTCAGCAGAGATCCCCGGCTGTTGCCTGCTCACCTGGGAGCGATCATCTGCCATCCGACTGCAGCTCTATCCAGAGGTTCGGACATCATCTGCGGAGATCCCCGGCTATTGCTGAGACTCTTGCCTGCTCACCTGGGAGCGATCATCTGCCATCCGACTGCAGCTCTATCTAGAGGTTCGGACATCATCAGCAGAGATCCCCGGCTATTCCAGAGACTCTTGCCTGCTCACCTGGGAGCGATCATCTGCCATCCGACTGCAGCCTACCAGGAGGCTCCACCAGCTCAGGTCGTATATGCCTGTTTGTCTAGAGACTGCCTTGGTCACTTACCGTGACAAACCTGCCTGTCCAGAGACTACCCTGGTCACTTGTCGTGACAAACCTGCCTGTCCAGAGACTGCCCTGGTCACTTGCCGTGACAACCTGCCTGTCCAGAGACTGCCCTGGTCACTTGCAGTGACAAACCTGCCTGCCCAGAGACTGCCCTGGTCACTAGCCGTGACAACCTGCCTGTCCAGAGACTGCCCTGGTCACTTGCCGTGACAACCTGCCTGTCCAGAGACTGCCCTGGTCACTTGCCGTGACAACCTGCCTGTCCAGAGACTGCCCTGGTCACTTGCTGTGACAACCTGCCTGCCCAGAGACTGCCCAGGTCACTTGCGTGACAACCTGCCTGTCCAGAGACTTCCTTGGTCACTTATTGTGACAACCTGCCTGTCCAGAGACTGCCTGGCTAATTGCCGTGATTCCCTGTCCTATTCCCGGATGCCACCCGCTCTCTTGCAAGTAAATTGTCTTGTATAATAAAGCTTAGTGGTTCCACCAACCAGACCCGTTTCCGTCAGTGGTTCCACCTACCAGACCCGTTACAACGTGATTCTTTCAGCTACTGCTGGTAAAGGCGTTTCTATGGGAAATCGTGGTAGAATGTTAGGATGATAACCTAGATTAGAGTAAAAAGGAGACTGTTTAGTGGAGGCACTCTGAGAGTTGTTATACGAGAACTCAGCTATTGGAAGTAGATCCACCCAATCATCCTGTAGGTGGCAGATAAAGCAGCGGAGATACTGCTCCAGGGTTTGATTGGTTCGTTCGGTCTGTCCATTAGTCTGGGGATGAAAAGCAGAAGAAAGGTTTACTTTAATGTCCAATGCTGCACAGAAATTTTGCCAAAACCTAGAAGTGAATTGCACCCCTCGATCCGAAATAACCTCATCCGGTACTCCATGTAAGCGAAACACATCTTTAATCATCAAATCTGATGTCTGTTTTGCAGTGGGTAAGCCGACACAAGGGATAAAATGAGCTGCCTTTGTTAGACGGTCAACCACCACTAGAATGGTGTTCTTCCCCTGAGAGGTTGGTAACTCCACAATGAAGTCCATAGAAATGGATCCCCACGGGCGGGACGGGGTGGGAAGAGGCTGTAACAGACCAGTTGGTGAGGAGCGAGGTGTTTTGCATCTTGCACAGACCTCACATGAAGTGACATAATTCAAAACATCCTTCCTGCAAGTGGGCCACCAAAAGAAACGAAAGAAATTCCTGTGTCTTTAGAATTCCTCTATGCCCAGCTATCTTGGAATCGTGAATGAGTTGCAATACTCTCAATCTGACTGTTTCAGGAATATACAGGCGTTGTCCCTGAATCCACACACCATTCTTAAAGACAAGACTTACGTCCCTTGGGGGTTGTGCCAAAAAGGAATCCGCATGGTATGCTTCCTTGATGTCCTTAAGTAGGTCTTGATTATGAATTACTCCTAGGAATCTAGAGTCAGGAAGAATAGTCTTAGGAGGAGTAATTGGACGTGTCTCTGCTGAGTAAATCCTAGAGAGTGCATCAGCCTTTCCATTGCGCGATCCTGGTCTATAAGAGATGATAAAATTAAATTGGTTTAAGAAAAGATTCCAGCGAGCCTGGCGAGGAGTCAGGCACTTAGCCGACCTGATAAACTCAAGGTTACGATGGTCTGTCAGGACGACTATTTGCTGTGCAGCTCCCTGAAGAAGGTGTCTCCATTCTTTGAAGGCGGCAATAATGGCCAACAACTCTCTATTGCCCACATTGTAGTTCCTCTCAGCCGAAGACAACTGCTGGGAAAAGAAGGCACAGGGATGCAAGACATTCTTCTCACCTGTTCTCTGAGAGAGTATAGCTCCAACGGCACAGTCTGAAGCATCCACCTCTATTATGAAGGCAAGCTCGGGGTTGGGATGTACTAGGATAGGTGCAGTGGTAAATTTATCTTTTAGACGGGAAAATGCTTCCTGGGCTTGGGGAGTCCAGGAAAACCTAGACTCTTTCCGGGTAAGTTGAGTGATAGGTGACACTACCTCAGAGAAATTTCTAATGAAACGTCTATAGAAGTTGGCAAACCCGATGAAGCGCTGTACCTCCTTCACATTTCTAGGACTTGGCCAATCCTTGATGGCTTGGGTTTTGCTTCCATCCATACTAATTCCTTGTGTAGACAGTACATACCCCAGAAATTGAATCTCGGTCCTATGGAATTCACACTTTTCAAGTTTGATGTAAAGATGATTTTTTCTTAGACGTTCCAAGACCATTCTCACATGTCCATGATGTTCCTCTGTGGAGTTAGAAAAAATTAGAATATCATCCAAATAAATTACCACGAATGTATCTAGGAGATCCCTGAAGATGTCATTCACCAAGTGTTGGAAAGTGGCTGGGGCGGTACTCAGACCAAAAGGCATAACTAGATATTCAAAGTGTCCATAGCGTGACCTGAATGCAGTCTTCCATTCATCCCCAGGTCTAATACGGACTAAGTTATAGGCCCCACGAAGATCTAGTTTAGAAAAAATTTTGGCATGTCGCACTCTCTCCAATAACTCAGGGATTAAAGGCAATGGATAACGGTTTCTAATAGTAACCTTATTGAGTTCCCTATAGTCTACGCATGGTCTCAGAGATCCATCTTTCTTCTTTACAAAGAAGATGGGTGCACCTGCAGGAGATGAAGAGGGGCGTATGAAGCCCTTGGCTAGATTTTCATCTATGTAATCCTTTAAAGCCTTTAGCTCGGGCCCCGCCAGGGGGTAGATCTTACCAAAAGGTATCTCTGCTCCAGGCAATAATTCAATTGGACAATCATATGGATGGTGAGGAGGAAGCTGGTCAGCGTTCTTCTTGTCACATAAATCCACATAGTCCTGGTATACAGCTGGTAGTTCAGGGACTGACATGATTCCTTTAGGAACAGAGCAAGCTGAAACTTTTGGACTCATCTGTTTCTCTGGAAAGTGTAATTCCTTGGTCTCCCAGTTAATGGTAGGATTCTGAGCCTGCAGCCATGGTAGCCCTAGAATAATGGGAAAGTGGGGAGAAGAGATAAGCATAAAGGACAGTTTCTCTTGATGATCTTTACCCATAAGAACCCTCAAAGGCTCTGTTTCCTGATCCACTGGTCCAGAGGTCAGCAGGGAGCCATCCACAGTTTCCATCTGTACTGGAGTAGCCTTCTTCACTGAACGTATTCCCTGTTTCAGAGCAAAGGAGACATCCATAAAATTTCCACTTGCCCCTGAGTCGATCATAGCAGAGCTAGACACCCAAGCTGAGTCAACCCAGAGTTTGATGAAAAGAAAGCAATGAGAATTGTTTTTCTTACAACTCAGCTGGGAAACCGCTGAGGAAACTTGAAAAATGGCAGCGTTTACACAGTCAACGTCCTCAGAGGTAACGGAGTTTAAGTCCGAGAAATCAAGATCTGTTGCTGCAGATCTCTCTGGAGCCTGAGGCTCGGACCTGACAGATCCCCTCTCGCAACACTCACAATGAATGAGTGCTGCAGTAGTCTTACGAGAACGGCTGGGGCAGTTTATAATGAAGTGCCCTGACTTACCACAATAGAAACATAGATTCTCCTTAAAACGATGTTCCTTGCGTGCATCACTAACCCGTCGTTGTAAAGAGTCTACCTGCATGGGTTCAGGTTCAGGTTCCCGTGTAATCCTACTCAAAGGTTCCTTAGCTGGAGAGGAAGGTAGGAAAAGGTTAGTACGATTGCTTTCGAACCATCTCTCTTGCCTGCGTTCAGTCAGACGAGTATCAATACGGATGCAGTAGTTAATAAAGTCACCTAACGCAGTGGGAGGGTCGGCACGAGCAAGTTCATCCTTAATCAGTGGAGATAACCCCTTTCGAAAAATAGATTTTTTGGCGGAACTGTCCCAGGTGGTATCAAGGGCCCATCTCCTGAAATCCAAGGCATATTCAGCTACCGAGTGCTTACCTTGGCGCAAAGCTAACATGGCTGCTTCAGCTGTTGCACCTCGATTGGGGTCATCAAACACCTGCCCCATGGCTGAAATAAAATCATCAAGGTGATTCAAACAATCATCCTCAGTCTCAATCAGAGGGTTTGCCCACATTAAAGCCTTGTTGGTAAGCAACATAATTATAGTAAGCACCTTAGATCGTTCAGTGGGAAATTGTGAAGCATGTGCAGAAAAAAAAAGATTGCATTGATTAATAAATCCCCTGAATTTCTCACGTTCACCGCCAAAACGAAAAGGGGGCAACTTGGGAATCCCAGCACTCGGGCTACGGCAGGAGCCTGGACTCGCCCCTCTAGAACCTCAATCCTGGCTCGCAAATCCTGGGTAGTCTGTCCAACCACTTGCAAATTGTGATTATTGAGGTCCTGTAGATTTGCAAAACGGGTCTTTATATTCTGCAAATCTGCAAGGATATTATCAGTCACTCCGCAAAGTTCCTTTATGCGGGCCTCCATTTTCCAGATCTTTTAAGACAGGATTACTGGAAGAAGAGGAGAGAAAAAAAAAACAATAGTGTTCACCTGTGGCAACACTGCAGAGAGAAAAAAAAATTAAGGGAACTGCTCACCTGGAATGGTTGTGAGAAGTCACAACCACTATCATCACAGAAAGTTTCAACCAGACATCTGATATCCAGAGTTACAGCAGACAAAAAAGAGAAAAGAAAGGAAAAAAAAAACAATAGTGTTTACCTGTGGTAACACTGCAAAAAGAAAAAACTTAAGGGAATTGCTCACCTGGAATGGTTGTGAGAAGTCACAACCACTGTCATCACAGAAAGTACAACCGGACGTCTGATATCCACAGTACAGCAGACACAGCCTTCCAGACCCAGCAGACACTAACGTTTTGGCTTCAGAATCTTGTAATGTATGTAGTACAGTTCATATAGCGTCTTGTGCTTGGGTGCGATGAACATACATGAGACACAGGTTTGATATAGAAAAGTCCTGTATTACTTCATACAAGTTGGCAGAAATAGTCACACAGTTTGCAGACACAGAAACAGGAGACACAGCAGGCCAGAGTAATCCAAGCTCAGCAATCACTCTCCAATACAGATTCAGGATCTTCTTCTCTGTTACCGTAAGTCCATGCAAACGTGGGTCTTTCAAAGAGCAGGTTCAGAGTCCACAAGTGCTTCAGAGTTCCTCAGTAGGAATAGCTGGAGTACAAGGTCCAAGGCTTACAGGAGTCAAGTCACAGGTTCACTGCAGTCTAGATTCTGAAGCACTGATTGCTCAGCTGTGGCTGCTTAAGAAGCAAAGGAGAGAATCAGGGCGGGAACATGCAAGCTGGTAACTCCATTTTGACTGAGGGCAAGATAGCTGCAGCAAGACAGAAAGTAAAATGGCTGACGAACAAACTGAGTTTCAGGAATATATACATAGAACCTTACACATGAACTGGACCTGGAAATGGTGTCAGACTGCTGACCTGTAGCCGGAGACATAAATTGAACCTGGAAATGGTGTCAGACTGCTGACCTGTAGCCGGAGACATGAACTGGACCTGGAAATGGTGTCAGACTGCTGACCTGTAGCCGGAGACATGAACTGGACCTGGAAATGGTGTCAGATTGCTGATCTGTAGCCGGAGACATGAACTGGAACTGGAAATGGTGTCAGACTGCTGTCTGGTAGCCGGGGACATTAACTGGACCTGGAAATGGTGTCAGACTGCTGACCTGTAGCAGGAGACATGAACTGCACCTGGAAATGGTGTCAGACTGCTGAAATGTAGCCGGAGACATGAACTAGACCTGGAAATTGTGTCAGACTGCTGCCCTGTAG
Source organism: Oophaga sylvatica (assembly GCA_033576555.1). Lineage (NCBI taxonomy): Eukaryota > Metazoa > Chordata > Amphibia > Anura > Dendrobatidae > Oophaga > Oophaga sylvatica. The sequence continues at coordinate 163,727,607 of JARQOD010000008.1, read as the reverse complement.
CTGGAGACATGAACTGGACCTGGAAATAGTGTCAGACTGCTGACCTGTAGACAGAGACATGAACTGGACCTGGAAATGGTGTCAGACTGTTGACCTGCAGCCAAAGACATGAACTGGACCTGGAAATCGTGTCAGATTGCTGATCTGTAGCCGGAGACATGAACTGGACCTGGAAATGGTGTCAGACTGTTGACCTGTAGCCAGAGACATGAACTTCACCTGGAAATGGTGTCAGACTGTTGACCTGTAGCCGGAGACATGAACTGGACCTGGAAATGGTGTCAGACTGCTAACCTGTAGCCGGAGACATGAACTGGACCTGGAAATGGTGTCAGATTGCTGATCTGTAGCCGGAGACATGAACTGCACCTGGAAATAGTGTCAGACTGCTGTCCAGTAGCCGGAGACATTAACTGGACCTGGAAATGGTGTCAGACTGCTGACCTGTAGCAGGAGACATGAACTGGACCTGGAAATGGTGTCAGACTGCTGACCTATAGCCGGAGACATGAACTGGACCTGGAAATACTGTCAGACTGTTGACCTGTAGCCAGAGACATGAACTGCACCTGGAAATGGTGTCAGACTGCTGACCTGTAGCCGGAGACATGAACTGGACCTGGAAATGGTGTCAGACTGCTGACCTGTAGCCGGAGACATGAACTGGACCTGGAAATGGTGTCAGACTGCTGACCTGTAGCCGGAGACCTGAACAGGACTTGGAAATAGTGTCAGACTGCTGACCTGTAGCCAGAGACATGAACTGCACCTGGAAATGGTGTCAGACTGCTGACCTGTAGCCAGAGACATGAACTGGACCTGGAAATGGTGTCAGACTGCTGACATGTAGCCGGAGACATGAACTGGACTTAGAAATGGTGTCAGACTGCTGACCTGTAGCCGGAGACATGAACTGGACCTGGAAATGGTGTCAGACTGCTGACATGTAGCCAGAGACATGAACTGGATCTGGAAATGGTGTCAGACTGCTGACATGTAACCAGTGACATGAACTGGACCTGGAAATGGTGTCAGACTGCTGACCTGTAGCCAGACACATGAATTGGACCTGGAAATGGTGTCAGACTGCTGACATGTAGCCGCAGACCTACTGTATGGTACTATGACCAATGCGGCACAGTATATAGTATCAATAGAGATAGTTTTCTGTTTTGGGTTCAGCGAGCTTTTCACATCTGGGAGCTGAACACCAGCGTTGTATGTCTTAATTTGGGGCAGACACAATATTCTTTTCTTCTATGCTTAGAACAATATTATATAGATTTTAGTGCACACCAATACAGTAAATGTTTTGACTGTTATATAAGCTTTTCAACCAATTCAGTGGATTTATATATTGCAGGCTGCTCAATTATACTGCTGCACTGGTTTCTTCAAAATTCCCACTTACCTTTTTTTATCGTGCAGTTTTGCTGAAACCTAAGTGCCAGGAGAGGCTGGAATCTTTCTCCAGGGCCTCACTGATGTCACAGCTGAACTACATTTCTCAGCATCATTTCTTACTTTTCAACTTGAGTTTGCTCCAGTCTTTTTAAGCAGTCTTTGCTGGATAAATTTGGTTACGAACACATCTCGAAAGAACCAATAAATTACATCAGCCAAGTACAGGAAGTTTACAGCCAGAACCCTGAGAATAAATACGTAGATAGATATAGATACCATATTTTTTTGATTATAAGACATAGTATTCTTCCCCAAAATTTAGGAGGAAGATGGGGGTGCGTCTTATATTCCGAAGGTAGCTTACCGGGGGGCGGCTGTGGTGGAGCAGTGTCACAGAAGGTAGGGTGGCTGTTTCTGGAGGCTGTGGCAGGAATGGGGCGATACTGCAGTCCCCGGGCCGAGAGAAGGGTGTATCCTGGCGGTATGAGACTGCGAGCCCTGGTCTCTCATAAGATGTCAGTGGTGAGCTGAGTCCTCTTCCCATTGATTTTCCTGCAGTGGGCTTTGGGAAAAAGGTCACCAGAGGCAAGCGCATACATAGACTGAGATCTCGGGAGACAAGATCTCGGGCAAGATCTCATCTCCCGAAATCTTAGGTGAAATCTCGTCTCCCAAGATCTTAATTTGTGCATGCTTCACCTCTGGTACATTTTTTGCTTCACAGACCCTCCATAGCCAAGTGACATCACAGTCCACAGACTAGTTAGTTTACCAGCAATTAGCTGAATGCAGCGCTACTGGCTGAAGCCCTGGAAGGAAAGACTTAGAGATGGCCCTATAGATTATAATGAAGCCCCATAGAGTATAACGCAGCCTCATAGAGTATAATGCAGCCCTATAGAGTATAGTGCAGCCCCAAATAGTATAATGCAGTCCTATAGAGTATAATGCAGCCCCCATATAGTATTTTGAAGCCTCATAGAGTATAATGAAGCCCCATATAGTACAATACAGCCTCATAGAGTATAATGCAGCCCCATGCAGTATAATGCAGCCCATATATAGTACACATGGTATAATGCACTCCCCTTAGTCCTGGATAGACTATAATGCAGCCACAAAGAGCATAATGCAGCCCACATAGAGTATAATGCAGCCCCATAGAGTATAGTGCAGCCCCCCATAGAGAATAATGCAGTCTCATACAGTATAATACAGCCTCATACAGTATAACACAATTCCATATATTATAATGCAGCTCCATAAAGTATAATGCATCCCCATAGAGTATAATGCAGCCTTATATAGTGTAATGCAGCCCTATACAGTATAATCCAGCCCCATAGAGTATAATGCAGCCTCATACATTACAATGCAGCCTCATCAGAGTATAATGCAGTCCCATAGAGTATAATGCACACTCCATATTTTTCCAGCATTATGGACACTATGTACTCACTGATTTATAAATAAATAAATGCAATGCTCACCTCTCCTCATTCCCCCGTGTCATGTCGGCGTTGGACTCGGTGGCTGGTTTTCCTGCCTCGGGCCGCTGGTTGGTGCCAGTCGTGCATTGTCATCTGGCCTGGTTCTGGGGTCGGTCCAGATGAGGTCATCAGGCTGTAAGCCTGTGTGAGGTAGCCGTGCCCTTCAAATACCTTGGAGCCTGGCCTGCAGGCCGCCAGATATAATCTTGGTTTCCCCAGTGAGCTAGTGTGTATTTGCTATTTTGTCTCTGACCTTAGCCTGGATTTTTGACCCTTGTACTGCCTGCCCATTTTGTACCTTTGCTGCCCGCCCGGTTTTGACGTTGACTCCTGACTACGGTTTTGGTCCCGTTTAATATTCCCATCCTGGTGACCTTCCAGCTCCGGTCCGCTGCTCTCATAGGCAGCTACCCCTTGGGCTCCGCTGTAAGGCTGTGTTTCCATGGTCCGGAAACACAGCGCTTTGGACGGAGCGGAAATTCCGCTCCGCCCAAAGCCCCGCCCCCTTTTGAACGCGTGCTCATTCCGGATGTGTTCAGGAACACATCCGGAACACATCCGGAATGACCGCAGGGCTACATAGCTCTGTGTTATTTCCCTTGCGGCGACGCTGCGTCGCCGCAAGGGAATAGGATATGCTGCTGTCTAAAAAGACGCGCCGTATGTCCGGAAACGCAGGCCTTCCGCCTGCGTGTTTTGCAGCATAGTGGAGACGGGATTTCTTAAAATCCCCTCCACTATGCTGTAACATCTGGACGCTGCGTGTTTGACGCTGCGCCACCGCACAGCGTCAAACACGCAGCAATTCCGGACTGTTTCCTGAACGTGGAAACATACCCTAATTCCAGATCCCTGTATAGGGGTAAAGGGTCTCGGGGTTTCTCAGGGTGCTGTCTTACCTGCAGCTCAGACTCGCAGCAGGCAGACGCCACATTATATCTGGCCCAAAAAAAACATTTTTTATATATATCCAGAATATATATAAAAGCATTACCTTACCTTTTTTTCTCTCTCACTACCTTTTTCCTATTTTTTTTTCCCTTCCTCTTTCTCTGAGCTGATTCTGCTGCTAAAGCACCTGTGTCCTTCATTGCTCTGTCCTGTGGAGGATCACTCCCATCATCTTGTACTAACATGCTGCACAAGCCACAGTCTGGAGACCTCTGGGAGAACGCTGGACATCAGAAGTCTTCACTCCCTGGACGTCAGCACATGGGTAGCTCTGGCCATTCCTGCCCAGATACCCAGGTATTGCCCGCTGATGCGGCCAAAGTCTTTATACCTACTTCTTTGTCCTACCTGAAGAAATCTGTGTGTTTGGAGGCTTATGTAGATAGTGGCTCAGAAGGGAATTTCATAGAGTTCCTGGTGGCAAGGAATCTTGGCGTACGCTTAATGCCCCATTAAAACCACTGCGATTAATGGCACACCTATCGTCCAGGGTGGAGTGGAGTTTGTCACTAAGGAAGTATCAATGTCAGTGGGATCATTACATACTGAACATGTCATTTTTTGCTATCCATAATTTATCATCCGCTGTTATTCTGGGTATGCCATGGTTACGCAAGCATAATCCAGTCTTCATTTCTGTGCGATCTCATTTGTCCACGGTTTTTGGGGTAATGTATGGATCTTTGAAAAAGCCTCCCCATCAGATGGAAAAAAGATTGTGGACAATAATGAGTTTCTTTGACCAGAAGATGCGGTGAGACTGTTCCTATTATTTATTTATCTTGAAAGAGGGGACATTATCATATCTTGCATGAATTCTTTCTGATCATTGATAAACTTTTGCAATTGATGTGAGCACATACTGTTTGTTTTTTCCTCATTAAATTTATTGAGGAATGGCCTTATGATTGCTCTGGTCATAATTGTATACTTGTGAGGCGGTTATAAGTGAATCTGCCTTTTTGCATTTCTTCTCCTTCCACAAAGAAGGAGCGGTGATTATATGTGTTTTTATGGTTATTTTCTGTTATTTATAGTTGAACCGGCTGGTTCTATTTTATCCTGTACTTCTACCTTGCTGGTTAACAGACTGGCAAGCAACTACTCCATGTTCTCACCTTGAAGAAAATTTCAATTGTGTCAGAAAATGTTCAGCTATCACACAAAAAAGACATAAAATCTAGATAAATAAAAAAATACACTCCTCAATATTGAAATTAAAACATCAAGAAGGAAAAGTGGAATCATGGAAATCACAGGATGGATAGACGTGTTAGTGATATGCCCTTGAAGAAAAATGGAGACAAAAATTCTCAATTTATTCCGGATCAAGTATGAGTGCCAAGTGCAAAAATACAGAGATGTTTTGAAAATGTTTTCACCATTTGCATATCAGTACACATCTATCCATCCTGTGATGTTTATTCTTCCACAACTTTTCTTTCTTGGTGTTGCTCGGTACAGAACACCATACAGCTACGTGCCCTGGCATCAGATTCAGGCTGCCTGAACCACGAGCAGCATAAATCAGAAACTGGCAGCGCAATTACAGCCAGGCATGTTTCACTTTGAAATACTGCAGCCAGAGACAATGGCCCAATTTTCTTGCCAGTGTTGATGAGGGGGCATGTTGGATTCAGATGCGACCGATTCATTAAGAGAATTATTCATTGTATGTGTCAAGTAGTGTGCGCCTCACCAGAAATCTTACTCCAGTTGGGGACTGGAATAAGATTTCTGGAATAAGGCCGGCGTCACACTGCCGAGTTTGATGCGAGTTAGTCGCACGACTTTCTCGCATCAACACCCGGCACGGCCGCCCGCTCTCGGACCCGAGTGTGCGGCTGCATGTATTTCTATGCCGCCGCGCACTCGGGTCCGAGAGCGGGCGGCCGTGCCGGGTCTTGATGCGAGAAAGTCGTGCGACTAACTCGCATCAAACTTGGCAGTGTGACGCCGGCCTTAGGAACACCGCAGCTTGTCATGAATGAGACATGCTGCTGATCCCCCATCCCATCGGAGCTGGGCGAAGCTTTTGAGAATTTTCAAAGCAATTTACAACAGTTGTGGAGTAATCGCTTTGAGGAATCAGGGCCTAAGGGTGAGTTTCCACGGTCAGGAAACGCTGCGTGTTTGGCGCTGTGCGCTGGCGCAGCGCCAAACACACAGCGTCCAGATGTTACAGCATAGTGGAGGGGATTTCAAGAAATCCCGTCTCCACTATGCGTAACAATACGCAGGTGGCAGACCTGCGTAAACGGACATGCGGCGCGTCTTTTTAGACCGCAGCATGTCCTCGCGTATTGCGGCGACGGTGCGTCGCCGCAACAGAATTTAACACAGGGCTATGTAGCCCTGCGTTCTTTCCGGAGTTGTTCCGGAGGTGTCCTGAACACCTCCGGAAAGATCGCGCGTCATAAAGGGGGCGGGGCTTAGACGGAGCGGAATTTCCGCTCCGTCCAAAGCGCTGTGGTTCCACGGTCCGGAACCACAGCGCTTTGGACGGAGCGGAAATTCCGCACCGCCCAAAGCCCCGCCCCCTTTTTGACGCGCGCTCTTTCCCGATGTGTTCCGGACACCTCCGGAACACATCCGGAAAGAACGCAGGGCTGCACAGCCCTGTGTTATTTCCGTTGCGGCGATGCAGCGTCGCCGCAAGACGCTAGGACATGCTGCAGTCTAAAAAGACGCGCCGCATGTCCGGAAACGCAGGTTTCTTCCGCCAACACTCAGCGTCAAATACGCAGCTAATCCGGAATGTTTCCTGATCGTGGAAACATACCCTTAGGGTCTCAGCTGACTAGTCCAAGGCCTGTTCTCAGCTGGCTTCTTTCCTTTCCAATCCAGTTGACTGACTATGCAAACACATGGGAGAAATTCGGAGACTGTTTTTGTTTCATGTTACATTGTATTTTGTGATAGCAGCCAATTTAGGTAGCTATCTTTGCTTTTAGTAAAATGTGAAACATTTTTCAGAAGTGTAGAAAAACAAACTATTTTCCAAACTTTGCATTTTTATACCTTTAAAACAGATAGTCATGCTATGAAAAAAATCTAGTAAATAACATTGTCTGCTTTACATCAGCAATATATTTCAATCATCCTTTTATATGGTTAGGGTAATAGAAGTTTAGCAGCAATATTTCATTTTTTTCAAAGAAATTTATAAAAACCTCTTTTATTTCCACTTTTTATTTGCAAATGAGGTAATAAAAGAAAGCAAACCATTACATTTGTTATGCAATTTCTGCCAAATGCAGAAATACCCCATTTGTGGTCAAATACTACTGTTTGGGCACACGGCAGGCTTGCAATGGAAAGAACGCTATTTGATTTTTGGAGCGCTGTAATAGATTATGAGCTCTAGGTTGCACTTGCAGTGGGGATCCTGAGTTTGCAAAGCAGCAGAATATCCCCCCTCCCAAAGTGACCTCATTGACACCTCTCAAGGAATTCACTAGGGTTGTAGAAAGCATTTTGTACCCATAGGTGTGATTGGGCTTTGAAAACAAAAAAATTACATTTTTTTTTCTTTTAAAATGTTGCTTTAGCTTAAAATTTTTCATTTTCAAAATGGGGAAAAAGAGAAAGTGGATTCCACCATTACTTATGCAGTTTGCACCAAATGTGGCTACACCCCACATTTAGTCAAAACTGTTGTTTGGGCACATGGCAGGAATCGGTAGGGAAGAAACGAGATTTGAGTTTTGGAACTCAAATAGCTTGTGCCATTTGCAAAACACCTGATGTTCCAGAACAGCAGGAATCTCCTAAAAGTAACCCAATTTGGGAAATTACACCCATCAGGGAATTCATCCACTGGTGCAAGGACTATTTTAACCCAACAGGTTTTCTTCAGAAAGAAACACTCAGGGTCTGTGCACACGATGCGGATCCGCAGCGGATTTTCCGCTGCAGATCTGCAGCAGAACTGCAAGTGATGTACAGTAGCATTAGATGCGATGTAAAAAAAAAAAACGCAGTGCACATGCTGCGGATTTTTCCGAGAGGATTTGGTGCTGATTTAGGCTACTTTCACACATCAGGCTTTTTGAATCAGGCGCCAACCGGCGTCGCGCTGGAGCGCCGGATGCGGCAATGAAATAAAAACCTGATACGCAGGATCCGTTTTTTTTATCCGTTTAGCGGATCAGGCAGAAAAACTGATCCGGCTTATCAGTTTCATCCGTTTTTTTTATCTGTTTTTTGATGGATTACGACGGATCCGGTTTTCAATCACGCCCCTTTCATTTCAAAATCTGATTGGCTATTGTAAATCCTATATATACAGTGTTCCTACAGACCATCTTTGACAGGTTGTAGAGGAGCATTTTTGAGAGAAGAGCAAGTGACTAATGAAGATGGAGGCGATTATTGATAATATTTTCCGTAATCTCGTGGATTTCACAGCGGAGGCGAATCGCTTGCGTTTTATCGTTATGGAGAAGGAGAGAAGGATTGAGCAGCGCCTAAAGCGTCAGCGACAGCGCCGCCGTCGTATGTGGATCCACCCCATCACGGCACAGCGACTAACCCGTGGAGTCTATTCAACACTCATGGAGTTAAGAGAGAAGCCACATAAATTTTTTTCTTATCTTCGTATGAAGAAGGCAACCTTTGACATGTTGGTGGAGAGGATTGAAGACAAGATCAGGAGATGTGACACGTACTGCCGGTATTCGATTTCTCCGTCGGAGCGTCTCATGGTGACAATAAGGTAAGCGATTATTTTGGAATGTGCTTGCTTGCACACAGTTGTATTGTTGTTTTTTATTCTAGGACTAAAAGGCAACAGAAGGATTACTACCAGTGCAATAAAAAATGGTCAAAAACTTGTGTGTGCTTATTTCATTCAATTGCATATTTCTGTGTATCTTTGTGGGTAATGTTTAATACAATGTGGGTATTGTTATATTATTTTTTTGCTAACTTTTATGCTATGTGGGTAGTGCTGTATTCTGTTTTGGCATGCTTTAATAACTTGTGGGTAGTGCCATGTTCTTTTTGGGCATACTTTTATATTCTGTGGGTAGTGCTATGTTCTTTTTTGTCGTAATTTAATACAATGTGGCTATTGCTCTATTCTGTTTTGGCGTAATTTTAATAGTTGGTGGGTAGTGCTATGTTCTTTTTTGGGATACTTGTAAACTGTCTGTATTGTTTTATACTATGTGGGTAGTGATCGATTCTGTTTTTTGACTTTTAAAATTTTTATACCTGAGTTCTGAGCATTGATAGTGTATTATTATTATTTTTTTTTTTTTTAGATTCCTTGCAAGTGGAGAATCACTCTCCTCACTCCATTTCCAATTTCGTTTGGGAATCTCAACCATATCTGGCATAATAAAGCACACATGCCGTGCACTCTGGGACTGTTTGGTCTCGGAATATATGCCTGAACCTACCACACAGCGGTGGATGGAAATAGCAGATCTGCCAATTTCCAAATTGTCTTGGAGCGATTGATGGCAAACATGTCAGAATTGTGAAGCCATCAGGAAGTGGATCACAATATTTTAACTATAAAAAATATTTCTCCGTTGTCTTGATGGCCATCGCCGATGTCGAATATAGGTTCATTGCAGTGGACATGGGGGCATATGGTCGATCGAACGATTCTCAAGTATTCAAAATTTCAGCAATGGGACGTCGACTCTATGGCAACACATTCCATTTCCCAGCCCCTAGGCCGCTGCCTCAAACCACAGGCCCACCTATGCCATATGTGTGTGTTGGTGATGAGGCTTTCCAGCTCTCAGAACATTTACTGAAACCATATGCCAGCAGAGGACTGAACCATAGCAAACGTATTTTCAATTACCGGCTCACTAGAGCCCGAAGAATGGTGGAGTGTACATTTGGAATACTTACTGCAAAGTGGCGGGTGCTAATGACAGCCATCAATTTGAAAACGGACACTGTTGACGAAGTAATAAAAGCCTGTGTGGTACTCCACAATGTTGTGATCTCCAAAGAACAATTGGCCATTGAGGACCACCATCAACAAACAACTTTACACGATTACCAGAATAATACTAATCGAAGTTCTGTTGCTGTTTCTAGGATGAGGGACAGATTTGCCCAGTACTTTATTTCAGCCGAAGGACAGGTAGACTGGCAGGATGACCGTGTTTAATAAATTATGTTTTTGTTTGTCCCTACATATTGCTACTGTTCTTAATCTTTATTACACATGTAACCTTACATAACATGTAACATTTTAAAGAAATGACAGACAAATAATTGAATCAACCAATTCAACATTTATTTAACAAATTTTGTTAACAAGTTTGTTAAACTTTACTTGAAAAATATCTTTTATAAATTTTTGGTTTGCATCAAATGACTCGTATTTTTTTAAAAAAAAATTACAGAACATTACAACGTTGTGTAGTGTGTGGTGGACATACTATTGGAGGGGCTGCGGGACACTTCGACCATCGGAGTGTGTAGAGAGGACTGGGATGCTGGTGGGGAAGGAACAGTAATAAGAGGTGAAGGGGTGGAAAGGGTTAAAGAATGGGAGGACAAGTTGGAGGCAGATTCGGTGATGGGTGGTGGAGTGCAGGGTGGGGCAGGTACTGGAGGAGCAGGTGATATGGTAGGGAATTGGTAGGGGGAAGGAGATTGGTAAGAGGTGGGAGTGTGGTACGAGGTAGGTTGTTGGTACGGGGTAGGTGGCTGGTACTGGGGAGGTTGTTGGTACTGAATAGGTGACAGGAGTTGGTGATGTGGCTATTTGGAAGTTGGGAAGGTGGCTGAAGTTGGGAAGGTGGCTGAAGTTGGGAAGGTGGCTGAAGTGGGGAAGGTGGCTGAAGTGGGGAAGGTGGCTGAAGTTGGGAAGGTGGCTGGTACTGGGGAGGTTATTGATAGTGGTGAGGTTGCTGATAATGAATAGGAGGGGGAGGAGGCACGCTGACTGGAAGGGGTGGAGGTGGAGGAACAACTGGGGTGGATGGAGGAGGATGGGAGACAACCTTCACTAGAGCAGCGTGGCACGTGTGCATCACAAACATCTGCTGGTCAGATAGCGGATCTATGCGCTCCGCAACCGACCTAAAAAAACTGTGGTTCGGTGATGCTCTTGCTTCAGAATGCATGCTTTGCAGAAGTGACTTTACCTCCGAAACTGCGGAGGTTATCTGATGAATGCCTGCGGTAACTTGCTCAGATAACAGTTTAAGGCAGTTCAGAAAAGATGCATTCAAATGCAAGAACTCTGGCGCATAGTTACTTTCCTGACCCCTCTGCCGTTGCCGCCCAGTAGCGCAGATGTACTAGAGGTGGCAGGGGCAGAAGGGTGGGGTAAAGGAAAATCTATCTGTTGACCAGCAGACTCATGCAATGCACTCGGCCACGCTGCTGCAGCGCTGGTTGAGGGGAAAGAGGGCTCACGTGTGGGTGCAGATGGGTCGGGGCGGTCAAAGTGTCCCTCGGTGCCGGTCTCCTCAGGGATCGCCTCAGAAGGGCCCAACTCTGCGGGCGCCCGAGTGCTGCTCACCGTGCTGTGGAATAAAGATAAAAGATACAATTAATAAACTGTATTTCAATGGCCCTGGCTGTGAAAAAAAAATTAGACATACATGTATTTTTTAATATTTACCTTCTGGTGACAATCGTTTCACGCAGGAACGCCAGAGCTCTTGCATATTTATATTTACTCTGGCGTCCTGAAGAACCACTCGGGGCCCGCATTTCTTTGTTGAACTCCTTCTTGAAGCGATCCCTCACAGACCGCCACCGCTTCACAATTCTCTCCCCTGAAACGAGATAGCACAAATTGGTTAGTATAATACATACGTATTTTCCAAACTACAGTCCTCATGTCACCCATGGGTAATGTTTTCAGTATTTACATAGTGTTGGACCTAAGGAAATCCAGAAAACATGACCTCTTGTGGTTCAAGAGGACTGGAGTTGTGGAAACACAGGTTTAAATCCAGCATCCCTACTGAACTGTATATACTTACGCATTTTAGACTGTGACCGAGCTTCAAGGTCCTCCCAGTATCCAACAAGTTGGGAACAAAACTTCATCCCAGAGCCGACGGGTCACTATCTGATCAGAATGGCGGCGGTCCCCCATGTTCCACAGCGGCTCGCGCTCTCTAATCAGATCTATTAATAGATCGATGTCGATCCCTCCTCTCCGTCTGAGTCGGGAGCACGCTGTGAAGCCTTTAAAAAAAATTAGAATAAAAAATTTTAATTATTAAAAAAAAAAAAAAAATTTATTTAAAACTAAAAAAAAAAAAAAAACTTACAGGTTGAAGACCGCCGCGTTCTTCATGTCGACTCTGGGAGGCACTGCGAGGACCTCTTGAAGCCACAGGTGCGGAAGACTGCCATAAAATTATAAAAAAAAAAATATTATTTTTTTTTTTATTTTTTAGGATGTGTTGTGTAGTGAGATGTTGTGTTGTAATGATGGATGCAGGAAACTTACGAATTGCGAGCCCACTCCGGGTATCTGTCCACCACGTCCTTCTTCTGGGAGCTCCTCTTGTTCAGATTCCTGTATTTAAAAAAATGCATTGGAAAAGATTTAAAAAAAAAAAAAAAGATTTTGGAAAAATATTTTGTAAAAAATACCGCTAAACGCTGCCGATGAGTGGGAGGGCTCCCAGAAGAACTACTGTCCTGCTGCCGGCCGTACTCCATTGCTATCTGAGATGGTCGTCTGTTGTGCATTAAAGAGGAAAATATAAAAAATTAATACATAGCCACAATCATGTACCGTGCTGAAAGAAAAAAGTTATTGTTTGCTTTTATTTGGTTTGAGATATTTAAAGTCTCATGGATGCCGCCTGTTCGTCTTCTTCAGCCTCAGGTTGTGGTGGTGGTGTCACTGACCGCGGCCTCCGATGCTGTACTCTGCAGTGTAACAAAAATAACAAAAAGGAGAAAAAAAATGGCTCAAACCATGGACCGGTCTGAAAGACAAAAGTTCTGTTTGCGGTTATTTGGTTGGAGATATTTACCGTCTCCTGGATGCCGCCTGTTCGTCTTCTTCAGCCTCAGGTTGTGGTGGTGGTGGTGTGCTTCTACGTGGCCTACGATGCTGTCCTCTGCAGTTTAACCCCTTCCCGACCCATGACGCCACGTAGCCGTCATGAAAGTCAGTGCCAATCTGACCCATGACGCCTATGTGGCGTCATGAAAGGATCGCGTCCCTGCGGGTCGGGTGACCGGGGTCACTGAAAGGTCACCCGACCCGCCGGCACAGGACCCTTTGTGCTTCACCACAGGGGGGTTGGCTTAACCCCCCCGTGGCCACGATCGCTCTGATTGGCTGTTAAAAGTGAAACAGCCAATCAGAGCAATCTGTAATATTTCACCAATATAATTGGTGAAATATTACAATCCAGCCATGGCTGATGCTGCAATAGCATCTGCCATGGCTGGACACCGAGCCCTGACCCCCCACACGGATTCACGGCGGCGATCGGCCGCCGCCACCGAAAGATGGCAGCGGTCGGTCACCGCCGTCACTAAAAGCTCCCCTCGTCCTGGCCTCCGCTGCCCCCACCTTCCGATTCCCCCCCCCTCACTTCCGACCCCCATACTCACCTCTCCCGGTCCACCGATGTCCCTGGATCCTTCCCGGCGGCTGCCCGGGATTCTTCATGGGCGCCGCCATCTTGGAAAATGGCGGGCGCATGCGCAGTGCGCCCGCCGCATGCGCAGTGCGCCCTGCCTAGTCAAAAAAATTTATTTTGATCACTGTGATAAACTGTCACAGTGATCAAAATAAAAAAAAGTAAGTGAACCCCCCCTGTCATAGGTAGGGAAAAATAATAAAGAATTTTTTTTTTTTCCTATTAGGCCCTGTGCACACGTTGCGGATTTTGCTGCGGATCCGCAGCTGATTTCTCTGCTGATCCGCAGCTGATTTCTCTGCTGATCCGCAGCTGATTTCTCTGCTGATCCGCAGCTGATTTCTCTGCTGATCCGCAGCTGATTTCGCTGCTGATCCGCAGCGGATTTCGCTGCTGATCCGCAGCGGATTTTGCTGCTGATCCGCAGCTGATTTCGCTGCTGATCCGCAGCTGATTTCGCTGCTGATCCTCAGCTGATTTCGCTGCTGATCCGCAGCTGATTTCGCTGCTGATTTCGCTGCTGATCCGCAGCAGATTTCGCTGCTAATCCGCAGCTGATTTCGCTGCTGATCCGCAGCTGATTTCGCTGCTGATCCACAGCAGATCCAGAAACCATGTACAGTACAATGCAAATAAATGGTAAAAAAAACCGCTGTGCACATGCTGCAGATTTTTCAGCGCGGATTTGCTGCGGTTTTAAATCCGCAGCATGTCAATTCTTTGTGCGGATTCCGCAGCGATTTTACACCTATTCCATTATAGGCGTAAAACCGCAGAGAAAAACCGCAGCAAATCCACGCTAAATACGCAGGTAAAAGGCAGGTCGTTTTACCTGCGGATTTTAGAAAAATCCGCAAGTGAATCCGCAACGTGTGCACGGGGCCTTAGGGTCAGGCTGGGTTCATATTGCATTATGGCAGTCCGTTAGATGGACTGCGTTTCACCGCGGTATAACGCGGTGTAACGCAGTCCGTTAACGCTGCCATTCACCCCATTTGTGTGCGCATCGCAACGCATGCCATGAAGCGGCATGCGTTCGCGACGTGTCGTCATTCAGTGACGGAGCCTTGGACGCAGGCTGCAGCGTCTGGGCTCCATCACCGCTAGCACAGATGAATCATCGCTGATTCCTCTGCACTATCGGGTATAGCATAACGCGATCGCGTTATGCTATACCGTTACCAGCCCGTCAACGCTACGTGTTGAACGGGCTGGTAAAACGCAATATGAACCCAGCCTTAGGGTTAGAACTAGGGTAAGGGTTAGAACTAGGGTAAGGGTTAGAACTAGGGTAAGGGTTAGAACTAGGGTAAGGGTTGGAATTAGGGTTAGGGTTGGAATTAGGGTTAGGGTTGGGATAAGCGTTAGGGTGTTTTGGGGTTAGGGTTGGGATTAGGGTTAGGCTTGTGGTTAGGTTTATGGTTAGAGTTGGGATTAGGGTTAGGGGTGTGTTGGGGTTAGGGTTATGGTTAGGGTTTGTATTAGGGTTAGGGGTGTGTAGGGGTTAGGGTTGGGGTTAGGGGTGTGTTGGGGTTAGGGTTGGAGTTAGAATTGAGGGTTTCCACTATTTAGGTACATCAGGGGATCTCCATACGCGACATGGCGCCACCATTGTTGATTCCTGCAAATTTTGCGTTCAAAAAGTCAAACAGTGCTCCCTTTATTCCAAGCCCCGACGTGTGCCCAAACAGTGGTTTACCCCCACATATGGGGTATCAGCGTACTCTGGAAAAATTGCACAACAACTTTGGGGGTCTAATTTCTCCTGTTACTGTTGGGAAAAAAAATTGGGGACTAAAAAAGTTATTTTTGTGGAAAAAAAATATTTTTATTTTCACGGCTCTGCGTTATAAACTTCTGTGAAGAACTTGGGGGTTCAAAGTGCTCACCACACATCTAGATAAGTTCCTTGCGGGGTCTAGTTTCCAAAATGGGGTCACTTGTGGGGAGTTTATACTGTTTAGGCACATCAGGGACTCTGCAAACGTAACATGACGCCCGCAGACCATTCCATCAAGTCGGCAATTCAAAACGTCACTACTTCCCTTCCGAGCCCCGAAGTGTGCCCATACAGTAGTTTTTTCCCACATATGGGATATCAGCGTACTCAGGACAAATTGCACAACAACTTTTGGGGTCTAATTTCTCCTGTTACCCTTGGGAAAATAAAAAAATTGGGGACTAAAAGATCATGTTTGTGGAAAAAATATGATTTTTTATTTTCATGGCCCGGCGTTATAAACTTCTGTGTAGCCCTTGGGGATTCAAAGTGCTCACTACACATCTAGATAAGCTCCTTGGGGGGTCTAGTTTCCAAAATGGGGTCACTTGTGGGGGGTTTCTACTGTTTAGGCACATCAGGGGCTCTGCAAAGGCAACATGACGCTCACAGAACATTCCATCAAGTCTGCATTCCAAAATGGCGCTCCTTCCCTTCTGTGCTCTCCCATGAGCCAAAACAGTGGTTCCCCCCCACATATGGGTACCAGTGTACTCAGGACAAACTGTACAACAACTTTTGTGGTCAATTTCTTCTGTTACCCTTGTGAAAATAAAAAATTGCGGGTTAAAAAAATCAGTTTTTGAGGAAAAAAAATGATTTTTTATTTTCACGGCTCTGCATTACAAACTTCTGTGAAGCACGTGGGGGTTCAAGGTGCTCAACACACATCTAGTTAAGTTCCTTGAGGGGTCTAGTTTACAAAATGTGGTCACTTGTGGGGGTTTCTACTGTTTAGGCACATCAGGGGCTCTGCCCGCCCGCAGACCATTCCATCAAGTCGGCATTTCAAAGCGTCACTACATCCCTTCCAAGCCCTGACGTGTGCCCAAACAGTGGTTCTCCCCCACATGTGAGGTACTAGCGTACTTAGGACAAATTAGACAACAACTTTTGGGGTCCAATTTCTCCTGTAACCATTGTGAAAATAAAAAATATGGGGCTAAATAATAATTTTTTGAGAAAAAAAAATGATTTTTTATTTTCACGGCTCTGCGTTATAAAGTTTTGTGAAGCACCTGGGGGTTCAAAGTGCTCACTGTGCATCTGCATAAGTTTCTTAGGGGGTCTAGTTTCCAAAATGGGGTCATTTGTGGGGGAGCTCCAAAGTTTAGGCATACAGGGGCTCTCCAAACATGACATGGTGTCCGCTAACGACTGGAGCTAATTTTCCATTCAAAAAGTCAAATGGCGCTCCTTCCCTTCTGAGCCCTGCCGTGCGCCCAAACAGTGGTTTATGACCACATATGAGGTATCTGTGTACTCAGGAGAAATTGCCCAACAAATTTTAGGATCCAATTTATACTGTTGCCCATGTGAAAATGAAAAAACTGAGGCTAAAAGAAAATTTTTGTGAAAAAAAAAGTACTTTCTTTTTTTTACGGATCAATTTGTGAAGCACTTGGGGGTTCAAAGTGCTCACTCTGCATCTAGATAAGTTCCTTGGGGGGTCTAGTTTCCAAAATGGGTCACTTGTGGGGGAGCTCCAATGTTTAGGCACACAGGGACTCTCCAAATGCGACATGGCATCCGCTAAATATTGCAGCATATTTTCCATTCAAAAAGTCAAATGGCGCTCCTTCCCTTCTGAGCCCTGCCGTGCGCCAAAACAGTGGTTTATGACCACATATGAGGTATCGGTGTACTCAGGAGAAATTGCCCAACAAATTTTAGGATCCAATTTATACTGTTGCCTATGTGAAAATGAAAAAACTGAGGCTAAAAGAAAATTTTTGTGAAAAAAAAAAAGTACTTTCTTTTTTTTACGGATCAATTTGTGAAGCACCTGGGGATTCAAAGTGCTCACTCTGCATCTAGATAAGTTCCTTACAGCGTCTAGTTTCCAAAATGGGATCACTTGTGGGGGAGCTCCAATGTTTAGGCACACAGGGACTCTCCAAATGCGACATGGCAACCGCTAAATATTCCAGCATATTTTCCATTCAAAAAGTCAAATGGCGCTCCTTCCCTTCTGAGCCCTGCCGTGCGCCCAAACAGTGGTTTATGACCACATATGAGGTATCTGTTACTCAGGAGAAATTGCCCAACAAATTTTAGGGTCCATTTTATCCTGATGCCCATGCAAAAATGAAAAAATTGATGCTAAAAGAAAAATTTTGTTGGAAAAATTAAAATGTCCATTTTTTCCTTCCACGTTGCTTTAGTTCCTGTGAAGCACCTGAAGGGTTAATAATATTCTTGAATGTGGTTTTGAGTAGCTTGAGGGTGCAGTTTTTATAATGGTGTCATTTTTGGGTATTTTCTGCCATATAGACCCCTCAAATTGACTCCAAATGTGAGGTGGTCCCTAAAAAAAATGGTTTGTAAATTTTGCTTGTAAAAATGAGAAATCGCTGGTCAACTTTTAACCCTTATAACTTCCTAACAAAAAAAAATGTTGTTCCCAAAATTGTGCTGATGTAAAGTAGACATGTGGGAAATGTTATTTATTAACTATTTTGTGTCACATAACTCTCTGGTTTAACAGAATAAAAATTCAAAATTTGAAAATTGCGAAATTTTCAAAATTTTGGCCAAAGTTCCATTTTTTTTTCACAAATAAACGCAAAAATTATCGACCTAAATTTACCACTAACATGAAGCCCAATATGTCACGAAAAAACAGTCTCAGAATCGCTAGGATCCGTTGAAGCGTTCCTGAGTTATTACCTCATAAAGGGACACTGGTCAGAATTGCAAAAAATGGCCAGGTCATTTAGGTCAAAATAGGCTGGGTCATGAAGGGGTTAACAAAAGCAAAAAAAAAATTATAAAAAGTATCAAAACATGGACCAGTATGAAAGACAAAAGTTCTGTTTGCGGTTATTGGGTTTGTTATATTTACCGTCTGCCAGATGCGGCCCGGGCACGATGCTGTCCTCCAGCTACATTTTGTGGTGATGCAGTCGCAGCCTGCTGCCTCCGATGTCCTCTGCTGTGGAAAAAATACAATTCAATTTAATACATGGACACAATCATCATATACATGATACATTGAGCAAATCAAATCATGATTAATTAGGATATTTTCACTGCATAGCACAACCCTCATAGCATACAGCAATAACAACATAACAGAGAAAATAGGCAATACTGTATATATAAATAACCATAATATAGAAGTATGCAAACACAGTATATAGCAATACACAACTAGTATACATCAATGAAAAAAGTATATATCTTTTGGCACATTGTATACTACTATGCCAACACAGTATATATCAATACCCAAATTGTATACAAGTACCCAAAAACTCAATATTGCAAAACCCACATTTATTTAAGCAGTAGCCACATAGCATATAAGTTAACAAAAAAATAATATAACAATACCCACATTGCATTAAACATTACCCACAAAGATACACAGAAATATGCAATTGAATGAAATAAGCACACACAAGTTTTTGACCAATTTTTATTGCACTGGTAGTAATCCTTCTGTTGCCTTTTAGTCCTAGAATAAAAAACAACAATACAACTGTGTGCAAGTAAGCTCATTTAAGTACGCCAATAAATAACATATCACTACCCACAAAATATTAAAGTATTTTAAACCATCATACAGCAATACCAACAATGTATTAAAGTACGTGAAACCTATATATAGATAGCACCACTAAGCAAATTATATTGTATAGTACCAGGGTGCCAAGAAGTGTAAGGCTTCAATGCACAATGAGATATATTAACTCAAACGAAGAAATTATGCACACAACGAGTATATAAAAAATAAGAAAAATATTTTATTAAACATAGTATAAAAAATGAATAAAAGGGAAAATAACAGTGAACCCACAGATTGGAGTGGAACCACTAGGAGAGCTCAGGGAAAATTACAATGCATATATAATAACAATATGTTTGATGCACATAGTGACGATCATAGTATAGCTGTCATAGCTCCATAATAGGGGACTATGTATATAATCACAAACTCCTCAGGGATAGACAGCTAAGACCGATGGCTATGATAATAGCTTACAAGTCATATTAAAGTATATAAGCATAAGTAGGTAATCGAACACATACCTGAGACCCAGTGGTGCCACTCTCCCCAACGCGCGTTTCGGCGCTCTGCCTTCTTCCGGGGGAGTGGCATCATGAGTAACCAAATGGTATTTATGTGTCAAAAGACCAATCAGCACACTTGAATCAGAATCGTAAACATCCTGCTGCAATTACATGGCGCATGATACACTGAGCGAGCCGGATGTGGTCATCGCCCGAAGCGTCATCAGCCCCGCCCACCCGCGTCACGAAGCCCCGCCCACACAGGATCATGTGATCGGAGCGTCAGACGCAGAGCAGAACAGGACCGAGGAAAGACGCGATGGGCGATGAACAACACCCGGACCCCCAGTGCGCATGCGCACCAGCAGGCACTGATTCACACATAACCATTTACTGGATCGCGTAAGTATATTTAAGCAAAAACCATGTATTAAAAATAAGGATCAACAAAACCATTATAAACACCGAACAAAGTGAACAAACAATGAAATAATCAATAAAGCATAAATATAGTATCAGAAACCCAATTGTATAAATAATTAGTATATATATAAAAAGAGTCTTACAGTGCATAGGTGCCAAACACAGCCATTACAATATAATGTGCATATATATACTAAACACAATAAGTAAATAGTGATAAGACAATAATAAATAAATTATTGTATGTGATAACATAAGGTGAATATTGAAGCTGTATAAAAAATATATAATAAAGA
Organism: Oophaga sylvatica; assembly: GCA_033576555.1. NCBI lineage: Eukaryota > Metazoa > Chordata > Amphibia > Anura > Dendrobatidae > Oophaga > Oophaga sylvatica. The sequence continues at coordinate 163,707,428 of JARQOD010000008.1, read as the reverse complement.
TATACACAAAAAAGTAATAAAGACAAATAATGCAAAAAGAATAATATCGAAACATGGAAGATGGAAGACATAACACAGATGATTCTTGAAGAACTCGCAAGTGAGATTGGTTTCACAATACAATGTACAATGGGATAATATGCGGGAGATTCTAGCCAAATATTGGCCTATACTATTAGCGGACCCCATTTTGAAACAATATCTGACAGATAGACCGAGCATGACTGCGAGAAGATCGCGAAATCTGAGAGACCATTTGGTTAAAAGTTATTTTGTCCCACAACCTCAACCATCTATATTTGCCACTAATGTTAGGCCTAAACCACAGTGGGGCTGTAAACCATGTGATGGTTGTGTGGCATGTCCTAATGTCCTGCAGACGAAGGAATTTTTTTCATCCGACGGTAGGACATTTGCCATAACTCAGACCATCTCTTGTTCAACAACATTTGTGGTATACCACGCCTCATGTCCCTGTAACAAGATCTATGTGGGATTAACGACACGGGCTTTTAAAGTCCGCATACGGGAACACATCCGTGATATAGTAGCAGCAGTGAACGAGGATAATTTGGACATTTTAAAGACAATTCCTCGACATTTCAAGAAACATCACGGCTGTGATCCATCGGTGTTGAAATTTAGAGGGATTGACCGAGTGGTTCCTAATCTACGGGTGGCAAACTTGGCAAATTACTGGCCCAGAAAGAGGCCTTTTGGATATGGAAACTTCGTTCTCTCCACCCTAATGGTCTCAATGAATCCCTAAGTTTTGCGCCATTCCTATGATCACCTACATCTCCATTTTTTAGGCATCTTTTTATGTTTTTGTGTTGTTGACATTTGTTTTTTATGTATTTTAGATTCTGAGTTATACTATCTTTTGATGTTTATTCCATGAGAAGTCTTGTCACCATTTTGGCGTATGTGTCTGGACCATCAAGTTCTTCAAGAATCATCTGTGTTATGTCTTCCATCTTCCATGTTTCGATATTATTCTTTTTGCATTATTTGTCTTTATTACTTTTTTGTGTATATCTTTATTATATATTTTTTATACAGCTTCAATATTCACCTTATGTTATCACATACAATAATTTATTTATTATTGTCTTATCACTATTTACTTATTGTGTTTAGTATATATATGCACATTATATTGTAATGGCTGTGTTTGGCACCTATGCACTGTAAGACTCTTTTTATATATATACTAATTATTTATACAATTGGGTTTCTGATACTATATTTATGCTTTATTGATTATTTCATTGTTTGTTCACTTTGTTCGGTGTTTATAATGGTTTTGTTGATCCTTATTTTTAATACATGGTTTTTGCTTAAATATACTTACGCGATCCAGTAAATGGTTATGTGTGAATCAGTGCCTGCTGGTGCGCATGCGCACTGGGGGTCCGGGTGTTGTTCATCGCCCATCGCGTCTTTCCTCGGTCCTGTTCTGCTCTGCGTCTGACGCTCCGATCACATGATCCTGTGTGGGCGGGGCTTCGTGACGCGGGTGGGCGGGGCTGATGACGCTTCGGGCGATGACCACATCCGGCTCGCTCAGTGTATCATGCGCCATGTAATTGCAGCAGGATGTTTACGATTCTGATTCAAGTGTGCTGATTGGTCTTTTGACACATAAATACCATTTGGTTACTCATGATGCCACTCCCCCGGAAGAAGGCAGAGCGCCGAAACGCGCGTTGGGGAGAGTGGCACCACTGGGTCTCAGGTATGTGTTCGATTACCTACTTATGCTTATATACTTTAATATGACTTGTAAGCTATTATCATAGCCATCGGTCTTAGCTGTCTATCCCTGAGGAGTTTGTGATTATATACATAGTCCCCTATTATGGAGCTATGACAGCTATACTATGATCGTCACTATGTGCATCAAACATATTGTTATTATATATGCATTGTAATTTTCCCTGAGCTCTCCTAGTGGTTCCACTCCAATCTGTGGGTTCACTGTTATTTTCCCTTTTATTCATTTTTTATACTATGTTTAATAAAATATTTTTCTTATTTTTTATATACTCGTTGTGTGCATAATTTCTTCGTTTGAGTTAATGTATTAAAGTACGCCAAACCAGAATAGAGCAATGCCAACAATGTATATAAAAATACGACACAACAGAATAGAGCAATACAAACAATGAATATAAAAATACGCCAAACCAGAATAGAGCAATGCCAACAATGAATTTAAAAATACGCCAAACCAGAATAGAGCAATGCCAACAATGTATATAAAAATATGACACAACAGAATAGAGCAATACAAACAATGAATTTAAAAATAAGCCAAAACACAATAGAGCAATATCCACATTGTATTGAGCACAACCCATAAAGTATACAACAATGCAAACACATAAAATACACGCATAATATCATGGGGTGGGTGATATTTACCGTCTGCCATTTTTCTCCCGTCTCCTCCACTCCCACATCTTGGTGGTCCCCAGAATCCATATTGCTGGTGTTGTTGATGGATCAAAAATCCTTGGAAATTTGGCGATGTGGCTCTCTTGCTTCTTGTATTGCATGTGGCAGAGTGTCCCACAGGCGTGGTATATATATGTTTGCTTCTGTCTGAGCTAATTAACATTCCCAGACAAAAAAAACGGATCAGGCCACCGGATCAGGTTTCTGCCGGATGCGGCGCAATGCGGGCTCATAGACTTTCATTGTACACAAAGGCCGGAAGCGCCGGATCCGGCCCTTCCGGCTTTTTGGCCGGAGAAAAAAAACGTTACAAAATGCGTCTTTTCTAGACGCCGGAAACAAACCAGACACCGCATCCGGAAGAAAGCGGACAGAACGCAGGTACATGCGGTGCAATCCGACGCTATATCTTTTTAATGTTAAACCCACCGGATCCGGCGGGTCCGTTCGCCGCATCCGGTGTTCAATAAAAAAGCCGGATGGCGCCTGATTCAAAAAGCCTGATGTGTGAAAGTAGCCTTAAATCCACAGCATGTCACTTCTTTTGTGCAGTTCCGCAGCCTTGTCAGACCTGCTCTAAATAGAAATCCGCAGGTCTAAAAACGCAGGGGAAATCGGCACAAAAAACGCGTAAAATCCGCAGTAAATCCGCAGGTAAAATCCAGGTCGTTTTTCATGCAGATTTACCAAAATCTGCACGGAAAATTCCTCAGCAGAATCCGCACCGTCTGCACATAGCCTCAGTGGATGTGCACAGTGGAAATTGCAAATACATTATGCTATTGTAGTGTGCAAAACATTGTAGTGTGCAAAACATTGTAGTGCCCAGGATATTGTAGTGCCCAGGACATTGTAGTGTGCAAAACATTGTAGTGCCCAGGATATTGTAGTGTGCAAAACATTGTAGTGCCCAGGATATTGTAGTGTGCAAAACATTGTAGTGCCCAGGATATTGTAGTGTGCAAAACATTGTAGTGCCCAGGATATTGTAGTGTGCAATAGTAGTGGAGACCTCTATGGTTGTCAGTGCTGGATTGCTATGAGCGCTGCCCAGTGGTCAGTGCTCATAGCAAGTGAGCAAATCTGCTACATACAAGTGATCTGATCATCGCCTGTAAGTAGCAGAGGCGATCGGGTTATGGTAGCTTCCAGTCTTGAAGAAGACTATTGAAGCATGCCAAAAGTGGAAAAAAAAGTTTGTAAAAATATAAAAAAAAAATTAAAGTTCAAATCACCTCCCTTTCGTCACATTCAAAATGAAACAATAAAAAAATCAAACATGCACATATTTGGTATCGCTGCGTTCAGAATCGCCCGATCTATCAATAAAAAAAGATTAACTTGATTGTTAAACTGCGTAGAGAGAACGTCAAAATGCCAGAATTACTTTTTTGGTCACCGCAACATTGCATTAAAATGCAATAACGGGTGACCAAAAGATCGTATCTGCACCAAAATGGTATCATTAAAAATGGCAGCTCATTGCGCAAAAAATAAGCCCTCAACCAACCTGAGATCGCAAAAAATGGAGCCGCTAGGGGTATTAGAAAATGGCACCATTTTTTTTTTTTTTTTTACAATGTTTGGTATTTTTTTTCACCACTTAAATAAAAAAAGAACCTACACATGTTTGGTGTCTGTGAACTTGTAATGACCTGGAGAGTCATAATGGCAGCTCAGTTCTAGCATTTAGTGAACCTAGCAAAAAAGCAAAACAAAAAACAAGTGTGGGATTGCACTTTTTTGCAATTTCACTGCACTTGGAATTTTTTTTCCCGTTTTCGAGTACACTATATGTTAAAACTAATGGAGTCGTTCAAAAGTACAACTCGTTCCACAAAAATCAAGCTCTCACATGGCCATATTGACGAAAAAAATAAAAAAAGTTATGGCTCTGGGAAGAAGGGGAGTAAAAAATGAAAATGCAAAACTAAAAATACCTCTGGTTGTTAAGGCGTTAAAAAAAAAAAAAAAAATCACAAAATAATGCAAAAATAAATAAAAATATATTGTACACATATATAGTATTTTTAGAAAACAAAACAAAATGCACATATTTTGTATCGCTCCATCTGGAACGACTTACCCTATAAAAATGTCACGTCAGTGAACATCGTAAAATAAAAAAGGAGATGAAAAAAGTGGAATAAAATGCGATCAAAAGGACGAATGTAAATGGTATAGTTGAAAATGTCATCTTGTCCTGCAAAAAACAATCTGTCATATAGCTCCATAAGCAAAAAAAATTAAAACGTTGTAGCCCTCAGAATAAAGCGATGCAAAATAATAATAATAATATGTAAAAGAGCCAAAACATAAAAAAACTATATAAATGTGGTATCGCTGTAATCGTACTGACTGAAAGAATAAAGCTTCCTTATAAATTTTACCACACCCAGACGGCAGAAAATAACCCATAAAAAACAAATTCCTGAATTGCTGGTTTTTATTCATTCTGCCCCTAAAAATCGGAATAGAAAGTAATTAAAAAATGTCATGTGTCCGAGAATGGTACCAATAATAATGTCAACTTGTCTCACAAAAAACAAATCCTCATATGGCTCTGTTGGCAGAAATATGGAAAAATTATAGCTCTCAAAATATGGTGATGCAAAAACTATTTTTTGCAAAAAAAAAAAGCGTCTATTAGTGTGTGACAGAAGCCGAACATAAAAACCCGATATACAGTTATATGAAAAAGTTTTGGCGCCCCTATTAATCTTAAGGTTAATGTTTTATAAAAATTGGTGTTTTTGCAACAGCTATTTCAGTTTGATATATGTAATTACTATTGGACACAGTAATGTTTCTGCCTTGAAATGAGGTTTATTGTACTAACAGAAAATGTGCAATCTGCATCCAAACAAAATTTGACAGGTGCATAAGTATGGGCACCTCACCAGAAAAGTGACATTAACCCCTTCACCCCCAAGGGTGGTTTGCACGTTAATGACCGGGCCAATTTTTACAATTCTGACCACTGTCTCTTTATGAGGTTATAACTCTGGAACGCTTCAACGGATCTTTGCGATTCTGAGATTGTTTTCTCGTGACATATTGTACTTCACGTTAGAAGTAAAATTTCTTCGATATAACTTGCGTTTATTTTTGAAAAAAACGCAAATATGGCGAAAATTTTTAAAATTTTGCAATTTTCAAACTTTGAATTTTTATTCCCTTAAAACAGAGAAATATGTCACATAAAATAGTTAAGAAATAACATTTCCCACATGTCTACTTTACATCAGCACAATTTTGGAACCAAAATTTTTTTTGTTAGGAAGTTATAAGGGTTAAAAGTTGACCAGCGATTTCTCATTTTTACAACAAAATTTACAAAGCCATTTTTTTTAGGGACCACCTCTCATTTGAAGTCACTTTGAGGGGTCTATATGGCAGAAAATACCCAAAAGTGACACCATTCTAAAAACTGCACCCCTCAAGGTACTCAAAACCACATTCAAGAAGATTATTAACCCTTCAGGTGCTTCACAGGAACTAAAGCAACGTGGAAGGAAAAAATGAATATTTAACTTTTTAGCCACAAAAATGATCTTTTACAAACTTTTTTTTTATTTTCACAAGGGTAAAAGGAGAAAATGGACAAATAAGGTTGTTATGCAATTTCTCCTGAGTACGCCAATACCCAATATGTGGGGGAAAACCACTGTTTGGGCACACGGCAGAGCTCGTAAGGGAAGGAGCGCCGTTTGACTTTTTCAAACTAAAATTGGCTGGAATTGAGATTGGACGCCATGTCGTGTTTGGAGAGCCCCTGATGCGCCTAAACAGTGGAAACCCCCACAAGTGACACCATTTTGGAAACTAGACCCCCTAAGGTACTTATCTAGATCTGTTGTGAGCACTTTGAACTCCCAAGTGTTTCACAAAAGCTTATAATGCCTGGGTGTGAAAAAAAAAAAAAACAATTTTCCACAAAAATGATTTTTTAGTCCCAAATTTTTGAATTTTCCCAAGGAAATTGGACCCCAAAAGTTGTTGTCCAATTTGTCCTGAGTACGCTGATACCCCATATGTGGGGGGGGGGAACTGTTTGGGTGCACGGCAGGGCTTGGAAAGGAAGTAGTAACGTTTTGGAATGCAGACGTTGATGGGGGTCATGTTCCGTTTGCAGTGCCCCAGATGAGCCTAAACAGTGGAAACCCCCCACAAGTGACCCCATTTTGGAAACTATACCCCCTAAGGAACTTATCTAGATCTTTGGTGAGCACTTTGAACCCCCAAGTGCTTCACACAAGTTTATAATGCCCGGGCATGAAAATAAAAAATCCTATTTTTTTCCCACAAAAATTATCTTTTAGTCACTAATTTTTTATTTTCTCAAGGGTAACAGGAGAAATTGGACCACATAAGTTGTTGTACAATTTGTCCTGAGTACGCTGATACCCCATATGTGGGTGGGAACCACTGTTTGGGCGCACGGCAGAGCTCGGAATGGAAGGAGCACCATTTGACTTTTTACAACCAAAATTGGCTGGAATTGAGATTGGATGCCATGTTGCATTTGGAGAGCCCCTGATGTGCCTAAACAGTGGAAACCCCCCACAAATGACCCCATTTTGGAAACTAGACCCCCTAAGGAACTTTTCTAGATCTTTGGTGAGCAATTTGAACCCCCAAGTGCTTCACACAAGTTTATAACGTAGAGCCGTAAAATTTAAAAAATCATATTTTTTCCACAAAAATGATCTTTTCACCCCAATTTTTATTTTTCCAAGGGTAACAAGACTCCAAAAGTTATTGTGCAATTTGTCCTGAGTGCGCTGACACCCCATATGTGGGGGTAAACCACTGTTTGGGTGCATGGCAGAGTTTGGAAGGGAAGGAGCGCCGTCTGACTTTTTCAACGCAGAATTGGCTGGACGCCATGTCGTGTTTGGAGAGCTCCTGATCTGCCTAAACAGTGGAAACCCCCATAAATGACGCCATTTTGGAAACTAGACCCCTCAAGGAACTTATCTAGATGTGTGGTGAGAACTTTTAACCCCCAGGTGTTTCACTAAAGTTTATAACGTACAGCCGTAAAATAAAAATTTTTTTTTTTACAAAAATGATTTTTTCGTCCCCAATATTTTATTTTCACAAGGGTAACAGAAGAAATTGGAACCCAAAAGTTGTTGTCCAATTTGTCCTGAGTACGCTGATACCCAATATGTGGGAGAAAACTACTGTATGGGCGCACGTCAGGGCTCGGAAGGGAAGTAGTGACGTTTTGGATTGCAGACTTTGATGGAATGGTCTGGGGGCGTCATGTCACATTTGGAGAGCCCCTGATGCACCTATACAGTGGAAACCCCCCACAAGTGACCCCATTTTGGCAAATAGACCCCACAAGGAACTTATCTAGATGTGTGGTGAGCACTTTGAACCCCGAAGTGCTTCACAGAAGTTTCTAAGGTACAGCCGTAAAAATAAAAAATCTTTTTTTTTTTTACAAAAATGATTTTTTTTGCCCCCAATATTTTATTTTCACAAGGGTAACAGGAGAAATTGGACCCCAAAAGTTGTTGTCCAATTTGTCCTGAGTACGCTGATACCCAATATGTGGGAGAAAACTACTGTATGGGCGCACGTCAGGGCTCGGAAGGGAAGTAGTGACGTTTTGGATTGCAGACTTTGATGGAATGGTCTGGGGCGTCATGTCGCATTTGGAGAGCCCCTGATGCGCCTAAACAGTGGAAACCCCCCACAAGTGACCCCATTTTGGAAAATAGACCCCACAAGGAACTTGTCTAGATGTGTGGTGAGCACTTTGAACCCCGAAGTGCTTCACAGAAGTTTATAACGCACAGCCGTAAAAATAAAAAATCCTTTTTTTTTTTGCAAAAATGATTTTTTTGCCCCAATATTTTATTTTTACAAGGGTAACAGGAGAAATTGGACCCCAAAAGATGTTGTCCAATTTGTCCTGAGTACGCTGATATCCAATATGTGGGAGAAAACTACTGTATGGGTACACGTTGGGCTCGGAAGGGAAGTAGTGACGTTTTGGATTGCAGACTTTGATGGAATGGTCTGGGGGCATCATGTCGCATTTGGAGAGCCCCTGATGCGCCTAAACAGTGGAAATCCCCAACAAGTGACCCCATTTTGGAAAATAGACCCCACAAGGAACTTATCTAGATGTGTGGTGAGCGCTATGAAGCCCCAAGTGCTTCACAGAAGTTTATAATGTACAGCCATAAAAACAAAAAAATATTTTTTTTTGTACAAAAATGATATTTTCGCCCCCAGTTTTTTATTTTCCCAAGGGTAGCAGAAGAAATAGGACAAATTGCACAATAACTCTTGGGTCCAGAGTACGCTGATACCCCATATGTGGGGATAAACTACTGTTTGGACGCATGGCAGAGCTGAGAAGTGAAGGAGCACCGTTTGACTTTTTCAACGCAGAATTGGCTGGAATTGAGATCAGACGCCATGTCACATTTGGAGAGCCCCTGATGTGCCTAAACAGCGGAAACCCCCCAATTCTAACTCCAACTCTAACCCCAACACACCCCTAACCCTAGTCCCAACCCTAACCACAAACCTAACCCTAACACACCCCTAATCCAACCCAACCCTAATCCTAACTTTAGCGCCAACCCTAACCCTAACTTTAGCCGCAACCCTAACCCTAACCCTAATGGGAAAATGGAAATAAATACTTTTTTTAATTTTATTATTTTTCCCTTACTAAGGGGGTGATAAAGGGGGGTTTGATTTACTATTTATAGCGGGTTTTTATGATTGGCAGCTGTCACGCTAAAAGACGCTTTTTATTGCAAAAATAGTTTTTGCATCATCACATTTTGAGAGCTATAATTTTTGCATATTTTGGCCCACAGAGTCATGTGAGGTCTTATTTTTTGCGGGACGAGTTGACGTTTTTATTGGTACTATTTTCGAGCACGTGACGTTTTTTGATCGCTTTTTATTTCGATTTTTGGGAGGTTAGAATGAACAAAAATCAGCAATTCATGAATTTCTTTTGGGGGAGGCGTTTATACCGTTCCGCGTGTGGTAAAATTGATAAAGCAGTTTTATTCTTCGGGTCAGTACGATTATGGCGATACCTCATTTATATCATTTTTTCATGTTTTGGCGCTTTTATAGAATAAAAACAATTTTATATAAAAAATAATTATTTTTGCATCGCTTTATTCTGCGAGCTATAACTTTTTTATTTTTTCGCTGATGATGCTTTATGACGGCTCGTTTTTTGCGGGACAAGATGACGTTTTCAGCGGTACCATGTATTTTTAATATCGGTCTTTTTGATCGCGTGTTATTCCACTTTTTGTTCGGCGGTATGATGATAAAGCATTGATTTTTT